>CM062250.1:1210000-1917485 GCA_031216285.1 Syzygium syzygioides | reverse complement strand
CTCCTTAGGGATCACGTAGTAGCTAATTTTCTTCCACGTGTCATTCTATTTCTTATTATTCTTAATGCCCACGGTTGTGTCTTTCCCTTTTGACACGTGTAAATAAATTTTTCACCACGTATTATCATGATTTTGCATAAAACTCGCGATTCTGAGCTTTATCGACATCACGTGCAAAGCTCGTGATCTGAAACTCATCAACGTTATGTGCAAGGCTTAGATTTGTCGACATCACGTGCAAAGCTCGTGATCTGGGATTCATCGACGTTACATGCAAGGCTTAGATTGGCTGACATCACGTGCAAAGCTCGTGATTTTATACTTGCCGACACCTTTATGACGTGTCCTGTCGACAATTGCTTTTGGGCCTGACTTACAGCCTTTCTCATATTTTTTGCCATGTGGACCGTATTTTATATCTTCTGTAACTTGCGGATGGCCCATTCCCATTGAGGGTAATTTTGGGTGTCAACAGACATATATCCTTTAGGCTTAATAATACTCTCCCCGTATTTCCCATTTGGTTGCCCTGGTCAACCAAGTACAAATGCTAGCACAGCTTTACAACAAATAGAAACCCTCAGAGTTGCAAATTCTTTGCAGAAATAGGGCAAAGTAAAAGGCAAAAAGCTTTCATCGTTATCTTCAGCACCTGCCTCATGCCTATGCGATAAGCCGACTTCTTCAACTTAATATGTGTACCATAAATGAGCGGCTTTGTCGTAATCGAGGAAGTCATTGGCACCAGTCATCAGGAATTTTCCAACTAGGAGCAACCAAATAGTGTTAGGACGATTATCCTTTGAAAATTTGTTGTCTTGATTCGCTCCACAATTCGTGCTATTTATTTATATAATGAAAACAAATTAGATGAGGTCAAAGTACGTTTGTTTGAAGGAAAGCTGTTTCCTAGAAATTCTTTTCCAATTTTCCGGTGTCTAGGTGATTGAAAACTAATTGATTAAAGGAAAAAGTTTTCTATGGATTGAAAATAACAAACTTAAATCGGGAGAAAATGACTTTCCTTGCTAGCAAGAGGAAAATCAGTTTCCCTAAATAATCAAACAAATGAAAATTAAGCATTTTTCCTTAAAAATGATTGTTGCGACCCTCCCAAACATTCCTACTTTTGGTATGGTTTAGGGGTATTGCTTGAAAGACGGATCTAATGGCTCATCTAAAGATGGCAATCCAAGGAGTCTATCAATTAAGAGCACGAGGTCTCCCAAGCCCATACCTCAACTAACGTAAGGCATGTACTGGAGATAGGACAATAACCTTATCTTGCTGAATGGATTTTTCTTCTTAAGCATAATAGCGAGGTGCTTGGTTGGTTAAGTCATGGAAGACAATAATCAAAAAGTAGATAAAAATAAAGATCGCATGCCTAAAGACTGATAAATTGTTGGAATTCTATTTTGAGGAGCTTTACCAATTTTGTGCAGAAGAAGGCATGGCGAAATACCACACTATTGTTGACACACTGCATCTTAGTGGAGTCGCAAAACTAATGCATGGAATTATATTGAAGAGAGTTCACTCTTTTCTATCCAATGCTGGATTAAATGGAGATTTCTAGACTGAAATTGTAAATACCGCTTGTTGATTAGTGAACAAATCACCATCACTAGCAATTGATTGGAATACTCTTGAGGAAACGTGGTTTGGTAAATTTGTTGATTACATCGAACTGAGAGTATTTGGTTGTCATGCGTATGCTCATATGAGTGATGGCAAGCTGGAGTCAAGGGCAAGAAAGTGCATATTTCTAGACTATGCACATGGGGTAAAGGAATACATGTTGTGGTGCACCAAGGATAATTCACCCAATTTAATGTTCAGAAGAGATATTAGCTTTGATGAATCTGCTCTATTTCAAAAGAGAAGTGAGAGATCAATTATGGAGAAAAATCTAGACAGTGTTTAGAAATAGGTGGAACTTTAAAGAGAACCTATGGATGTTTAGAGTGCAGTAGATGTGATAGCATCTACGAAGCTACTAGATTCCATAGTAGCTGACAGTTATTTCGAGGTCACAATTGATGAGGTTTCGAGGTGATCAACAGGTGTGGATGAGATAGAACGACAGTTGTATGTAGATTTTTAAAAACATAAGAGTAAAGATAGCTTCGGATATGGAGATGCAGAGAGAGACTGCTAGAATGTTGCGAGTGACTCAAAATAGTTCCGTCAGAGAGCATCAAAGCACTTCAACATGCAGTTCAAAGATTTTCTAAGTGCCTCGCTTGCTTATTATAAATTGTTTAATCTATCACCGTGTACTTGGATAGAGGTGGAACGTTTACCCATGCTTCACATGTTAGTATTGTTGGTTGTCTAAGTTATGCAATGGATAGTACTAGACTTGATTTATCATATGTAGCTTTGAAAATGTTATGATTAATCTATGTATACATTATGATGATATGAAGTGGATTTTCCTGATTTTATTAGGGATGACAGACATTGGGCGTATGTTTCAGAGCATGTAGTTCAGGTAGTGTAGTAGAAACTGAGTTTTTGAACCCGAGTTACACAGGGAACCTAAAAGATAGTTGATTATTGAGTTGTTATGCCTTTACTTCTGTTAGTTGTACTGTATTTTGGAAGATGTCATTGAGACACATGATGACTCCGAAAGGAGCTAAAGAGGCGATGTGGTCTAATTACTTAGTTAATGATATTAGTGTGGGACATCCGGTTAATGTGGTGTTTGTAGAAGTTAGAGATATCACTGGAGAATCAAGTCTACTATTAATCCAAATTTCTGTGTTAGAATTAATATGTCAGAGGACGTAATTGCGAAGAAGTTTTCTGTGGCAAAGAATCGTGCGGATATGCGGACAAATGCCCGTCAGGGCATTACGAGTGCTGACATGGTTATCATAAGCACTATGACTTGGTTCAAAAATTGAGTTAAGGTGGAGATAATTAAGATTATGTCTCTAGTTGAGCAGGATTCCTAAAAAAAGGGTTTCCTATCTATGGATAGGAATTGTTTATATTATATGTATCAGAAAATAGAGCAAATAAAAAGAGTTAGATTTTACCTCTGAGAGTTTTCGGAGCAAGCTCTCTCTAAAAGATTGTGAGATAATACTTATGGGTTTGCTTTAGGCTAAATTTAGGTGTGAGAAAAACTCAAGTGTGCGAGCGATTATAACTCTATAATTCTCTGATTAATTAGTGGATTATTTACAGTTGACTCTTCTTATGAAATATGTACCAATCTTGAATCGAACCACGTAAATCTTTGATGTTGTGTATTGTACCTTATTTATGTCTTTGGTAATGTCGTGTTAATTCAATTGCAAGATCTGTTAGCATTTTTGCATTATTTTACAACAAAATCAATGAGGTTTTTCCATTTGGCGCCAGGTAAATCTTGTTGGGATGAACTCTCTGCCTTTTTAACAGCGATTCGAACATTAAAAAAAGCTGCACGATCTTTTTGAAAGATGCACGTTTGGTTTAGTTTGCTTTCATTTTCATCCACCAATTGTTAAAGCTATTTTGTTTCCATCTCTTGCAGCGTGAACACTCTGATGATGCAGACGAGCATGAAGAAGCAGACTTTGAGGAAGGAGGAGCAAGAAAAACGGGAAGAAGATGACGACGAGGAAGATTTTGATCTCGATAAGGGTGTGAATATCTAGACCTTTGACCTTCAAATGAAGACTTTGAAGTAGATGATGCTTTTGGTTTTCTTGTCATGAAAGTGATTTAAGACGTTGAGGACTTGTCTTTGGCATGTGTTAACAGGAACTACGCGATCTTCTTTTACGAAATACTTGTCTTTCACATGGGTCAACAGGAACTATTTGATTTGTGAAATTAGGTCAAAGCTTCGTTTATGATTTTCTTTGAGCTTCTATAATATTACAGAATAAAAGAACCACAAATCAATAAATTTTCTGGCCCAGGTGGTGAGTTTTCATGTTTATGCCGTCGCTTAGCAAATGCCACTAAAACAGGCCTAATTCCCTTAAAAAAATTCCAACTTTAGGTCAAATTCCAACATTTTTTGTTTAAAAAAATTATCAATTTTCACTATAGTTCTAAATCTGCCCCCATGTCCAAAAATCATCACTGGTTTCTTCAACATTAATAACATCAAGGCTAGTTAGAAATTCATTATCAAAACATGTGTCTTCACCAACATTTTTACAGCTGTATGGAACAACAACAACCTACCAATGTTGATAATTTGAAGAAATCAGTGGCGATTTTTGGATGCAAGGTAGACTTGGGACAGAGCAAAAGTTTATGATTTTTTTAGACAATAAAATAGCCGGGGCAGACGTGAAATTTAACCTAAAGTAGGGATATTCCTTAGAGAATTAAGCCCACTAAAACAAATATGACAGGTCAAAGGAAATGCCTCAAGAGCTATCCATCGGTGACAATTTGGGAATATGTCACCCTGCATCAGTGACATTTTTTCAAGAACGTCACCAATCTTATTTGCGACGCTGGAGAAGTGTCGTTAAAGTGCTTAGCTCGTGCGTTTACCAAAATTTGTCAGGATATATATTTGCCACTAATGAGCATCCTCGACATCTTCTAAGGTGTTGCCACAAGAAAATGCCACGATAGCCTTAAGTGGCATTTCTCCTACCTTTAACGGTACTTTGGGAATGTTACCAATGACCCTTTCTACGAAAAAAGTGCATGAGCAATTCTAAATTTTTGTATGAAATACAATCAGGTCGTAAACCTTTTTCAAAATGTGCAATAAAAAATCCTTTTGAACTGTACCTAGAATTGCTCGCGTTTCGTTGAAATAGTAATACCAATGGGACATTCTTAAATTTCACTTTTCAACATGATTATAGGACTTAATTGTATTTTTTAGTAAAAAAGTCGATGACTTAATTTAACAAGTTGAAAGATTTATGATAAATTGATTTTATATAATTTTTTCCCATCCATTGGAATGACGAAGGTCGTCCACCGTTTCAAATGTTTATTATACAAGAAAATGACCACTTTTTTTGGTACTTAACCAAAGCCAATCAAATAAACAATCAAAAGGTACAACAAAGCCAATTAAGTGAAGAAGAAGCAGAGCACTTTACGGTGTATATAGCATAGGTTGCTTGAGCTCCTTAGTGTAGCAACACAGAGAACACTAGCACTCCCTTAGATAAAATTAAATTCAGAACTATTCTTTCTAGCGCCAATTCGGAAAATTGTTTTGAACAATGCACGCTCATATTTACATGTTTGCAGTGACAATTTATTTATCGACTGATTGTATTTTACGTGCATGCAATTGATCTGTTACCGTCCCATACAGAAATCACATTGACGACGGTACATAAAATAGAAACTTTTTTGCTTAACACTGGTGCAACTGAAACAAAAGATTTTGCTTCGCAATGATCTTAGTGGATTTGGATATGTTGTGGGAAAGTGCTCTCCACCATTGCTTATTAAAATGTAATCACATGATGGAATCTTATGTCACTCGTTTATACAGACGATCCTCTTTAACTTTAAGGTTGTCATGTTAGTAGTCGGCCAAATCAATGTGGGGACCGATGGAGCAATACAATGTCCCGTTCTCATATTGCGTCTTGACAAACAAGCCCGAGTACCATATTAAAAAAATAAAAAAAACTCGTGATGATAGTGGAGTTTGAACTAACGTTGTTATAATATTCCTGCCCAGGAAGAATTGAATAATAATAATAATTGTAAAAGCTAACGCACTTAAAACGCCAAAGCAAGATCCAAATGACAGAAGATCTTTAATAAAGGCAAACGCTGATAAAAAAAGCATTTTATACAGACGCTCAGGCTTTATCAAAAGAGCCTTTTTTTCCTCAAACCTCCAACACCAATTTGTTTGAGAGAGAGAGAGAGAGAGAGAGGGAGGGAGAGAGGGAGAGATTGTCTAGGCCAATTTTAAGATTTCAGGTACTTGTTCCTCGTGATTTTATGCGGTTATGCGATTAATGATGAATTCCGTTCACACGTCTCAATTATAGGAGTGCTGTGGCATGGCCATGCAGGGGCGTTTTGCTGCTGCTGGAGCTGCTGTAACAACAGGATTTGCTGCATGTTCGATAGTTTATGCCGGAGCATCGACTGCTCGGACCGGAGTTGGTCGTTACTCCTCCGCAATTGGTAGCAGTGGTACAGGACGAGGCGGAGCCCGCTCGAGAGCTCCCGGTTCTCGACTTTCAGCCGGTTCGCTTGGTTTCTCAGGTTTTCGAGGTGCTTCTGCTTGCGCATGCGAGACCGCCTCGCCGACTCCCTATTTGAGATCATCCGCCGCTGCTTCCTCTCGTCGACCACGACCGCACCGTCGCCCTTTCCTTTCTCCCCGCGAGAGGTACTCGAGTTCGAAGGGCGGTTGACGACCTGGTCAGGGCTCGAGTCGTCCGACGCGGAAGTCGAGATGACGGGTTTCGGGGACCGGATCGCATCGGAGAAGGAATCGTCGATGCAATCCCACGGCACGAAGTCGCTGTCAAAGGGTTGGAAAGGATAGTCGGGCATCGGCCCAATCGGGAAGCTGGTCGGCACGGCGGCCAACATGGTCGGAGAAGCTCGAATTGTAGGGAGGGAGAGAGGGAGGAGAAGGAAAAGGGAAGAAGTGCAGCGTGGAGGGTTGGTATTTATGGAGGGTGGAAAGAGTGGTGGTGGGCCTCACGGCGGAGCATGGCGAACGAGGGCCGAGGGCATTTTCGTCAGAGCCGTGAGTCATTGGGCACTAGTGGTGGGGCCCGGGTGTTGAAATTGCTATTGTAAAGGTCATGGAGGGTGACGTGAGGCGGCAAGGCCCACAGGAAAAGGCCTTTTTGACCTTAGAAACCTTGGATGCGAAGAAACAGGGCGCGGTTGGACACGTGTCCTAGCGCTAGTGGCTAGGCGTGTGGCGGGGCCAGTGGTGTGTAAAGTGACCGACCTTGGTGAGAATCCGATGAAAGTTGCAACATTTGTCGAGGGAAACCACGAGCGAACGTGAGCCACCTCCTCCACCTGTTGCCGTCAGGTTTGAGCACTTGGTACTTACCCCCGACCTAAAGGTCCGAGATCGATGAACCAATCACCGTTGCACCTCCAAGATACCGATAGTCGAGAAGTCTCTCTATACAAAGTACATGGCAACTAAGCAATATGGCGCAAATCGGTCGGATGTTCGTTCATAAAACGACTTGAACTCTTGATCTCATTTAGGGTGCGAATGATGACCATTCTATTCCAGAAATCAATTTTAGGCTAGGAATAGATTATTCTATTTCTATTCAATGGACGAGTTTCTGAGCCAAAATACATGTTCGATAACGGCATAGAATTTCTGTTTTCGAAATAAAAATTCAGTTGATAATGACACAAAATTTCTCATTCTCGAGCGGATAGCGGTGGAAGGTGGCCGACAGCAAAGGATGGTACTCAGCAGTGGAGGACAACAGGAGGAGAGTGGTGGTGGAGGATGGCAGCAAGAGGCGCCCAACAATGGGAGGCGGGAAGTGACCGGTGGCAGAGGACGACGGTGGGCGGCGGACAATGAGAAGCGGTTAGTGGTGGGTGAGCGACCGGTTAGTAGTAAGGGCAAGCGATGAGAAGAGTTTTATTTCCCATTTCTGTTCCAGAACTAGAAAAGTATAAAATTTTTACTTCTAATTTCTATTCCAAGCCTATTTATGGAGTAGAAATTTGTTTTAGAAATAGAACAATGAAATTACATTACCAAACGGATTTCTATTCTAAACCTATTCTCGAGAACAGAAAAATAGAAAAACAAAAAAATAGAATAGTTATCATGCGCACCCTTAGCTACTATTGGGGTAGTCACTTTTGGTGATATTTCCTGGATGTATGTTATAAGATGCTACATCTGTCGTCATAGTCAAATTCGGCATGCATAGGACAAACCACATAAACTCAAAATTCGAATCATGCACAAAACTAATAATCCAAATTAATTTTATTGGGAGTGGATTGATTATAATTGTTGAATTCTAAGGGTTAGAAGTGAGCAAAATTGGACTACATAATCAATATGATATAAAGAATTTGTCAAGCGAATAATTTAATCAGGCATGCGTAACATGATTTGTTCTCTATGTGGTTCACGTCGATCGGGCGTGGCAGGTGCGACCGGCTGTGATGGTAAATGTTTGAGGAAGGTCATATCGAGGCACAAGCTTCAGGTTTTTGTCATGGAGCTGGACATTGCTTTCAGGAGCAGGACCAGAACCGACAATTGGAAAAAAGAATGATTCCAAATACGACTCTCTCAACGCAAACCATCTGTGTTCATTTTGGTCACGTCTCTCGCCGATTATTGCTTGATTGCATCCTGTCTTGATTGCTTACATGTAGCTAAAGCGGATTTGATCTGACCTAACGCCTTTTTTAGGGTGCTCGAGCATTTTGGTTGATCTCGTGAGATTTGGCAGGGACCCTTACAACTCTTCTAAAAGCAAACAAATATATCCTTCACACGTGGACTGAACTTTGATATAAACTTAAAACGTGAAAATATATAATTTGGAAGACAAATAAAAGGTTTCAAAGGATATGAAAAGATTTGAATTCGGAACCTTTGGCATTAATATCATATGAGATTTTGTAAGATCAATGTTAATTATTCTAAAAGTTTAGGTTATTAGAAGAATGTGTGGTTCAATATTAAAATATTATATTATATCTCTACACAACAAATGAGTGGAACACAAATTTATGCTTTGAAAGATTATTCAAGAGAATGCATAACAATGACAATAATATAAAATTTCTATTTGAATGGGAAGACGAAGGTGCGGACTATTTAAAAAAAACTCTTAAAATGAAACGATTTCCGTTAAATTTGCCAAAAGGGGAATAACGATCGAACACAAAAGAATAAATTGGTGTTGAGAAGGGAAATGATACTAACATAAGTAAGTATCCTAATATTATTTAATAAATAACGGACATTGTATAATTTATCTACTTTTACCATTGTTCCTACTATAAATTAGTCAAAGAGCACGTGCATTGCTTAACAATGTGCAAATGCGTAAAGGAAACGAAATGTTACGATGGTCTCGAATAACCCATGGTTTCACTACCACTGTCGTCTCTCTAGTACAAAATATCAACATTTGTTGTGTCTTGTATATATGTGAGGATCCACTTCATAACCTCTAATGAATCTTATCAGGATGTTTGATGTAATGGCTAACAACACTTACTTGTGAAGTCAAGGTTTTTGGAAGCCATGGTGTATGTAATGCTACCCACAAAACTAGAATAAGGAACATCGGACATATGCTTCTCCTCCCTCTCAGTTCATAGAGATAGTTTATCTAAAAGCTTAGAGTTCAAGGCTAAGCATGTACTCACAAACTTTGATGAGTTTATGTTAAAACGCACCATAGTTTTCTCAATATATATATTTTGGGATAGATGCAAAACACTTGCAGCTCTGTACTGCGAAATCTCAGTGCCTAATATCTTTTCTGTAGTACCTAATATCTTTTTTGTAGCATCCAAATATTTCATCTCAAATTTAGCACTCAATTGTCACTTCATCACATCAATATCAACATGTGTCTAGTTGCTACTAGCATGTCATCAATATATAACAATAGATAAATCAAATACCCATTGTCTAATATTTTAAAAACTATCCAACAAACTTTACGAATAGTTTGAATAGGCCATAGAAGCATCAAAACAACTATACCATTGCCTTGGAAAATGTTTTGGCCCATATAGAGATTATATTAACAAGTAAATATGGTTTTTTTTTTAATTTTGAATACCAAATCCCTTAGGCTACCTCATGTTATCTACACCTCTAACTTACAATGAAGATGCAACATTTTCACATCTAGCTTCTCCAACTCGAGATCCTATGCAATAATTAAGGCAAGTAACACTCAAACAAATGGTATGCCTTTTACCACATAAGAGAAGACCTCACTATACTCAAAGCCCTTCCATTGAGTATACCCTTCTCAACAAGTCTCACATTATACCTCGCTATATGGATATCGAGAATGCCTCCTTTCATTTGTAACAACATTTTCTTGACAAACTTTTGACTTTTGGGCACTTCGACCAAATCCCTTGTTTGATTTCAATGGAATGACTCCATCTCTTCGCTCAAAGTCATTAACCACTATGACAACTCAACATTAGGCATCGCTTCAAAATAAGACAAATGTTCATATATCTCCACTTCGTCACCAACAGTCAATACATAAGCAATATTTCAAACCATAGCATACCTAAGGTTTGATCTGTCATCTCTATCTACTTGTGGTTATACTATGTTGCGATTATGTTGGTTGTTTAGTATCATTAACTTGAGGAATTATGGCCTCAACTTCAGTCTCAACCTCAAATATCTTTGACATGCCTAGAGTCTCCATCTGAACCTCAACCTCTCTATTCACACCGTACCTCGTTTTCTCTATTGGTTGTATCTCAAGACTACTTTATCTAAGTCTCATTGAAGATCACATGTTTGCTAGTTAAAAAAACGGGTGATATTGGATTAGTTCACCCTTGTTAGTACCTTTTTACCCCATGGGCATAACCCAAAAGTGTACACTTCTTCGCCCTTGGCCCAACCTACCCATTACTCACATGAGCATAAGTAGAACATTCGAACACTTGTACTCTGAAGTAATCAATAAGTTTCCTTGATCAAAATTCCTTAGAAGTCCTCCACTTGCTAGTAGATGATAGAGTTTGATTAACCTGGTAACAGACCATTTCACCGCTTGACCCAAAATTTCTTGCCTAATCTTGAATGTGAAAGCATGCACCGAGCTCGTTTCAATTGAGTTTTTTCCTTCCATTCTGGGATGTCATTCTACAACAGTGTCCTAGGCATCAAGTGATGTCACACAATCCCTTCATTCTGATAGAACTCAGTAAAATTATTACCATAGAAGTATATAACGCTATAGGGTGTGAAGCACTTGATTGGCTTACTTGACTGCTTCTTAATCAACACCATAAGCTTCTTGAATTGCCTGAATACTTTAGGTTTGTGTCTTACGAAGTATATCATACTATCTTCAAATAATCATCGATGCATGTCATCTTACACTGGGGACCTCCTTTCGAAGGAACCGGAGATGAGCCCAAGACATGTGAATGAATGTAGTCAACTAGTTGTGCGGTAGAATGCACAATTTTACAGAATGCAACATAGTGATGCTTCTCGAAGATGCAACGCTTACACAAGTCTAGCTTCTTTGACTTTTGGCCATTCAACAATCCTCTTTCACTCAACATAGTTATACTTGCCTTACTCATTTGCCCTAACTACATAGGCCATAAGTGAGCGATGTTTGAGTCTGGCTAATCTGATTAAACTACAGTAGCTCTTGCTATAGTCTCTCATGGTATATGAAGATAAAAATAACACCTTCTTGCCCTTCATCACTATCATGTCACTTCGAGAAGTCTTCAATACTCCACCTTCAACATTGTACTTAATGTCATCAAGTGTCTCCAAAGAAACAAGGTTCTTCTCAAGCTTTAGCATATGCCTCACTATCATGTGTTTCATCAACTGATGAAACTACATCAGCTCCTTTCATAGTCTCTACCGGTATATAAAGGGATAATTCACCTTCTTGCCCTTCATCACTATCATGTCACTTCGAGAGGTTGTTCAGTGCTCCACCTTTAGCATTGTACTTACACCGGATGTCATCAAGTGTTGACAAAGAAATAAGGTTCTTCTCGAGCTCTAGTATATGCCTCGTGTATGTCAACTTGCACTCTACGCCATAGTGTATCTGAAGTCGAACTGTCTCTATCCTTACAACCTTAGAAGCTGCTTGATTCTCATCAGAGCTGTACCACCATATGCAATGTAATAAGTAGTAAACTAGTTACTACGAGACATCATGTGATAATACATAAAACAGTTTCTACATCACTAATATTCTTTACCTTCTAAGGTAATCATAGTACATTATTCTAACTTTGAATTAGTAAAATGCTTCCATGGTTCTAGTATAGATGCCAAAAACATAATGTCCTATTTTCCATCAGTTAGGGTCTCATGATATTCTTCTAATCCATTATGAATTTGGTAAACTCACCTAAGCGGGTTTAGATGGATGTACCTTCAGCAAATCAAAGCTAAAACACTCTTTTCAACATGTAGAGGTGATCATTTAAAGCCTTCGCCACATAAAGGGCTTGAATTTGTTCCCACAATACCGTGTCATCCTTTTGCATGATCACTTCAATCAACACCTCATATGATATATTCAATAGGATTGTGTTCTTTGTCTTCTGCATCATCTCATCCTTATTGGCCTCTTTAATCACTTCTAGCAACCTAGCCTTACCATCCATCCCTTGACCAAACCTTGGGTTGTCAAAAGAGCACGAATCTTAATGCTTTACAATCTGGAATTGTTTCTCCTATAAAACATCTCAATTTTTACCTTCTTTCCGGACATAATTGCAACAAAGGAACTTTGAGACAGTGATCAGATAGGAAAAAGCCCCTAATCGACTCTAGAGAATGGTAGCTCTAACTTTGATATCAATTGTTGTGAAAAATTATGCGGAAGGTTATGAATCTTGCAATTCGAATCAAATGCAAGAGAGCAAAATTACTAGAGAAAACAATAAGGAAACGATAAAGAACAACAGAGACATGTGTGGTTCCATCCGAGTGAGTACCAACATGGAGAAAGCCAATAGCAACGAATCCACTATCAATCAGAGTTACACAGTTACAATCAATCGCTCATGTTTTTTCCAAGCCCTAAACGTGAATCTTTGCAAGCATACGTGTTTCTCTCGCCAAATTTTGGAAGAAAAATCTAAGTGACACTCTAAACGGCTTGCGTTCATGTTCTATGCAAAGAAGAAGAGAAAGCTTACTTAAAAAGGAAAAACCACGCAATAGATGCATTCTCTGGATTGTCAGCCGACGATGCACCCTAAGTGTGGCCGAGTCACTAGACCAACCCTTGATACGAGGCATTCTCGGGGCATCCAGTTTCAACCTGACGGACAGCTAAACTCGAACATTCTTCTCTCTCATATATTACGCGATCGTGAATTTCGTTTCAAACTCTGAACGACGGATTCAACAAGAAATTGAGCCACTAAAGACTCAATAGACATGGTGATATCAAATCACTTAGTTGAGTCCTTTCATTGATTCAGTGGCAGAACCATCCCAAGAACAGGGTTTCCTCTAATTTTCACATCAATTCTAGTGTTTTGACGTGTGAGTAAACAGTCGAGATAAAAAAAAATTCTTACATTGGTTCAAATTGAAGTGAAGTGAAGGATACCCAACAGAAGAGAGTTTCATAGATAAATTTAGTCAATTTTGTGGGAACTTATCGGCCGATTGTTCTCTACTATATGTCAGATGGTCTTGGGACTAAACTCTAGATTTGGGAAACACTAATTGAGTTCGTGCAGGAGAGCTTCTCATTGATGCACTACTCTAGTGGTAATCTTCGATCGATTGATTCAATTGGAATGTTTAGCCTCTTCTTGCTCTTGACATATTCAGCATCGATTGAACAACGTAATTTTTTGCGTTCTTTGTTTACCTGTTTTGCGGGTTTATTGTTCTTCATTAATCGGTTGCTATGGTATACTGCTGCTTTTGTTGCGCTACTTATAAATAACAGTTACCTTCATCCTAGTAGCAAGAGGAAATAGAAATAGTTTGGCAATTGCAGCACCAATGCTTATTTAGGTAGGACTTTGTTAGGAAAAAAAATGAATTTTACCATCTATCTACATCACATGATTGATTTAGGGCTCCAAATTTTTGGAGTGGGGCCTTAACTTAAGAGAAATGCTAGTTTGTCACTAAAATTCGTCAGCAAAATCCGTATACAAAATGATGTGTCAAAATGCTATCAACCGTTGAATATGCCCACTTGTTTGATGGATCATTTGTAGTCTGCCACGTTGCATAGTACAAGAATTTTGTATATTAGTCTTAGTATATCTAGCATTACACTTAATCTAAAGCAACTAGGGGTAGAACATCATTTGCAATGCAATTAGTTGAAAGCAAAAGGCCAGAGAGGTAAAAGGAAGCTTAAAGAGGGAATAAATTAATGGGTTGCATGAGGCCGACATGCTAAAGAAAAATTCCTTATGCACAAAAATGCAACAAAGGTTAAAGGGGTCTTCCTCCTGTTTTCTGCATTGTCTTTGAATAGACAATGCAGTCTCTTTTGTCTATGTACCCATAGATTATTCTATGCCATGACGTCTGTGGAACCGACTTATGAGGAAATTTAAGACTCGTAAAGAGCGTACCAAGCAAGAACTACACGAAAACGGCATGTGAAGACACTGTTGTGAGATTCCATCTATGTGAACCGCACGCCACAGATTCGATTTCATCCTCTCATTAGTTGACAATTGTGTAAAGAGAATATTCTTTCCTCCTATTTTATTTCTTTCTCGTTAATCAACAAGTACAGGACATAAACCTTACCAAAAAAAAAAAACAAGTACAGGACATAAACATAAAAGGTAAGTTTCTACACTCATGTCCGATCCTTTTCCACACCAAATGATTAACTACTAAGTAGGCTTCATGTGGCAGACAAATAACTCCTAGAGAACTAATGACCATAATCTACTTAGGTTGGTGCATATTGTACTCCGAAAATATCCAAAAGCAGGCGAAAGCCAAGCCACCATTCTATGTATACGTACATGACAAACAAAAATAACCAAAATCGGAGGAGAAATTTCGAGCTTGTCGGAGCTGGCCCCCAAATTTCATATGGTTTTTTGAAGTAAAGCTAGGAAAGATTTCTGAGGTTAAAGTTAATATTAAGTTAAGTGACCCAATATGCATGCTGAGTAAGAAAACAAAATACAAGGAAAGTCTATTAAGGGTGCGTTTGTTTTGCAAAAAACGAATAATTTGAGAAATATTTTCCAAAAAATGATCGCTAAAATCACTTGTGAAAATGAATGAACAAATTTTTTTTTATTATCCACGAAATTGTTTAGACATAAATTATTAAAAATAATAAAAATATCATTAATTGGCTAATTATTTCAAGTGACACAAGCGATCATTTTTTAGAAAATATTTTTCAAATCATTCAATTTTCACGAAACAAATGGAGTTTAATTAATACTTTGCGAATATTATCGTCATACAAATTGTGATTGAGTTAAGATTAATGCTATGTTTCCTATGATTGATCTGCAAAATTGGTTTTGCTAATATATGATGCTGTCAAAGGGCGATTGATTGTTGACTATAGTCTCATCACTTGCTTAAAGGTCCGCTTACAAGTCCAACAAATTATTTAATACACCAACTATAGTAAACCTAGCGCTGTTCGTTAAGACAATGGTTTATAATGTGCCTAGACATAACTTCTTAGGATGATGAGATGTCTAATGCACTTTGGACAAAATACTTTAGATTACCTTTTGTCGTCTTTTCCCCCCGCCACTCTTTTGCCAACTGGATGGTGGGCTTCTGCAAGCTACGGGCACCTGCTTTTTCTGCTTGGACATGGTCTATAAAGACGTCCATACATGGGGGAAAAAGCGGTTTACAAAAGAAGATTACTTGGGTAAACAATACAAAAGTATGTTTCAATAGTTATTATTCATTTCCACCATCTCATTGGCATAGTGTGGCTAGGATAGAACACATGGACTGTACCTTAGGAAATGGCAGTCAGAAATACACATAGATAAATGATTATTCAAAACCTGGCTCATCAATTGACTCTAGGACTCCAATTTATTCAAAAGTTAATGAATTTGAAAATCCTTAGATCTTTACAAGGACATATTTTTGGTATGAAGGAGGCATTAAATAAATATTTGACGCAACACTATTGATTTATTTCAAGCTTAATAATATAACTACCCAAATTTCCCAATTCTGTGCTTGTATACAATAGATATTAAAGGGAGTGATAAAGTAAAAGACGCAACGCTATTAAGTTGCGGCACCAATGGATGACATGAACCGGAAAGTCAAAAAGCGACTATTCTAAGCACAGAACATGGTTTGAAAATTGCCACATATTAAAAGTTAATTAATCGGGAATCGATGACGCGTGACCTTAAGTCGATAACTTTCTCTTTGAGTTCGCTAAAGAATGATTAATTGTACTTTCTTCCTTTAACTTATGAATTTGTTGCTTATGTGAATTTGTATGAATTTGTTGCTTATGTGACACGGAGACATTTTTAGGTGCTCCAAGACATTTATATTATAGGTAATTGTTGTAGTTTGATTTGTTGGGGCTAACGATCAATATAGAGGGGGATGAATAGATTATATGGGAACTATGAAAAACTTTGAAAATAACAAAAATAGATTGATAATTATCAAGTGCGAGTACTACTATCAATAAATACAGATAATAATGCTAATAGTAAGGAGATAGAACGTAGAACATAGAGATATATGGTGGTTTAGTTTTATTCCCAAGTCTACTGAATCTCTCCACACTAACAACCACAACAAGGTTAGAATCCACCAGTAATCTTCAAGATATGTTACAGTTGGCATGTACTGCTCCTATCTAATGATAGATCACACTATTAGGACACGAGTACTACTATGACTCTCCACATGTACTCTTGTACCCCACATCCTTACTTGAGATCCTTTGTTGATAACATTAGGATTTCAATAGGACCAGATTCGACAATAATCTTCTACAGATCCTGGATAGTGCTCTTATCTACCTTCTAGTGGTGTTATTCACATTGGTTGTTGTTGTCAATTGATTCCCATTCCAATTCGCTTGAAACTTTTGCTTTCCGAAATTTTCTCTTCTTTTTGAGTCGTCTAAGGGTGCGCATGAATACTATTCTGTGCCCGGGAATAATTTCTGAACAGAAATGATTTTTTTTTTATTCTGTACCCAGAAACAATTTCTGAGTATTTAAAGGCATTTGATAAACTGTCCAAAATTTCTATTCCTAGAGTAGAAAAGAATAGAAATACATTTGGTAAACTATACAAAATTTCTGTTTCCAAATAATATTTTAATAATATTTTGAATTGTTTATTTTTTTTTCTTTCTAACTATTTTCTTCTTTGGCCACGGCCGGTCGCCGGCAACCGGCGGCCGGCGGCCGGCGGCTGGCGACTAGCCACAGCCCAAGGCCGGCGAGAGTGAGGGCTGGACCCTCACCGCCTGGGCGAGGCGGCCTCGCCCAAAGACGGCGAGAGGCTTGGCCTTGCCCAGATCTGGCGAGGCCGAGCCTCGCCGTCGCGACCCACAGCGAAGCCGACCTTGCTGTGGGTCGCGATGGCGAGGCTCGGCCTCGCCAAGATCTGGCGAGGCCGAGCCTCGCCGCCTTGCCCAAGTGGCGAGGGTCCAGCCCTCGCCCTCGCCGGCGAGGGCAACCCCCGCCTCCGCCGGCGGCCGGTAAGGGCTGTGACGCCCTCGCCGGCCCAACCCAATGAAGAACAACACAAAAATAAGAAAAGAAAAAAAAAACTGATTCTCAAAATTGTGCCGAGAAATAAGAAGAATTTTTTTTTACTTCTTGTTTCTCTTCCAAAACTGTTTCTTGGCACAAATTTTTGCAAAAATGTGCCCGGGAACAAAAAGTTTACCAAACGCATTTCTGTTCCCAAACTATTTCTGAGAACAAAAGAACAGAAATTTTTACTGTTTGGCACGTTGCCAAATCGGCCCTAAGCCTTTAGCATTTCTTGTTTCTCTTCAAGAGCTTTTGGAGTTCTTGGATTGTTGAGGCCATGTCCTTATCATCAATTGTCGGAGGAGGACGATCCTTCATAATTGACTTGACGAGCGTTAGCTTTATATGCCATAAACTTTTTACCTTCGGATATACTTGGCTCATTGTTGGAGCCGATTTCAGAAGCAACGAGAGTTCCAATAAGCTCATTCAAAGTCAAGGGTTGAAGTCTTTGGGTTTCATGGATTGATGTTTTCACATGAACCCATTCTTTTGGTAATGCACAAAGAATCTTGATTGTATGTCCCTCATTTTGTATAGATTTTGCCATGTTTAACAAGCCCATTTGTGATGTCATTTTAGTGCATAGACATTTCCTCGATTTCTTCATGTGGTTCAATTTGGAATGTCTCATAATTTCCAAACAGGATGTTCATCTTCATTTTCCTCACTCTGTTTGTTCCTTCGAAAATAACCAGGAGTCCATCTCAGATTTCTTTAGCTGTAGTACACGAAGAAGTTCGATTAAATTCAGATGCAGACAATGCACCATATAAAAAGTAAATAGCTTTAGCATTAGTTGAAGTCTTCTTTCAATCTCTTCACGAGTAGGAACACGTGGAGCTTGTGGAACTTCTTATCCCGTTGGTGGAACTAGAGGTCTAGCTGGTGGACGAACTGCTGGTTAATTCTCAACCATATCCCACATAGTAATCTCGTTTTCCTTGGATAAACACTTCCATTCCCTATGTCATGCCCCGAACCCTACGGCACATGAGCATCCCTACCATGGTCGATTCGAGTGCGACGTCTCAGGACGCGTCGCCGATCCAACGTCCAACACAGAGGTTTAAAGCACATGCGGAAGCAAATCAAACACCCGTACAGAACTATAACACCAAACCAAGGATAGCCACAAACAAGAACAAGATTACAAAATAAACACTTGTATTACTGTGGGAAACCATATACAATATTCATGTACAGCCCACACTCAAAAATAAAAAAATGATTCAACGGCCACTAACGTCAAAATGGGTGACACGCGGCTCGGCGGTCAAGCACTACAACTAGCCGGGGCTCCTCTCAATACACATCAGTACGCCTGCCATCCTCAAGGCTGGGGGTCTGAAAATGTGGTTTAAACAACAATGAGAATAATCTCAGTGAGTAATTCCCTAAACCTAAACTAGGTTAACGTGCACCTCTTGACGAGTACTAAGCAACACACCAAGCAAATCATAATTGACTTAGGCCCTCGAGCCCAAATCCAATACTCACCTCTCCCTGCAGGTTAGGCACTTACAGTTCAAGAATAAAACATAGGACCCAGTCGCAGCACATGTACACATCATTTGGTCACAACGCATGTCATGCTTATGCTCGTGCTTATATGCGTGCTCACGCCTCATCAATGCATTTTCGCACGATTGCACTCTAGCACACTTGCCATTTATAAATTTGTTCTCCAACCCGCGTTAAACGCATCAGGTCCGACCTGCGTAAAACGCATTAGGTCTATCACTTTGAGATCGATCTCTAGCCCGCGTAAAACGCATCAAGCTCATGACACATAGCCCGCGTAAGACGCATCAGGTTGGTCATCTTCCGGTAAACCGGGCATCGTCCCGCGTAACACGCCTCAGGACGGGTTCACTACCTCGCGTAAAACGCATCAGGGTTTATTGTGATCACACATTCACAGGCATCAATTTTTATCTGAACCCTGCGTAATACGCATCAGGGCATTTTCGGTGATCACAATGCACATGTCACTCGGGCACACTTGTAAATGCACATGCCGTGCCAATGCTCGTGACGCACACCCATGACTACAACGATCACACTTGCGCATTCACACATTTCACAATGAGCATTTAATATCGTTACACCACTTGTTCAATTCGTCGCGCAATATGCTCAGACCATAATTCATTACACCCAACCACATATTAATACAACCATGGAATCAATTCAAGCACCCGTGCACGGTGCACAATTCACAAGCATAATCACACAACCAGTTCAACACGAATTCGCGCATTCGAGGCCCACCAAGCTAATCCATTCCTAGTCCAGCTAGACATGCGACATGGTATCATCAAATTAATCACAGACAAGGGTCAATTAGCCGGTCAATTGCACCCTGCGATCATTCCCGGTAATTGCACAGTTAAACCTCAAATTGATTGCGTCGTGCCCAAATTAAATCCCGTCGTGAGCAGCCACTATACCACAAATTCTAGGCCAATAATTATCTTCAAAATGCTCCATTATGCTCCCCAAACGTCCATCTAATCAGCCACCAAAACAGCCACCACCCAGTCTATCAATTTCATCCGCTAAGTCCGCAATTTCACCCAAATCACGACACCTATGCCTCGCCACATCACAGCACTCTATAATCCCCTAAACCTCGAACAAGTCATCACTTTCGGTCACCAAAAGCGCCACAAAATCAGCCCTTAATAGCCTCTACCAATTAACCCCTAAAATACCCTAATTAACCCCTAAAAACCATCTAGAAATGCAAATAAATCTAATTATGGCTTAGGGTTGAACTCACCGTGTGTCCTAAGCTTGAAATGAATCCGAACACGCGACGAGGGAGGGCTGGGCAGCGGTGGGACAGTGGCGGCGACGGCGATTCTCCCGGCGTGCATGCGATGGCGGCCTAGACGGGGGAAGCCGATCTTCACGCGGCTGGAGGCGAAGGGAGGAGGAAGAGGACGGACTGGTGAGGCGTGGGGTGGTGGTTCTTGGCAGTGGCACCGGCAATAGTGGCGGCGGCTCCTTCGGCGAGGTGCTCCCCGCGACCAAAACAAGAGAAAGAGAGGGGGAGTGGAAGAGAGGAAGGTGCGACGAGAGGGAGAGGGAGATGGAGGTTGAGGGGGGTGCGGATCGGCGGAGGCTGGCCGGACGAGCCAGCAACGGTGAGCTGGCCAGCGGGCAGCAATGACGGGGATGGCTTGCTCGTCGAAACCGAAACAGGGGAGAGGCCGGGGAAGAGAGAGGTAGGGGGAAACGGGTCTCGCGGTAGCCGGAGGCGGCACGGTGACTTCACGGGTGGCTAGGCGACGGAGGGCAGGTCGCTGGGCGGCTGGGCAGCGCCGGATCGCAATGGTCGCAGCGACGAGCCGCTGTTCACGTGCCTCAAGAGCAGGCCAGCGACGGGCGATCTTGGCGACCGACAGCGACGCGGCTCGATCGGGGCGACGGCGGTGACGATGACAGGGCTGGGGGCAAGCTTGATTGGCGGTCGGCGAGCTGAACAGAGGCGGAGCAGAACCAGTCGAGGAAGAAGGAGAGAGGAAGAAGAAGAAGAAGAAGAAAAAGAAAAAGGAAAGAAAGAAAAAGGAGAGAGAGCAGGCGGGAGTTGGTGAGCTGAGGGGACGTCTGCATGGCAGACGTGCGCGGTCAGAGAGGGGGAAAAGAGAGAGAGAGAGAGAGAGAGAGGAAAAAAAATATAAACATTCAAATATTAATTGCGATCCGATGGTCCAAATTCAAAATCGAAAATGATCTACCGGTCCAAAATATACCTCAAATATAATAAGGGACAAAGACCAAATTAATTAAATCAAACTAAAACGAGGGAGGTATACTAGTCCAAATTCGTACTCGATCGAAAATTCACTTTTCCACTATTCCTGACAATCTAGATGTTGGCCACAACAATATCAACACCGTCCAATTTATTTCGTCCCGAAACTCCCGAAAATCGACTGTCAAGTTTGGGGTCTAAATAACGGCCAAATTCGATCGAGTGCGATTCTAGCGAAATCTCTAATTTAAAATAATAACCGAGAGTGATCAGTTCCTGGGCGAGATTTTACTATAAGCACACTGACAAATCACGCATTTTATAAATCCTAAAAATGGGCCGAAATTCGAAATGTCACACCCTATATCCATAATGTTATCCATAACGAATCTTTATGCTCAAAAGTAAAACACTTTAAATAACAAGCAACAAAACTTTGATACCAATTGTTGAGGCTAACGATACAACCTAGTAGAGAAATGAATAGGTTGCATGAGAACTATCAAAAACTTTTGCGAACTACAACAAGTTAAACTTTGACAGAAGTAGAAATAGATCAATAATTATCAGATGTGCGTGTTACAATCAAATAAATAATGATAATAATGAGTATATAATGCTAATAGTAAGGAGATGGAAGATAGCACATGAAGATTTATAGTGGTTCGACTTTATCCCCAAGCCTACATCAACTCTCCACACTAATAGCCACAACAAGGCTATGATCCACTTGTAATCTTCAAGACAAGTCACAATCAGCATGTATTGCTACTATCAAATAATAGATCATACTATCATGACACAAGTACTTATATCACTTTTGTACATTTGCTATTATCACGATCACAACTAGTGGCACCTCACACAAATATTATCAGGAATACAAAGCTATTGTTCAGAAAACCTCATAATATATTTTAAAGTTAACAAAACTGTCCAGGAGTTATTGAAAATCTGACAAATATCTTTGAAGTTTTTCTAAGTCCAAGAAGTCACTTTCTGGATGTTCAGACCTTACGATGATCAAAAAAAAAAATCTAAATTCTACACAACAACAAACAAAGTTCAAACTTTGTATACAACGGTTGAAGAATTTCATGCTATGATTGGAAATGAAAGGACAACCCACCCTGACTTATATTCTAAAGGCGAGTCAAGAATTAGACCTTATCCAGATTTTATAGCTAACTCAGAATGAATGCAATGGATAGTAATCTGGCTTGAATTTCACAAATGGAAGGAGTCTTGATTGATTCGATCTTAAAAGGCTATTTTGCAACGAACATTAATATTGCGGGATGTCCTTAATTGATCGACAATCAATCCCATGACAAGTTTATTTCCAAATGTAGAAGCTCTATTTATGGAAACCAAAGTTTTGATTGTATGAGAATTAGCAGGATTCAGACTCTGTCACTCAATGGCTAGTTAATCCTTTTTATACAAATCTGTCTAAGGAGAAGATTGGAAGATGATGCTCTGAAAACTGTCTAATGATTACTTTGGAAGTAAAAGAGTATAAAAGGAGACAAACTGTCAAAGAGCAGAAGTAGAGAGACAAAATCTAGAATCATCCATTTCAAAGTCCAAGCAAACTCTGACCAGATTTTACTTGTCTTTCTTGACCTAAAATCTGTGATCTTGAGAGATTTCTTGTAAGAGAGATAGAGTGATCCATCTGAATATCACTTAGAACCTGTAATCTCTTAATCAATCATCTAATGAAATTCAATCAGTAGGCTGTCAGCGTGAAGAGTGGACGTAGATTTGATCTAAGCTGAACCACTATATATCTGTGTGCATAGTCTCTCTTCCCTAATACTCCTTTTATTGCACATTTATTTGTTTGGCATTCAAAGTTTGACTAAAATCTGAACATTGATCAGACTTTACTTGAGATCAATTACTTTCGCATTAAAATTGATCAATTAGCATTCAAATCACCTATTCACCCCCCTCTAGGTGATATTTGCTAATCTAATCAGCTATTACCAACAAGAACAGAGCAAAGAAGGAGTACTCAAGGCAATAGACTAGTTTTGTTCTTTTCTACCCAACTCCACTACTTCTCTTTGATTGAATTTATAGCCATCCAACCTTCAATGACCGTTTCCAACTCAAATTCCTTAAGTACCATTGGTTCTAATGTTGCCTGCAGTAGAATGTCTCTCTATTTCTCGTCAACATCAAAACGTATCTCTAACAGTGGCAATTTCCCAAAACAGTATCATTATACTTTTGTCAGATTCTGCCTCCTACTTATCTGATAGAGAGAGCTGCTTCTGCTAGTGATTCACTAATCCTGTAAACAATATGCTACTCCAGCTAGTGATCCAATCTTCTATCTTTTGGTCCTTCTAAGCATATTAACAATCGTGGCCTACACAGTTGTTCACATATCTAAGATCCTTCCAACTGTTCACCTTATATTGATACCTCCAAGCCCTCATAGACATCCTCGTTTCTCCTGACTTGTTAACCCTCGATCAAGATCCATCCAATTGTTCACCTTTCCTTGGTCTGTCCAAACTTTACCCAACATCTTCATTCTAGGCTTGTTCACCATAGGTCATCCAGCTTGTTGAAACCTCAACAATACGTTGTCCACTCGTGATAGTGGTAGCAATCCCATAATAGTGGTAGAGCACTCCTCATATCAGCTCATCTGTTTAAGACACCATTTGCATATTGTCTTATACATATATTACCTTATCCTACTCAACCAATATACACATTAGTAGTCTTTGATTATTTTGTCATCTTTAAAACAACATAGGGGATTTTCCTAGCATGATTCCGCTTATATCCATGTGGGCTAATGTGACATCCTCAAGTTTCAACCCTATTCTGAATGTAATGAAATGATTATATTCATTGATGCACTGTTAGTTAAATCTCGCTCTGAATTGATCATTCATGAGAGACTAACAATTAAGGAGAGGTTATTAAGGAATTAAGTATGCACGACTTGAGAACTCGATCATGGATTGACAATTCGATCGTAAGGATTGACGATGGACAATTTTGAGCCATTATAGATGATCAAGAAACTGTTATAGAATGTTTTGCCAATAGTATACAATCGGATCGCGGGTGATTCCGCCTGACCATTGTATGAATTGCGAACGACCCTAAACCAATCCCTATTGATTGTGTACTTCGAAACTAGCGATTAGCCCCTCGCAATTACATAACAACCGAGACCATCCATGGCTCAAGAAAGCTTAAATGTGGATTGATATCAAGTCAACCACAGATTGAATAAGCGTAACTCTTAAAAGCAGCCTGTTAGTTTGAGATATACTAAAGTTGCGATTGATCGATTTTGTCAATGAATTAGAATCCGAAATTGAGAATTGAACGTTTAAGGATTTCAAGATTGACCTATTGGACGTCGTCTCATTAATTTTCCAATTTATTGGTTTGCTTGAAATGCTTAGAAAAGAAGTTAACGGGCTAAGAATTGGAACCGACGAAGAAGTGGGCCGAGCGAAGGCCCATTAGGCCTCACGCCTAATGTGCTTCAGCCCAATTGAGCCCAAGCAAGCCCAATGAGGCCCACTAAGCCCATTTTCAAGCCCATTAGCAATTCTAGCCCATTCTTTATCCTTTTGAGCCCAAATTGGATTTATACGAGCCCGTACAAAATTCTAGCTCATACACACATATATTATTTTATACTATACTTTGTGAAATTACCAAAATGCCTTTCTAGCATTTATTGAGAAGTGACAAATGAAAACAAAAGTCTTGATCATTTTTGTGAAGAAATGATGAAATTTAGAGATTTGATCTTGGCTTGAGATAGAAGACTTGCAAGATAGATAATCTCACTGTCTCACTCTCATTCTCTCTCCTCTCTCTCCCTCGTCCGCCGGCCTCCCTCTCTCCTTCATCTTCTTTTCCCTTTGGCCGAGAGCAAGCAGCACCGTCCCTAGCTACCATGAGCCGCTGTGGAGCTGCCGCCGCCACCGCCAATAGCCACCATAATCGCCCGGGGCTATGTGCTGTCCGTTCGAGCCGTTTTCACCTCCGGTCCGCCTTCGCCGAAGCCAAACTAGCCCTCACCGTTGCTATTTTTCTGTTGTTCAGTCACTGTCCAGCCGTCCATCATCATCTCGTGTTGTTTCCCGATCGAGTTACACATAGCGCTCACCACCACCGTCGCACTCATGTTGTCAGAATCATTTCTGGGTGAGATATCACCCTAATCCCTTTATTAGTACGTTAAACTTGGCTATGATGAGTTTAGATTCAGTTAATTATGTTTAGTGCTAATTAATTAGAGATTAGTTGATAAGCTGTCGCAATAAGTGATAAACGTTGGTGATAGATAATAAGTAGACTCGAGAAGCTATCGAGAAAATGCGATAAGCTATCGAGGTGTTAGTGATAAGCTATCACCAATTATGCGATATGCTATCGAGAAAATGATGATAAGCTATCGCAAAAAGAATTATAAGCTATCATCAGAGGGACGACAAGCTATCGGTTTTGAGTGATAAGCTATCATAATAAGGTGATAAGCTATCACTATGTTGCGACCTAAATTTCTCGGGCTAATGGATTATTAAGACTAAGCCTAACTCGGGCCCTCCCAAACCCTACCAATTCACAACTTAGGATTTAAGTTCTTAACGTGTAAATATTTTCATGCTTGGAGTCTCCACTAATCTATTTGTGGTAGGCCGATTAGAAACCTAAATAAAATATAGAGAGATATGTTTTATTCCTACGAACCAGAGATTCTAAGCTCGGAGACTTGGTTACGCTAAATCTAGTCTAACGTCGTTTCGGTACCTTTTCTTTTCAAAAAATATTTATGCGGCTAGTCTGAATCCATTTTATTACCTAATCACTAACATGTGAGGTATTCATGCGGGTGCGCAAACCACCAATTTAATACCCAGGAAAACAGTAAATAGATTGCAAGGTTAGGAGAATGACGTATCTTAAAGCAATGCAAGCATATGCATTATTAGTAGAAAATCATACAGACAATCCTAATATGATTTCTAATTAATAAAGCAAGGCACTCAAGGTGTTCTTTAGAGTTTGCGCTTTATTAAAATGCAAACTAACCTATATATAATGACGTGCAAAATATGACATGCGAATAATGCAACCTAGCATGCGAACTATATGTCATGCGACGAAGTGACCTAATTCTAATGATGAACAAATGATTTATTTTTGGTATTTTTCCAATGAAATTCGGAATAAAAAAATAACCTAAATAATCTATTAGGATTAGAATAACACCTAATTTAAACTAGGAAATAAATTATCTCAAGTCTTAATTTAAATTAAATAATTATCCTATCTTCTATATACATTTACGATTCCCTAAATATGCAAGACTTCTAATTTAAATCCTAACTAACATATTTTTGGATTTTCTTTATTTAAAAAAACAATCAAACAAAGATAACAACCGCATTTAAACAATCCATGTAATCTTCAAGATTCTTCTTATCAAATTTGAATTAAGAAAATAAATCAAATTAACAGTCATATCCATAGGGTTATAAATATCGACGGAAAACTGATTATTCGAATTTGGAAAGCGAATAAAATCTATAATCATATCAAAGTGATTATGGATAAGATAACAATTTTCCGTATCGCCACATATCGTACCTTAAGGAAGAGGTCGGATAATCATCCAGATACGTTACCAAATTAAAAAAAAATTCCTAATTTAGGGTTTCTTATAATATTGCGGATATCACAAATATTATCCTAAGGTATCTAATCAATCACGCAATATTCACGAAATATTCAAACTAAGAATTTAAATGTTTTGAAAATATAACGGATAGAAATTTTTACTTAATTTGCGGATTATTTTCCAAATTTGAATCACCGGCAGATCAGGATTGTGGAATGGCCAATGGCGAGTGACCGACGGCGGCTCAAGGGCAGCTCGGATTGCGGTGGCTCAGTCGAGTGGTAGGAAGGGCTCGGGAACTCGTCAGGTCACGGAATGCTTGGCCGATGGGGGCTGCTCAACATTAGGACGGCAGGCTCGACCGCACGGGGTGGGACAGTAGCTCTTCTTGGCGCTAGGCTCACGGTGACTATGTCCCATGGTGGTGCTCGGCAGAAAACCCTTAGGAACGTCAAGAAAACCTGCAAAAGAGAAAGAGCCGCTCAGGTGGGTGCAACAATAGCAATCGTGGAGTTGCTATGGCATCGGCTTAGATACGTCAATGAGGACACACGGCTGCTCTGGAAAACCTTCAAAGGCATGAAGACGAGGCGACGGGAATCGCGATCGCGACAGTACGCGTGACAGGATGCATAGGGATAAACAGATCCCCAGGAAGTTGATTGCGTCACTGAGCAGAAGGAACCGCAATCCACTGGGCTGTCTGTTGAATATGCGAAGTCTCCACTATTGCAATGGGTGAACACGTCCAAATGTGGATTGATATTTAGTCATCACCACTCAACTTCGACTTCCAACCTCACCATATTGGCTCTGACATCTTTTTGCAAGTCAAGCGAATACCTGTTCTTCGTGCAGTAAGTGGCGGCATCCTCTTTGGCCAAAGGACTTCAGTGTGAGTGCTCCACTGACTGAGAACCCTTTGACTTATGCTGTGAGTTCTTCTTCTCCTTTATGGTGCGGCTTCTCACGATTTCTCTGTTATGTAATGTCACGGATCTCTCTTTGTGGCCGTGTATTCAACGTGTGGGCACTCGTGCTCTCAAAGATTGTCTTCTTAAAAATTATGAAAGTCCCCCTTGATTGAGGGGTATAATCACCTATTTATATTGCAATCCTAGATTAATTAACTGGGCTTCCTAGTCCTAATGGGCTTAGACTTAGGCTTTATCATTTAATTTTATTTTAATTCAAAATGAGCTAAATTAATTTGGGCTAATTTAAGCTCAAATTAAGATAACTAAAGCCTTTTAGACTTGTGATTTTTGGCCCCCGTCTTCCAAGCGAGATGAGCTTTGCTCGATACTCGAGGTTGATTTATGCAATGGATTTTCAGCTTACTCGCCACCGTCGGTCTGATGTAGAATGTAATTAACCTATATGATCCTAGACTATATGCTATGCAATTTTAATATTTTTGTTTAGGGGTTAAAATTTAATCCCTAATTTTATATGCAATTAATCACTAAATAATGTGCCAAAATTTAGGTGTTAACACACTAACTGGTTGATAAGTTATCGTAATTAGGGCGATAAGTGCATTTTATATGATTATTTTTTACTTAATTTAAATGTTGAATTATGTCTGTTTCATGCTGTTTATTGTTCGTCGTGCCCTGAATAATAATTGTCCTATGTGAAACCTTGTTATTTAATTTTTAGAAGGGTTTATGTGGACATATAAATAGTAAACCCGAGGTGTCGGGTCTATATGTCAAATTTTATAAGTTAAATAGGGCAAAGATGTCTAAAAAAGGGAAGCTTGCAAAGTTTGACGGTTTAATTATATGTATGTGATCACGTGTGAATTTATTACTACATTTTTGACATGAAAGTTGCAATATTTTGTTATTTGAGCACAACCACGTCTATATGGGTTGAATGAGGAAAAATTAAATTGGCTAGAGTTGTTGAAATTCTAGCGTGATCATATATTGAGAAACCGTTATCCCCATGTGAGTACGGGCGTGCCTTGAATGGCCGTGATAATTATCCGGTGGAGCCGAAAGACCCCCGTTTGGGGTACGGGCATGCCTTGAGGGGCAATAATGGAATTACCTGTTTAAGCCGAAAGACACCTTTATAAGAACGGGCATGCCCTGAGTGGCTATGATAAATACCTGATTAAGCCGGAAGACCCCTGTACATGGACGGGTGTACCTTGATCGACCGTGATAGATCAATAGATTGATAAGTGCCCGGTTGAGCTAGAAGACCCCTGTGCAAAGACGAGCGTGCCCTAAGTGGCTGTGATAATTGGAACACGCATGAGTGCATTGTGCACGAGAAAATTGCCATGTGTTCTGATTATGTTATATACTTATTACATTATTATGGTGGTTTATAACATGCAGGATATGTGCCAAGGCAAGGTAGGGTTGCCCACGATTGTGTGATGGCATGTTTGTGTGTGCTGTGTTGAGTTGACTTCCTAATCGAGACTTAGGTCATTAACTTGCTTAGTTTATCTCATTATCGTTTGTTAACTGCTTTCGGACCCTTGAATATGAATGGCCCTCCCACTCGTTTTGGGGTACCCATAGACATTGGTACAATTATAACTAAGTATCCGATGGGGCCGGATAGTGTGTACTAGAAGCACGCAACCACCGTCTGGGTGGATGAGGTTTGGCGATGTGGAAGCCACATGAGTTCATCGTGTGGTTTCTTGGGGACGGAGATGGGTTGTTCAGACCCATTAGGGGTTTTGATTGACCTCTTGCTAGCGGTATCAAGGAAGAGGTTTGGGATCCAGTGGATCTCGAACCTCTGGATGGGGCTGTTACTGATATGGATACCGGTCCCAATGATATGTAGTCCGAAGGGAATGAACGGGAGTCTGAAGCGGACCAATTTGAGTCCGACCCGGAGCCTCCTCCGGGTTATGGCCAACTAGTTAGTCGGAGTGGTGTCAATGTCTTTGTGCTAAGAATACATGTATGAGATGCTTTTTTTATCTTAAAGGATCTCTAAAGGCAAGATTGGCTTCCCACACACAAACTAGTCGTGAGCTGATACCTCTCTCCTGATGATGGTCATTGCAAGTCGAAACCGATTGTTGTGATGAAATAATCTATTTGTCTCATTTAAGGGATTCAATGCCCAAGCTAAATTTGATGATGTATAATCGATTACGAGGATCCGATTCGCCATATTGTTATTTGGAGCAATCTATTGAGGGAAGGTTGGTCTATTATCCCAGCTCACTAAGCGCCGCATGGCTTGCACTTGACCAGGAAACTTTGGCCCGTAACATATGCATATTTCTAGAAAATCATTTTTTATATGAATCGTCAACCGATTGTTTAATCACCAGTGGTAGAATGGACAAGTCAATAATCACCTACAAACACGGCAGTCAACATAACCAAGCGATAGGCAATTACACCCCGCAAGGAAGAACATGGTATACAGGTGCTAGTATAATGAATTAGGAATGACTACACAACTATTTTCGAGAACAAGAGCAGATTGACTAGGAATAGAAGATTGACAGAACTAAAAATAAACTACGAGGAAAGCGAAGTCAATAAACAGTATTGACTGAAAGTAGAAATCTTCTATGTGATTGTGCGTGCCTTCTCTCCGTAGAAGTTCCACTTTTGTGATTGATCTCTTTTAACTGATTGCAACAATTCCTCCTAATTTTGAGACACCTGCTTGCAATTAATCCCCCTTGTTGGGCGTTTACTTCGCATTTGTTTAATAAGCGCTTTGGCCCTTGGTAATGATCAATTGACTTTTTTAGCACCTCAAATTTTGAATTCACCACAATTTTGACCCAAGATTTTTTGGGTTTTATCCGAGTTTAACCCACTTTGACTCAAGGTAAAACCTCGTCAGAAACCCAAAGATATTACAAAGTGTGTTGCTTCATAAGAAAACAATACAAAATGGAAGATGATAAATGAAAAGATCCTTATGTTGCAATAGCATTCAATCCCTTGATTTAAACATCTCCAAGAATTGGGGAAATTGACTATTGGTCCTAAACCCATTGTACAGAAAGCAATTCATTCATGAACCTTTAATTTTGCCAATTTAATCCCAAACATTTATCGGAAATTCCAATATAGTAATTCTTTCCAATTTTCATTGGAAATCGCTCATATGGTGACGTGCCATGTAGGACAACTAGTGATGACACATCAACGATTTGTGATGATAATTGGCCGAAATAACTAAATTGGAATTATATGCAAAGGTTTAGGACTAAATTATCAAAATTGAAAAATTTATGATTGAATTAGCATTCATATAATAGGTTTAGGACTGATTAGTTAATTTTCTCTCAAAGAATTTGTTTATAAGTTTGATTGACATCTCTAAATTATTCTCCCTTTATCGATAAATCAATGCCTTTACTCCCCCTCAAATTGGAAATGCAACAATCCCAAATTTCCAATTTGTGACATAAGTTTCCAAATGCATTTGTAGACAATGGCTTCGTGAAGAGATCAACAATTTGATGCACAAATGGAACATAATGATAATCCATCTTGATTAGTTCTAGCATTAAACACAGGATTCATCGACATATAAAGTGTACTAACGTTATCACAAAATAATTTTGGTGGACTTGAGAGATGGATACCTAAATCTTTCGAAAAGAATGATATCTAAGTAATCTCCACAGCCATCAATGCCATTGCACGATACGTGGCCATGTCACTAGATCGAGCGACCATTGCACTCCATAATACGCAATTGCTACCTAAGAAGGCAAAATTCGGTAGTCAATTGTCAAGTCAAGTAGCAATATGCCCAATCTACATCACAAAAGGCGTAAAAGTGACTTTGATAAGATTCGCATTCTTTGATCTAATAATGTGCCCCTGATATAACGTATAATGCTCTTCATAATTTGAAAATAACTCACAGTCGATTAATGCGTGAATTGATAGACAAAATTGACTGCATATGGAATATATAGCCATGTGATCATGAGATATTAAAGAGCTTCGAACATTCTTCGATATATTGAAGTATACGAGTATAGTTGTGCGTCTATACTAGAATGAGAGCTTGTGGCCATAGGCACGAAACTGGCTTTCATCCCTCCATTTGTGCACACTTAAAATAAAGCATATTGTTGTTGGCACAAATATATACCTTTAGAGAATATCCTAACCTCTAGGGGTGTCAACGATTCAGTTCTAATCGGGTTTCATGAGATATTAAAGAGCTTTGATGATTCTTTGATATAGCGTAGGATACAAATATAGTTTTGCGTCTATATTAGAATGAGAGTTAGTGGCCATAGTCATGGAAATTGGCTTGCATCCCTCCATTTGTGCACATTTAAGAATTGACAAAGCAAATTATTGTTGGCACAAATATAGACCAACAGAGAATATCCTAACCTCTAGCGGTGTCGGGAAACCTGACTGGAACCGAACCATTAGGGATGTGTGTCTGCTTTGACCCGAACCTAATATGACCAAAGTTGAAAACCCGATTTGGTTCAGGTTTAAATTCTCTTCCTCCTTGTTTTTTGGACCCCGTCTTCACAAGGTAAAGTTCAAAAAAGCAGCCTTGGCTTATAATTGCTGTGGTCTACTATCATATATTATACAAGCAATTCTCTCATTAACATGATGTTTTTTAACTTCACAAGAGATGGACATGACGAAAATCCTACACAAAGCGTGCGATTGCTGGTTTGAAGTGAACCACCTTTTTTGAACTTCATCGAAACAAAATACGAATAATTGATAAGCATATAATAGAAGTAGATATCTTACTACAATTTGATCAGTCAAATCTATAGCATCATATACTTCTCTTTTGGGTCACAAAAGAGGCATGTGTCTTACCTCAGCACCGTGCAATCAGAAAGAAGTCTCTCTAGCACTCAACCATATGGGCATACATAACATGGTTACTATCATATGATAAAATTCTATCTACAAGCAACTACTTTGAACAGTAACTTTTCCTACACAGTTCCTCAGGTTATAAGTTGAGATTGTACATCTTGTTTCTTCTTCAACTACAACACCTGGAGAACTTGCGAATTAGACCAGGATATTATCAAATTGAATAGTAACTTCATTTCAAGTTCACCTATGCCTCAAAGACAAACCTGTGAAGACTTTTTCTCTTGTTCCCACTCCAAAAGTTTCTCATTGTTGTTTTAGAACTGAAGTATCAACATTTTCAAAGCGCTCCATTTCAGCCTTCAAAATGTAAAACAAACCAAAGAATGAAAACCTAATGACTGATTGCTGGAAAACCAAGCAATTTATCACCAAGCAAATCGTCAACTGACAAGATAGAGATTTCACATTAGTACACTAAGGGTGCGCATGAGAACCATTCTGTGCCCGGAAACAATTTCTGAACAGAAATGATTTTTTTTTATTCTGTGCCCGGAAACAATTTCTAAGTATTTTAAGGCGTTTGGTAATTGTCCAAAATTTCTATTCCTAGACTAGAAAAGAATAGAAATGGGTTTGGTAACTACACAAAAATTTTTGTTCCCAAATAATATTTTAATAATATTTTGAATTGTTTTTTTTTCTTTTACCCATTTTTTTCTTTGGCCATGGCCGGTCGCCGGCGGCCGGCCTAGCCCAATGAAAACCAACACAAAAATAAGAAAAGAAAAAAAAATAAAAAAAACTGATTCTCAAAATTGTGCCGAGAAACAAGAAGCAACTTTTTTTTACTTCTTGTTTCTCTTCCAAAACTGTTTCTCGGCACAAATTTTTGCAAAAATGTGCCCGGGCAAAAAAAAATTTACCAAACGCATTTCTATTCCCAAACTATTTCTGGGAACAAAAGAACAGAAATTTTTACTGTTTGGCACATTGCCAAACGCACCCTAAGTGCTCTAGCATGGCAACTATCCTCAACAAGAAATATTGTTTAATAGTCACATTTGCCATGCATAAAGCTTTTTAAATGAATCTTTCGTACACAATTGACAGGGAAGAGAAAAATAACAATCTAGCGCATTTGTCCCAAGTTTTATTGGTCCAGGAGTAAGGTAGTCATTAATCAATGAAAATAGATTTTTTGAGATGATCTCAACAAATGAATAAGACTAGAATGACAATAAAAGCAATCCCCCTATATATTGCTTCAGACAGAAACCAAGAAACTTCAAAGTTATATTCACAATAAAAAAAGAAATTATTTTAATAAGTACCAATCTCCATGTTCATCAATCATCAAGAGAAACCAATATCGAGTTCAGCTCCATGGTCATAGTTGACAACTCTGCATTAAATTCACAATGAAAATGAAAATTGAAGTATCAATTATAATAGAGAAGGGTATAAGTATTGCATATTAATATTTTCTCACCTGACTCAAACCTTTCAAGTTCTTCTAAGTCATCCTCAATCAAAAGGGAAAGTGACACAGATCATAGCCAATCTTGAGCACATATAAAAGGCTCCACCATACTTGGGGTCAAAGAGTTACGGAACACATCAAGTACATGACCTTCTATACTCAATGCGACCTCCAATGCTACAATCAAGATGGGCATGACCAAAATAGCTCGAGCAATGGAAGGGAAGAGGATACGATAGCTCAAAGAATTCACTTTCAGCCAAAATAAGATATCAAAACTGGATTAAAACGTTCAAATCCTTCTGTCAAATACTTATCTAATTCAAATTTTTCCTTCAAATATTGTTGTACTGCTTGGCTAAGATACTTTGTAGTCACAATGTCTGCACTAATCATAGGGGACTTTGACACACTCATCGTCCTTGTACTCTTCAATCTCAAGTTGCCTTAGGGGCATATACTAGTGCAGTATTGCTCAAACAATGATGTCAGAGATGCCGTTACTCTTGTGAAGTTCCTGTCTGCATATTCCCACTTATATTGAGGGTTAAGTATGCAGGCAATGAACAAAGCAAGACTCGTGTTATTCACATTTCCAAATATTCATTGAATAAGATCTTCATTCTCTTGGCCATTTCCTACAAACTTTTGTCCTCATTCTCCTAATATCCATCAATCATCGTAGAAACTCCATAGACATCCTCTACCATATCATTACCGGTAACATAAAAACTTGATACTTTTAAAGTCGTATCATTGAACAACTTCAGAAAAGGAAGAAGTCAACTGGCATACTCCCCAATCATCACTAGTAGGTAACCCTTTCAACTTGGGAAGCTCTTCAACAAATATGCTATCTTGAATATCCAATAAAGGTAAAAGCTCTTTGAAACTTCAAAGCCGCTTTTAACATCATGTATGTGGAGTTCCAATGAGTCTTTACATCCAAGCATACAAAACTCTTGGACTCAATATTCTCTAGCTCAATGCAACTCTTAAATTAGTTCATCCTCGGAGGAGAAGACCTCATATAATGCATAGCCAAGCATATGCTAACAATGGAATCATGTGTTTCTTTTAACCCTACTCTCACAATTAAACTCAATATATAAGCACAACATTTCACGTGGAGTAATTCGCCTATTAATACTGGAGAGTTCTAAGAGTTAAGTCTCTTTTTCAAGTATTGAACTCCTTACTCATTTGAGCTCACATTATTTACGATGATAGAAAATACCTATTGAATTCCCCAACAAGTCAAGCATTTCTCAATTACTCTTCCTATAATCTTGGCAGAATGACCTGAGATTTAACAAAATTTAAAATTTTCTTTTGTAAATTCTAATCAACATCTACAAAATAAGCAGTGAGACACATGTAACTTAAATTCTGATAAGAGATTCATGTGTTAGTAGTAATACAAACTATAGGAGATGTATTAGAAAAATGTCTCTTCACTTTGCTTCTTTCCTCCATGTATAACTTATAACAATCATGCAATATTTTTACTTTTCTCCATATTCACATATAGGTATTCCTTACATCTAGCCAATTGATTACACATGGAACTAGTCCCTTGACTGGTAGAAGAATCAATAGGAGCCCCACAATATAAACATTAAGCCTCTTTTTGACTCTTGTCTGCACGAGGAATCCTTTTAAAGACTTCCCACACTGTAGATCTCCTTCACAATCTATCTTTGACACTAAAATCACTCATTGAAGACACATATCAATCATTCTATCTATGACAATTACAACCTAAAACAATTATTAAAATAAGATATAATGTGTCAGGTGCAATTTTTCTCAACATACACAAACATAATTTCAAATAGAATCACGATCCATTAAGTAAACGCAAAAACCTGAATAAAATCATGGGCAACTTCAAATTTAAGGCATAACGACCTTAAAAGTGCCAAAAATTTCGTACGGTACTTACTTTAGTACTAAAAGTTTTTGCCACAAAACTTAATAGTCAAATTGGAGAAAAAACGATCACATATGTGCTTCCGACAAGAAATTTTGGCCAAAAAAGTGGTGTGGCTTTTATTATAAAAAGTTAAAGCCGATTTGGAATTTTTATATTAAAAACGAGTCCACGTGGACACTCTAAACGACTTGGCTAGCTTGGCTAAAAATAATGTCGCCCGAAACCCACCCCAAAAGCGGCGTCACGCGAGCATCTCTCAAAATAGGCATTGTTCGGTCATTGTCATTGAACTGTTGCGTTTTTTTCCTCTTTGTCACCGTCATTCAATCACCATCGTCATTTGTCACTCATCGTCACTTTTTCAAGGACCATCAATCCTCTCACTCGCTTATTTTGTCACAAAGGCATCGAATTTACATATGCCGCCCCTCAGAGCTTGCTGAACATAGAAATTGGAAAGAAAACACTGTACAAAATGATGCTGAGACTCGTAATGGATGAGTCAATTAGAAGGGTGAAGTGATCCTTACAGGCCAAGGAGATGATGAATGAGCAAAAGCTATTCTGAAGGAGAGATTGGCAGAACAAGCTAAAACGGAAAGAAAACAGAAAGCCAAGACACTAGTACAGAGACAATCAACTCAACCACCATGACTAGAAAAATCTGCTTCTATTGTTGCTGTCCCAGCTCAACTCCAAGATGATGTTTGGGAAATCAAGACTACCATATCTTCCATCTCTCGATATCTAGTAAAACTTAAACAATCCTACCTGAGGTTAGAATGTTATAATGCCCTCCTCCCTGTTCCAAAGGAACCTAAAACTCTTACCTCCTCCCAGCAAAGAAAACGCACTCACACCTCTTTGATACTATTATTTTTTGTACTCCTGTTTTCGTATTGCTGATGTTAGCCGGTCTTCCGTGCTTTTGAATGAATGAAGTTATCTTTTGCACATTGTCCGTAGTTTTTATTTTTATCTCTTTTGCTATGACAAAAAATGGGGATAAGAACACTAGGAGTGCCACAACTTTTGTACAGAGCTTACTTAAGTGGCATAACTTTTTTTTCGCTCACTTGGATGCCAAAAATTTGAAAAAGTGATCATTTGAGTGCTATCAGTCATTTGGTAGCTAGAAATCCGACATGAACGCCAGAAAATCGGACATGGAAGCCAGAAAATCTGACGTGGACAATTTTTATGCTTTTTTATCATTTTTTTTAGTTTTATTTGGCCAATCTAATTTGCAGATGGGCACGATGAAGAACTTCATCTTCCCCATGGTTGGGTTACTGTAGCACTTAGGAATTTTGGCTAGCCGAGCCCAAATCCGACGAGGGCTCTACCACACGCCTCGCCGCTCAAGACTTTCTCCTCACTCCACTTATCATACTTATCGAACGTGTTCTTGTATAGTTCTGAGTCACCTTTCATATGGAGCTTGGTTTGATGATGTCAAGTGGGCGCAAGCACACGTAAGTGAACGAGCCGATGATCCTGCCTCCAGCAGTGCCGATCAGAGCTCGTTCAAAGACGGAGAGGTTCTTAATGAGGGATTGCACTTTGGGGCTATTTCCTAAGTTGGGTTTTAGGAGGGAAATTAGGGTCTTCGAGAGAGAGGGTTGTGGAAGAGAAAATAAAGCTGGCAGCAGGATGTGTAGAGGTCATGGGGGGTCTCGAGGGCAGAGGCAAAATGAGGGAATTGAAGTGAGTAAAGAGGCTCGTGAATTTGGATGCAATCGGGTGGTGATTGAGGTGGGGAAATGGGAGGTCAAGAGATGCAGAGAACCTTCCCACCATTCTTTCTCCCAAGCATTAGCTCTCGGTTGCCATGACCGATCGAGCTTCTCGCTCATGACGGAACACCTTTGCCCAATTGCAAAAAATGGGGGAGCAGCTGATCGGTTGTTTGTTGGCAAGAAATCGTTCCCTCTGACCTCTGACTTTTGGCATCCCCATCTTTGTTTCACTCGCAGCGGCCATTGTGACTTGAAACTCCAGCGGTCATGGCCGGCTGAAGCTTAGAGCTTGAGTGGCCATTGTTGAGGAAAATTCCTAATGAATTTTGAAGTTGACAAAACTCTCTATGTTTATCTTGTGAATCTGACATATATTCCATTCCAGGTTAATATCTTCTGGAAGTTCAGAAAAGAAATATCAGACTTTACAAGTTTTCAAATTTAAAAGTTTAGACTCAGAACTAAAAATTTCAGACTCAGGACTAAAAGTTCAAACTCAGACATAAGCTATTTAGACTTTACCATAAAAGTCATTTAGACTCTAATTATGAAATATTCAGATTTTACTGAAGACCTATGCTGACTCAAGTTTTGAATTAGAAATTCTTCAAACACAGTAATTATGCAGACACGGATGCTAAAATTTCTCAGACGCTGAAGTTTTTCAGACACAGAAGCAAAACTCATTCATAAGGAATCACAACAGCTAGTGATCTCGCATAGATTTCACAAAAAGAAGGTTTTGATTGACTCAATCTCAATCTAATTGATTGACAATTAAGTATTATAACAAGTATGCATTACAACGGATAAAACTTTACTTATGAAAATCAAGATTCTGATTGTATGGGAGACCAAAATCAGCGAGATTCAGATTTTATCTACCAACGGCTACTCCATTCATTTTATACAAATCTGTCCAAGATAAAGATCAGAAGATGATACTCTAAAAACTGTCCAACGGCTAGTTTGATAGTGGTGGAGTACAAAAGGAGACCTACGAGAAGCAAAAGGACACATGAAATCGAGAATCAACAAGTCCAAAGTCTGAGCAGTTCTCCAATTTTTTCTCTTGTCTTTCTTGAGCTAAACATTAAGATCTTGAGCGACACTTTGTAAGAGTGATTGTGTGACATAGAAAGTCCTATCATACACAAGAGTGCAGTCACTCAGAATCTGTAATTCCTCTTGATTGCATAGTGAAATCCAGCCAGCAGGCTATCAGCGTGGGAGAGTGGACGTAGGCTTGCTATAAGCCGAGCCACTATAAACTTGTGTGTACTTTTTTTACTCCTTATCTCTTACTTTACATACTGCACATCAAGAGCACTGTCTATATAAATTGTTTTGAATCTGAATTTTATTCATACTCAACTGTGGTAAGTTATTTCTGCTTAAATTGACAAAAATTGTTTAAGATCATCTATTCACCCCCCCTCTAGATGATCCTTGCTAGCTACATCAGCCATGGCAGCCCTTCTCTCTCTCTCCCTAAGTTTTTATTTTTCTTTCTTTTTCTCCCTTCGTGTTTTTCTCTCTTTTCTTTTATGTTACATGACATGGCAATAAATTCATCCTTTTATTTTTAAAAATTTCCACGTAGATATGAAAAATTAAATAGAAACATTCATGTAGGATGATTTGTCGGAAGTGGCACTCAAATAATCTATTTTTGCCGGAAGTGGCACTCAAGTGAGCGAAAAAAAAAAGTTATGGCACTCAAGTAAGCATCGTACGAAAGTTATAGCGCTCCTAGTGTCCTTATCCCCAAAAAATAGGAGATATATAAATACTTGATGTGATCATGTCTGAGCCGACATTTGTTGATTATAAAAATATGCTTAAAAATCATTACTATCGAGACATGGGGAGTTAGACAATGAGAGTTATACACATTGTTGATAATGTTTTCTAACATTTATCTTGTTATCTTTCTTACTTATCTTATACATTATGAATCATCATAAAACCGTGAATCCTTGTAATTTATTCTTATCCCTAAACATCTTTTTAATTTTGTCTCCTCGTCCCTTGAAATAATTGAGGAGATTCTAGCATCTATAATGTGTAACTTCTTTGAGAGACAAACACTAATGCAGATCTTTACGTTTACATATAACTTTATCAAATATCAACTTCTCACGTCTACAAGATAGTTTTGTCATCATCAAAAGAGAGAGATTGTAAGGGAAACATCTCAAAGAATTTTGATAATCCCAAAACTATCCATAGTATAATGATTACTTTGATATTTGTTGTTGACATCTGATTTTTTGGTCAAATTTTTAATTTCACATAAAAATCATAAAATTAGGATTAGGAACCTTGGCCATACTTAGGAACCCATTTCTAAACAAAAAATAATTTTTATATATTTTTCTTTAATTTTTCCTTAATTTCTTTTGTTTAAAATGGGAGGAAAATAAAGAAAAATACCAAATGAAGTCCAGAAATTTCCCAAAAATAATCATCAGTCTTATTTTAATTCTAATTTCATCCTTGCAGCTTCAATTTTACAAATTTTTATGAAGGATATATTTTTCCAAATTTGGGTAATTTCTTTTTTTTTTTTGTAACCCAGGGAACCCCCGCATGGCCGATAGCCGGGGAGTAAACCCTGGGGGCGACACGTGCTAGCCACCACACACTTGCCACCGGTTAAGTCACCCTGCGGCGCCCGGGATTCGAACACTCAACCTTACACTCAACCTTTTGGGTAATTTCACATCCTAATTAAACCAAAAATCCAATTTAGTCATTTCTGGGCATTTTTAGACTATAGTTTATTCACGACAATTGATTCTGGGACCTTGAATTTCATTTTTCTCCATCCAATTTCACAATTTGACAAATTAATTGAAAAGTTCTAAAATTAATTGAAAATTAGGGATTTTATGACCCAAATTTGGGATTTCTTTCAATTCGAAATTTTCGATCAAATTTTATACCTTCCCTGTGGATAATCGACCATGGGGAATCCAATTTTGGCCTTAGATCAGAAGAATTAGGTCATTTAGACCTCCAATTGAATAATAACCCACTTGACCCGAATTCAAATTTGGGATTTTTGGGCTTAATTGAGATAAATATTCAAAGAGATCCCCTATTTTAAAGTAAAATGTGTCAAGAAATTGAAATTTGGGCTCAGAATTGTCAAATTAGGTCAAATTGGGTTTAATTTGCAATTTTAGACCAACCCAGGTCTATCAGGTCAATCAAATTCGACCCGACCCAGCCCAGGTCGGCTTCTTCCTCGCCAGACTCAGGCTTGCACGGGAAAGGCTGCGATTAAATTGGTCAGCCCCACCTGTTCACCAACTTAGATCCTTCATTCCAACGCATAAAAAAAATAAAATGGGACAGCTAAAGATCTCCAATTGTCGACGGGGAGATCAAAATGGGTGGGTGAGAAGGTTCCAAGCAGAGAACCTGTTTGAAGAAATTTCCAAGAGAGAGAAAGAGAGTGGGAGAGAGTTGAGGTTCCTTAGGTTGAGTGACCGGCACTGTCTCAACGGGAAAGGAGCCGACGAATCACCTATTATGATGACCCCCTCCTCTAATCATCTAGTGAAGGAGCTGATCGGGAACGTCTGAAACTCAGCCCTAATTGACGAATCCAGGACTTTTTCAGCAAAGCCAAACCTGTAGGCTGATAGAGAAGGTGCAAGAGGGCCAAGCCGAAGCTTCCCAGCAATTAGAAATTTCCATTTTGGTCGCTGGTGAAGAAGGTAAACTTCCTTCCCAATCACACACCAACTATTTGTTGAAATGCTCAAGTGATTGACCAAGCCAGTACATGCTTGATTTAGTGATTTCCTTTCTGTTTATGTGCTTAATGATTCCATATTCATGTTTTTGATCAATTGATTACTTGTTCTATGCATTTTGAATCGTGTTTTTGCATAATTCTTGAGTCAGCCTCTATAAACACCCTCGCCGGAGCATTCGAACCTTGCCGGAGTGCGTTCTCACGGCCAATGACCATCCAAGATAGTCCTCTCTAATCCATTTGATGTGTTAATGCATGTTTTAATTGTTAGATTAAATGGTTAGATTAGAATTTGTTGTATTAGTAGGGTTGTTCTTGGTTAGGACAGTTTCATGATAGGTTGTTTAGCCTAGAAAATGCCGGCCGGCGATGGTATGGCGGTAGTCCAGTCGTGGCTGGTAGGTAGAGAGAAATAGGATGATGCTTTAGGATCATTGATAATGGTCGGAGCACCGGCGGAGGGTCACCGGAGATGGGGGTGAAGTCTCAATGAGGGAAATGTGTAACAATCTGAATTTTCGATCCTTTTCCCGGGATTTAAGAAATGAAATTGATCAATGCACTATAGTGAGATCTCACTCGGGACCCGCGCATTCTTGGGATGCTAACCTTAGGGGTAAGGTCAGCACGGGATTGAGTTCGCACGACCAAAGAACTCGACCTGGGTTCGATCTTCAACCATATGGATTGACGAGGGAATATTTTGAGCCAACCGAGACCGGTCTATTTGATTGATAGTGTCCGAAGGGAACTAGTGACAGACCCTCGCAATTATATGACAATCGAGGTCATCCTGGGTAGAGTAAACTTAAACGTGATTTGACTTAGTATCGATCACGGGTCGAGAGCGCGTAATCCCAATGAGCCACCCGTTAGCCAGAGATAAGCTAAAGTCGCGATTATTCGATTTCAGTCATTTCTTGGAATTCGGGCCCGGGAATCGAGAATTTTGAAAGTGACAATTTTGAACGGCCGATGACGTTTTTGGCTTGGCCAACCTTGGGGCCACCCATTTCTGCAAAAAAAATGGATTTCGGTTCGGGGCCGGAAAAATTACGATTTTGCCCTTATGGATACCGGGGCTGGATTCGGAGGCCATTTGAGGTTATTTTTCGCGGCCAATGTCATTTTGGGGTGGCCACGCACATTTAGAGTGGTTTTGGACAAAAATGGGAATTTCGACAAAAATGAGAAAAATAATATTATTTTATTCCCGAACTTTGCAGTCAATTTTCGAGGGCTTGCACGATGAATTTCGCGATTCCGACACCACATTATGTTGGCCACACACATATGAAACCCGTATGTGCAAAAATTGAAATTTCGCCCGGGGACCGGAAAATTACCATTTTGCCCCTGGACCCTGTATTGGGAATTCCAAATTTCGGACAATTTTGGGCAATAATTGAGGACTAAAATAAGTGAAAAAGAAATTGGAATTATTGAATTACTACTTTGCCCTTGAATTATTAGATAAAGACAAACGAGGACCGTTGGATCAAGGGTATTTTGTGAAAAATTACGGATCACCGACACGTGTCCCCACCAGCCCACTTTTTTGACTGGTCTGATCTCTCTCTCTCTCCTCACCTCTCATTTTGGCCAGAACCTCCCACGTCCAGCCCCCTCTCCCATTTTCTCCCTCTTTCTCACTCTCTTCATCTTTGTTTTCTCTCTTCACCGCTGCTGCTGCTGTTCCAACCCCTTGTCCAGCCCGTTCGTCTCGCCTTTCATAGGTAAGTGACCTCCCCAAATGTCGCCTAGGATCTCGGGTATTGTTAGGCTTGTTTAGGGCTCGGTTTAGAGTGAATTTAGTGGCTGGTTTGCTCAGTGGTGTGTGTTGACGGATTTCCAGTTAGGTTGCTGTTGCGTCGCTGATTTTTGTTATTTTTACTGTGACTTATGTGGCCCGAATTTGAGGAAGTGTTCTTCATAAAAGTTGTTCCCAACATCTTGAAGTATAACATATTTTAATTTGGAAATTTTTGGAAATCATTTGATGCCATTCGGAAGTCCATCTTTGGATCGAAATAAAACTGCCCGATTTACTGTTTACTCGACCTTCTGGTCTGTTCGAATTTTTATAAATTTTTCCAGGCCTATTTTCAAAATACTTCCTTCACGAAAATTGTTGGCGGCATTTGTGACTATAACATATAAAAATTTTCAAGATTTTTTAAAATGATTTGGGTACCGAATGAGTTGTATTTTGATGGCCTGAGGAGCTGTCTGAGCGAACCGGATTTCGTCTAACTTTGAGTGTTAAAACGAGGTGTTTACAGTTAGAACTGGGTTTCGAGTTCTTCACGGAAAATGTTCATTGAGATGTTTTGTACAACATATTCAAATTTCATAATTTTTGGAGTTGGTTTACTATTTATTTCAAATGGATTTCAGTCACTGTATAAACTGCCCAGTTTGGATCCGATTTTACATATTCTAGGTTTTTCTCTCTCTCGAGAATTATTCGGTGTTATCGTGGCATTTTGACGGGTAGTTTGATGCTTGGATGAGCTCGTATGTGTGATTGTGTGGCTGTGAAGTGTGGTAGTGTGATTTTGTAATGAGCGCGTGTGCTGGAAATTGCTGTGGGCTGATTATGCGTGACTGTGTGTACTATGTGAGTGGCTATGAATTGTGGTGGGGCATCTTGTGTATGTGGCCGTGTAGTGTGGTGGTGTGGTAGTGTGATTATGCATTGAGTTCGCGTGCTAAGCAGGGGTGTTCGTGTGGTGTTTGTGTGACGAGGTTGTGTAAATGGGAAATGTGTGTGAAGTGTGTATGTTTGGCAGTGTGTTTGTGTGATGACGTGGTACGTGTGGAGAGTGTGGAACGAAGGTTCGTGTGTGTAAGATTGGTTGGAGAGGATCCGTCCTGAGGCGTGTACGTTTACCCGGGACGATGCCGTCCTTGACAAGGTGACGATGCCTGGCCTGACGAGGTGTCGATACCTGACGTGGTCAGAAAACCGTTGGCCTGATGCGTTTTACGCGGGCGCGGTAGAAGGAAAGTGTGTGTAAAATTCCGTCCTGAGGCATGTACGTTTACGCGGGACGATACCGTCCCTGACGAGGTGACGATGCCCGGCCTGACAGGGTAATAATGCCTGACGAGGTCAGAAGACCATTGGCCTGATACGTTTTACGCGAGCGCGGTAGTGGTGGACAAGTTGAGAATGAGCGGGAATTGGCTTGAGGTGCGAAGTTTGAGAAAGTGACGGGTGGTGTGAGTTGGTGTGCGAGTGTTTTTGTATTGATTGCTATGGCGCTCGATTATGGGGTAAAATCTACTATGTATGGTATGAGACGTGCCCAAGTAGGTTTTGCCTTATAATCGAGGCACGCGTGTGGTTGTGACGTTTTGCTATGATGTGTTGGCTACGATATTGACTAACGTGCAGGAATGTGCATGAGAAATTCCAGGTAGGGTCGCGTGTGATTGTTAGTTTGGTTGATAGATTGTGTGTTATGCGTGTTTTCGTCTAGCGGTACATGAGTGCCTACGTGGGGTTTGGGGTTGTACACTTATTGAGATTCGTCTCACGGTTGTATAACCGTCACTTTCAGACCCCCAGCCTTAGACCCGGGAAGTCCGCCTCCTCTTTTTAAAGTTCGAGGAACCGCTTTGGGTGCCGGTGGAACTGCAGGTGAGTGTCCGGAGGCTCAAGCCCGAAAAATCAGGAACAGATTGGAGAAGGGCGACCCTTAGGTTTTTCCTTAGGGCATTTTAGGGATTGTATAGCTTGGGTTATCCGATAGTGAAATTAAGATAACCAAGCCCCTGATATTTTGTTACAACGGTGATTTCTGATGCTAGTTTGCTAAATATGTCTGTAATACAATGTTTGTATATAATTGGTATTGTATGAATATGTGGTTGCTGGATTATTCTGTTGTTCTACCCCGTTGTCGTCATTATTGTCCGGGGTTTTGTTGTTCGCTTCCGCATATGGCTCTGATGTTTGGGTTGGGTCGGGTCGGCGACGTTCCTGGGACGTCGCATCATTTCGACCAGAGCAGGAGATGTCACGAGCTCGTAGGGGTTTGGGGCGTGACAAAATGTATTTTAGTTTAGATACACACCACTTATTCGGCAATATGCCCATAAGAACAATCAAAGAAACGGCGCCGTTTTGGCACCATTCTTGCCGAAGGGTTGGCCGAAGACCTGTTAGGCCGGTCCAACATAGTTGAACTGGTTTGAACCAATCTCATTTATTCCCAGGGGAATAAAAATAATAATAAATAATAAAAATTTAAAAAAATTAAAAATCAGAAAAAAAATTTTAAAAAAATCAGAAAAATTCTGAAAAAATTGAAAATTTAGAAAATTAAAAATATTAGAAATTTCAAAACATTCATAAAAAATGAAAAATTTCAGAAAATTCATAAAAAAAATGGGGAGATTCGGAAAATTCATAAAAAAATGGGGAAACTCGGAAAATTCATAAATAATAATAAAAAATAATAAAAATAATGGAAAATTTAGACTTCTGGAAGTAGGAAAATCAAATGAAAATTTTTTCAAAAAAAAGCAAAAATAAAAAATTCCAAAAATTGCGAAATAATTCAGAGTACCTGTGGCCACCCCTTTTGAGTGATGTTAGAATTTTTTGCGGTGCAGAAGTTGTTCTTTTGAAAAGTCTCTAGTTTAGAGGTTAAAAGGGGCTTAAACCCTAAAAAACCCCAAAAAGGGCTTAACCCCTAAAAGGGGCTTAACCCCTAAAAATGAACAAGCCTTTAGGGCTTCACTAGATCTTGATTGTTTTGATTGATTTTCCTTTTTAGGGACGATATTGGGATTGTTGCTTTGTAATTTGAATTGATTGTGCTTTTCATAATTGATTGATTCTTCCTCGTTTAGAATGGTTAGGATTAGCAGATAAGCCTCAAGAAATTGCATGCTATGCAATTTCGATATTGAAGTCATTAAGGTAACCAAGTCCCCATATCCATGATATCTCCGGTTCGATCGAGATGGTTCTCCCTTGTCTCGATAGAGTTTTTAGTCAAATATTAAAGACTAGTGGCGACTCCAAAATGAAGTATAGATTAAATAGACTGTATTAGAAAACAAATACCTACTGTCTCGTGAGGTATGGTCAGGGAGAGACCCTCGTTCATTTAGTGATGGGACACCTTACCATTCGTGATGAATGAAAGCACCTCCAAGCGCGCTTTTGGCATGGCATGGCGCGACATTTGCATATGTTCTTGATAGTATATAAAAGACAAAAGTGATATTTGGGAAGAAAAAAGATCACAAATCTGTTCTATTCGTAAACAACACCAACGAACTAAAAGATCAGCCGATGACAATATTTTTGTCAGTGTTGGACATATCTTGTCTTAGTTATGTTGGAGCAACGACCATTTTAGATGATTATTGCAGGAGTCTAATATAGCCGTTGCCGCTCGAAAATGCACACCAGAAAAGAATCGAAAGACATCATAGTACCGAAAACAAGCTTTCTAGCAGACTTGGCGGAGCCATCAACATAGGGACAATAGAAGCAGCTATTTCCGGCTAGCTTGCAAATACTTAGGATAAAGGATTGTATGGCCAGTTCTATCTCTAGACAGAAGCACCAACTGATCTCTAACAGTTCTTTGCTTCTCTAAGACATCTCCAACGGGATCTTGAAGGCCATATGTTAGGTGCACAGTATATAAAATCCAGAAATCTACCGAAAGCTATGTTCTTAGCAAAAAATGTTTCATTCTCTTATGATCTTCACTATAGAGTTCTTGATGGCTTGTGATTGTGAGAAAGATCAAGTGTACATGTGTAATAGCAACACTTGATTCTTGATAGTGTGATCTATCATTTGATAGGATGGGTGTTTGGTAATGGTAACTTTTCTTGCAAATTATTAGTGCAATTCAGCTTAACTTGTGTTTGTTAGTGAGGACAGTGGATGTAGACTTTGGGATAAAATCAAACTACTATACATCGTTGTATGCTATTATTTCTCTCACTCTTACTTACACTAGCAATCAACCTATTCATGTTATTTTATCAATTTGCTTAACCTGATCTTTGCATGATAACTACCAATTTCCACAAAATTGTCAAAGTCTTTTATATAAGAAAAAAACCCATTCACCTCCCTCTAGGTTGTATTGTTAGCCCCCAACAATGATGATAAGCTTTTATGTTAGAATGTTGAAGATTTGCTTGAATGCTGGAATGACTGAGTTGAATGTGTTCTAGGAGTAGATGAATGTGCTTAGGCTCATGTGCTCGTGTTCGAAGAATGCTAGAAGATTTGAAGTCTATTCTGACCTCCCTGTGTTCCTTGATTTTTACGGGAAAATTGATTCAGAATTAGAAAAACTTGTCTTCACATGCATTATAGCTGTTACAGAGCTTTGATTTGATATAAAGTTCATTAAATTGGAATGTCATTAAGGCTATGAATTTTGAGTCCAAAGATACCAAAGAAAAGTGGAGCTAGATCCGAAAATGTTGTGTCCACATCGACCAAATTTGTTTTGCAAATAATAAATAGTTGAAGGACTAGTTTACAGAAGCTCAAAATTGCAAGAGAGGTCTTGAAATTCAAATCCCCAAAATTTCATGAAATTCTATCGATAATGAATCGGTCAATTTGGATGAATTAGATCAAAGTCAGAATTGGCTTACAAAACTGATACAGATTGTGTCCTTGAGGTAAATTGCATAATTTCACATAGTTGGGGGGATTTTTTAACAAAAGGTAAACAAAGAAAGTTGCACAGAATATAATGAGCTGTTATTTCATAAAATTTGGCATCATTTGATGGTCGGTTTGTATTTTTCCCGAATTTTTAAAGATTCGGGTTGGAACATGGCATAATCTGGAGCAATCGGGTTAAATTGAATTTTCTATATTAATTTGACCACAATTAGGAAATGTAATCTAAATGAAAGTTGAAGTAAACATCATAAGATTTAAGTAAAAACTGGAATAACTAGATTTGGAATTTGTTAAGGCTTTCAATTGAATTAAAACTTAGAGGGTCAGAATCAAGGGCAAGACAGAGAAGTTGACATTTTGGTCAACTAATTGACTTGGTGGATTGCAAGGCTAATAAGCCTAAATGCATGTTTATTGGACCTTGAGCTGTGATAGAATTGATGATTGATTGCTTTGATCATGATTAGCAATGCATGATCCTTCAGCAGATAGCTTAAGAATGGGAATTAGACTCTAATTAGGTGCTTAGTGATTTAGCCCGCTCCTTGAGATATTAGCAAGTGGGGGCTAATAATCACTTAGCATTAATCAATTAACCCTTAGTTTATTATGACATTGATGGGTAATCGAAATTTATGATTGAACTTGCTAATGTGTGGATTAATGAATGATGAGATTGATGACGAAGACCGGCGGCCGAGAGCTAAGAATGGTAGTCTATGGTGGTGTCTAAATTTAGTTTTACTAGCTTAGCTTGGTATTAATTGGGCTAGCTTAATTAATAAACATAGGAATTAATAATCAAAATAGCTTAGAACTTAGTTAAAATAATCTAGCTACTAAATAAAAATCAAAATTAGACTTGGAATCACTTTTCTTATTGAATATGTAGCTTAGTCTAGTTTAGGACTGCCACCTAATAAAATGAGTAGAAGCTAGGCATGCCTTAATCTAGCTTAGATTTAGGAACCAGCTTAGTCTCCAGCATCAAGCTCACGGGGATCATATCCCGGGGCTAAAGAATAAAGCCTTCTATGTTATTTGTCCGACTCGGTATCGGGTCAAGGTCATGAGGATCATGTCTGGGGCTTCGAACGAAGCTATGTATATTCTTTGCCCAATGAATATCGGGTTCTTTTTTCTTGTTAGAATGGTTATGAGAAGCCATAGAATCATAATAAACCCTTAAAAAACATCACATGAACACTTAGCAAATCGAATGGCCTTTAGGACTCATGATTGGTAACAAAGACCGTATGATCACTTAGATAAACAGTCCAACCAAGTTAGTGGTACCGAAAGGGCAGTAATAGAAATTATTAGTGTAATCAAGTTTCTAACCCTAAAAAATCTCTGATTACATAAGAAGTGAGGCAATCTCCCATGCCTCACTTGGTTCCTAGCTTACTCGAATGAGTTAGTGGTGACTACATTTCACATAGAATATTCATTGGCTGAATCAAACTTAACATGAATCCAACGTCAAGTAAGGTAAGGGCTTGAGAGAGCCCGCGCCTAATTGAGAGTTGTTGGCCTACTTGGGCATTAACTTTAAACCAATCCTTTTCCCCAACGCCCCGACACGACTGACGTCATGGAAAAGAGAATCGCGACACTTGTGTACTTCAAAGCGATTTTGATCAAATCTTCATTGCTCAAAACCTACAGTGGGAAGTAATCCCTTGTAAGGTTAAAATTCTAGGAGCGAACCGCCTCAGAGGGTCAGGAGAAATGGTGCCGTTGTGTTGGGACAGAGAAATGAATGTCCCATCTTAACCTAACATCGTTAGACTATCTTTAAGGTTCCTTCACCCAGAAAACATCGCCAGTGAACCATTTTCCAGATTTAACAACGTTGGTCAAAACGCATCATCGGTTCGAGCGATTAACTTCTCAATTTTTTCAATGATATTTCACTCTAATGGAAGAAGATTCCTTCTCACAGGATGTCGAGTCTCTCCCCCTATTCAGAAAATGTGAGGAAACTGAGGTCACCACCACCAAACTCTATTTTCTACGACTGTTATTGTGATCTCAAAGTTCAAGAAATGCAATGTGATAATAAACAAAATCAATGAGGGATATGGAAGCTGTAATCAATATTTCTGTTACTGCTTCTGCTTTTAACACAAACATCACCAGTAAAGAACACGACTTATCCTAAAGATGCAATAGAAGCACTACGAACATCATCGGCAAGGAAAGCACAAGCTAGAAGCATAATCGGTTCAATCCTGTTCAGGTAAGGAGATGCAATGCAAGAAATACATTATCACAGACAGTCATTACAGCTACGAGAAGCGTGGATTAATCGTAGTGTCAACTGTAAGCAAATTTTTGCGAACAGCAGAACGATATTGACGGAGAAGGAGCAAACTACCCTCTCAAAGATACTGCATGCAATGATTCCGTAAATATTTCACACAAACAGCGCAAGCAAACGTTAGGACTATCTTTGCACTTGTAAACTTAAGGTGAGTGTAAAGTTAAGGCATGTGGCACGTGATAGCCACGAAAATGGCATGTCCAGGATCACCATAGTTAGAAATCGAAACACTATATGGGAGAAATTATCGATTCGCGTACCTGGTTTGGAATCCATCGTACTTGACGCGGAATTTGCGACGGTTTCCGAACACGAACTCAAGATCTTCTCCCCTATACCCTTCGTTAGAACACTGGCTTAATGAGATTGCCACTCACGAGAAGAAAGTTCTCTCTTGATCCGTATGTGAGTCAAATGTGCATTATTAGGTTAGGGGAGGGACTTGAGCGCTATTTATAGAGTCTTCGACCACGGGCCCTCTCATTACGGGCCGAGCCGTACTCGGCCCACACCAGCCAGCTCCATATTAGACTTATTAAGAACCCATATATCTTACCATTATTAGACCAAATTAATTCAGTTAATTTCAATTAATGAAGCCCACATTAGGAAATTCTTACATTCTCCCACTTGGGCGATATTAATTGAAACACAACTGTGTGCGCACCCTTATATTGGTCTAGAGATTATTCTTAATAGTCAATCCGATCCCATAAAGTCTCGAACACCGAATCATGGCGGTAACTGCATGTACTCACGCAGAGCCTTCCATGGTCACGAATGCTTTCAACTTTACTGATATGGATTCAATATGGTAGTGTGTCAAATGGACAATATCTCATAATGAGTGATACTTCATGTGTTGTCCACTTTGTTAGTCCAAATTCTCTCTCCTTAAGTGTCACAAAACCTAGTGTGTCATCAGAGAATATCTTTTATGGTTCCAACGAACCTGCATATGTCTTACTTTGATAGTTAACTGTACTTTATGTGTAACAAGACATATTGTTAAGGCTAATACCAAGAATGCCCCATAGCCTGTACTCAAGGTTTACACAATGCCTCGAGATTTTCATCAAATATATGTCCTCAACTTGATAAATCTACATTCACAAATACCTCATTGAATGCAAAAGAGTTGATACATATTCAAATATTACAAAAATGTAACAAAATCATATATAAACTTCATATGAGCAACATAAAACTAAACAGCTCCCACTAATTGACAGTATCCCATGATACTCCTAAGCCCATGTTAATGACATGTCGATCAAATACACAAGGGCGAAGGCCTTTAGTTAGCGGATCTGCAATCATATCATCTGTTGAAATGTGCTCTACTGCAATGTCACCATTCTGAACTTTTTCCTTTATAGTCAAGTAATTGACCTCCATATGCTTAGACCCCTTGAGACCTCTGTTGTTGTTAACAAACAACACTGCAGAGTTATTGTCACAATACAACTGTATGGGCCTATCCACAAAATCAAATACGGTCAACTCCTTAATGAGGTTTCGGAGCCAAATTGCCTGAGTAGCGGCCGAAAAGCATGCTACAAACTCCGCTTGCATGGTAGAGGATGTCATTGATTTCTGTTTCTCACTTTTCCATGATACTGCACCTCCTGCTAACTTAAAGATGTAACCTGTTGTCGACTTCTTTTCATCCTGACAGCCAGCAAAGTCTGAATCCGAATACCCAACTAGCTGTAGGTCCTGAACATGTTTGTAAATCAGCATATAGTCTTTTGTCCTCTTTAAGTAACTCAAAACCTTCTTAGCAGCAACCCAATGATCGTGTCCTGGATTTGACTGATATCTGCCTAGAAGTCCTGTTGCAAAAGTAATATCTGGCCTAGTACATACTTGAGCATACATAATACTTCCAAGTGCACTAGCATAAGGTACATTCTTCATTTGGGCTTTCTCAAAATCTAAATGAGGACATTGTGACAGACTCAACTTATCACCTTTACTGACAGGAGCAATTCCTGGCTTACATTGCTGCATGTTGAATCTTTCTAAAATACGATCAACATATGCCCTCTGAGATAAACCCAATAGTCGGCGAGAACGATTCCTATGAATCTCAATGCCAAGGACAAAAGACGCCTCACCAAGGTCCTTCATATCAAAGTTCTTTGACAACATCCGCTTTGTCTCATGCAGTAAACCAAGGTCACTGCTTGCAAGCAGGATATCATCCACATAGAGTATAAGGAAAATGAATTTCCTCCCACTGACCTTGCAGTATATACACTGATCTACTTTGTTCTCAACAAAACCAAATGAAGCGACAACACTATGAAACTTCAAGTACCATTGTCTAGAAGCTTGCTTGAGACCATAAATAGACTTTTTCAGTCTACATACAAGCGTACCTGAATCATTTGCCGCAAAGCCTTCGGGTTGCATCATATAGACTTCTTCATTAAGGTCTCCATTGAGAAATGCAGTTTTAACATCCATCTGGTGCAACTCCATATCGAAATGAGCTACTAATGCCATGATCACTCTGAAAGAATCTTTAGAAGAGACCGGAGAAAAAGTTGCTTCATAGTCTACTCCTTCTCTTTGAGTGAAACCCTTAGCTACCAGTCTGGCTTTAAACTTCTCAATCTTTCCTTTGGAGTCCCTTTTAGTCTTATACACACATTTGCAGCCTATGGGTCTATGACCTTCAGGTAATTCAACAAGTTCCCAAATTTCATTATGCTTCATAGACTGCATTTCATCTCTCATTGCATCCAACCACAGTTCTGACTGAGGACAAGAAACAGCTTCTGCATAAGTCACTGGATCAGCCACAGAACCGATATCGTAGTCTTGCTCTCCTATATAGACTAAGTAGTCTGGTGGTATAGCTGATCGTCTCTCCCTAATGGATCTCCTTACTGGAACAACGACATCCTCATCCTGCACCTGAGAGCCTTGAGGAACTTCATTAGGAGCTGTCTCAACAACAGGATCCCGAGCCTCAACAGGTTTAGTCTGTGGTGTGAGAGTTTCCACAATTATCTGTATGGGAGGAGATAAAGATACAATATTACCCACCGTACTATTATCCTCAATAGTCTGTGAGCAGCTACTTTCTTCGGCCACATTAAACTCCAGAAACTTGGCTGTCTGTGATTCCACAATTCTTGTGCCTCCATTGGGATTATAGAACCGATATCCCTTTGAATGATCCGGGTAAGATACAAAGTAACACCGAGTGGTTCTGGAGTCCAACTTACTTAATGTTGGATTATACAACTTCACTTCTGCAGGACATCCCCAAATCTTAAGATGGTTTAAGCTAGGCTTACGTCCAGTCCATAATTCAAAAGGAGTCGATGGAACAGCTTTTGTAGGTACACGATTCAGAATGTACAAAGCTGTTTTCAAAGCTTCACCCCACAGAAAACCAGGTAAATTTGTCCTACTAATCATACTCCTCACCATTTCCATAAGGGTGCGATTACGCCTTTCGGCCACACCATTTTGCTCAGGACTCCCAGGCATAGTAAACTGAGCCACTATCCCAGAATCCTCTAAGTATTTGGCAAATGGCCCCTTAAGCTGTCCGGCATCGCCATGCTTGCCATAATACTCTCCACCTCGGTCAGATCTAACAATCTTTATAACTTTTCCCAACTGTTTCTCGACTTCAGTCCGAAAAATCTTGAACTTGTCAAGAGACTCAGACTTTTCTTTAATCAAGTACAGATAACCATATCGAGAGTAGTCATCAATAAATGTGATGAAATAAAAATTTCTACACAAGGTTGCCGTATAGGGTCCACTTATATCAGTGTGAATGACCTCCAACAGGTCAGAACTTCGGACTGCAGTTTTCTTTCTTATCTTGGTCATTTTACCTCTACAACAGTTTACACATGTCTCTAAGTCATCTTTAAGAGTAGGCAGAATGTTAGTCTTTACCAGCCTTTCTACTCTATCCTTAGAGATATGGCCAAGCCGTTTATGCCACAATGCATAAGACTGTTCCTTAGGTAATGGTCTCTTAGAAACAACCTTTTCAGCCGTATAAGCGACGTATATGTCATTGGGAGATAAACACAATCTGTACAATCCGTTGGACATATAACAGCACCCAACCTTATTTGAATTAAGAAACAAAGAAATAATATTGTTCTTGATTTCAAAAGAGTAGCCATACATGTCCAAACACGACACGAAAAATAAGTTCCGTCTAAATGAAGGTACATAGAAAGTGTCTTTCAACATTAATCTAAAACCAGAGTCTAGAATCAAGATTACATCTCCCACAAACACAACATCAGCTTTCTCGTTGTTTCCCACAGTGAGTCTTGATTCATCCTAATTTGGCTTCCTCCGGTTTATGAATCCCTGTATGGTAAACGCAACATGATTAGTTGCACCGCTATCGAGCCACCAAGAACTGGATGGTGCTTTTGATAGGTTGGATTCACAAACAAGTGCCAAAGAATCATTACCTGTAGGCTCACGTTTGGACAACCAAGCTTTAAACTTTCCACAGTCCTTCTTTATGTGACCTTTCTTCTTACAAAAGAAGCAGTGGCCACCATCCCTTTTGAAGGATGTCTTCTTCGGACCCATATTGTCAGATTGACCGGTAGTGTCATGAGTACCTTTATGAGTACGATTTCTGAACTTTTTATCCTTCTTTTTGTGGGAACTAGAAACATATAAGGCTAGATGCCCTTTTTCCTTCTTAAGTTTCTCTTCCTCTGCCACCACCCTTGCTATCAAGTCATTAACTGATCAAGTCTAATCTTGAGAATTATAATTTGTCTTTATAATCCCAAAATCAGGTGGAAGGGTGTTCAAGGCTTGATGCACAATACAAGCATCAGGAATGGAAACATTAAGAGTTTGAAGCTTCGTCTTTAGGTCTACCATCCTAAGGACATAATCTCTAACCCCAGCAGTACCATCATACTTCATATTGAAGAGCTTTTGAAGAAGTGTACCAACCTCAGCATTAGATGAAATGCGGTTTCTAGCTTCTAAGGCTGCCATCATTTCCTTAGCAGTACAGTCAGCTGGCAAACCACTTTTCAAGTGTTCTTGAATGGATTTCTTCATTGTTAATAAGCAAATCCTATTGCTCTTTTCCCAGGCAGCATAGTCCGTTTTCTCAGCTTCAGTACTGGTGGCCATGATTTCTGCCGGTTTATCCTTTGTAAGAGCAATGTGGACATCCGCCAGCTCCATTCCAAACAGAAAATCCTCTTTCCATTTCTTAAAATTCAAACCAGTAAGGACCTCAATTGAAATAGAATTGCCGTTTACAGAAAAGGTGACTGCAAAATAAACAAACAATACAATCAGCATCATGTGAATACTTATATAGAGAATTACATGCATCATCACATAATCACCTTTGGGCAGAAAATATGACATGCAGTTGTACACTCTCCCCATGACAGCGGCCATGAGAATATATTCTAATCTTTCGCGAAATCACCACCTTTGGGTGTATGAACCACTAAAATTAGTCATTTCTCAAGCTCATGCTATACATGTACCCCTCCATGAACTAATACAAGATCACCTCCTTTGGGAGTATAATCATGTAATAGACCAGGAGACATCCCACCACAATATGAGACCGATATTTCTCAAACCCAATCAAGTGTGCCACTTTGGCGGTCACAACCCAACTGAATTCTTGAAAATCTCTCATACCAGGGATATAAACTTTATGTATCACATTTACTATATGCATGTAATGCTAGACGTAAAGACAGGGGCGTATGTCTCTAAAATTACATGCCATGCTAATTGTACTGTTCCATTCATTGATAGACAATGAACTACACTCTACATAGTCCTTATGTGGTGATATACATGTGAGCTACTTTATGTATTTCCGAAATCATAGAGAAATACAAGAAAATACGAAAAAATACCCTAAAAATATGCGTACATAGGGTTTTATACGTATTTTCACATATTTATAAGCTTCAAACATGTAAAATAAATACACCACAATGTAGAGTATCTCGAAACGAGCGCGTCGATACCAAGATCGTCCAAAACGGACGTCAGACGCGCCCGCACGCGCCGCCGGAAGGCTCGGCGCGTGCGCTCGTGCTCAGCCGGTCAAACCGATCTGAACAGCCGGTCTGACCGGTTGACCGGTCCAATCGGTCAACGGTCAACGGAACGGTCTGACCGGTTGACCGATCTGGTCAACAGTCGGGTCGGGTCAACATTCGGGTCGGGTCTGGATCCGGGTCGGGTCAAGTGCCGGGTCGGGTCGGGATCCGGTGAACCGGATCCGCGCCTCGCTGACGTCAGCATACGGTTATCGGCGGAGAGGCGCGCCGTTTCGGCGCAGGCGCGCGTGGCCGGCACGGACGCGCGTGGCCTCACGCGCCGCCGCGCCTAGGGCGCGTGTAGGCGCGTGAAGGCGCGTCTGGCGTCCTCCGGCGACGTGCCGCCCACCAGTTTTCTCGTCTCGACGAGTAGATTCCAAATATGTAATAAAAATCAACTTTCATTTGACAAAAAATTTCGAAATTGGGAAAAAACTGCTCGGACAAAACGAAAACGGTTCTAATCCGCATGTTTCGGTTCTAATCTATGGCAAGCTCTGATATCAAATGATAGCCACGAAAATGGCATGCCCAGGATCACCATAGTTAGAAATCGAAACACTATATGGGAGAAATTATCGATTCGCGTACCTGGTTTGGAATCCATCGTACTTGACGCGGAATTTGCGACGGTTTCCGAACACGAACTCAAGATCTTCTCCCCTATACCCTTCGTTAGAACACTGGCTTAATGAGATTGCCACTCACGAGAAGAAATTTCTCTCTTGATCCGTATGTGAGTCAAATGTGCATTATTAGGTTAGGGGAGGGACTTGAGCGCTATTTATAGAGTCTTCGACCACGGGCCCTCTCATTACAAGCCGGGCCGTACTCGGCCCACACCAGCCAGCTCCATATTAGACTTATTAAGAACCCATATATCTTACCTTTATTAGACCAAATTAATTCAGTTAATTTCAATTAATGAAGCCAACATTAGGAAATTCTTATAGCACGTGCAGAAACCAGTTCGGTTAACATCTGGCGTGACCAGAGAACGAGGGTGTCGACTCCTACTACTCTTCAGATTTCCTTTAAATAGCAAATGCGTCATTGAAAGTCACATCCAAAGGAAACTTTTGCTAAAACTTGCGGAACAGAATACTCCCTTTCAAGTTTTACACCAATTCCCCAACTCAAAATTTCCACTTTGCTTGAAAACAATAGATAACTTGTTGGTAGTTTGTTTTCAAACAAACTATGAGGTGCCTTGTTCACATCAAAAAGATGTGAGTGCGCACATGGACTAGATTTGGCACTAAACAATAATTATATTTTTTAAAATTTGGATTTGTTATTATAAAATAACCATTGTGTCCTATTGAAACAATGTGACTGTTCATAATAGAGTAACTGTTATTTTTTATTTATTTAATTTCAAATTTAATATTTTTGCCTAACGGTTATTATTATTTTTTTTTGGTAAAGATTGCCTAACGGTTATTAGGCACTCGTACAACCTTTAAAGATTGTGTCTATTCGGACATAACTTCTAAACCTTTGGAAGGTTGTGTCTATTCGGACATAACTTCTTCATCTTTGAAAGATTATATCTGTTCAAATATATTTATTCAATAATTCTGTTCACTATTTTGAACTTCTAATTTTCATTTTCCTTCTAAAGATATATAGCCATAGTTTCCAATTGTTTCTCTTGAGAGATCCTAGAAAAGTACTAGAATTGATATCTTGTATTCTCATTCAAGACTTTATTGTATTATGGAGGATTTTTACCGGTAATCATGTTGTGGGGCAAATATTTCCTTAAAAAGAGTGTTATCACGCCTCAAGTCTGACTTCATTATTCTTCTAGATTCATGTTGATATTTTCCCCAACATAACTTCATTCACTTCTTTATAAGAATTCTTTGGAACAAAGCATCAACACCCACTCGGAGACCTACCTTACTAGTTAGCACACCAATCCATTGATTCTATAACTACTGTAGAATTCTGTAAGATGTCCAAGTGATCTCTCGGAGGTATTTGAGTTTGTAGTCCTTCACCTCATCACGCAGAATACATTACAATGAGATGGGTGTAAGGACTACATACCAACAACTCTAGGACAAGAACACTATGGCTAAACACAAGTATCCTCTCTCTCTCTCTCTCTCTCTCTCTCTCTCTCTCTCTCACAGTATTTATGTATGATAATTAGTGGTTTTAAAGAGTCATTATCAGGATGCACTTCCAATGAGGACACCCCAAGTGCACTCTCCAAAAGGCTGTTCCACTACCTACAATTCCTTAATGTAGCATTTCCTGTAGCACCTTCAACCACTAGCATCCACTAATCACTATAAAACTCCATCACTTACCAAAAATTAAAGAATAATAAAAAACTGGCTATCCACGAAAAAGGTGATGCAGACTTTCCCGAGTCATTACATAATTGTGATGTGAGGGCTTGAAGGAGATAAGGTTCGCCATCTCATGGTTGGACAGAGCAATAGCCAAGCAGTCAAACATTGGTAATGAACATCAGTTTGCTAAACCTTACAAGGGGTATCCCCGTGCCACGTATCGATAAAGAGGAAAAGGCCAGTCAAAGGCTAGAGAGTGCTAATGTTGGACCATGTCGAGGAGAAAGTGAAGGGTGCCAACCATATATAAGAAGCTAAGTCAGAATACTGCAAATCTATGTATGGTGTTTTCTTGATGTTCGAAAGATTGGTCTAGAGCGTCTATGTTTGACTACTGATAGTATGATCCAAAAACGCCGGAGTGAGATTCCAAACCTCTTTCAGGACGCTAATGGCCAATAGGATCAAGTGGTCACTCTCTTTTTGTTAGTTTGTATTACTCTCTTTTTGTTGCGTGCCACTTTTTTTTTTTTTGGTGTGTGCGCCTCTTTTACCAAAGAAGGCAAGCACGCACAAGGGTCCACCAATGAGGGCTTTTTGATATAGAACATTGGGTGACTAGTGCTAGAAATTGAGTTATATGTGTTATTTCGGTATGTCTATGGACATCAAAATATAGTTTACTCTCGATTATTTGGGCAACCAAATAGTTTATAGATGCATGTGGCATTTTTTCTCGCATTTTTGGCTACTGCAACTCAGGATTGGTTAATGTTACAATGCCTAAATATGTGCGCTCAATGTAAGTGGGCTGTCATTATATGTGAACTTTGTGAGATCCACATAATCTAATAGTTCCCGTGTATTGAGGTCACACCAGTCGAGTACACGTAACAATTATTTCGAACGATTTGATGGGTCCACTCTTAACCTATATAGACAACAATAATGTGCAAGGATTGACTCTTGGGGCATTGGAGAAACAAGAAAGGAACGGATCGTAAGGGGCAAGTCTTTATCTCTAGGGTATGGACCCACTCTATAGTTATTAGTATAGGCAGCAAGCAACGGAAATGAGAAACAAAATTAAAAAAAAATTTGGGTAAGTAACGAGGAAGAAAACACTTTTGTGAAGAAAGCAAATCCCTAGTATCTAGCGAAGAACACTTTTATTTTTGTCAAAGCCCTTTAGTTGTCTTTATTCTGCTTTCGGTTGCTCAGTTTTATTCTATCTTTGCTCATTTTACTACTGTCAAAGATTTAATCGCAAATGCAAACGTGCATACATGAGATGTGTTATGTCATGTCAAAAAGTTCGGTGACTCTGGACTTCGTGTAAGATTTAGTAGTCTAAAAAAACCTACAAGTAAATGTCATTGCATCTAGGGGGGACTAGTCAAATTGAGATATGATCATATAAGTTTGAATGTATGCACAATTAGCTCTTTTTTTTGCTTACAATCAAGTCCTTATACTTTTTTAAATTTATGCAATTAAGTTATTTGGTCATTGTGACGTAACACCGAGGTGGCAAGATATTTAGAACGAGAAAATAAGAAGAATTAAATAAAAAAGAAACATGAGATAGAGAAAGGGATCAATATTTATCACGAGATATGTAGAGATGTCTATCAATTATGAGGATTAAACAAGGGTCTCTCTCTAAAAAGATATCGATTTCTCACGGTACTAGTAACCATAAGTGATTAAAAGAACTCAATTGCATGAATCGGAAGAATTAAAAGACTTGATTGGAAAAGTTAAAGAGCTAACTCGCAGATTCAACCAAACTAAAATGATCAAATAAGCACTTTATATTATTAATATCTCAGTTTTCTTTAGCACCATCGCAACGCTACTTTGTCATAGCACTCATGCCCCCTAAATTAAATAAAATGTTATTCTATTTTTATGCCATGGACCCTTTCTAGGGATGCTATTTTCTTGCATGTAAAACCAGGTTTTTCTCTCATCTTATTCTCGACCCTACATTTTCTTGGATTACTCCATCTGTCATGGCCCTTCAAATTGCTCACATACCCGTCTATAAGCACATGGAAATCTCCTATCTTTAGTCCTGAAAACACAAACAGTTTCCAAGAGTTATCTCTTTCTCTACATTTATGTCGACGGCTCTGCACGCACGCACGCACACGCCATCTTACCACACAGTGAGGCCAGGAATCACGTTCACACACAACTGTCAACCGTCTTCCTCTGCTGCGACTTCATTATCTTTTTTCAACCAGAATCAATCTAAGTGGTTGCTTACATTCAATTCGGAACGTGTGGAAACAGATGAAACAGTATGAAATCCACAAAAAGATTGAAATCCATCGTCCCCCTTTTGGTTCTGTTCGTAGACTATATTTATTCGGAGGTCAATAACTATTGAGCAGAACAGAGTATGAGTTGGTTGGTGTGATGAACCAGCATGTTTCATAACCGCGCTTTTGGTGGGCTTGTAGTCACATGCTGGCTGTGGGGCATTGGCCAGTTTTAGCTAAATTTCATTGCTGTTCTTGGTGCACACGGAACATAATTTTTCTTATGAAGTTTCTAGAACAATTGATTAAGTACCAGCCCAAAAGCTTAAATTTCGGAATAGATTATCAGTGATATGCAAAAATTTTGACGTCCGTCCTCTCTTCACGTGTAAATTGGGTTGAACAGCAAGGAGTAAGCCATATCGGAATTCAAACCATCACAAATTACTCCAATAGAAAAATATCGGAAGCTGCTTTTGATGTTATTTTGAGAAATTTCAGTGCAAAAGCTTATCAAACATTTATAAGATCGCTCAAACAACGGTAGCTTCAACCAGAGAAGGCCCAGAGAGAAGAAAAATTCAAGCAGAAGTCGAACGCTAGATTCATAGAATCGATCCCATCATTGCACCAAACACGATAAAACACGAGAAGATGACTGAAGAACACAAAGATTCAGCTAAACAGGGAGCAATTACTCGATGAAGACAGTGATTTTCTTAATATATACCAAAGTATTACATATGTGTCACAAGAATCCAACTACTGTTTTCATGGTTTCTGCTTTTGAGTGTAAATGTAATCGACGTGAGCAGCGAGAGTCCTCCTCGTCAAGCACTCCTCCTCGCCAACTCCTTCGCAGCTCTCTTCAACCCCCTCAACGTGTTCCGCCTCGACCCTCTGAAAACAAGAAAAGAAGAAACAGGAAAACCAATAAACATCACTCGGTTCGTACGTTCCTTTCAATTCTCATATGAAAGCTTCTGGACAAAACCAACTAACCTGGTGGTGAGATGTCATGGGGTTTTCTTGAGGAAAGGCTGGTCCGGGTCGCCCCCCGAAGGCTTTAGTTGAGCAGAGGAGGAGAGACATCATCAAGAACAGAGCAACCACCTTGGCCATGTTTAATTTCTGGGAGTTGGATGCTTTTACTTTTAATTTTGGGCAAGAGCTGAGAGAATCACAGAAGCGAACTATGCATGTGGGGGGTATTTATAGGCCAAAGATGAGGGAGCAATGACAAATGGTTTATGGGTGTGAAATCAAGACAACCAGGGAAGATACTTGTTGGCTCGAAAAGTAAAATAATGGCTGATTTAGGACGACCACAGGAATTTAATCAAGAAGAACCAAACCCAAAAAGGGCTTGTCCATCAGTTGCCCATTTAAGACGGCACGAGAGTTTGTTCTGCTTGTCACTTTAGAGAGAGAAAGAGAGAGAGAGAGAGAGAGAGAGAGAGAATTATTCTACAAAAGAGAATTAGTGCTTGATGTTATGTTGGGATTGTGCATTTTCCACCAAATGCATGTTGGGAGAGGCGCAATAAGAGACAGCAGACATCATGTGAACTGGTCTTCCATTTGGGGGTTCTTGTATTTTTGTGGTTATTAGCTTTGAATCATAGAGAACGCACATAATTATGGGGAAAGAATGTCATATAGAGGTTTGACCACATGTTCAAAGGTTAATCAATTACTAGAACGACTAGGCAAATTTAGGACTCGGCAAAGCGTCACATCCCAACTTTTCTGTTGGTCAGTGAGAGCCTCCCTAGCTCTGAGGCAAAGGCATTCTAATCACCTGATCTTTGGTTATTAGACTCGAGATCACTTGACAATCAACAGTTGCGACCCGGCAAATACTCCTCTAGTTAGCGCTTTTGTAAATTTTGCGGGTTAGCAATCAAATTTATAACTTCTACATGCTAAAGCGTGGTTTGAGAGATCAGTATGTCCCATGCTAAAAGAATATGATGGTAATATATTAAGTTTGTAGAGAGTAACTAGATGCATCCGAACCCATAGTTAGTTGGGCGTCAAAAACTATTAACTCAGGTATTGAAGGCCACCAGTTCAAAATTCACAAAATGCGTGCGAACTGCTGTGGGTCATGCTCAACTGCACAAATCAAGGACCTGGACGCAACTGGTTAGCTAGACTTAAAGGGCGTTAAATGAGCCTCCAAACAATTGAGCCTTCGTATTTGCATCCTCTTCTTATGTAAAAATGAACTCGACGAATGTGCGAGCGGATAGCACACAGGAAAAACGACAAGCTGACTTTGTAAGTTTATTCCGAATTGACCTGAGGAGACTTGCCACCTTCTAGTGCTGAGTGACAGTGATGATGGCAGAATGGTGAAACTTTTATCTAGTTCAAATTCTCTTCTGTGAGGATACTTCTGTACCAAGACAAATCACGTCGACTTGGAGAGTCAACTTTACATTTTTCTTCTTTCTTGTAAGCATCCGGAATAACTTAGTGATTGCAGCGTGTCCTTTTTCTACCTCAGTGCCCTTTCCTTTCACAGTAGTGCATTGTCAACTTACTTTACATCTTTCTAGAAATCCGTAAGAATTCAATACTCTGTTTATGTGTGTGTACATATGTAAAACAGGAAAACATACAAAGCATAAAGCAAACATTAATGAAATTAATGAAGTAAAACCCATGTACCATGAGAAAGATGCCGACTTGAAAAAAGCTACACCTGACAAAGAATTCAGAAAGTATGATCGTAAGTTCCAATTTCAAGAAAAGCAACTCTCTTAGATGGAGTCCCCGGGGCCTCCCACCCTCGTAATATTACTGTGATGCTATAGATAGCTCGTCTCACCGTGACCTTCTCTAGCACGAGGGCAACATTGTGATATCATACATTCTATGAGGTCTAACACCAAATGTAATAAGGAAAATGACATAAATGATCAACAAATTTTGGTTCATTGTACAATGTGGTCCATACGCTTTTAATTTATTCAATGTAGGCCCTAAATTATTGATAAATGTTCAATATAGTCATTTCCTTTATTCAAACAACAAATCAAAATTTATTTGATGTCATGAATTATTATTTGCGAAGTTGGATTTTTTAAAAACGATGAGTCGATATGTTCATCATTTTATCTATTTACTTTAGAAAAGGAAAAAAAAATTAGGGCATTAACATGTCCATCATTATTTGATGACATGGACTATTGTATTTTGCAATGAGATGAATATTACATGTAATTTTTTTGTCTGCCATTCAAACTTAACGGATTGGAAATCACATTAGTAAAATTCAATAAACTTGAAGTAACGGAAGGACAAGATTGAAATTTTAATATAATTTATGGGCTAGATTGAACATTTACCAATACTTCAAGGATCTCATTGAACAAATTAAGAGTTTGGGGACATTGCACATTGAACCAAAATTCATGAACCAATTATGGTATTTTCCCAATATAAAAAAAATGTACATGCCAATTTAGGTTTTATATTAGTGACATGTTGATATTTTGGATTTATTGTGTGAAATTTTGTGATTCCGAAAGACATAAAGGGTTAATTATAACATAAGAGGGAATTGATAGTCAATTTTATTTTATTTAAGGAAAGATAATGATGATATCATGTTAAATGCAATTAGAAAAATGGATGGCCGTGCTGTTTGCTGCTCTCTTATTTATTTATTTTTTGGGTAATATGTTGCTCATTACTCGAGCAGTAAAAATTACAAAATAGTGTCGACTGTATCCACAGCCTGTAGACTACGTATATGTTAATAGGTCGACTCTCTAGTCAAGCGCAATCAACTCGCTTCTGTTAGATTATGAACTACAAATAAGCTAAGACCTAGACAACAAGAAGACCCAATAATGAAGTCATCAGATGGAAACCAAGTTTTGATCGATTGAGGAGAAGCACAGGATGTAATCGTCAGAACGTGCAGTCGACGATCTCGGATTTTATAACCGTCTATAGGTAAGCATTGCTAGATAATAAAAGTCATTTAGGCTCCATTTATTTTCCGGAAATAAATAATTTGGAAAATATTTTTCAAAAAATAATTGTTTATATCGCATACAAATAAACGAACAAAAAATAGTTTCAGCATCCACGAAAATATTCAAATATAAATTGTTGTCAATAATAAAAACATTTTTTATTGGCTAATTATTTCATGCGATACAAGTAATTTTTTAGAAAAATATTTTCACAATCACTTATTTTTCGCAAAACAAACAAAGTCCTAGAGCATGTTTGATTTCTTAGTCACTATTTATGTAACTACCGATTGTAGGTACAAATACCTAAATCGTAATCTTGCAAATGATCGATCAAAGAACACACGCTCCTGACCCCTTTACTTTCAGCTTATCATTACATTTCCAATACATTTACATTGTTGACAACAATTGTTCTCAGTATTCGCACATTTAGATTTCTTGACTTTTACATTTGATGTTTATTAATCAATAGAGGACCCTTTACAACCTTTATCGGGTCATATCCAATCAATCCATACTTTGAAAGGTATTTTTCCCTTTATGATGAAAAAATTATATTGAACATTACTATGAGAATTTTTTTTTTTTTGTCTGTCTGCGAGAGTTTATTTGATAAGCTTAAATCAGGCTTCAAACTCAAAAGTGGGAGAGGCCATTGCACACCTAGGACCAAGGCGGACACTAGCTACTAACAGTCTGTCAACAAAAGCGTCGGTCATGGAGCATATCTCCCAACAAGCTTTATTAGGGTTTGGGAAAATGACACAAACAGTTTCTGAACTTTGGCCCAATGTGAAATGTGATCTTTGAACTTTTAATTCGTTCAATGTAGTCTTTAAACTTTAACCCAATGTACAATGTGGTACTTGAACTTTTAAGTTGTTTAGTATCATCCCTAAATTTTTTATACATGTTTAATTTAGTCCATGAACTATATAAAAATGTTCGATGTAGTCTTTTCATGAATTCAAGCTCAGAAACTACATTGAATATTTTCATATAATTCATGGACTATATTGAATATGTACCAAAAGTCCAAAAATCATATTGAACATTAGACTAAAGTTAAGAGATTACATTTAATAAATTAAAAATTTATAAATTATACTATACATTAAATTAAAGTTTAGGGATTATTTGTATCATTATCCTTTAGGTTTTGATATAACAGGCCACTCCTCTGCCAAAGGGGGATCGCCCTAGGCCTTTAGTCAATGGCAACTATTGCCACGTATCCGGTCTCATCAAAATGGTTCCCAGCCCAGTAGACTCCACCGACACCATACTCTGTACAGTAGTTGCTCCATCTACTCTACATGCCAACCCTTTGACAGATCAAGCGTTGACTAAAGGTTGATCTGTGGGATACAAGGCCCGAAACAGATTTAAGGCCTCAAATATAGGGTCTACTAGCAAAGACCAGTATTTTGACACCTATGTTACCATCCGAATCTGTCATCAATTTTTCATCCAAGCATTCCCACGCAACAAAAATTAGGTTAAAACAGATGTCAGATAAGAAAGTAATTGCCAGTCTAATTTCGGTCAAACCTTTTGATACTCGAAGAGAGGCCCTACAGCGCAAAATCGTTTCTAGAGGTTTCGGAATCAAACCAAAGTTTTTGGTCCCCTAAGTTATGGCGAATGATGATTTTTGAAAATGATAAGTCACTGAAGCACAGCGGCCAATTCATAGACCCAAGCCTTAGGCCCCAAATATTGATTGAAATCTTGGCTCCGTAATTTGGCGATTTCTCCTAGCAAGATTTGGCTTGTGCAAAAGATATCGATCAAAGCATTCCCACGACGCAAAAATCACTTGAGTCCAACTTTGCATGGAATACAAAAAAGGCCTGAAAAGAGCAAGCGTCAAGCAAAGGCGCACACGCTTCGAGATGAAGTGAGCAAGCCCATCTGGAGGCGGATGTTGAGTCTATGTTTTATCCTTTTGCTCTTAAATTGAGTTCCGTTCTCACATTGCTCTTGCTTTCATGTGTTTTTCTGTCTGTGTAGGTACCGAAACTCTTACGTTTTGAAAGTAAATCTTGACTCCCTTATTTTCAATTTCAAACAAAAATGCATGCTAGGACTGTCATAATATCTATTTAGAATCATAGAATCTACAACATAGCGTTATGCTATATGTATGAGTAGTTAAAAAAACCTCTTAGGCTGTTGTAAGGTCGAAATAAAATCTCGAAAGCTTAGGATATGCCATCATACTGTTTGTTTGAATAGTTGAAAAATGCATGTTCTTAGAGAACCCATTTATGGCTCTAATGAAAATACGGTAGAATGCGTGTTGTTGTTGTTTTTTATATACAAATTGTGTAGTTTGGAGGGGATATAAGGTTGTAGATATATTGCATTGATGCATTAGAGCACCCGTTTATCTAATAGCCAACTCATAGGCCATATACTGAAGAGATTGGGTTCGAGCATATATAGGCTATGACAATAAGGCTAAAAGTCGAAATTGCGATCGCTATTCAAATCCATGAACTAGGCTTGTGCATTCCATTATTCATTTCATGATTTTAATTCGAAAAATGATTTTGTCTTAACTTGGCCAAAAGGAACGGATGCATTGCTACATAAACGTCACCATGTCCAAGTAAACCGGTTAATCAAATGAATGATGGCTTAGATAGTGTAGTCTTCACATCACATCTTATCGTCGTATCTTGTATCCAATTTGCCATGTCTTGTCACATGTGACTATTGCCAAATCATGTTATCTTGTTGTCATGTCTTGCATCTAATTTAACATGTCATATTACATGCGACTACTGCCATGTCATCTCATCTCATTACCATATATTGCATCCAATGTGCCATATCATGTTGCATGTGATTCAATTTCCATTCCATGTAATATTTGCGACATCATGTCATCTCACTACCATGTCTTGCATATGATTTTCCATGTCATGCTGCATGTGGCTATTACAATGTCATGTCTTCTCACCATTATGTCTTGCATTTGATATGTCATGTCATGCTCTAGTTGATTATCACCATGTATTTCTTTTGATTCGTCTGTCATGCAGCATGTGATTATTGCCATGTCATTTCGCCTTTATGTCTTCCATCTAATTTGTCATGCCATATTTTATGTGATTATTACTACCTTGTCATGTCATTTAATTGCCATGTCATGCTGCATGTTGTTATTGCCATGTCTTGTCACTTCATCATTATGTCTTTCATCCAACTTGCCGAGTCATGTCACTTGTGATTGTTGCATCTGGTTTGTCATTTCTTGCCGTATGTGATTATTGTTATGTCATGTCATTCTCGCATGCCATGATTGAACTTTGCATCTTAATTGACATCTAAATACACAATTTCGACTCACAAATGGAGTCACACCATCACACAAAATAAAATGGCCTCGTTTATCATTTTCAATAAGTGTATAGGCGACATTTCAAGATTTTAAACAAAAAATTGATTAATGAATGCTTTAGCACTTAATCAAAAATAAGATTGCAGTATTGAAAGGGCTTCATGGATGCTAATCTATGCATGCCTAACAGAACCCCTGGACTTAGGATCTCAGGCTTTCATTTGACCTACTCCTTCACAAGTGCACCAAGGCAGTTAACTTTACCGATACTATTCGGGATATATAGGTATCCAATCGACCTAAGTTTACCTAAATTGATTAATGATGACTCTAATATGTTATTTTTTATGTAGCTAGTAAAGATCACCTAGAAAGGGGTAAATGGGTGATCTTAAATAATTTTGATCAATTTATAGTGGAAATGATTAATCACAGTTGAGTCTAAATAAAATTCAGATTCAAAACAGTTTATATAGACAGTGTTCTTAATGTGCAGTATGTAAAGTAAGAAATAAGGGAAAAAAAATTGCATACAAGTTTATAGTGGTTCGGCTTATAGCAAGCCTACGTCCACTCTCCCACGCTGATAGCCTACTGGCTAGATTTTTACTATGTAATTAAGAGGAATTACAAATTTTGAATGACAGTACTCTTGTATATGATAGGACTCTCTATCTCACATAATCACTCTTACAAAGTATCCCTCAAAATCTTAATATTTAGCTCAAGAAAGACAAGAGAAAGGATCGGAATATGCTTAGACTTTGGTCTTGTGATTCTCGATTTCGTACATTGCCTTCTACTCCTCATAGATCTCCTTTTATACTCCACCACTCCCAAACTAGCTATTGGATAGTTTTCAGAGGATCATCTTCCAATCTTCATCTTGGACAGATTTGTATAAAATGGATTGAGTAGCCGTTAGTTGACAAAATCTGAATCACGCTGATTCCGATCGCCCATACAATCAGAATTATGGTTTTCATAAGTAGAGTTTTATCCGTTGTAATGTAAACTTGTCATAATGTTTGATTGTCAATCAATTATAACTTTAGATTGAAACAATCAAAACTTTTCCTTTGTGAAATCCATGCCAGATCACTGGCTATTGTGTTTCATTCTAAATGAGTTTTGCTTTTGCATCTGAAAAACTTATGCGTTTGCATCTAAAGAATTTCTTATTCTTGCTTTACATTCAGAACCTAAGTCAGCGTAGGTCTTCAGTAAAATCTGAGTCCTTCAAAATTAGAGTCTAAATGACTTTTTTGGTAAAGTCTGAACTTCTCATTTTTTATTGTAAACTTTTAGTTCTGAGAACTTGTAAAATCTGATATTTCCTTTTAAACTTCCAGAATATATTAACCTAGAATGGAATGCATGTCGGATTCACAAGATAAACATAGAAAATTTTATCAGCTTCAAATTCATTAGGAGTTTTCCTCAACAATTTTAGTTCACAACCATATGTTGATTCTGTAGATTACCCGAATCTAGGATTTGTTGAGTCCTAGGGATCCGGCACTACTATCTAGTGAACCCCGATATGCAAGATTCGAGGTGCTACATTTTCCACCTTGAAAAAACAGAATTTAACATTTCCACTGCACAAACATTTTCATTCTTGAAAAGTACATAGAATATGCAGCCCGATCAATGGACTGTTCAACATTGCTAAATAAAACTCAACTGCGCTCCAGCCAGATTAACCAAATATTTATGCATTTTAGGATAAAGCATCGTTGCGCCAACTCAGGAGAATGTTGATGCTTCCCGGAAAAACGCCATTCTGCAACATTAGAACTTGAAAGATGAGTAGTGTGAATGACATAGGCATCGCAAACCACGCACAGGATGCAAAGGGACACTGCTCAACTAGATGGATGATGGATGTTAGAGTGTGTCGATGTAGAGTTGCTTAGGCATTTCCAAAGGAAAACTTTGATTTTTGGAATCAGTTTGGCCTTCCAGAATGCCAATCAGCAGGATGCCGGGAGCATCTGGACTAAGTGGAAGATGAGGCTTGTTTGTGCAAACAAGGAGTGGCAGAGAAAGTTACACGCAGAATTAACTGGATACTGCTCAAACCTTTTAGGAGATTAAGTTAAAGTATCCTGACTAGCATGATATGAGAGAGGTTGGGACTCTACGCAGGAGTCGGATCAAATCACATAGGTCTTGATTTGAAATAACTTCGACATTCCATGACCTCTCGGTGGTATTATTGTGTTAGAAACATGTCTGATATTGTTTGGGACCATCTCGGTGGCATTAATGGTGTTCCCAGTCACAACCACGGATCAAATCAAAACTCAATATTTTTGCCGTCGGCAACTACCCATTGGCCACCTTGTAGAATGACGCTTTTTATTCGCATCAAGTCCTTCCGTACCCGTGAACCAGACAAGTATTTGCAAAAAAGAATGTCCAGTGAAGATACATTTTGCGGGTCTTGTCTGCCCCTAGTTTTGATTCGTTAGTGCACGCCATCCTTGTTTGGCAAACTAAGACTGATCAAATTCATGCATCCGGCATATACCTAAACCTCCCCTTAATTTCTGGTCTGTGATTGTGCTCCACCGAATAAAATGAATCCGATCGCTATGGTCATCATTACCCCACCCAAAGTTTCTAGTAAATCTCCAAGCTTGTGCCACTGATTCACTGAGGAATAGCTTGTGCCACTGATTTAATCAGAATCAGCTTACTTGCAGGCGTCAGATAATGGCCCATCCAGGATTGAACCCGACAGCAAGTGTTATCAGTAAGTTGTCGGCCCCGTGTTGTGTGATGACCTTTCCATTATGGTAGCCCAAAACATCTGTCGTATAGTCCCAGATCACAACAATTTCACGGCCCCAAATTCGACAAGTATTAGGTACTGACAGGTGACCACTACTCGCACAGCTCCAATTCCACGCCATTCGAGTAATAGACCGCCTGATGAACCAGTTGGGAAAACCACAGAACAATTATTAAAACCATTCCGAAAGAAAAAACCAATTCCGGTTGTGTCATCTAGAAGGTCTTGTAGCTATTGAACTGTCGATGCACGCCCACATCCCTGACAGTTCCAATTGAGGCTTCTCATGGCGACTAAGGGATCGTTGCTGGGGCCACCCCCTCGCCCTAGATTTTTTAGTATGATACAAAAAAGGACACAAGTTGAACGATTCTATGGTGAGTAGTGAACACAGTATACCTGAGGATTAGGGGGGTGGAGATGTTGATGCCTCAGGATATTCTGTTGCATCTCGGCTCGATGACATTTGGGACACCTCTGAATAGTAAAAGCATCGCTACGTTTTGCACTCGACATGGAAGAGACAATGCCAAGCTTCTTCGCAATAATGTGAGCGAAACCTCGCAGCTTTGATGCTGTCTTTTCAACTTGGTGCCCCCTTCCCCCAACCTGTGTAGTTGTGTTTGTGGCAAACGGGAGTACAACTTGAGCTGCGGATGAAACCATAACCCCCAAGTTTGTACATCCTTCATAAAATGTAAAGCCATTTCCCCGAATACCTTTGACTAAAGTTGTATCCGCTTAAGGCAAATAGCTTTAGGGGGTACGTTGCCGACAAACCGGTTACCAAGCAGTGTTCGTAGCACAGGCCAGCAACGCACTATGGCAAGCCTTCCATGTTGTCACCCCAGGCGCAAGAGGCTACTATATATACCTACCTGACAATAGCCAGTCAAAACTAACGTCAAGTCTACCTTCTCCACTCAAAATCCTCCTAAGTTCCCTCCCATTATTTTTCTTCCCTTGAGAGAGGGAATACGGAGAGAACTTATGGAGAGATCTCTTCATCATACTTGAGAGTTCATTCCTCTATCTCCCCTTGAGCTTTTTAAGAACCTGCTCATGTCCATGGCAAATAGCTTTTAGATGATTAACTTTTAGCGTATATTTTATAAAGCAACTTAGTTATAAACAAAAGGCAACAACTAGGCAAGCATCGGCAGAGAGGGCGAGGACATTGGGTGAGCTTCGGCAACAGCCAGAGGCAAGCATCAATGTTAACCAAAAGTGACCGTGGGCTAGGCGACTTTGGTCGATGCTCAACTGGTCAACCCTCAGTGACCAGATCTCACGTTAGCCAGACCTCGATGCACCAGATCTCTGCCGATCGTCCCTCGTCGCACCAGATCTCAACCTCGAATGGTTGACCCTCGACGACCAAATTTTGCTTTTATTGAGCCTCGTCACACCACATCTCCGCTAATCAAGCCTCGGCTAGTTGACCCTAGTCGCACCAGATCTCGACCATGCAGTACCCAGAGGGGCATTTGGTGGCAAAGTGAAATTTTAGTGAGTTTTTAAGAGCGATATAGGCAACGACAATTCATTAATCCTTAGAGAGGGTTTTTTGCTATAAAGTCAGCCTCCTTAGGCTTTAGGCTTTGCCAATGCTAGCTTTCAAACACCCCAATTTTCATTCAAGAGAATATAAGAGATTTCAGAGACCCAAAAGTTCAAAGCTGCGCCAAATGTAGAAACACTTCTGAAGCCACAAGCAACAACTTTAGGTGAAAAATTATCAAAATAGTCATAAACCTATTATAATTGTACTAATTTAGTCATAAACTTTTTATATTTGTGCCAATTCAGTCCATCTAGCCGACACCAGCCACCCGATCAACGCTGACATGGTAAATTTTTTATTTTTTTCAAATTCATTTAATTATCTCTTTTTTATTTTCTTTTATTTTCCTTATTTTTTTTTCTTTTCTTTGCCTTTTTTACCTCCTTTCATCTTCAACCTCTAACCGCTGACCGGCCAAAGGCGGGGGTGGGGGGAGGCCGACCTTGCTTGCCCCTGGCGAGGCTCGACCTCTCCCAGCCACAAGCGAGGCTCATACTTGCTGGCAACGGCAAGGACAAGCCTCGCCTTGGTTGGGCGAGGTCGAGCCTCGCTAGCAACTGGCAAGGTCGGCCTCGCCCACCACTCGCGAGGCTCATCCTTGCCATCACTAGGTGAGGTTGAACTCGCCTAGCCATTGGCGAGGTCGGCCTCGCCAGTGACTGTAAGGATGAGCCTCGCCAGATCAACGTTGGCCGATCGGCATCCACGTCAGCACCGGTTAGCCAAAATTGGCCAAATGGACTGAATTGACACAAATGCAAAAGGTTTAGGACTGAATTGACATAAAAAAAAGATTTAGGATTAAATTGGCACGATTGTAATAAATTTAGAACCATTCTAGTAATTTTCCACTTAAGGTTGGAGCTAGTTCATAGCTGAACTAAAAGATAATGTTGGGTCATGTCCTAATTGATTGGGTTGTTGATGAGAAGCCCACAATCAAAAGCTTCATTATATCCTAAAGGCAAAGGGGTCAGCCCAACTCCGGATTGGAAGTTGCTCTCCACACTGAGAAGGTGAATAACGATAGGGGTGAGCACCGGTTTGGGGCCAACCCTAGACCAACCTTGGACTAGCCCAACCCAGCCGGTCCTAGTTCGATTCCCAAGGGGACTAGGTCAATCCTTGATTCTAGAACCCTTGGACCTTGAATTGTGCGGGTTGGTCCTCGAACTTGGGAGTTTAGGATTGGTCTAACCTAGACCAACCTTGTATATATTATATTATTTGTGTTTGTCTATTCTAAACCTTAGCGTCTCCTCCTCTATTCTCTTCTTTTTTATACAATTCAGTTTGCCGTGTAATTCAGAAAGTAGAAAGAAACCGACCCTAATTCGACCAAAAGAAAATAGAAACCCTCTTCGCTCGCCTCGACCTCTCGCCTTGCGTGTTTTTTTTTAGGAACGGACATGACATGAAGTCGTATAATTAATCGCATATATTATGTATTTTGCTCTTCTTATGGTTTAATTGTATTTCACATGTTTGTTTTCATGGTTTGTTACTTTTAGCAAGTGTGGCATTATGTTGTTACCTTATCTTATATTCATGTTTATTATGTACTGTTGTTTATAGTTTGGTTGATCAATATCGCATTGTAGATGAATATGTAATTTGAAATAGTGTATTTGTCATTATAAAGAATACAAAAAATGAAACAAAAAAAAAATAATCACTTGGTCCCAAGTTGACTCTAGAACTGGACCAGACCCATTGGGTTTGTCCGGTCCTCAATCCAAGCTCAACAAGGTCAATCCTTAATCTCAAAAATTGAGGACCAGTACTATGCGGATTGGTCGTTGGGTTAGGTGTTAGACCGGCCCAACCCAAACCATACTCATCCCTAAATAACGAGGTTCAAGTTTCTTTCCAGCGTAGTGTCCGAACCAATTTTCAATTTAACTATTTGGAGCGTGTACAAGCACCGCCTATTCGAAATCAATTTTCCTCACCTAGCACCACCGCGCATCCGACTTGGTCATAAGAGACGGGGATCAATCCCCCGGAAAAGTAGGAAAAAAGTTTCACCGACCAGCCAAATCCGTCATTTTATCCTTCATAGCACATTCAATTAACACACGGAGAGAACTCCTTGGTTGGCAATTTTCCCTGTTTTTCTGGATGGCAACTTGATGAAATGACTAGGTCAATCCATAGATTGGACTCATATTTTAATGAAGAGCAAATTTCCGAACGCGACGAGATAAAATATGTCAAGCGCAACTTGAATATTTTAGAGATATCTGAACACGATACAATACGATTAACTTGAGTTGACATAAACCGTTGTATTTCGCCCATTTTTTAATCTAAGTCACCGTGTAATTACATCGAACCATTTGATTGAAGACATGAAAGGACAATAATAACCGTCACAAATATATGATAATAGCGCACTAATTACCTCAGATTCAAGAGATCTCTATAAAACTTAAGATAAGTCAAAGGAGGATAGGATACAAGCGGCTGCCTCGCAACTGTGTAATTTTTTTCCCTTTTCCTTTGGTTTTGTTTGTTGACGTTTAGGCCAATGAAGCTTCAATTGAACGTTACATCAGCTCCACATATCTGCCAGACCGACTAAGATTGCCACACAAATTTACCAACGAGCTACAGTGTATTAATCATTAATAGATTTGATGTTCAGCGCATTTATAATCCTCGTTCAATAATCTCAAAGAAAGTGAACGAAATTTACGCATAAATTTTTAGGATGATTGATCCATGTAATGATCATTCGTATGGATCCACACATAACGGTATGAATTAAATACTTGAACACCACCCACATTACATTTTAGTTAGGTTTGCACATGGATGATGCCCGACTAGGAATAGAGGAAAATATAGTCCATCTAAATTATCCCATGTGTATGGATACTCCAAACCCAATTCCACGGTCCGTTCTGCTACAACTGGATCATATAGACAACATTGGAAAGTTTCTCCAGTCCAAAGATCGTCTACAGTAAAACACGTACATAGCATAGCAGAGGTTCTCCATTCTGCTCCAGCATTATCCTCATATTAAGCCTAATCCCCAACCAAGTTGTGCTAAAAAATTTCAGTTAAGTAATAAAAAGAGACGCAATTTTCTCCTTGAGGCATTGTCTACGTTATTAACAGCAATTTATGATCACCAGTAGCTAATTCACATAACAAGAAATCTCTTAAACAAGATGATAAAACCTGAACAGGCTGTTTCAGTCAGTCAGGTTTGCATGAACCACAAACTAGAGCTGATAACACCTCTGCAACTCAGGAAATGTATCGGTGATTTGCCATAGATACAGTGGTTTGCATTTCTCCTGGGTCTTTAATTTTTAAGAGTGGACTTCTGCAGATGACCTAAGTCTCTGCCCATACAATCTTGGCCTCTCTTTCAGATAATGACTTGAAAGCTATTTGAACAATGTCCCAATGTTATTAGGCCTTCAGTTAACTTTTTTTCATTTTCATATGACCAAAGTTTGGTAAACAAACGATGGGAACGATGGGCAAGCTGCACTGAATTGCAGCAAATGGACTTGGGACATTCCATACACAATGATAGATTTCAGACGTGAATTTATGTACAAACATCAGTTTCCAGAGCCTTAATTAGACTGAGAAAACCATAACTGAAGTATTTGACGATAGAACAGGCAACTTGAAAGAAATGTACGAACATATGCATCTTGGAAGTGTACAATTGTATAATCATACCTCGTCGATGTCATCAACATTGAGCCAATCATTTGATTCCTTAATCTCCAGATCACGATCAGTCACCTTCTCTGATTTAGCACCTTTCTTACCAACAGGATTCACCTCTTTGCTAGAGTCATCAGAACTTCCACCAAGCTGAACCCAGTCTCTCGAATCTTTTGTGGAAGAATCAGACCCATAGGCAACTTTCTTATAAGTTGCAGGCATGTCTCCATCATCATCCTCGAGATCACTAAATGATACGTCCTCGTCATTCTCTATATGGATGGTGGTTCGTCTGACATCAGCTCCTTCCAGAGTCTCCTCCTCCCTCAACCAATCATCAGCATCATCTTCAGACTTAACATCCAAGACCCTTGAAGAGGATCCAGAATGTGAATGCTGATACTCTTTCTGATCCATTGTTTTTTCCTCAACAACAGATTTGTCGACAATTTGTATTTCAATGGTCTCCACTGGATGTTTCTCTGTCTCAGTGACAGCCACTGCTGCGGGTTCAGCTGCTCCAGCAACAGATACTTGAGAAGGTGTAGATTCAAATTGAGCACTTGAAGGTACGGATAAATGTTCTTCATGTGATGAATCCCCCGAGTCTATTCTTAGATCCCTTCCAGACCAGTCTGATTCAACTTTTGCCTTGCCCCGGATCTGTAATTCTTGCATCAGCATCGCTCTTGCTTCCACTATCTGCAACCAAGGAAGGTGACACACGACATCTCACACTCAATAGGAAAAAATAAGACCGATGGCAATAATTTGCAGAACTGAAATCTCATGAAAAACAAAATTTCCATAAGAAGTTTCTTTTCTTCTAGGACAAATAAGAGTGAGATTAAAGCACTCAAAATGGAGAAATCAACAAAAGTGCACTTGAACCACCAAGAATGCTCGATAGTCCGGACCTATGGTTCAATGGTGCACATTGGATGGCCTGCGTCTTACCTGGTCCATGAGGTTAGTGGGGTGATTTCGAATTACATTTGGACATTGTTCATATGTAACATTTAAACAATGTCCAAATGTTAATTGTTAGTGGGGTAATTCATATGCCGATATTCATATGTTTTTTTAACAATTTTGAGTGGTTAATGCAAAAAGGAATCACACAATTAACGCAAAAAGAAAAGCCAGACGAAACAACCACTTGTTTTTAGCAAAAGTCAGCTAGCAACTTGCTCTTTCTGCAAAAGTATCAAATCCAAGTATATGCATACAGCTGGAGAAAGTCACATCTCTTGCACGAAATTTCCATATTGTCATAGTTATTTGATCAACAGGCATTTTGTTAAACAAAAGACGTACACAATGTCGTAGAGCTTTTCCTGCCACATCCCACTGAGCCTTTAAAGAATATAACTTGGGTAATAAAAAACAAGAATGAAAGTACAGAAAGGATATCAATGCTGTAGCTCTGTGGAGAAGTAGCATGTCGAAATAACTAATTCTGGCTGGAAGACTATATGAAGACTAACATCTGAAATTAAAGGAATTGAGGCCAAAAAAATATGAACTATCTGTATATTTAAGTTAAAATACATTTCATCTCACAACACTTTTTATTCTTCCAAAATTACCCTTCATGATATAATATGAAAAGACTAACAATTAAATTCCATCCACCACCCAAGCACCACCCACTTGCTCCACTCAAAAAATTAATAATCCTTCACCAATTTTCTCCACTCAAAGAATAACTGCCCTTTTCCTTTTCTAAGGTAACTCTCAATCTTTTTTTTTCTTACATATCTATTCAACTTTGCAAACATGCATAGCACGTGCTCAACACTAGTGACCTATATTAGTAGTCATCATTTGACGGGAATTAGCTACTAGGACCAGGATGACATGCAATTTCATGGCTACCTGATCCATGAAGCGTCAAATGCACCTAAAATAAATAGACATTGTCGTAATGTAAACGAACACTTCAATCACATTTATCATGTAATAGAGAAACTATATATATAAAATAATAATTGAGATCTATAATGCAATACAGCATCGCAACTATTACATAAAAGTGGTGGGACATTGCCCTAAGAAAGCCAGATCATGATTGGAAATATATATGCGCTCACAAAAAGCAACCTCTGTAGCCGAGTGGGTGACCCATTTCCACAACAGATCATGCATAACTCACTTTCTTCATGAGAGAGAACCATAACCATCAATCAATAAGTATTATGTACTTCACAAAATACTTTAATTCATGAAACTACTCACTTGTGGTGTTGAAAGTAGTTCAGCTTCTTGTTTGTTGAGTCTGGGATGCAAAAGAACAAAGTAAATCTTCCAGAAACAACCGTCACTCATGTATTCTGAGCAGAGTTCCATCCTAAGAGCAGCTAATCTTGGAGCAAGCCGTTCAATAGCTAAAGCATGCTCTTCTTGCGCATCAGACAGTTCAAATTCTACATAAGCAATTTAGGTAGTTCCATTAATGTAGAACTCCTAAAGATAAGCTTCTTTGAAAAAAATCTAATCCGAATGGAGAGAATAACATATTTAACTGGTATACACTAAGCATATAAAATTATAAACCAAATCAATTATTCTAGGAAGATTGTGCTTGTGTGTGTGATAGAGAGAGAGAGAGAGAGAGAGAGAGAGAGAGATAAGGAAAATGAGAATTTTCCGTGGACTCCGCCTATGTAAACCAAACTAGTTATTGTTAAAGATATGTGGCTACATCAACAATTCTATCCATCATAAGTAAAGAGGGCCCAGGAGGCTACTGATTCCAAACTATCAATCTACAATCAAGCTTCAACATGACTATATGCAGTAATTACAAATCTGGCAAAAGAATGAAGATCAAAACAAGCCCAGCAGATTGAAATAACTCAACTGCGACTAAGATAATGCCACAATATGATAAGTATAATGAAAATTGAAATCAGAATGAAAATAATGGTTTACCCCATTACTTGCCACGTGTTTGTGTCTCCTCAAGCCTACCTCAATTGATTACAGCCAAAGCAAGAAAAAAGTTAATCGAGTTCTCATGATTACTCGCAAAGTAAAATGATGCTCGTCCATCCTCCAACGGAACGCTTCTACAACTTAAAATTGTACTGATTTAAACAAACACTTCAAAAACACAAATTTGAAAATCTTGTAAAACTACTTTCATCTGGATTGCTCCCAAGGAACGAGTTAAAGCAGTTAGTGCATGCATTACCAGTGCATGCTACTGTTGACATCAATCATCATCCACTACTAGCTGAATGGGTTGTCAAAGAAGATTGGGCTACAAATCGATAGGAAACCGATTCCATTATAATCCTCTGCGACTTCCAGTACTCTTTCCTGGTGTCAAGTGATAGAAAGTGATCTTTTGAAAACACAGATGTTCTTTTTCTTACTCTGAAGAACAAATTGCTGTCGACCGACCCTACAATGTTCTATAGTCCAGTCATAGCCCAACTCATCATAGTCATGAAAACAAACTCAGTATCTACTACCTTTTCACTAACAAAATGTGATAAGATCGCCAGAAACATAAACTCCAGCAATTACCCAAAAATAAAGATAGAGCCAATGCGACCAATATAACTGACAACACAGTCAAACACCTAAATCAAACTCCACTAAATCGAAGATTTGAATTGAAAGCACGTTGTACCCACCAAACAGCAATACAACACTGATGCAGGAACGACTGATTCCGTGACCCACAATAACAAATTAACTCCATTTAATCGAAAAGCAACTATACCATCAGAATAACCATCTTCATGATCCGGCAGAGGGAAATCAAGCCAGGTCTCGGGATGCATTGCGATGTTCCTCGCGAACGCCAAGACCTCCTCCGTCACTCCAACCGCATTTCCCACCAAATCCTCATCCACCGAATCCCCCTCCGGCCCGAGCTGCAGGAAATTGGAAGCGATCTTAGTGAACTCCCACACGGTCTTGTTGCTCGACAATTTGGAGATCCCGCTCCTGAACCTGCCGCCAATCTCCGCGAAATCGCTTCGTATCCCGGCGATCAGCGCTTCATCGTCGGGATCCTCCTGATCGGACGGCTCCCGAGGCGGAGCCGGCCCACCGGGCGGCCGCGGCGGCGGGGAGCTCGGATCGGGATCTGCGGTCCGCCGCGCCGGGGGTGGCGGGGAAGGATCCGGCGGGGGCGCGAGGAAGGAGGCGACGCCCCAGAGCTGCCGGGTCAGGGTCTTCTTGAGCTCCGAGAGGTCTTCCTTGACGCCCCTAGGGGACTCGCTGGACGGGGAGGGCGGCGAGCCCGACGGCGGCTCGGCGGCCGATTTCGGCCGGGGAGAGGGATCGGGGCCGGTGGCGCGAGGGCTCCGATCGTCGTCGCCCTCGTCGTCGCCGTCGTCGAGCTTGAGGGAATTGGCGATGGATCTAGCCAACCACGACATGGTCGCCGAGTCGGGGGCGGCGAGTCCGGCGGCGATCGAGTTGGGGGCGCTTCTTCGGCGGCTTCGCCGAGTCACGAACTCAGCAAAGCAATCATGACTTTGCGGGTTTCGTTCAGCTTCGGCGCTTGAAGTCGGACGTCGTGATATCGTAATGGTTTCCTCTCGAAACGGCGCCGTTTTTGCGGGGCGTCATTTTTCTGTTGCCGATTTCGTGCGCCGTTCGTTTCCGGAGGAGGTTGCGATGATAGAATCAATATCCATGTCCAGCGGCATGAAAATTCATCATCTGTATTTTCAAATTATTTACCGGGAAAAGGCCACAAGAAAAAAAAATTCAAAACTAAGCCCCACGTCGACGCATTTACCCTGAACTTTTTTTGTGATATCAAAAATCACGAACTATACCCACTGTGATTACATTTATTCTGAACTTTTTTCCTGCGATACAAAAAGCCCTAAATTGTCTATGTAATACATTTGCCCTCCGTCAATATTTCATTAAATAAGTTTTCACTCAAAATGCTGTTGTTTTTATTTCACTTAAATTGTGTGGACACTGTTTGCTTTTTAGCGTCCACGTAGGTAGATTTTAAACGGTTCTGCATTACGCAGCTATAACGTTAAGATGATTGGCGTCACGAAAAATAATTTACGATAAATATGTCATAGTAAGCATAAGTGAGGTTTTTTTGTAATTTTTTATCCTTATTTATCGGGTAAAGTGTCAAAAAAGTCATAAACCTTTTGAATTTATGCCAATTTAGTCTTAAACCTTTTTTTGTGCCAATTCAGTCATAAACCTTTTGCATTTGTGCCAATTTAGTCCTAAACTTTTTGCATTTATGCCAATTTAGTTCTAAACCTTTTGTCTTTGTATCAATTCAGTCCTTTTGGCCAATTTTGGCCGGATTTTACTGACGTGAACGCCAACCGGCCACTGGCACTAACATGAACAACTTTTAATAATATTTTTATTATTTTTTGAATTTTTATTATTTTTTTCTTCTCTTTTTCTTTTTTTTTCCTCCCCTCTCTCCTTCCTCCAGCCGGTCACTAGACCGGCTAATAGCCAAAGGCCAGAGCCCGGCGAGGCAACCTCACCGATTTGGCGACCGACTAGAGGAAGGAGGAGGGGAGCGAAAAAAAAAAGAAAAAAAATAAATAGAATATTATTAAAAGTTGTCCACGTCAACGTCGATGGCTGGCTGCCAGCCAACCGGCGTCCACATCAATAAAATCTAGCCAAAATCATTGGCACTAGAAAGCTGTTTAGGAATAAATTTACATCAATACAAAAGGTTTATGACTAAATTGACACAAAAAAAAGTTTAAGACTAAATTAATACGAATATCAAAGGTTTGGGACTTTTTTAACACTTTTCCCCGTATATATCTGTCTCGTATATCCACCATTTAACGGTGATAACACCAATCTTGCGAAAAGCCCAACAACAACAGTCAAAAGTGAGCCCATTGGCCTGGCCCGCTAGAAAGGCCATTGAAATGAGGAAGGCTGGCTCATGAACCAAAGGCCCAGAAACATAGTAAGTACAAAAAAGCCCAGATACAACCATCCGAGCTATTAAATTTTCGCACGCGTTAGCCGTTACTCTATTACTATCGTTCGTCATTGTTAGGCTCGTGCTCCTCCTCCTCCCTAGGGGACTTTCTGGCTTGTGATGTGCAGGGCACATGGAGCTGCGAGCTCGTTGTACTTGGAATCCGCACGAGGAAGGTAGTGTGTTAAAAAGTTGGCCCGTCTATGTAAACATAGGAAAAGCCATGTCCCTTTAATATCTAAGGTTACATTTGGTGATCTGGATTTCTAGTCGTGATAAAATTGGATAGGATAGGATAGGATAGGATATGAAATTCAATAAATTTATTATATCATATCTACTGTTTGATGAATCACAATAAACAAGCCGGAAATTTTCACATCTTACCATGTCTATTATTTGCTATAAACGTTATATTAATGTAAATAAACATAAAAATTGCACAAACGGAGATAATAAAAATCTCTCGTAGCACTCTCACATACTTCTATCTTTATTTGCTTTTTTTTATTATTTTTCCCTCTCTTTTTATTTCTTTTCTTTTTTATTTCTCTTTTCCCCTTCCATCATCATTCTCTAATAAAATTTTACTAAACAGTAAACTCTACTAATATACCTAAAATATGTAATAAATATAAATACTAAATGTATTTATTTATATATATATATATATATATATATGAAATTTATATCATAAGATAGAAAGAAATTTGAATATGTAAATAAAAATAAGAATAAATAACAATGAAATTATTGTTATTTTGTTGTTATTTTGACTTTGTTAATTTAACAAGTTTGTTATTCGAGAAAAATAACTTTTTATATTATAGATATTAAAAATCCTATCGACCTTTATTCCACCTTCTCCATGGGATAATTTTATCCGAGCTATATCCTTCTCTTATATCCGACTTTATCCTGTCTTCAACAAGCATCAAACATGAGATAAGATAAAATTTATTATATTCTGAATTTATCCCGACTATCAAACGTAGCATAAGCATCAAGTGAGAAACTCGCAAGAATCCATTGCTAGGGCTAGGAGAACTAGGAACGCACGTGACCCATCTACCTCGCATCACAATCGCCAATTTTGGATCCTCTAAGGGAGGAAGAGGGTGAGCCAAAACCAGATGCCTGAGAGTCAAGTACCTCTAGTTGTCGGAAGTTAGAGGGGAGAAATGAAAAGTGCTGCCGAGCAGGAACTAGCCCCACAACTTCTGAGATCTTTGGTGCCCTTATGCCAAAGATGGACCACATGAATCTGATTATCTTTCATGTGGCAGAGAAAAGACGAGCCTCGTGCTGAAGAGGAAGTTAACTCTTTGAGGGTGCAGGAGAAAGCTTTAGGGCTCACACCACAATTTAAAGGTGGAGAATAGGTTATTTTTAAATAAAATTTACAACTTTCTGTGGAACGGTTGCAAGGATACTTCAATAGAAGCAGAAACGGTTAAATTGGTAATTTATGCTTCTATCAAATACGTAGAAGAATGATTTAAAGAGATAGGAGACTTTGCAGGCAATTATGTAAATTTTTGACTTATAACTAAGCCTACATCCACTCTTATGAACTAATAACAGAGAATCAAGTTGAATCCACTTTAGGAAGTTACAGATAGTAGCAGGTGCTACTTGTATTTGAAGCTAGCGGATATCTCTACTGAAACACAATCACCTCTATTACTCCTAAGCTCTTTGTTTACAGATTACAATACTCAAGAACCATTTGAGAGAGAGAGAGAGACAGAGATAGAGCCATAGTCGATGGCCAGCGTTGCACAAGTGACCATCACACGTCAATGACCGATGACGTCTCGACCAGATTTTGCATAGCTGAAGATGATGTGGACAACTCATAGTCATCTAAGAGGGAGAGGGACATCTAAACCATTCTATGACGTGAGTCTGACGTGAATCCCACGAAATCTAACTGTTCACATGTATCGAACAAATGCACTAATAACTTCTTAAGAGAGAGGGGCGACTGGACATTTTGCCTCCTTCTTCTAGCCTCCGAAGCTTCTAATACATCCTCTTTTGGACTCATCAAAGGGCGATTGCAATTAAAAGAAGAAAGATCATTTTATTCTTTTCCACAGTAGAAAGATTTATTTAAGATTCCATTAACCATATCTCAACCTTCAAGAAAGACAAAAAAAAAACAAAATAACAGCAGAGAATGACCCCGCAAATTTTTTTTTCCCTATTAAGTACTGCAGCAACCCGGATGCAAAAGGAGGGAAAAAAGGGGAAAAAAACTAATTATAGAGGACTGAGTTTATTGGCTCGAAACTCGCCATAGTCCCAGGACTCAGAACGTGGTAATCAACCGAACACCAACCATGACTAGAAGCCACAGCACTAAACCCAAACGGATCGCTATTAGCTGTCCCAGAGCTCTGATCTGTTGATACTTCGTGAGAATCTTCACTTGCATATTCCATCCATGCTTCGGACATCAAACCTGGATTCACAGCAGAAAAAGGCCTGCTCATTTGATCATCTTCATCATTTGGAGGGGTCGCCGCTGCGGCAGGGCGGCAGTTGGCGCCAGGAAGTATTCTGGGAGGTGCCGGTGCCGGTGCCGCGGCCATTGTGGGCGCGCCAGTCAGCTCCTGGACGACAGCCTTGAAGTCGGCAGAGTCCACCGTGTACACCCGCTTCGGGACCGGTGGCATCGGCGCGATGTGCATCTTCTTGCAAGGCCGATTCGAGGTCATGGCGTTCATCTTCTTGCGAAGTGAGTAGAGGGAGCTGATGTGGGAAGAGGAGGCTCTTCGTTTGTGTTGTACATTATTCTTGGTGAGTGAGTTTGAGGAATGAGCAGGAGAGTCGAACGGGTTGGCTTCCATTGATTTTTCAGGAGAGCTCTGAGCTTAGAGAGATCTGAGTTTCTTTCGGTAGGAGAGCTTAGAAATGAGCACGAGAGTGCTGGTTTATGTAGTGGTTTTCTTTTTTTGGTCAAATATACTGGTTATCTGGGCCTCCACTTTTTAAGGATTTTTTTTTATTTTATAAAATAAGTATTATTTTCAGCCAGTACTGTTCAAACAGTTATAAATATCCGTATTCTATTATTATTATTTTATTTTTATACTCGATGGGACGGGTAAATTGCAATTGCTGGTTGTTTCTTACAAAAAAAAAAGAAAGACAAAAGTCACCAAAAATTCTAAACTATGATCATTACGACACATTTACCTAAAATTTTCACAAAATTATACATATGTGACACATTTACCTTCCATTAAAGTTCTGTCAATGAAAACTATCAAAAATCCACCTACGTGAACTTAAGTGATATAAAAAAACTGTTGTTTTGGCTACAAAATCATTTAACAAAACCTTGATAAAGGGTAAATGTGTCACATAAGTATGAGTTTGGAGTTTTTTATGCCACAAAAAAAGTTTAGGATAAATATGTCATAATGGGCATAATTTGAGGTTTTGATATCACAAAAAAAATTCAACGTAAATGTGTCACAATAAATATAAGTGAGATTTTTTACGGTTTCTTTCCTAAAAAGAAATAGCTAGCAAAGCCAAAATGTTTGGTGTGTGATTTTTTTTCTTTTGGGTCACAATGTTGTTCTTTCAAATTTCTAATACTAAAAAGTTTAACCAAAAAATTATAAATGATCAATTTAGTGTCTAAACTTTATGAGCAATCTTTATAAAGGCAATTTTTAAAAGTTTCCGTTAAAGTATTTCTGACGAGCTACAACAAATTCCAAGTAAACTAAGTTATTGGAGTTACTTAAATGGTTGCTCTAAAAGTTGTGCCATTTTAATGATAGTTTTGACACCAATATGGATGCCAGACAATGACTGTAATACCGATTTATCCTTATCTCTAGGATTGCATGTGTGAGATATTTGTATAGTCACATTGCATACGTTCTCTGTGTAAAGATATTATTATACGAGTGAATGGATCTTTGATAAGTATGCTTGTTTAAATATTTATTCATGTATGCACATGTCAAACAATCTTCAAAGATTGGAGTAAGAAGTACTTCTTGAATGACTTGCATTTGTAAACAGCACAATCCCCTTTGCTTTCTTATTACAATTATGATCGAGTGTCCATCACGAGAGGTCATAACTTAAGATCCGAGGTCCCAAGCCTCAAACCTCACCAATTCTGGGGTCACCTGATGCTGGAGCAGTCGTTCACATGATGGTTGCGGTTGCGAGTTCCTTGGCCTTCGCGACAAGGGTGCAACGACAGCAACGGCAAGGCAATGCAACACGGGGTCTAGCTAGCTAATGCAGTGGTGACATAGACAGAGGGCAGGGAGACGGTATCGAAAGATCAAGAGAGAGTGCACGCGCGCACCGTTTAGGATTTTTAGACTTTAGAGTAATTTATCAGTAAAGTCCAAGGGTATTTTATTTGGGTTAGGTCTGGTTATCCTTAAGTTTGAGAGGTTTGAATCCGTAAACAAAAAGTGAGAATGAGTCTGTTCCTCTGCCTTCAGAAACGTGACTGGACTGGAGGTTGCTCGATGGCGGCCGGGACACGTACAGCCATAGAGGACGGTTGAGTAAAAGAAGAGACGAATGATTCAATTTCAAAACCCTAAATTGTCGTTTGTCGTCGGCGCACGTGACCTGTGACGCATGCAATCGACTGCCTAGATGTGACACTCCATCGTAGTTGTAAGATATGACTTTTCAATTAATCAAGAGCTTCGAACTTTCCTTTTTTACGTGTGGAATAGAGTTTTCTTTCTAGCTAGTCTTGTGTAGATGGCAATCGTGTTCATATTTTGTTCAGTGCCTATGATTGTGCACACAAGATTATGGTACTCAAAAGAATTTAACCAACCAAGATTCTATCTTGCTAAGGAAAGTCATTCGAAAAAGATAACTTCCTTCAAACTACCTTAAATTAAGGTCATTTTGCTATAATATATGATTATTCGACGGGGATCTACCACATTTCAAAGTAGTTGGATGTTACAAGATACTCATATATCTTGTTCAATACGAAATGATAATGAGGAAAATATGGTAGCATCTACATAATCCAAGTTAAGATAAGAGAGTTAGGTTTTGTCATCTTATACAACATCCTATTTAATCTCCATATTTTTTTGTGAGGAGGAAAAAAACTTGTGTTATGAGCATAAATCCGAATAAATGATCCAATTATTGACGTAGGAGGATCGCACTTGTGTTATGAGCCTAGTCTCTCCTCCACCTTCTCCAGCACGAGAGAGAGAGAGACACACACACAAGTTAGATAGAGCTTGACAATTTATGGTAAGGTGTGAAATTCGGGTTATTTCATGTGCAAGATATTTGTACTTTGGTTAAAATGCTACCATTCGCTTGAATTCACATCACTTTAGGGTTTGTTAAGATATTTATTTTCGTATATTTGCCTTTTGTCAATCCATGAAAAAGAATATGCCCTTTGGAATTGGATTTGACGATGAAATATCTTTCACTGAGAGTTGTTCTTCGATTTTTATAAGAGGAGGAAGGTTCTATAGTGACTCCAGACAAAAAATATCACAGGTGGACAAGAGAACCATTAACTTCACTTCAAACAGAAGTAAACATATATAAATCATGCCGAAATTTAATCGACAACAAAGATTTTGACCATAATCACTTTAGACGGAACCAAATGAATACAAAATATGCCGGAATTTAATCAATGACAAAGCTTGAGAACATAAATATGCAACGTTGGAATTTGATCGACGACACGAGTCTGAAAACTATAACTACTATGCAAGAATTGAAAGATAACATGTATGTTTATTTGTGTGTGCGTGCACGCATGGGGAGGAGGAGGCTCCAAAGAGTACAATGTTGTTGTTTAAAACCTACAATTGAGGATTATCAACAGAGATTACAAGGGGAGGATACAACAAGTTACTGAAAGGTTACATCGATAGTTACATTGACTTTACTACTTATAAAGTTTCTTCAATCCACTATTTTGATGGTTGCTTCATTTCACTATGCTGACGATTGCATTCGAAATTGTCAACTCCACCTTTTATCAATTTCTTCTGGTTGTCGATTGTTCAAGTTGTCGATAATTATGTTCATATATGACCAAATTTTGTTATCATTGACTAAGTCTATTACACATCGACAATATCCAAAAATTAGTCATTTTTTGGTGCAAATAAATACCCCATTTAAAAGAATTGAATGATTCATCGTTCATTCAATTATTTTAAATTAGATAATGAAGGGTCATCATGTGTTCCCTTGTCATCGGCAAATTTAGTTTTTCTTGCCGAATTATATTTTGGTCAAATTCATCATATGACTTTTATTCTTCCACGAAGGCACGTTTTGTGTAAAGCCTTCATGTGGCCATTTATCTTTGTCCTTAAGTAATTTCTCATACTTAGACATTCTCGTTGCCAATTAAAATAAATCGGCAAATTTTGGCTTCGAATTTTTCTCTAAGATTAAATTTCAATCTACTGAAACCCAAATTTGTGAATTCTTTGTCTGAGAGTGAAATAAGGCATGTATTCCTAGCCCTCTTGAATCTAGCAACAAACTGAAGGATTGATTCATTATCACATCGATGAATTCTAGCCAAATCAGCAATTGATACTTCAAGCATTATTCTATAAAATTGAGAATAGAATTGTCTTTCCACATCAACCCAAATAAGGATTGAATTAGGAGATAAATTCGTATACCAAATAAAAAGACAAAGAGAACAACCTAAGTCTCAGGAATTCTTTTTTTCCCGCTTCTTCACATTGGGCCATTAATCAACCAATGTGTTCGATGGTCGACTAGTCTTATTCGCCAGCGAAAACAATGAAGTCAAGAGTTTTGGATTTTCTTGGGTAAGGTATAGTGTCAATCGAATCAAGATGTGGCTTCTTATATACTGACATAACCATTCCTCTGTCGGCACCTAATTGTTGTAATACAAGTTCAGCCAATTGATTAGGATTTATAAGTCAACACCCTTCCTACCCCCTAGGTTCAAGGTAGATAGGTCAATAAACTTGACCTTCTTGCATCCTAAGCTCATAGTTAGATAGGACTTTCATACCTTTGTAAATTTTTCACTAGTGGTGGGATCAATTGGCCTAAATTATTTCCGCTGTTCAATTAATTAAAAGTTGAAGGAACATACCCGCAAGCAGCCATATTCAGTTGGATCGATATGAACTAATTAAATGTCCCAGGCCTAGGATGACATTGTTGATCGCATTGACGACCATCGACTTAATTACATCAAAAATATGTCTTGCTATGTGATTCGTCATCTTATTGTATTGTTCCTCGAACAAACTTTTCATGGTAGCCACCAAAGTAAGGTTTGGTGCTAGCTCCCTCATTTTCTCCTCCATAAAGTGCCGCGGGATTTCGACGTTGCCCCCTTGGCTCGGCTCTGTTGCTGGAGCAGTTGAGGCATTGGACTGGGTTGCCATATCACCAAGGTTGTTGCCCGCATCATGATCAAGCTTTGGATGATTTGTTCTCAACATACTACATCCTCAAATCAACTACACTGGTCTCACCAGGCGTGACAAAGAGATGTTTCGCTCAAATTGGATTTAACAACAAAATATCTTTTGCCAAAATTCGTTATTTGTTTTTTTATTAGAGAAGGCTAGTTATGTGGAGACTCCAAAAAGGAAATGTCACAGGTAGACAAGAGAACTGATAACTTTGCTTCGAACGGAAGTAAATGTACATAAACTGTGCTGGAATTTAATCGACGACAAAGCTCGATAACGTAATCAATTTAGACGGAGCAAAAATGTACACAAACTGTGCTGGAATTTAATCAACCATAAAGCCTAAAAACGTAAAGATGCAATGTTGGAATTTAATTGATGACAAGGCAACCAGGATACTGCAAAGATACACGCCGAAATTTAATCAACAACGCGAATCGGGAAATTATAGCGAAGAAACACTCTAGAATTTGATCAACGACGTGAGTCTAAAAATTATAACTACTATGCAGAAATTAAAAAATGTGTTTTTTGTTTGTGCGCTCAGGGGAAGGGGGGCTCCGAAGAGTATGATGTGGCTATTTAAAACCTACAATCGATGGTTATCAACGGATGTTACAATGGGAGATTTACAGAGGGAGGTTACAAACAGAGATTACAAACGGATACATCGACAGTTACATTGACTTCACTACCTTGACAGTTTTTTCGATTCCACTATTTTGCAACTACGTTAACGGTTACTTCTTTAACGGTTGCATTCGAAATTGTCAACTCCACTTTTTGTTCCTGTCAATTCATCAAGTTGTCGATAATTATCTTCATAATAACAAACATTACTCTCATCAATTAAATCTACTATACGTCGATAATAAAGAAAAGTTGATATTTTTTAGTGCAAACAGTTTGTTTATTGCTTGTATTTAAAATCTTTTAGAGAGAAATTCTGAGTGTATTAACAATGTTTTTCCTCATATGTAAATCCAAAGAGTCTTTCCATTATAAGCACAAGTGAGAGTAATGTACTAGAGAGATATTGTAGCTTCACTAGGGTCCAATTAGAGCACAATCACACACACACATATATAAAATATCTTCTTCTTTTGCCAGATCAAGAACAATTAAGCTGTAGTTGCAAGAAAGTGCTTAAGATCACTCGCGACATCATGAAGTTCTCCAAAATGGAGCCACTGAAAGGTTGATAATAACTAGACACATGGACGTGAGACGGGTAGACAGCCGCCCCTTCCACTTGCGAAGTTTGGACTTTGCACGTTCATAAGAAGTTAATTTTAACAAAGGTGAGAAGGCAATAATTGTTCCATCTTCGAATCAACCAAAAGACAACCACCCTATTTCGTTGATAGAGACAATACAACCAATCAAATGCAACGTTCATCTGACTTGTGAGATCTCAATTATTATCTGCTGACACTTTTTTTTTCTTTTGCATTTCAGCAAGAAAAATTCATCTTTCATTCAATTCTTGAAAAATGAGCTTATTACTAATAATATAAGAGTTCAAATTGGAGAGTTGGAAAATTTAGAGGGAAGTGGAAGTTATGGAGCAAGTCATTAGTTATGTAAAAGATTAAGAATTTGTCCACTCTCATGTGAACTCCATCGCTTTACTTGTTTGTCCCTACCATGATTTTATAATTTGAAGAATTAGTGATTTAGGATAAATTGGTGAAAAATGAATGAAAGAGAGATCGCTTTAGACAAAGAGTATTTATTTCCTTTGTATATTAATTAGAATCGGTTCCTCTAAAATTGCACATGGTATGCAAACTAAATTTAAAGGGTTTGTTGTACTTGATCATCAAAATTGAGATTTTCTGCATTATATAAGAAAAATCAAGAGGAAGGCTTAATGATGGTTACCATGTCTACATTTTTTTGTTTGAAAAAATAAGAAAGGAAATATAGCTGAGATAGGTAAACCTAGCCGACCTTTCAAAATAATTGCTATATCAAAATAATTTAGGAAAAACTTGAAAGCTACTATCTAAAAAATAGAAACTCACTTCTCATTGTCTATCAGTATGACATAGATTAGTTTTAGCAACAAAAAAAAGAGTATGATGTAGATTAGATTATACTATCAATTATTTATTTCAATACATTTAATTTTCTCCTATGCCAATGCTAATATTGTTATTTAAGTGGGTCAACAAAGGCCATTAGCGGTGAGAAAATCAGAGAAAATTGCATTGTCATTATATTTAAACTGTTCCAAGCCTCGTGACTAGATTCTGAGATGAAACCAGCTAACTGAAAAATCTACCAGTCAATGGCCACCCTTCCTACTTGGGAAGGAGAAAGTGAGGAGTTCGATTCCCTATCTTCTCAGTGAGGCTAGAGGTGGAAACGTTTAGTTTCAGATGTGAATTTCAACTCTCAAAAAGGTAGAGCAAAAATCTAAGAGTAAATTGAGAGTTAGAGTAGAATAAACCAACAAAAGAAAAGACAAATCTACCGGTCAATAAAATAATTTGAAGTGTGCACCTATCAAGTATCCACAATGAATATTTTCCTCGTTCTTTTATATCTATATCTCGAAAAGGGAAATGAGAGATTGCGCCGTGAATTCATTTTATTAGACCCAATCAACCATATACTGTTCATTGTCAATCTACCCCGAACTTTTTTGTCTATTCAAGAAAAATACCAACTTTCACTCTAATCCCAAATCTGCTCTGCGTAAAAAAAAATCGTCATTGAGTTTTTCAAAATTATCTAAATCACCCAGATGTTGATAATTTTGAAGAAATTAGTGGTGATTTTTTGGACACTGGAGTAGATTTGAAACTATAGTGAAAGTTTGTGAATTTTTTTAGACAATAAAAAGTTTGAGGCAAAATTGAGATTGAACCTAAAGTTAAAAGGTTTTTTAGGTAAGTAAGCCATCATATTCCGTCATATAATATAAGTTTGCGGTTGACTTTGTATATAGGTATAGAATAAGTCTACGTCATATAATAAGATTACCGGCTAGCCTCCGGTTTCCTGTAATCGAGGGGGACATAGCTATCACAATAATCAGTCAACCACCGATACAGAGCACGTCATCTATCTTTTCTATTGTTATTGAGATGGAATATTCCTTCCTTCTCGTGACATAAGTTTCGACAAAGTAGCTTTGGTTAGGAAACAAAATAAGAGAAAACCCTCGAACTAACCCATGTGAAAATAGATAACTTGTCTGAGATAAAAAAAAAAAATACTCTTATGGAGATAGATGGATACTTATAAATACATAACCCTACACAGGTGGATGTACGTGTGTGTTTTGAAATTTGGGATATCCCCTAATCATCATGGTTAGATGTATTTTGTAACTTATGATACCATCGTGATGGTTGGTTGCGTGATCGAAGACTTAATTTGCAGTTTTGTCCTCTGCCACCCACCGCTAACTGAAGTCCCGTGCATCGTCATAGCGTCGACCGGCACTAGGCTGGCCACCACCGCCCATCACCCATTCCCTTGTGCACGTAAGCATGAGCTCTGAATAGAGCTCGTGACCATGATGACCTCTAGTCAAGAGCTCGAGCCTTGTGCAGAGCTCAGCCACGCGAGCTTTGTTCTAAGCTTAGCACAGAGTTGCGAGCTTGTAGCCATGGCGAGCTCCATTCAAAGCTCGCCACGGCCAGAGCTTGAGCTTTGCGTCCAGATCGAGATTGACTTGACTTCAACCTTGTCTGTGATGGAGCACGAGACCGTCGATAACTCTAACATGAGGTGTGATTGCGACGACCTTGGAGTGAGGGGGCCATGCGTAAGGAGGGGAGAGAGAGAGGGGACATGTTGTGCATGATGGGGGTAGAGGTCATCGCGCAGGGAAGAGCAACTACAGACAACGGCTCGGACAGAGAAATCACTGCCATGGCAGCGCTAGCTGAGACTGGCAATTACATACTTTGTTAATTTGATAGGTGGATTCATATAATTACACAATCTATCACTTACATGACAAACCTTGATTTAAAAAAATGGCATCCCTAAGACAGCTTTTCTTCTTGGTAATCTTGAAGATAGCTTCAAGGAATCAAGATCGTTTTCATTGTGAAAAAGAAAAAAAAATTGCATGTTATTCTTAAATAGAAGCGATTTGGGGCTCTTTGTGATAAAGCTTCTCTCCAATAATCTAAAATTAGAGATAAATAAAAGTACTTTTCTGAGTAGGAAAAAACACACAAAAATAGTGTTTTCAAGATAATAGATCATGTTGGATTTTAGTTTTGAAATAACTGATTTTATCTACAGACAATGGAATAAACTATATAGGCATCATCACCTCGTAATATTAGTGTTTATGCATCTCGACCATGTTTAACAATCTAATTGAGAAAATTAGGGAAAAACATATTGTAATTCCAAATGGATTACCATTCCATTTCTTGGTTAATTTGCTATTCATGGAAACGGTAGCAAGTGGCAGAACATTCATCCATATAGGGTCCCCTTGCAATATGCATACAAATTCGATGAATCATCTGCTTTTTCGAAATGTTCCGTGTAAGATATTGACCTAAGTGATAGTCCTTCTGTCCCGTGCACATCGGGTAATTATCGAATACACGCAGATCTGCTCTCTCAAAGGGAGCCCAAGGGCACTTGTCCCTACTTCCCTATTGCGTAATTCATGTATTGGGAATCACGTTATTTTCTGATTAAGTATGATTAATGAGTGACCCAAGGCCACTTTTCAACATGACTCTTTGATGATGGAGCACACTGATTTTATTGAATGGTCTTACAACATTATTGGCCTTCCTACTTCCTCATGGATAATCAATAAATTGCTCATCTAAAAGAAGATTGCATACCCCTTTCTGATGAGTATATCTAACAGAATCAATATGAAATTATTTCAGGGCTTTGATAGCATACTTTTGTATTTTTCCCAACTTGCGCCCTTCTTGTACACATCTCATATCTTTACTGGCAATAATTCTAAAGGCTTTCATAGGGAAAATTGTCCGATCATTCCTAAACTTATTGTAAGGATGTTAATCCAGTTCTTAAATTTTCATTTTTGCCAATTTAGTCTTAAACTTTTGCTCAAAATTTCAATGTAGTCTTTCTGGCTAATTTTCGTTGGAAATCTTAATGGCAATGTGTCACGTAAGACAGTCAGCGATGACAGGACCCCCACATTAGCAATTTACATTGGGAAAAATTATCCAAAAAGTCCTAAACCTATTATACTTTTGTCGATTCAGTCTCAAACTTTTTAATTATGCCAATTGAGTATTAAACATTTTTACGTTTTACTAATATAGTTCACCTGGCTAATTTTCACCGGAAATTGATAACACAGACACTAGCGGTTCTACATGGCATAGCCAACGCTGATGTGAAAATTTTTTTATAATTGTATAATTTTTTGAATTCTTTTCTTTTCTTTTATTATCTTTTAATGTTAAGGCCGATAGGGATTACCGGCCATTGATCTAGACCCAACAACCCCCGCTAGCCCACTAGGCAAGGGTCGCAGCCATCATCTAGCTCTGAGCCAGGGTCGTGAGCTCTTGCCATGGCTAGGGAAGGGCTCGCGACCCTCGCCAGCCGTGAGCGAGGGTCGCGACCCTCATCGGCCACTCGACAAGGGTCGGGACCCTCACCAACTACCGGCGAGGGCTTCGTGACCCTTGCCCACGGCCGACAAGGGTTTGCAAGCCCTCGCCCATTGGCTAGCGAGGGTCGTCGGGCCTCAATCAGTGGCCAACAGCCACTTGCCTTAACACTTTAGAAAAAGTAAAAAACGAAAAAAAAAAAAGAAAAAATTCAAAAATATTTAAAAAGTTTCCACATCAACACCTGCCGTGCTACGTAAGATGGTCGGCATTCACGTTATTAATTTCCAGCCAAAATTAGCCTGATGGATTACATTGATAAAATATTGAAAATTTTAAAACTCAATCGACATAATTAAAAGATTTAGGACTAAATTAATCAAAATTGCATAGATTTATTAATTTTTGGATAATTTTATCATTTACATTGTTGTGAGTGCATGCCACGTATATGTATCTGAATCCAACGTAACATGTCGTGCTCCTTAAAATGAATGTGATGTGAGGTATAATCAGGACCGCTGTGTAAACAACACGTTACGTTGGCCGTGCAAAAAACGAAAAAATGTTACGTCAAACGGTGGAAAATCTATGGGCGCAAAACTGGTCTACAGGTTGGCCACCTTAATACCCAGGGAGAAATTTTCTCCATTTGGAACCAATCAAAGCAGAGCCAGATAAAGAAATCCAAATTGGATGGAGTCTTCCGACTCTGTCTTGCACCACGGACACGGAAAGAATCTGTCTCTCGTCCACATACTGCTTTCTGCCAATATTCTTCTAATGGTCCAAATCCTCTTGTAAGCACGTACGTCAGGATGAACGAAAATTGTTGTTGACATGGGACATTTCCCACGTTGAGGCACGCATTAATTACAAGACTTCAGGAGGACGATTCAAAAAGGAAGCCCAAATCTCCGCTAAGCACAGACGTCAGGAGCAGGACTGATGAAGCTGTTCTTTTGGCTTATGTATTGTTTAATTCCACCCTGCAAAGAAGGCAACTTGGCTTGAAAACCGACAGCCGAAGTATCAATCTCAGCTGACTTGTTCCATTTTTAAGAAGAGAATGCAAGGACTGGGACTTTAGTATTATGGTGTGGTTCATACTCCCCATTTGTAGGAAGACATGGGATCTCGCTCTTCGGTGAGTGGGCGAGGGTCCGGGGAGGCCGCCCCGGTGGGGATCGCAAGAGCAATGCCTCCAAGCTGCCAAAAGGCTTTTATTATTTGAGTCCATATTGTATTGATAGTTTGAGTTTGGGTCCATAAATAGCTTTTGCTTGTATATAATCTATTTTATCTTGTAATTGAGAGTTGTAACAAAGAAATGGAAGGTACTAATTATTATGTAATCATCTACTATATATAGCCCTAGTTTAAGAGTGAATTAGGATAAATCTTATGTCTCGATTTATCTTTTTCACATTTTACTCTGTATTTCACTGTGCTTGTGTGTCTAATCCTAACATTTAGTTTATTGGCCAAGAGAGACAAAGAAGAGAAGACCAAACTTGTATCTAAAATTTCAGGACATGCACAAAATCAAGCGTGATAATGATGATGCTGGTGGCGACTATGGAATTAGCGCTTGCCAAGACTTGGGATTGTCGAAAATGTGATGGCGACATGTTTATCGAAGCAAAGGGTAACTTCCTATGAAGCAAGAGGATTCATTTTCAAAATTCTGAACTCGAGGAGAGATTATATAGTGTAGTCACGTAATTGTTATGGATGGTTAGATAGGCCAATCAATTTTGATTTTCGTGCGACTTTGAAGCTGAAACCTTCTAGCGTAAAAGGTTATTGAAATATTGTGTCACGTCGCTTAACAACAGATTTCTCTCCACTTATTAGTTTAGGCTTTTAGGTTGAACTTTCTAACATGGTATCAAAGACAATGCTATCTCTTTCACATATGTTCGTCCACTTCCTATCAATCAAATTTCCACGGGCTACTTCCTAATTCGACTTGCACGCGAGAGAAGGTATTGAATATTATCTTATATTGCTTAACAATAGATCTCCACTAATTAATAATTTAAACTTTTGAGTTGAATTTTTTAATAAAGTTAAAGTTTGTTGCTCGAATTGAATCGATTTGCTTGAAATATTATTCAAAGTCGTCTTTTGGGGCAAGGAAAAGGCCACAACCTATGCCTCTTGGTCACTTAGTCAATTCCCTCGAATCAAGGGTAGTGCTAGGACGGCTGAAAGAAACAAAAGGCGACTTGAATGAGTCCCACACCAGCGTAAAATGGGGCCAGAAGCCTATGATTCTTATCAAACGGTGATGGGCCTCCACCACTAAAATCGGATATTGATAATCATCGACTTTCCATACTGCTCAGATTTTTTCCACTTCAAATTTTGCTGCAGATATCCTCATCACCTTGAATTTATTACCTGTTGGAATTTAAAAAAATTTCAATAATAATTATACTAGTGCAATAATGACTAAGGTGGAATGTGGTGCCCACTTTTGATTTAAACTTATTTATTGCCTTTTTTATCTTGTTGTCGTTTGATTTGTTCTTTTTCCCCATTTGGGACAAAACCGATGACCCTCTTCTCGAAAGAAATAGTTGATTTGGCAAATAGCCAACTAGTTATTGCGTAACTATAAGCCAAGCACAGCCAATAGTGAAAAGGAATCATCTACTAGTTTTAATGAACGCATAAGGTTTAATCAAACTTTTGATGTATGTCAGTACATTATAGTCCATACATTTTAACTACTTAATTTCATTTTCTCTGTTGAATCTAACAGTCCCATTTTTATTTATTTTTCTAGTCATCATTGCATTTTTTTGATAGATATTTTACAAAAAAAAAACCATTAACAATGTAGAGTTAAATAAACCAAAATTTCTAAAAAATCAATTATCATCATGCAAACTCAAAAGAAGCTCTTCTCTATTCTCATTTTCCTCATCAACAGAATATTTAGGCAACTTGAGTCATCTTGAATATTGTCTTGCACGGTGACTGCCGGACAACAAATAATACAATGAAGATGAATAAAATTCCAAATTAAATGAAAGCTTTAGCCATTAAAAGTACAAAATATTAATATGCTGGATCTTATCAGGCTAGGATTTAGACTTTTCCTACTTATAGATGTAGTTATAAAAATCAAAATATCTAGACTAATGACAGAGGAATATGAATTATGTATAATGTATACATCAACCCAAATTCAATTTGAGCAAATTCTTATAAGTTATACTAGAAATCGAGGTAGAAAAATTCACGATTTGAGGAAAATCTTGGGGAAATAAAATGAACATTGTGCAAATAAAACTAACCTTTCTTTGCTCTTTTGGATGTTTGATGCTTTGCTTATATGACAAGGGGTGGTTGAAGTCTTGGACAATAGAAATAAGTTTAGAAGAAAGTGTTGAGGAAAATCCCTAATTAATTTTGAAGAATGACAAAATAATCTTTTACTGACTGACCACAATTACACTTAAGTTATCTGATGTAGGTAAATGCTGAGTCATCAAATTTAGTCAATAAAAAGACTTTGTTATCAAACTCAAAATTACTCGTCAGATTCAATAAGTGTTATTTTTGGCAAGTTTATGCAGGACAATCAAATTGATATTTCAAGATTTTCTAATTGGCAATCACAAGGTCATTCCTTAAACACGAAGAACTACACTTATGGAAATCTTGATTTGATTGTATGGGCGATCAAATCACCCGGAGATAATGGTTCTTCTTCTAACAGTTATGCATCTTCTTTTAAGAAGTTTCTCCAACGGATTGATTTGGAGATCAATCCTCTGAAGACTGTCCAACGGATAGATTGGAAGTAGATGAATATAAAATGAGTCAAAACACCGTACAAAAAGAATAACCAGAATCGTGAATTTCAAAGTCTGAATAGAGCTTTGATCCTACATACTTATGATTAATGTACTCCACGCTGTTATTTTAGAGAAAAAAATTATTTGAGTGAAAAGTGTAAGTTATAGTGCAATCTATCATCTGAAAAGCACTGCTCTTGTAATCTCTTGATGATTTAATAGTAAAACACAGCCAAAAGGCTGCCAGCGTGGAGAGTGGATGTAGGCTTGAAAAAGCCGAACCACTATAAAGATCTGTGTGCAGTATTCTCTATCTCTAAACTTTCATTTATTATTATTGATATTATACTGCATACATATCTGTCAAACGAGTTCGTTAAAACATCATCATAGTCATCAGACGCGATTATCTAACAACAATTTACATTCAAGTTTATCATACACTTCAATCTGGTATTGATCATACGAGTTGTTGACTTCGACTATATTCATTCCGCACATTTAAATCATTCAATTTAGTAAAATCACCTATTCACGCCCTCTAGGTGAAAGCACTAGCCTTAACAATTCAACTCTGCATATTCGTCTTCATCTCAATCTGTATCTGGGTCATCAGAATCAATATTAGTTTTTAAAGCAATGGACTTTTTACCTTTGGGCTCTTCAGTTTCTAAGAACTTTTCTGTTTCATAGGATTGAAGAGTTCCTATAAGTTTGTTCACCATGAGTGGTTTGATCCCCTGAGTTTCTCAAATAGAAACTTTGATGTTGTTCCACTCTTTTGAAAGAGCTCTCAGCAATTTGTTCACTTTCATCGGTTCTGAGATGGGATTGTTTTGAAATTCAAGCCTATTTATGATCTCGGTGAATCTACTCTGCATCTTAGAAAATGTTTCATTTGGTTTCTGAGTGAAAGACTCGTACTGCCCAAGGAGAATGTTGAGGTTTGTCTCATTGACTCTCTTTGTTCCTTCATGAACAAACTTGAGACGATCCTAAATTTCTTTTGCAGTTATCAAATAAAAGAAAGAACAAGTGGTACCTTGGCAGTGGTTGCTCGAGACACATGACCAGAGATCCTCGGAAATTTATCCAATTAAAAAGAATTAAAGGAGGAAGTATATCCTTTAAAGGCAACAACAAAGGAAAAATAATTGGCAAAGGAACTGTCATAATCGAAAATCTCATCATCAACGAAGTCTCACTAGTTGAAGGTTTAAACTTCAATTTAATTAGCATTAGTCAATTATATAATACATGTTATAGAATTACTTTCTAAGAAGACAAATGTTCCGGGATAAGTAAAGACAACAAGCAATCATTTACGGGTCAAAGACATGAAAATATTTACCTACTAGACACGAAGTCTAACGACTTGCAATGTCTCATTTCCATAAAAGAAGAATCTGATCAGTGGCACAGGAAGCTCAGACACATAAGTGTCAAGTTAATTTTCAAAATAGCCTAAAAGAAACTCATCAAAGGACCACTAGAATGAAAATTCAAGAACACTGAATTATGTTCAGCTTGCTCTCAAGGTAAACAGGTAAAAAGTTCATTTAAAGCAATAAACTATATCAGTACTAACCGAGCTTTGCAGTTGCTTCATATAGATACTTTTGGACCAACTCAAACTCTAAGTCTTGGAGGTAAAAAATACTGTTTAGTTATTGTAGATGATTATTCAAGATTTATTTGGGTATTCTTTTTTGCTCATAAAAGTGAAACATTTGAATATTTCTCAAAATTTGCCAAAAAGGTACAAAATGAAAAAGGTTATATTATTTTGAGCATTAAAACTGATCATGGTAGAGAATTTGAAAATCAAAATTTCTTTAATTTTTGTGATGAAAATGGTATTCGACATAATTTTTCCTTACCCTATACGCTTGAACAAAATAGAGTAGCTGAAAGAATGAACAGAACTCTGCAAGAAATGGTTAGAACTCTTCTATTTGAAAACAAAACTCCAGCACATTTTTGAGCTGAAGCTGTATCAACAATATGTTATATTTCACCACCCGCCTGGGTGGCGCTGCTGGAGCGCGCACTCTTCCTCTCGCAAAAGGTTGAGTATTCGAATCCCGAGCACCTCAGGGTGACTTAACCGGTGACACGTGTGTGGTGGCTAGCACGTGTCGCCCCCAGGGTTTACTCCCTGGATGTCGGCCGTGCGGGGGTTCACTGGGTTACCAAAAAAAAAAACGTGTTATATTTCAAATAGAATTTTTCCAAGACAAATTCTTGAAAAGACCCCTTATGAATTGTTCAAATTTAAAATTCCTGATGTCTCGTACTTTCGAATATTTGGATGTAAATGTTTTATTCTCAAAAATCCTAATGATCATGTTGGTAAGTTTGATGAAAAGTCAAATAAAGGAATCTTTCTTGGATACTCAACAACAAGCAAGGCTTACAGAGTATACAATAAAATACTCAAACAGTGGAAGAATCATTAAATGTCAAGTTTGAAGATTCAATTCAGACTTAATAAGATGACTCTGACACTGAAAATTCAATATCTGAAGAATCTAACAAAGCATTTGATGAATTGACAGTAGATGGAAATGATCATAATCAAAGATATGATGAAGCTCATGAATTATCAAACCAACAAGACAATGAAGAATCATCAAATTTCAATGATGAAAACGATGAAAGATTCAACAAAAACTTGAAACAAAAATCTAGTCATCCCAAAGACCTCATCATTAGAAATTTAAATGAAGGAATCAAAACCAGAGTAAAGGCAAAAGAAGTCATAAATATGCTGGCTCTCATTTTTTAAGTCGAACCAAAGAATGTCGAAGATGTCTTGAAAGATGAAAGCTAGACCGAAGCCATGCAAGAAAAACTTTTACAATTTCAAATCAATCAAGTATAGGAACTTGTTCCTAGACCCAAAAATCACTCGATTATTGGAACAAAATGGGTATTTTAAAATAAACTGGATGATTAAGGAAAAGTTATCAGAAATAAAGCAAGACTTGTGGCCAAAGGATATTCACAAGAGGAAGGAATAGATTACAGTGAAACGTACGCTTTGGTGGCCAGGTTAGAAGTAATAAGAATTTTACTAGCTTATGCTTATTTATGTGATATTAAACTATTTTAGATGGACGTCAAAAGCGCATTCTTGAATGGCTATATCAAAGAGAAAGTATATGTAGAACAATCTCCAGGTTTTGAAGATCCTCACAAGCCTAATCAGGTATATACTATCAAGAAAGCATTATACAGTCTTAAACAAGCACCATGTGCTTGATATGAAAGACTGAGCAGCTTTCTGGAACAAAATGAATTCATAAAAGGTAATGTAGACACTACCCTATTCATCAAAAGAAAAGGTAAAGATATTTTAATTGTTCAAATCTAATGTAGATGATATTATTTTGAGTTCTACGGATGAAAAACTGTGTAAGAATTTTTCTAAAATGATGCAAAGTGAATTTGAAATGAGCATGATAGGTGAATTAACTTTTCTTCCTTGGATTATAGATTAAACAAACCAAAAATGGTACCTTTCTTTGTCAAGAAAAGTATGTTAGGAAAATTACTAAAAAAAAAATTTTTGGTAAGGAAAAAAAATTACTAAAAAGTTTGGTATGATAAATTGCAAAAAGACAGAAACTCCAATGTCATATTCTATTAAACTAGACAAGGATGAAAAAGGAAAATCAGTAGATAAACAATTGTATAGAAGCATGATTGGCTCACTTTTATATTTAACTGCTTCAAGATCAGATATTCTGTTCAGTGTTTATTTGTGTGCAAGATTTCTGTCAGAACCAAAAGAATCTCATCTTACTGTAGTCAAATGTATTATCAAATATGTTGGCACCAATCCTACACTTGGGTTGTAGTATCCTAAGGGATCAAATTTTACTTTTATTGGATATTCTGATGCTGATTATACTAGTTGCAAGATAGACAAGAAAAGCATTTCTGAAATATGTCAATCGCTAGGACACATGCTTGTTTCATGGTATTCAAAGAAGCAACAAACTGTAGCTTTTTCAACGGCAAAAGCAGAATACGTCTCACTCGAGAGTTGCTGTGCTCCAATCCTTTTGATGAAACAACAATTAAGAGACTTCAACATCAAAGACTTAATTGTGGAGATCAAGTGTGACAATACCAGCGCCATTAATCTGACCAAAAATCCTATTCTGCATTCAAGAGTTAAGCATATCGATATTAAACATCATTTTATTCGCGATCATGTTTTAAAAGAAGATATTAATGTTCAATTCATTGAAGATATTAATGTTCAATTCATTGACACTAAATAGCAATTAGCTGACATTTTTACAAACCTCTAGAAAAGAAAAGTTTTGAATTTATTAGAAACAAACTAAACATACCACCCACCTGGGTGGCGCTGCTGGAGCGTGCACTCTTCCTCTCGCAAAAGATTGAGTGTTCGAATCCTGAGCCCCACAGGGTGACTTAACCAGTGGCACATGTGTGGTAGCTAGCACGTGTCGCCCCTAAGGTTTACTCCCAGCTGTCGGCCTTGCGGAGGTTCCCTGGGTTAACAAAAAAAAAAACTAAACATTATCAACCCATTTCATTGAGCTGTGCAGCATAAACTCATATTGCATCCGATGACTTATTTGTTCAAGCACATATTTGAAGCATTTGGTTTTGGCGCGCAACTCAACTTATAAAAGGTATGTATCTCTCATATATTTTGAATGATATGATTGTTTAAAATAAGTTGTCTTAATTGATACCGTTTGGGAATTAAAATCCCAAAATTTTCGAAATATAATTTTTGAAATTTCTATTAACTGTCAATTGACAGTTTCCAAAAAGGGTTTTGTAAGAACCGATGTATTGCACTTCTTGGTTTAAAGCATGTTTCTTCTTCTCTCTCATTATCACACTCTTCGAACACATGATTTCCTCACTGAAACCCTAAAAATCCCATCTTTCTCTTCCAAAACTCAAAAATCTCTTCAATGGCGCCTAAATCGACTTTTGAATCAAAGAAAGGAATCAGGGGCTCCAGAAGATCAAATCATATTGCGGGAATGTTCACCAAGGCAGAAAAAAGATGGAGAACCAGAGAAGATCGATATCTTTAACACGGACTCTGACAAGGAATCGTCTGAAGGTAATAAATCTCCAAGAATCTTTGTCCATGAACATGATCGTTTTGTTAAGGCAATGCAACCAATAAAAACCATTAAAATACTTCAAGAAAATCGGAGTGACCAGAGTACTGTAAATGCAATGTGTAAGACATGAGGTTTTTTTGTTTGAACAAGAAGTTGTGGATGAATATGAAAGGGGTATGGAGATTGGAACAACACCTATTTCTGAAAAGGGGATAGTTCTTAAATAGACATATAATGTTAAGGAAATCCCTATGACAGAGAAGAAAAGGATTTCTCGAAAAGGAAAAGAGAAAGTAGGGAAACAGTCAAATGTTGGTGAAGATGAATCTATTAGTGAGGAGAAACTCCATATTGTAGAGAAAAGTAAGAACATTGACTCTAGGAATGAGGATAATGATGAGAAACTATACACTGAGTTTGTGCCCATTTTTGGAATTGCCCCCGATAATAAGAAAAGAGACAATTTGTTCATAAATAAAACTCATCAGATTGCTTATAACTCTCTCCTAGCCAGAAGAATCATGAATAATAGAGTTATAGACTTTAATTTCTTTAAAAATTTCAATATCAAGATTCAAAAGTTGATTAAAAATCTTGATTTTCAGATAATGTGCTCTCTTTCTCACAAGGTTTACCTCGAATTCACTGCTTACTTCTATTCCAATCTATCTTTCACTTCTCCTGCTAAGGTTGAATTTTATGTTTTTCAACAAGATTATAAGTTAACAGCCTTTGATCTCTCTGCCATTCTAGGAGTAAAACATACTGAATTTTCTTTTATTCCTACCACTTCTGATTCGGCATACCGATCTTTGTCTGGTAATTCCTTTTTCATTAGAGGTTCCACATCTCATGTATCTCACATTCTTTTTTCTCTCAACTCTATTGTCTTGCACAAAATCGTCATCAACTGTCTCAAACCCAAAGGCTCTTCCAAAACTAATGTTTCTCGATATACGGCAAAGCCAATTTGGACAATTCAAAACACCTTTCCCATTTCTTTATCCCATTTGATGCTTCTTTAAATGTACAGAACTATCAAGAAAAGCAAAGGTCAACTCCCTTATAGAGCTCTTATCACTGCTATCTTTGAGTACTTCAAAATCTCCATTTCTACAAAATTCAAAGGCAAACCTCTTCAAACCATGACTGTTGTAGAACTTATGATGACCAAAATGGGATATAGGTTTGATGGAGAAAGTTGAAAGGATAAAAAAAGGTAAGATTATTCCAGTCGAGCTGATGAGTGAATAAAACAAGGGCTCTATTAATATACTCTATGAATCTGATGAGGAAGAATCAATCGAACATTTAATGAGAAAGAGGAAATGCAGATGACAGCCTCAGAATCAGATAGACCAGCCAAAGGAAAACAAGCTGTGGTAGTGACTCTGATGAGATGGAAATATCAAATGAATTATTTGATGAGCAATCTCAAGTTGATGATAGAAGCCTTGAGGAAACAAGGTTTATGCAATGACTACTTCATCAAGATGCCAAGCATAAAGCTCATGCAGATAAATATGCTGCAACTCAGCTTGAAATTCAAAAGCTGCGAGATGAGGAGGAAAACTTGATGCAATCACTTAGTGACATCATCAACAAAATAGTTATGGAGAATCAACAAGAGACAATGGCCACTGCAGACAAAGAAACTGAGGAATGACCCTCTATGAGATAAGGGGAGCTTAAGCATGAATATGTCACTGAAGCTGAAATGCAAGAGTATGAGCAAAACAATGCTCAAAATGTTAAGGAAACTACCTTTAATCTGGCTAACATATAGGAGGAGCAAAATCATAACACACAAGAGGTAAACTTTTTAGAAGCAACATCTGCAGATTTCCCTCTTGAAGGAGATGATCATGAAAATGTTCCATCTGAAGCTCAACAGAAAGGAAAAGAGAAGGTCATAGAATCTGTTGACATTCAGACCACAAACACTCTTTCTGGCTACAATATCTCCTCATCTATGTCAGATCATGCAGCTATTACATACCTGAGGTGGAGGCAAGCTGTTGTTTAGAATAAAGTCAAGGAACTTTGAAATGACCTTAAAGAAGAAATTCAGGAGCTCAAGGACTTGATGGAAGCAAGAATCAATAATCTAAAAGTACAAATTAGAACTGATGTACAAATTGCAGCAATTCACACTGTAAATATTGAAGAACAGATTCATCAGCTCTCATCACATATTGAGCAACGATTGAACCAGCTTTCTAGCTTCAGTCTTGTTCAAGTGCCTTTCCCACCTTGTAGACCATCATCATCTGAACCCTCTAGACCCTCAGCTCCTCCAGCAAATCAGCCAAACTGATCATATATCTTCCCATCAATTAGTTTCTGAACTATTTGTTTCAGCGTTCAATATTTGTCTTTGTTATGGTGGTGTGAACTTTGGATATTAACTTGTGATTCGACACTGGTTGTTAGACTCTTCTAATGAACTCTTATTGTATTTTTATTGATTATGCTATTACTACTTATCATTTCTACTGATGTCAAAAAGTGAGAGAACCATTATAAAGATTGTGAACTGTGAATTGTGAATTGTGAATGCAAATGTGGCATGAGTAGTAAAATAAGAACTTATATACTTAATATCATGCTGCTTTCAGAAATTAACAATGCTTTATATACTTTGAATGTTATATCTATTATATCATCCGAATAGACTATTTTATTCATACATAAATATTTCTAAAGCATATGGATAGTTTTGTTGTCATAAAAAAGGGGGAGAATGTTGAGGAAAGTCCCTAATCAATTTTGAAGAATGACAAAATAATCTTTTACTAACTGACCACAATTACACTTAAGTTATTTGATGTGGGTAAATGCTGAGTCATCAGACTTAGTCAATGAAAAGACTTTGTTATCATACTCAAAATTACTCATCAAATCCAATAAGTGTTATTTTTGGCAAGTTTATGTAGAACAATCAAATTGATATTTTAAGATTTTCTAATTGGCAATCACGAGATCGTTCCTTAAACACAAAAAACTACACTTATGGAAACCTTGATTTGATTATATGGGCGATCAAATCACCCGGAGATAATGGTTCTTCTTCTAATGGCTATGCATCTTCTTTTGAGAAGTTTCTCCAACGGATTGATTTGAAGATCAATCCTTTGAAGACTGTCCAACGGATAAATTGGAAGTAGAGGATTATAAAAGGAGTCAAAACGTCGTGCAAGAAGAATAACCAGAATCATGAATTCCAAAGTCTGAATAGAGCTTCTATCTTACACACTTGTGATTACTATATTCCACGTTATTACTTTAGAGAGAAAATTATTTGAGTGAAGAGTGTATGTGATAGTGCAATCTATCATCTGAAAAGCACTGCTCTTATAATCTCTTGGTGATTTAATTGTAAAACACAGCCAAAAGGCTGTCAGCATGGAGAGTGGACGTAGACTTGATAAAGTTGAATCACTATAAAGATCTGTGTGTAGTATTTTCTATCCCTAAATTTTCATTTATTATTATTGATATTATACTGCATACATATCTGTCAAACGAGTTTGTTAAAACATCATCATAGTCATTAAACGCGATTATCTAACGACAATTTACATTCAATTTTATCATACACATCCATATAATATTTATCATACAAGTTGTTGACTTCGACTATATTCATTCTGCTCGTTTAAATCGTTCAATTTGGTAAAATTACCTATTCACCCCCCTCTAGGTGATAGCACTAGCCATAACAAAAAGCAAGCATGAAAAATTGTTATTCGAGAGGGTGTGGAAGAAGCAACGCTAGGGTGAAAAGAAGTCTTCCAACAAGGGTAATGGTAGCTATGTCTTTTAGTATAATTGGAAGGCAATCTATTAGCCTCTTGGCTCCGTTTATTTAGCGAAAAATCTTTTCTCTAAATAACTTTCTTCTTCATTTTTCGGCATTTGGATCACTTAGGAAAAGGAAAATGAGTCAATAGAAAATCTTTTCAGGGTCAACAGAAAGCTTATACTTAAATTGAGGAGAATGATTTTCCTTTTTCAAAAATCAAAAATCATTTTTCAAAATATGACTAGAAATCGACACTCTTGCACCAACGGATTTCTAACGGCTATTTGCTTCTCTAAAACATCTCCAATGAGAAGAATAGAGATGTCTATATAAGAGAATATCTTTGAGGTCACAATGTCAAACGCTCAACACATAAAAACCAAAATTGTTCTAAGCTAAACTCCTAGCTAATATTGCACCACTCTCTTGAGATCTTGACTATTGTGTTCTTGCTGCATTGTAGTTGTGTGAAAAATCAAGTACACGAGTGATAGCAGCATCTGATTTCGAATAATTAATTTATCATTAGATAGGATTAGTGCTTGCTGTTTGTAACTTGTTTAGCATATCACTAGTGTAATCCAGTCTAACTTGAGGCTATTAGTGAAAAGAGTGGATGTAGACTTTGTGATAGAGCCAATCCACTATATATCATTGTGTGTTCCTATTTCTCTCACTCATGTTTGTTTTAGTACACAATTTGTTCACATTAATTAAAACATCTGCTTGACCTGATTTTTCATAGTGGCCATAAATTTTTGCAAAACTGTCAAAGTTCTTTAAAAACAACATATTCACCCCCCTCTAAGTTGTATTGTTACCCCCCAACAATATCATGAAGAAGATTGACCTCCTCAAGACTTGGGAGGATTTGACTGATGCGTTCCTCATGCAGTATATGTTCAACATGGACATCACTCCCTCCTATGAGGATCTAACTCGTACTGAGAAAAAGGAGAATGAATCTTTCAAGACCTGTGCCACAAGATGGAGGTCATTGGCTGCTCAAATTAGCCCTGAACTTATTGAAAATGAGCTAATGAACTTATTCATGAAGACTCTCCCGCCTAAGTATCGCAACCGAATGTTGGGCTCAACTACTAACACGTTTAACCAACTCATCCCTATTAGTGAGCGTAGTGAGGAGGCATTGAGAAACGAATGGGCTAATGAACAAACTTCCACTTCCAGAAGGTTCACTAAGAATGAAAGGAGCCTGCTGGTCAGGTCAATGTGACCTATATCAACCGAATCGCAACCACGATCGTACTCCCACGATCCAAATTGCCAATATATAGCAAGCCAGTGGTGCCAATCCTAGGCTCGCCATAATAATAAGAGATAGTTTACTTTGCTTCCTAGACCTTTATTTAAGGTTTTGACGATCCTCCAAAAGAAGGGCTTGCTTCCATTGAGCCAAAGTAGCCTAAACCTAAATAGTTTTCTAGTTATGATCGGACCAAGAATGTGATTACCACATGGGAGAAGTGGGGCATTCAACTAATGATTGCTTAACCTTGAAGCATAGAGTCCAAAACCTTTGGGACACTAAGGTGTTTCCCTTCCAAACTACTCAGCCAAATGTCTAAAAGAATCCATTGCTTAATCATGCCAAGGGTGTTAACGTCGTTTTCAAGTTTACTGCTAATAGGAAAAAGAATTTGAAAGTCCACATCTATGATGTTTATGATGGGCTAGTAAGGATTGAATACTATCCACAAGATGAGTTTTCTTCCCTATCTCTCATGAAGGAAAGGGTTCGCAAGATTGTTGAAGCGGAAATGATCGTATATGCCGATGGTACTGATATAGTTTCCACTATCACCAAGTCATTATTGATTGGGATGAAGAGTTTGCTATACTAAAAGACGAAAAGGAGGTGGTGAATCCCTTGCTAGTAAACATGCCACCACTCGAAGATGCTTCTGAAGAATAGATCATCGAATTGCCGACAAATGATGAAGGAAGAGTCATCAACACCCCATAGCCTTGTTGGTGTGTTGACAATAAAGCTATTCCATGGTCATACTACTTGGATGATGATCTAGTTACAAGGTTTGGGCATACTTATACCCAAGCAAATGCCTAACATGTCGAGTCATTGACTGATGAAGAGGCCAAGGAATTTTTTGCTATGATCAAGGCAAGTGAGTATAATATAGTAGATCAGTTCCATATAATGTTTTCTCAAATATTTTTACTGGAGCTCCTCTAGACGTCCGTCAAGCATCAAAAGTCCTTGATGAAGGTGTTAAGTGAAGTACATGCCCTTGAGACGATTGAACACTAGATATCCTTTTCTAATGAAGCATTTGTAAGAGTTTTTTTTTACGGGGGCTAAATTAATTAAGATTGTAATTTACCGTTTTACCGAAATGATCTAATAAGGTAAGATATAAAGTTTCTTAAATAGTCTACTATAGGACTAGCTAGTATGGGCCAAGCAAGGCCCAGCCAGTGATGAGAGGATCTGGCTTAAAACTCTATAAATAGTGCTCAAATCTCTCATCTAATCATAACGCACAAATTATCTCACATAAAGAGCAAACGTTAACTGTGAAAGGCAATCTCATTCAGCCAGTGAGATGGAGGATAATAGAGAAAAAGAACTTGTGCTGAGGATCGTCACTATTCCGCATCAAGATAGATGGATTCCAAATTAAGTGTGCAAATCTTTTTTACTCGATTACATGTGTTCTAAATTCTAGCTATGGAGATTTAGGGTGTCGCCAATAGAATTCCCAACTTAAGGAAGATGGCACATGAAGATTTTGTTCATATCCTTCAAATGCAAAGCTACTCACGTGGCCCAAGTACTCATTGATTATGGGTCCGCTTTTAACATATTTCCATTTGCGACTCTACAAAGCCTTAAAGTAGAGTTGTCACAAAAGAATTGATTGGGTCCACACAAGCATCAATTGGACCCAAAAGCCTATGATTCTTGTCAAGCAGTCATGGGCCTCCACAATGTGCATAATTGTGATCTATTTTTTGTGTAAAGGATGGTTGGGGATCACAATCGTAAGTTTACGGACTAAAGCAAAAGTTTTGTCATCGTTAGGGACTAATTGCAAGTGATCGAGTATTAGGACCCACGTATCCAAACTTTCCAATATCAAGAAACATGGAAAGATGCTAAGATGATTTTGCTCCAAAGCATTTTTATTTTCTCTATTTTTAAAACAACAAAAATGCACTCTGTTTCACGAAAAAGATTATTAAAAACCTTTTAAAATATAAATGGATTGATATAAATCAATAAAGAATGTGAACGGTCCTTCGTTAATTTTGGACAAGAAAGTAAATGACAAGAATTTAAAGGTATGAACATGGGAATAATCATTGCCACCTATATAAATTGTAAGAAAGTAAAGATAAAGATAAATGTGCATACGAACATTAAGTTCTGTAATTGATTAGGGTCCACGAATAACTTTCTAATCCTCCTATCTATGATTATAGGACATTACACCATACACACTATCCTGACGGATATATCGATTCCACTACTCTGACGATTACATCCACTTCACTATCGTGGCGAATTCATCAACTCCGCTAACTTGACGGTTACATCATGCACTCTTTCCCATCTGTTGTATTAGTCTTACTCGTAATTGACTTTTGCTCCCGCTCTTAACTGTTTCTCATTGAAACCTCCATCAACTAAACTAAGCCTTCTTGTTGGCCCACTGCACTGTATCAACTAATTGTTCTCAATACGGCCATTTTCTGCTCATTCTGTATATCTAATAGGTTTCCATTGACCAAACTATCGATCACAACACTAGGAAATTTTTTTGTGTTAGCTCAATCACAATTCTTTTCAATAATCATCAAGAGTCATCATATGACCCTTAACATTAGCAATTATGATTTTTCCCTGCCTAATTGCCTCCCGAATTGGTTTCCCAAAAACAAGACAAATAACTGTGTTATAACTCCATAAATGGTGCCACTTACAATTTTTTTTTGGGGAGAGTAATTGGCCAAGATTGAGGTGGAAAGAGATAGGTTTCTCGATGTGAAAAAAGGGGAGAATTCAGAAATTGTCGCCGGAGCTCGCTATCTCGTTTTACGGCCTCCGTTACCATCCTCTCCTCCACCTCCTCTCCCACCCTCCCTCAGCACCTCTGCCTCCTCTGTCTCTCTCCCTCTGTCTCCGACTCCCTGTTCGCTCGTTCGTTCGATGGTGTTTATGGAGAATAATGTGCTGCATGAAAACCATTCTGGTTCTGCCCAGAACTGGTTTTTTGCTCCCAGAATCAGTTTTGGACCAGAAACTCTTTTGGTAATGCAATTTCATTTTTCTATTTCCGGGACAAGTTTGCTTCCAAAACTGATTCTGAAACCAGAAATGAGAACCAAAAAAAAGTTGGTTTTTCATTTCTGGAACAAAAGTGAGAACCATTTCTGAGGAATTCATTTTCTTCAACACACATATTCATATGGAAGTCACGATCTTTGAGGTGAGAAAAAAAAGTAAAAAATCAAAAATTTCAGCGAAATTTAAATTTTGTTAGGTACCGAAAAAAATAAAAAATAATAATAAAATTTCAAAATTTCACAAAATAGCTTAGAAAACCTATGGCCACCCACTTTGAGCAAAATTTAATTTTTTTAGTTGCCAAAAAAATAAAAAATAAAAATAAATTCTAAAATTTAAAAAATTCATAAAATATATCTTAGAATACCTGTGGCCACCCAATTTGAGCGAAATTTTATTTTTTTAGGTGCCGAAAAATATCAAAAAACTCAAAAAATCAAAAATTTCAAAACTTCACAGAATGACTTAGAATACTTGTGGCCATCTACTTTGAGTGAAATTTAAATTTTTTTAGGTTTCGAAAGAAATTAAAAAAATAAAAAATAAAAAATTTCATAAAATAACTTAAAATACCCGTGGCCACCCACTCTGAGTGAAATTAAAATTTTTTATATGCCAAAATAAATAAAAATAAGCAAAAAAGTAAAAATTTCAAAATTTTATAGAATGGTTTAAAATACCTGTGGCCACCCACTTTTAGCGAAATTTTATTTTTTTAGGTGCCGAACAAAATAAAAAAAATAAAAAAATAAAAAAATCTCAAAACTTCACAAAATGGCTTAGAATATCTGTGGCCATCCACTTTAAGCGAAATTTTAATTTTTTATGTGCCAAAAAAAAAAACTTCACATAATTTCTTAAAATACATATGGCCACCCACTTTGAGTAAAATTTAATTTTTTTAGGTGTTTAAAAAAATAAAAATAAAAATAAAGAAAAATTTTCAAAACTTCACAAAGTGGTTTAGAATACATGTGGCCATCCACTTTGAGTGAAATTTAATTTTCTTTAGGAACCAAAAAAAATAAAAAAAATCAAAAATACCATTTGGGCATCTAAAAAAATTAAATTTTACTCAAAGTAGGTGGCTAGAGGTTTAGTGAAGTTTTGAAATTTTTGATTGTTTTATTTTTTTTCACCTAAAAAAGCTTAAATTTCACTAAAAGTGGGTGACCACAGGTATTCTAAGCAATTCTGTGAAGTTTTGAAATTTTTGATTTCTTGATTTTTTTTGAAAAAATTCAACAAATTTCCTATTTTCCTGAAATCTAAATTTTTTTTATTTTCTCGACATTTTGATGATTTTTTCTGGAATTTTTCAATTTTTGGGATTTTCTGAATTTTTTTAAAGATTTTTATGAATTTTTCAGATTTTTTATTATTTTTATTCCATTTCTAAAAAAATAGACTTTTATTCCTGGAAATAAAATTTTTTTTTGTTTATCAAACGGGTTTTTATTTCGAGAAATAGAAATTTTGTGCTGTTATCAAACGAGTTTCTGTTCTAGAAATAGAAATTTTTTGTCATTATCAAACGGGTTTTTTTCTCAGAAACTCATCCAGGAACCAGAAATAGAAAAATCTATTTCTGGTTCAGGAACTCATTTCGGAATAGAATGGTTATCATTCGCTACCTAAGGTACCGCATGATAACCGTTCTGGTTCTGTCCAAAACTGGTTTTTTGCTCCCGAAATTAGTTTTGGATCAGAAACCCATTTGTTAACGCAATTTAATTTTTCTATTTCTGGGACAAGTTTTTGTCTCAGAACTCGTTTTGGATCAGAAATGAGAATCAGAAAAAATCAGGTTTTTCGTTTCTGGACCAAAAATGAGAACTCATTCCCGAGCAAATCGTTTTTCTTCAACACATCTCTCTCTCGTCTCCTTCGAGTTCTCTCTTCTGCGAGCTCTCTCTCGTCTCCTTCGAGCTCTCTCTTCTGCCCGTCTCTCTCTCGACTCTCTTCTATTGCCATCGAGAGGAAGCCAAGCCACTCGTTCGCTCACTCCGACCGAGAGGAAGCCAGGGCCGCTCACTCCTCCTCCACATAAGCTCTGATCGTGTGCAAATCTCCTCTCATCTCTCTCTTTTCTGGATTTGGAAGGTACCGCATGATAACCATTCTGGTTCTGTCCAGAACTGATTTTTTGCTCCCGAAATCAGTTTTGGATCAGAAACCCGTTTATTAACGCAATTTAAGTTTTCTATTTCCGGGACAAGTTTTTGTCCCAGAACTCGTTTTGGACCAGAAATGAGAATAAAAAAAAAACCAGGTTTTTCATTTCTGGACCAAAAGTGAGAACTCATTCCCGAGCAAATTGTTTTTCTTCAACGCATCTCTCTCTCGTCTCCTTCAAGCTCTCTCTTCTGCCCGTCTCTCTCTCTACTCTCTTTTGTTGCCGTCGAGAGGAAGCCAGGCCACTCGTTTACTCGCTCCAACAGAGAGGAAGCTAAGGCCGAATCGCTCCTGCTCCATGTAAGCTCCGATTGTGTGCAAATCTCCTCTCATCCCTCTCTTTTCTGGATTTAGAAGTCGCCATGATCGAGGGGGTCAACTTTGGCCTCGCCGTGGGCAGCGGTCGAGCTCGCCGTCGCCCAGATCTGGGCGAGGCCAAGTGGCCTCGCCTTGGGCAGCGGTCAAGCTTGCCATCGCCCAAATCTGGGAAAATTTTGGTTGTTTAGGATTTGTGGTAAGTCGGTTCCGTCGCTTAGGATTCCTTCAGTTTTTGGGGTGTTTGTTTCTCAAGAATTTGTGGTGTGTGGACTCGTCGATTGCTAGGGTTTGGATTGGATGAGATTAGTCGGTTCGCATTAACGTGCACTGAATATTGAATGGGGACCTCTTAATAAGCTGAAAGATGTAGATGTCGCGATGCTTGGTAACATTCTGACCACTGAACAGTTGCTCCATAATTGGTAGCCAACTCCAAATTGGTGAAGTAAATGGGTTTCTATTTTTGAAAGCCAGTGTTTCGCTCGATTTTTTCAGTGATTTGATCTGGGGAATTTTGCAGTTGGGTTCGATTTCCACTTCTTCGAAGTGTTCGTGTCAAAATTCTTCGAGGTTCAACTCAAGTATGCAATTTCTTCTTTGAAATCTTCGACTGGGAGTTCTTCAACTGTTCTGAAATTTGCGAATCTTGTTGATTTAACTCTGATGATTTGTGTTTTTTAAAAATTGATGTGCAACTCCGAAGTCTTCCACTGCTTGGGAGTTGTCTGAATATTATGAATTCTGTGAATGGAGGAAGATTTCTATAGAATGATTTCGGTGCAATTTTTTGAAACCTTGTTCAACATTAACGTAGGTTTCCCCAACTAGATGGGGAACAAGAATGGCTAACAGACTTCATAAGCATCATTCCCCTTTTGGATGATAGCTAGCAAAAAGTGCAATAATATTGTAGTAAATTTAACTTCAGTTTTCCATCCCTGTGACTTTGCCTTTTGCGCATGACCATTCGTGGGAGTTTGGTGTTCGTTACTTTCCCTCGGTTGGTTTGGGAAAAATTTGGTTGTTTTTAGTGTTTGATTCGGAGGCTGATGCTGTCGTGATTGCTTTGTATGCATCCCCTGTTTTGTCAGTTGATTGAATTGCTGTCGTGGGATTTGAGTGTAACATGATCTGTTGGGCATTCGCATAGGGCCTAATTGCGATTATTAACTTGTAATTCTCTGAACTGTCATGCTTCAAAAGTGCACAATTACTTCGTGGCCTGATTGCAATCTTAAAGTTTTAGAAAAATTGAGCCTTCAAATTTGACCAAGCAGTAGTTGATCTAGACATTCTTTCCTCGACCATTCTCTTCTTTTCCTCAGCCGCTGCTAGAAATTTGTATTGTACGTCGAGAACTAGTTGCCATTGCAAAACTCTATTTGCCGCTGTAACTTGGATATGGTGCTGTTCTTATGGCATGTGAACCTTATTGAATTTCAAGAGTGTTGAAATATGATTGATGACTAGTACTATGCCATTTTCTCTCTTATACTTTTCTACCATAGTGCAAGTGTAGCTTCATACTATAATTAAGCACAACAGGGGAGAGGAAAAAAGCAAACTTCATTTCTTGATCATATACGAAAATTTCCAGTGATTATTCTTATTAATGAGCTATATACTTATCCCTTTTCATATATTATCCGGTTTCTTTGTGCAAATATTTTTATTTCTTCCCCCCTTATGGACATTACTGACAGTCATTATGATGCTAATCATGTTGCTCCTGTGGAAAACCACAGGCAGTGGTCACTGTTTGGTTTTCTGGTTTCCTATCCTTCTGTTCTGGTCTTGTACTTTCAGTTTTGAGTTCGTCGAGATTAGTTGCCTGTCTGAAACTTTAACTAAATATTTTTTTCATGTACAAGATGCTGCACTTGCAAGTAAAGGAGAACTCGGGAGGGCCACCTGGACTTCTCTCCACACTCTAGCTGCTCAGGTGTTCTTAGCAAATAAAGTCTGGTTTTTTACTTTCTTTTTCGTTTTCCATTTATGAAATTTTACCTGAATATATCAGTATACTCCTACATCATTTGCACTTCTGCTGAGTTCTTCTGAATTTCTCAAACAATAAAGTTAGCACTAATTATCTATTAGAACACTCAACATTAAAGCACATGTACATCGAATGGTTCAAATTGTAGATGATATGGCTCTTCACATCAAATCTTCCGCATTTGAATTGGTACACCATATGATGTGCTTCATCTGATGTTCAACCAGTTAAGGGTAAATGGCATCCCAAAAAAAGGCATTTGTGGCAAAGTGGACTGAGCCTTTAACCAATTTGCTTGTAAGCTTATTGGTTGAAGAGGTAAAAAAGGGAAATCGCACCACTACTACCTATAACAAAGTAGAGTGGAATAACATAGTTACCGAGTTCAATAAATAAACAACACTTTGGTTTACTATAGTTTAGTTGAAGAACAGGACAAACAAATTGAGGAGACAGTATGGGAGTTATAAGAAGCTTCTTTCACAATCTGGATTTGGATGGGATGATGTTAACAAAACGATTATTGTGGAGGATCCAAGTGTATGGGATGATCACATCAAGGTATCAGTTTACTTGGGTCATTTTGTTCTAATTGTGGATGTATGTTTCGATGATGTCGCTCACATATGTCACTATTTTTTGAAATTGCAGGATAACATTGAATGGGCTAAATTCCGAAAGGATGGGTTCCCTCAATATCCCGATCTGTGTATCGTGTTTGGCGATACATATGCTACTGGGGATTACGCAGTAGGAAATGCAGAATACTTGGTAGTGTCGGAGGGGGAAGACAATGGTAGTGGTGGTGACAATGGTGGTGGTGCTTTGGAAGGTGATCCAAACAAACTTAGTGATGGAGTCTTCACACCTGACGTGAGTGCCACGCAAGTTCGTGAGAAGCATAAGTTGGATAGGACTTCAAATTCCAAGAGGAGGAGAAAGAGTAGCACATATGATATTGCTAGCACCTGCAAAGCCATTCAAGATATGATCAAGTCCAAGGCGAGTCAATCAACAAGTGGCTCCATCACCTCACATGCCCCTCCACCCGAGAACCCCTACTCCATGGGCGCCGTGGTTGCCATTTTAAATGACATGCCTGACTTAGAGCAGAATCTTTACAACAAAACTATGAACCAAGCATGACTTAGTGCCAACTGGAGAGAGGGTTTCATCCTATCTTTACCTGAAAGGAGACGCGGTCTTCTTGAATCTCTTTGAATAGATGTTGAGAACTACCATGACTTTTTCATGTTTGTTTTATTTTCACTTAATGACTTGTGTCCTTGAGATACTTTGGTTTGTTTTTATTTATGGAACTATGATGTCTTTGGTTTGTTTTTAATTATGCAACTATGATGCTATGGCTATTGTTAATTATGGAACTATGATGACGTTGTGGCTGCTGTTGATTCCTGACTTATTTGTTGTGTTTGTGTTCTTCATACGAGGGCATAGGTACTATGGAGGGGGGGTGAAAGTAGCAGCATTAATGGTCCAATAGCATCAGTTGAACCAATTGAATAGGTCTTCGATGATTTTGAACTTAATATACTGAAAGCATGGATGTGTACTGTTTTGATGAACATGTCTATGCACACCAGAGAATCTATTAGGTACAGTAAATTGTCACGGCCTGAATGGATAAGAGAGATTCTTTATGGACATTCAAATAGGATATATGAAGCTTTTCGAATGGAGAGACATGTTTTTCTCAACTTTTATGATTTAATGAAGGAAAGAGGTTGGTTGGTAGATAGTCAATATATTAAGGTAGATGAACAAGTTGGGATACTTTTATCTATGATTTGTCACAAGAACTCGAATAGAGATTTATGTGAGAGATTCCAACATTCGGGACAAACTATCAGCAAGTACTTTGCTAAAGTGTTGCAAGCAGTTCTGAATTTGGCAAGAGAAATTATCGTACCACCTTCATTTGATGTTGTCCCAGAAGAAATTCTTATCAATCCTAAATATAATCCTTACTTCAAGGTACGATTTGCATACATTCCTTTACATCGTCAGTTAGATTTTGTTGATAATCTTGTATAATGCTAATCTTTGCTAAAATGATAGGGCTGCATAGGCGCTATTGATGGCACTCACATTCATGCTTCTGTACCAGTGACGAAACAGATCCCATTTAGAAGCAGGAAAGGAATTACCACTCAGAATATGATATGTGTTTGTTCATTTGATATGAAATTTACATTTGTGTATGCTGGTTGGGAAGGCTTTGCCAACGATTGTCGGGTGCTCTCGGCAGCACTCAAGACACATCGCTTACAATTTCATCGACCTCCACCAGGTATTTGTTTATTTTTCAAGAGATAATTTTCTTTATAATTGTATTGCATTTGCGAATCATGATCGATATATGAATACCTTTTGCTAGGCAAATACTACTTGATAGATTCTGGTTATGCTGCAGCTCCAGGATTTTTGAATCCTTTCAAAGGCGAACGGTATCATATTAATGATTTTAGGGGTAGAGCGATGCAGGCAACAACAGCAAGAGAATTATTCAACCATAGGCATTCTTCACTAAGGAATGCTATTGAGAGATCATTTGCGGTGTTAAAGAATCGCTTTCTCATTTTGAAACACATGCCTTCATTTTCAATTCAAAAGCAGTCATGTATTGTAATTGCATGTTGTGCTATTCATAATTACATCCGTGATCAAGACAAGATGGATAAGAACTTTTCCCAATATGGTGATTCAGAGTACTCGTTTGGAAGTGCACAAGATGAGGTTATTGACGATACATCAACAGAGGAGGATATCGAGATCAACATGCTTAGGAAAAGAATTGCCAATCAATTGGCAATTGATAATAATATGGCAAAGATTCCATGAAAATGTGTTTCCGACTTTTCTAATGTATTTCCATTATTTTGTATTTGAGGATTTTTTATGTTGGCTCTTGTAATGTGACGTGGCATTTTGGGATCTCCTATATTGGCTCTTGTAATGTGATGTGTTTGGTTTACTTTTCTCCATAAGCTTTTGCGATATTATGCGGAACGATGCATACTCACAAATATTGAGAGCAAATATCGAGAATGATGGTGGTTGAATGCTGAAGACCCATTCCAGTGCTTGGCCATTTGCATTAATTTGACTGGAATTTGTGTGCGGGCGTACGTAACGTTACGAATCCAATATAAAATTTAATTTCAAAACTTCACAATTTGTGGCCACCCGCTTTGAGCGAAATTTAATTTTTTTTAGGTGTTGGAAAAAATTAAAAATATCAAAATTTCATAGAATGACTTAGAATATCTGTGGTCACCCATTTCGAGAGAAATGAGTTTCTTTTTAGATTGCCCAAAAAAATTTAAAAAATCAGAAATTTCAATACTTCATAGAATGGCATAGAATACCTGTAGTCACCTACTTTGAGGGAAATTTAAATTTTTTAGCTGTTGAAAAAAATAATAAAAATAATAAAAAATTTGAAAATTTCTCAGAATGGCTTAAAATACCTGTGGCTACCAACTTTGAGTGAAATTTAATGTTTTTTTAGGTGATGAAATAAAAAAGCAAAAAATAAAAAATACCATTTGGGCACCTCAAAAATTTTATATTTTACTCAAAGTGAGTGGCTAGAAGTATTCTAAACCATTATGTGAAGTTTTCAAATTTTTGATTTTTAATATTTTTTGTACCTAAAAAAATTTAAATTTCGCTCAAAGTGGGTGGCTACAGGTATTCTAAGTCATTCTGTGAAGTTTTGAAATTTTTCATTTTTTGATTTTTTTTCGGCACTTAAAAAAATTTAAATTTCGCTCAAAGTGGGTGGCCACAGGTATTTTATAAGCCATTCTATGAAGTTTTGAAATTTCTAAAATTTTTAATTTTTTTTGGAAATCTCAAAAAAATTAAATTTCTCTTGAAATGGTTGGCCACGTATATTCTAAGCCATTCTATGAAATTTTAAAATTTTTAATTTTTATAAATTTTTTAGGGCATCTAAAAAAATTTAAAATTTACTCAAAAAGTGGGTGGCCACAACTATTCTAAGCCATTTTGTAAATTTTTGAAATTTTTTTTATTTTTTATTTTTAATTTTATTGGGTACCTCAAAAAATTTAAATTTCACTCAAAGTGGGTGGTCACATGTATTCTAAACTATTCTGTGAAGTTTTGAAATTTTTTTATTTTTTTTTGGAACCTAAAAAAATTAAATTTCACTAAAAGTCGATGACCACATGTATTCTAAGCAATTCTGTGAAGTTTTGAAATTTTTTATTTCTTGATTTTTTTTGAAAAATTTCAACAAATTTCCTATTTTCCCGAAATCTGAATTTTTTTTATTTTCTCGACATTTTGATGATTTTTTCTGGAATTTTTCAAATTTTTGGGATTTTCGGAATTTTTTTAAAGATTTCTATGAATTTTTCAGATTTTTTTATTATTTTTATTTCATTTCTAAAAAAATGGATTTCTGTTCCTGGAAATAGAATTTTATGTTGTTTGTCAAACGGATTTCTGTTTCAGGAAATAGAAATTTCGTGCTGTTATCAAACGGGTTTCTATTCTAGAAACAGAAATTTTTTGTCGTTATCAAACGGGTTTTTTTTCCCAGAAACTCATTCAGGAACCAAAAAAAGAAAAATCTAGTTCTGGTTCAGGAACTCATTCCGGACTAGAATGGTTATCATGCGGTACCTAAGAGTTTTGGGGACTTTCGAGTGAGAGTAAGAAATTACTCGAGCTGGGGACATACGAAGCTTCTCTTCTGAACAGTTGTGATGTGTTGCAAGGCTTTCGTCGCTGAAGAAGGCGAGTGGGAGAAAGAGAGGTGAAGAAGGAAGGAAGTTTTGATTTAGGCAGCAGAAGTCGAGAAAGTAGGGACGGCTTGTGTCTGTTTTAATTAGCTTCTGCTGGTAATTTCGATGGCGAGCTCAATGTGGGTGTGATTCTTGTTGATATTGCTGTTCGTGGATTGATGGAGTCAGGGAAATGGAGATTTTTCCTAGCTTTAGCTTCTGATCGATTGATCATGAGCATAGAACCACGAAGCATATGGTTTCATTTGCATGGACACGTTTCTGAACTTCATGGAATCTGGAAAGCATGCGACTTTTGTTCCCGTAGAATAAAATTCTGTTTCTCCCTTTAATCTCAAAGAAAGAAGTATGTTTTTGTCAGCTCTGGCCAAATCGTTGGCATTGAATTCAGACATCCGAGTATCTCTTGTATGTTCTGCTTTTGAAAAGTACGATATGGCTCGATTTCATTGCTGTTTGCAGTTTAAGCTTTGTGTGATCAATTGGAACATGAAAAAGAAAACTTTCTGGGAACTTGACAGAAGTATAGGCACAAAATTAACAGAAGTAACTAATACTGATTCCTTTTCGCGGTGTTGTGTGTCTTAACCAATTTTTACATTGATCGCAAAGGTCGTTACCATGTCTGCAACCATAATTAGCGGGGAAAAAAATCCTGATACACCGTTTTTCGGTTTTGGGTTCTATGCATGTCGGGTCTCAGTTCATGTCCAACTTCATGTCTGGATCGGCTCAGATTTCAGTGGGTACTCAAATCGAGTTGGTGCGTTGACACCCCTAGTGGACAAGACGTCAATTAGGATGCGATATTATTCTCGCCTCTTTTGGAGTAGATAGTGATTGGTCATTAGCTGTGGATTTGTATGCTAGAGTTTTGGCGGACGATCAATTATGGCTTATTTGATAAGATTGATATCGGTATTGAGCCATAAAGTGAATTCAGGAGTCATTATGTTATTTGAGATTATCAATTTGCTCCATGAATTGGCTATCTACTTGTATGTTAGCCTTAGGCTAATTTCATAAAATAGGCCGCTTTTGTCATTCCAAATGTTTAAATGAAATTTACTTATGTGTTAGGAGGGCATAATTGATGCTTATGATTTAGTCAACACAATGCCCTTTCGGCAACACATTTTTCATATTTAAGTCCTTCGAATGCAATTATCAAGTTATTTCCTTAAATATTGATGCAGTTATCAAGAGAAGTTCCTTCTTCATTTTAGGCCCTGGCATGACCATGTTTGCAATGTGTGTTTGTGTCTTGGTAACATGATTAATGACCATATATGTATGAGTTCTAATTTGTGATGTGTGTGCATGTGAAATTGACGGAGTAATGTTATTATACGGCCTACTTCGACAAGGGTATTTTCCTCCTTTAGGACATATATCAATACCGATTTTTGAAGCTGAAATTTTTTAGGGAAAATAACTATGGTTTTTTAAAGGCATTTTGAAAAATCATGACATGTAGATCAACGAGCACAATAACGGCCTACAGAAAAAATGTGAAATTTCCTAGGTTTACTTCAATAGAGACAAAAATAAATGCATAAATTTTTTTTTTATCTTTCAAAGGTTCATTTTGGCATTATGAAAACCTATTTATTTAGGAAAAGCCTAATTTAAAACCAGCAAAATCACGACCATTTTAATCAATTTTCTAACTAAATTCTAGTATTATGACAAAACTTAATTTATTTGGGCCTTGCAGAGGCCCAGCCTAGCCTGCGCAAGCCCAATGAAAGCCCATTGGGGCACTGGCGCAGGGCTAGGCCGCTATGACGATTGCTACGTGGTAGCCAAATTTGGGCCTGGCTAAAAGCCCTCCAAAGGGTTTTTTAAAATTTTGAAAGCTCTCTTTTTGGTCGAAATTTTTTTGAAAGTTTTTTATCGAAAAAAATTATATTCATTACTCAAAAAGATACATAAGAAGTGCATTGACTTTCATGGCAAAGAAAATCGAAGCAGAGCAATGCCCAGAATATAACAAAACAAAGCCAAAGAAAACAATGAGGATCAACAAAACACCGACAAAGTTAAGCACATCCTCATTCCATAATAATGGATTTGTCAAGCAAAATAGTCAGCAGCTAATCACTGGTTCTCGCATCATCATCAGTGAAATCCTTCTCCAATAACTACGGCGTTGCCTATTGACAGTGCATACCTAGGTTTGGCTTCCTCTGCACCATCATTATACAGAGACAACCAAAATGGGTTGAAAAAATACAGATCTAACTTTAAGAAGAGCAAATCTTCGTGATTCTATCAAATGCCAAAGTTCCTACAATCATTATTGAAACTGGAGGCAGAGGATCTATGCACGGATAAAGCACAGGGGTATCGAAATCCTGAAAACATTATTAAACTCCCAAATCTAAATTGAGAGAGAAAAACTCATAAATCTAGAACTAAATCAAGAGAGTTCAAATTTTCAAATCTAGAATATGTATATGTTTTATACACAAATTTGACTAGGCGTAATTTTTTCGTTTGATTAGATTTTTATGCCCATGGGAAGCCCGTGACCCAAATTTTGTGGAAATTGGTCCGATTTTCTAAAAACTTTCAAGATGGTTGATGATTGGGAATCAAGCCAAACTAATAGTCATTGTATTTTATTTTTTAAAACCTGATCTCTGTGACACTCGATGTTGAAAAGCTTATGATTTGATATGTGAGGTGAATTTAATCGATTAGGCCAAATGATACATTCTTGATACCTCATTATCTAACTACCATTTTTAACAAATGCAATATCTTGAGATTCAGTTATTCAATTTGGGCAAGTTTGGTATCATTGGTCCAATATAAAGAGGTTTTAAGACAAAAGAAAACAAAAGCGACTTGTTGGGCTAACATGAGCCCAAAGGGAAAGAACAAGCATTCAAAAGGATAAACGGGCCTTTCAAAGGGCTATCTTTGAAGGGTTGCCCTAATAGGACTGGTGCAATGCAATGCACGCGGACCCCTACCCCACGCTAGCATGGTGCTTGCACAAATCGCAAATTGCCCTAGGACGACTTGGTGTGCGTAAAGAAATCAGGAACTTTCTGGATTGCCTGGAACCAGATCAGATTGGCCCAGAACCAGTAGTTCTCGAATAAATCGGTGGGTACCAATCCCATTTCCAGTTTCAAGTGAAAAATTGCCTACTCGCACCGGGCCGGTATATATATAGACAAATATTAAGAAAACTGAAAACCCTAAATCCCTAATCTGAAAGCTCGCTCATCTCGTCTCAGTCTCATCTCGGTCTCTCTTGTCTCAACTCTTCTGTCAAGCAGCTCCATCGATCTCTCAACTCATGATCTCGTCTCTCAAGCTCAACCCCCATTGACTCACAATCACACCTCCGGCCATTCATCACACCCGTCTCTCACTCTCGGTCGCCTCCATTTGCTATAAGTTGGAATCCCTAATATTCAGTCTACTCACTTTTCAAAATACTAAGAGGAAAGTGAAGTATTCTTTGCAAGTGTTTAAGAGGAAACTCTTTGCGTTTGGGCTGCATGGAAACCTCATTATGGTCTATCTAACTCAAAAACTCTAGAAAAATTAAAACCTTAAATCCCTAATCTGTAAGTTGTTTGTTTGTTTAATGTATGATATGCAATTTGTGTCTCATGGCCTGCGGATCTCCCTAGTTCGAATCGAGTGATTTAAATTGAGGTTCGTATGCTGTCCTATTATCCTCTCTCTTTCTCTGTTTTGCCTCATTTTCTCTCTGAATCGTGTTTACGCACGAAGTTTCTTGGTCACGTGTGTGTGGTAGCAGCAAATGATGGTGTATACTCAGTGATGGTCGGAGATGATTGATGGTGGAATATAGTGCATGTGTGTTGTTCTCTATACTAAGCTTGTGTTTGTTGTCCTTTGTGTAAAACTTTCACGCGTTGATCTCTGGTGAAGTGGCCGTGTGCCATGTTGTTCAAAATGAGATTGCAAATCTGGAAATTTTAGTTTCTTCAACAAGACGACTTAATAAAGTCGATTGAAGAAACTAATGGAAAGTATTAGTTTCTTCAACGACGAATATCCTCCACTGATGACGTGTTACTTGATTCAAGCAGGTGATCAATTAACATGTTAATGGAAGTAGAGAAATCCTATGATGCGACAATTGTTTGAGTTCAATTTTTAGTAGTTCTAATTTAAAATTAATGTTGAGTGATCATCTATACTTATTGTTGTTTTGTTTTTAGGAGATTGGAATTTGGAGTTTAAGAGCTCTCAAAGCTTGAGAAGTTGCTTGCTCTTTTTATTCATAAGAATAGGAGATTTGTGTTCATTTATCCTCAGTTGAGGAGTTTGTTTTACTATATTTACTTGCTTACTCCTGCGAACTTGTGACAAACTCTCACATGTGATATATAATGTAGACTATGGATGTATTTGAAGTGAAGCTTGTGAATCACAAGCTTCAAAAGCCGTCAACTTTGTGGCAAATCTTTTGTGATTGTTGTGTCATTGTAAAGTTGTCTAATTTATTGTGTTGGATGAGTTTGTTCCGCGTACTTGGGTCTGCTTTGGTTTGATTTGTACAATATATGCCTAATCCGAGTATTAGATAACAAATCTTTGTTTATTCCATTAAGTTCTTTCATCTCAACGTTTTCGCATTGTAAAAGTTCTCGCAGTCCTTGTCCAAGGAACGAAACTGTATCTTTGTTTTTTGCTTTACTTTGGCTTTCCGGTAAACAAGCCACTAATCACGTAAAACTTGGTGTGACCGGTTTCATGGACCCACTCGAGACCCGAGTTCCAGACTGGATTGACGGTCCGATTCCTGGGTGGGTCCACAGAACCAATGGACGGTTCCGATTCCGATTTTTCGGAACTGGTCCTTAGTGGACAATTCCCAATTTCGGGTGAGTGTAATTCTAGCCTACCTTGGACCTAATCACCCCTAACGACACCCATTTTATATTCCCAAGGTGATTGATCTAACCGCCGCCACAATTTATATATACATATTGTTGACATCTACTTACTTACTCACCTTTAACCGAAGGTCGGTCGCGACATACACACACACATATATCTTCATAAAAGACCTTTTGAATTAATTTTAATCTCCCTATCTCTTCCAATTGGTGTCCAATCGATCCGATTTTCACTCGCGTGCAAAGCTCGCGAATTAAACTTTCGAAAAATGGAATCCGATCTTTTGAAAATCGTCGGGGACGCAGATTTTCAAGCAACGGGCCAAATGGACAACCGATGAAAAGTTATGATATCTTACTCATGAAAACTCTTATTAAAGTAAATTCTCCAGGTGATTTCACTGAGCTAGCCCAAGTCTCATCGGTCCGACAGGTAAAATAAGCATATTTGGGCAAGCGATTCCGTTCTTGAGCCCCAATGAACCGGTCTGATGAAAAATTTTTGGCCCAACCTTTGGTTAGGTCTAATCATATAACACGAGGGGATGCATTTTCCTTTGTGTTGCTACTTGCTAGAAACCTTTCCGATCTTAATAAACTCCTGTGCACAACCTAATATCTCTCGCGCAAACGCCACTTCAAATGGGCAAAATTAGCAATGGTCTCACATCCACCTCTAGCTTCCTTCGGACAAAGCCTTAATAATACTCAAGGAATATCAATCGATTTTGAGCCGGGACATGTTAACGGGTACCCTTTGGATCACCGGTTAAGTATAATCCATTCGAAACAATCCAAATTCGTCGAGACGCCGATTATGCACGGCGCGGAGGCACTCTAGACATCGGAGATTGCAAAAAGTCATCTCAATCGACGTGCTTAATAACCGGTCTCGAACCACCACTCGGCAATAAAAAAGCTCATATAAAGCTCACCTCGATAGGCCATCCTCCACCACATGCATCAAAGCGAGAGCGATGAGTCAGTCCTGTGACACCCCTTTACACTTGATCTATCTAAAGCCCTGCTGAGCCCTACGAGATCCGGTCTGGATGCTGCCACACGAATTCCCAACCATAAACAAATCCCAGAAGAAGAATATGAAGAAGGAGAAGGAGAAGAAAAGGAAGAAAGGGAGGAGAGAATTTAGCTGGCAACCTTTAAACTTGAAAAATTGGGTGTCCATGAATTGGCCCATCTCCCTCTCCGTTGAGCGAACGAACTCCCCAACCCCCGATTCGATACCCCCGAATCACAGACACACCCACTTCGCTTGCACACTCTCTTACCAGTCCAACCTTCAACAAACATTTATTTTTTTTTTCTCCACTCCAAAAAAAAAATTGTAAGTTGAAAATTGAAAAAACTAAGAGATAGAGAGAGAGAGGGGGGGGGGGAATATTTTATTTTCTAGATCTTCGCTCCCCACTTCTCTCAATTCCGATGCCCAACATGCACAAGCCAAAATTAAATACTTTCTAGCGAAGAGAGGTTTAAAAAAAAATTGAACAGAATAATTGCGCAGAAAAACTCGGAATATTAAAAAAAAAATGGAAGAAAAAAGGGAGGGGTGCGGTGCGGGGACAGCGCCAGGGAGACAGTCACGGCTCCCCACCGCCACGTGTCGGAAGGCGAGTGGGCAGGGGGGGTCGGGGCGAGGAGGGAGGGGGGGGAGGGAAAAGCGGTCAAAGCGAAGACCGGATAAGCCCCACCATGGCACCACCCGAGGCGTACGGTCAAAGCAAAACACCCGAAAAAATAAAATTTTAAAAATAAAATAATAAAAAAAAAAACCGAACCCCGACCTGTCTGTCACGGTCAAAGCTTTGCTTCGCTGGCACTTTTTAGCCCCTCCCGAGAAATTATAATCAGCCGCCCCCCTCCCCCACTCCCTCCCCCGAAATTTTTTTTTAAAATGAACGGAAAATAAAAACGAACCAAACCAAAGCGGGGAAAAAAGAAGGGCCCGTGGGTCCCACGCGCGGGACGGGGAGGCAGGAGCGACGGCCGATCATGATTTGATTTACCGGTTAATGCCGCGGAAAACCTTGAGCCGATACTACAGTTGTGATAAAGTTAGTTTAAATTAATTTTTTAACTACCGAAAACTTGAAATCGGTATATCCGTGATGGATTTATCCTCTGTTAATTCGTGCTAAATTTTATTGTCGAATTGCTTAGTTAAATGATACGTGACAATTGACGGATGTATCAGCTTGGAATTTTGCTCTTTATTTGTCCCAAGTGTCCTAATTTGTGATTTTTTTATATTAATTCAATTTAATAAAAGCTAAATTTTTCAGGGTTGTACTGATTTTGGGATTTTTGTGATTAAAAATTTAATTTTAGGTAAATTTACCATAAGTGTATCAGTTTAGGATTTTTGGTGGTCAGAAAATTAGTTTCATGTAAATTCGTCACAGGTGTACTGGTTTTGAAATTTTTTGTGATCAAAAAATTAATTTTGGATAAATTTATCACAAGTATATCGATTTAGAATATTTACTAGTCAAAAAAATTAATTTTGAATAAATTTATCACAAATTTATCAGTTTAGAATTTTTCTCGATATTAGCTCATTATTTATTTATTATTCCTCGATTAATCCGAGAATGGGATAAAAATAGAATAAACGAGGAAGGGGGGCCTCTCGGAATTTGAAATACCGAATCGATTAATAAATTAATCAGGGCAATTACAATTAACATCGATCTTAACAACGAGCCAAGAAAAAAAATCAATTTTTTTCCCCCCGCCCCTCGTCCCCGTGGGGGTCTCGCGACGGACTCCAGCAAAACTTGGACCGTCCTTTTCCGCAAATTCCCTTTTTTTTTTCCGCCCCCTTTTTCGCTTCGTGCGGGTGTAATAATAAGCCCCCTTCTTTTTTTTTATGCCCCCCGACTTTTCAAAAATTGCAAGTTCCATCAAAAGACGAGTTTGTCCCCCCCTCCCCCTTCTTTCTCTCTCTCTCTCTTATATCTTTTTCGTTAGGCGTAAGGCTGTTTAGGGTTTCCTTTGCTTTGACCGAGATTGGTTTGAATACAAGTCGGGACTTTATGAGCAGGTGGGCTGCGCGTTTGAACGCCTTTTTTTTTTTTTGGGGCGTTTCGATAATCTCAGGCGGAGGCGCGAATATCCGGTTACTTGAAAATCCATGAAAGATCCGATAAACTCCACGAGCCGGTGAAGCTCGAGCTTTTGATCCGGACAAGTGGCCCTGATCCTGTATAACCCTTTTGTGATTGCGCGGGGATTTGAACTCAAGAGAATCTTTAATTGTTTGTAGCCGTATGTTTTTATGGGAAAACATTTTAATGGATGTTATTGGCTGTAGACACCCGTTTTAATATGAAATAAGAAAAATCTGTAGTTTTTGGTACGCTGTGCTTTCTCGCTGTATGCGCTAATAATACTTTTGAGATTGAATTGTTCAATGAGTTTCGAATGCGTCGTATGTGCACTTATTGATATGACATTTTGTATATAGTTGGGGGCATCGGAGCAATCATGCATTGTTTCAATGCTCATGCACTCATGTGAAGCAAAATGCTCTGATTATATCTCACATCATTTTTATTGCTCGCAAGAAGAAATTGGTATGTCTATATTACTATAAACATTTGTTTAGAGAGGGTTTTTTTCTGGCCAAATTTTTAGAGAGGCATATGCAAAATTGTTGAACTTCAAATTACCTTCACTTTTAAAGAAAAATAACCATAGTCTTCGATGGCCATTTTTTTTTCTATAAGTTAGGGCTAGCAATTCGTGTTAGCATGTCATAATCGGATGCGTAATTCATGTCAGTCTAAAACATTTTGATTTTGATGCTACATGGCAAATAGTTTAATTACAATGAAGACGAGTTAATTCGAGTCAAAATATAAAGCTAATGTTGTGTCGTGTCATATTCGGGCTTTCTCTATGTAATTCACGTTTTACCTCGTGTCGTGTTCATAATCATGCGGAATGGGTCGTGTCCGGCATTGCCAACCCTACAGTCGCCCTCTCTAGTATATCTTTTCCATCCTTTCCCCTCTCTTATGGGTATTTGTCAAAATTACGTCCGTTGATCTTATGTTAATCATATGTCTTTCAAGTAATTTATCTATATTCTACATTCTTTTCAAGTTATGAAAATTAGCTTATGGGCTAAACCGTCGCGTAAGTTTCCAATTGAAAAATAAAGGCGTGGCGAAAACGTACTAAATAATTTTTCCCAAAGAAGATAACGAAAAAATAGGACAATGTTTTCAAATAAGTAATTTCGCTCTCGTAAAGTATAAAGTATTTTTTGAAGAAAACAAGTTACAGTATGAAAAAAATTTCTTTACTTGTATAATTCTGTCCTCCTCTCTATTGGTTTACCAAAAAAAAAATATTTTATGACTTTTTAATTATTGAATTTTTTTTATTAAAACAACTGTATATGCTATTATTTTGGCTGTGCACGGCACGAGTCGAGACCAGCATAAATGAATCTTGAATGAGCAAGACGAATTCATAAAAAGAAGAGCGACAATTCTTACTAAATTTGAATTACGTAAATCGACAAGTCCTACCGACGATGCTCCGTTTATTTTTTCGCCGATAGCTGCGCAAAAGATAAAATGTACGCTTGTTAAGTAACCGAATAAAGAAATGCCGAAGTTGTCAACATACTTACTCCTTTTTTCCGGAATACGCACGCTCCATACTTCAAAAAAAAGAAAGAACAAATCATTTTCCCACTCAACACATTTAACGGGTATCACGAAAAGCACTCGTCGCGAAGCGATCACAAACCAAATGATTAAATGACTGAAAGCCATCGAACTCATTAAATTTTACGTGCAACGTTTCTGGCCATCTAACTCGATTGATTCCGGCTGACTGATGACCGCACGATGCCTCCTCTTTTTCCCCCTCTCTTTGGGCACCACCAACCCAGCCCCAATCGAGACGCCCTCGCCCTCTTTTTAATGTATGCTTTTCCTCTTCCATTTTTCAAGCGGTGAGATCCAAGGGGCACGCTCGGCAGTCAAAAGTGGGGAATTGTGGGTAGGGGGGGTGGTCGTAAGCAAAGATCCCAAAGTGTTCGGTCCAAGCTCGCTTTGTTTAAGCACGCAATAATTAAGGCCTTAATTTAATCATGAACGGAGGGGTGGGGGGAAGGGTTAGGGGTTAATAAAAGTAAGTAACTAATGATCTTGGCGAACAGTGAAAGCGCGGGGGGGGGGGGGCGGGGGTGGGGGGAGATTACGGCGAACAGGTGACGTGACTGCACGTGCGGTTCGCGGTCCGAGGGGGTGGGGGAGGGGGGCTCGGTGACCGGCTGCAGCCCGCGGTTCCCGGTCACCCCGAGGACCCAAAAAAAAAGAGAAAGGGGAGGAGGGGAGGGATAGATATTTATTCTTTCCATTTTCCGCCATTTTCTTTCCATTTTCCCTCCTGGCTTCCCTCTGTTTCCGTGATGAAAATTAAAATGATCTAAAAGCGACGGAGGGGGGGGGGCGGGGTGGGGTGGTATTATCGTTTTTTCTGTGTTGGTAAAGCAGAGGACTGAGACTGACCCCGAAAGGAAGGGCAGTGTTGCGGGGAGAGAGAGAGAGAGAGAGAGAGACGGAGAGAGGGAGGGATGGCTTTTCTTCTTTCCTCCTGCTGCTGCTCCTCCTCCTCTTCCTTGGCCCTTTCTCTCTCCTGGGTGGGTGTGGTGTTTCCTTGATTTACCCCGCCCCACCACCTTTGGCTCTTCCCAATTCTCCGCAGCAGCCACTTCTTTCTAATCGTGGGTCTCTGTTTTCTTGGTCAATTATTGAGGGCTAATCGCCAGATTCTTGAGGGTCTTGTTTGGGGGGAGTTGGTCTTGAGGGGGCCTCTGCTGCTTCTTTCTTCACCATCTTCATCTTCCTTGCTTTGCTGCTGTGGTCTTGGGTTTGATGATTTGACCCTTTTGAAGCTTGTGGGGGAAGTGAAAGGGAATTGATTGCTTGTTGTGGTTTTTTTCCTTTTGATGCGTATTATGATGGTAATGAGTCTTTTGACCGGGGAAAGAGAGGTGAGCAGATAAAGCGGTTGGCAAAAAAAGCAAGTGCAGAGGGTGTAGACAACGAAGAGAGTATTTTCTTTCCTCCTTCCTTTTGGTTGTTGCTTGTGGTAGTCAATGAGTGAGAGAGACTCGGGGGCTTCCATTTGCTCTCTTCGCCTCTCTGCATATCTGATGTGGGAGCTGGATGCAATGTGCCCACAGGGGTGCTTGTGGTTGCTGTGATTCTGAGCGGGGCTTTGTTGGGTTTCTTGTTCTTGGTTGGGTTTTCCTTTGAGAGGGTTTCCGAAATGCCTATGTTTCAGCCCTCGAAACGAGAGGGGCTTGCTGGATATGAAGATGGGCAAGTTCTAGATCTAGATACTGCGGTCAAAGATGGGGTTTTGGGTGGTTTGGGCAGCGGCGGAGTCCCCGGGGGCGGAGTCGGGGAGAAACTGGATCTGAAGAAAATGATTGAGGAGCTCGATTTGTCTGAAGTCCCTTCTGTGTTCATTTGCCCGATTTCGCTCGAGCCGATGCAAGACCCTGTGACCCTGTGCACTGGCCAAACCTATGAGAGGTCCAATATCCTCAAATGGTTCAGCTTGGGGCACCTCACTTGCCCCACCACAATGCAAGAGCTGTGGGACGATTCTGTCACTCCGAATAAGACCCTTTACCATCTGATACACACCTGGTTTTCCCATAAGTACTTGCTCATGAAAAAGAGATCCGAGGATGTGCAAGGTCGTGCATCGGAGCTAGTCGAGACCTTGAAGAAGGTGAAGGGTCAAGCCAGGGTCCAGGCCCTGAAGGAGCTCAGACAAGTGGTGGCATCTCATGCCACGGCCAGGAAAGCCGTCGTGGACGGAGGGGGGGTGGCAGTGGTCTCCGGCCTTTTGGGTCGGTTCACTTCTCACGCGGTGGGGTCCGAAGCAATTGCGATTCTTGTCAACTTGTCTCTTGATTCGGAATCGAGGACGAATCTGATGCAGCCTGCGAAGATCTCATTGGTGGTGGACATACTAAACGAGGGGTCGATGGAGACGAAGATCAACTGTGCCCGATTGATCGAAACGCTTATGGAGGAGAAGGATTTTCGATCAGAAATTGTCTCGAGCCATAGTTTGTTGGTAGGCTTGATGAGACTGGTGAAGGATAAGAGACATTCCAATGGAACTTTGCCTGGGCTTAGACTCCTCAGGACCATATGCTTGCACAAGCAAGTGCGGAGCTTGTTTGTGAGTGTTGGGGCTGTGCCCCAATTGGTCGATTTGCTGCCCAATTTGGATCCCGATTGCTTGGAATTAGCTCTGTTCATATTGGAAACACTGTCCTCATTGCCTGAAGGACAATTGGCTCTGAAGGATTGCCGAAGCACGATCCCAACTATGGTCAGGTTGCTAATGAGAGTCTCCGAGACGTGTACGCAGTATGCATTGGCGATCTTGTGGGCTGTATGCAGCCTTGCTCCCCAAGAATGCTCGTCCATCGCTGTTGATGCGGGCCTTGCTGCAAAGCTCCTCCTCGTAATCCAGAGCGGGTGCGATCCTGTCTTAAAGCAACGGTCGTCGGAACTGTTGAAGCTCTGTAGTCTGAATTATTCGGACACAATCTTCATTTCCAAGTGTAAGCTCACGAGAACAATTCAGTAACCGGAAGATTGGGAGAAGATTGTTTCCTGATGCGGTCGACATGATGAGATTTTCAGGGGGCGAGAGGTGTAAAGGGTTGGACACGTTCCTTCGAGCAACTTTCGAGGTAATTGAGGTTTATTCGGACGGGGGAACGAAATGTGAACATCGCCTGTAAATATCCGGGTATCATCTATACCCACAGTTTGATTCGATGGATGTTGAAGGTTCATAAAAATTCGAAGATCGCGCACTATTGTTTCTTAATAAACCCCAGTTGTGAAGAGTAGCGGATCCGTGCTCTGGGATGTAACTAATATCAGAGGGGGGGGATCATCTGTGAGAAAATATGCTGCTTTATTTTTGGAACGAAGAAATTGCTTGTTCTGAAGGATTAGATAGTGCTTTCGTTGGTTGGCTGATTGGGAGAGCTTGGATTTGCAAATGTAAAACATTGTCAAGTGGCTGCCCTCGCATCTTCAGCTTCCCTCCTATCTTGTATCTTTTTTTTGTCCTAAGATGTTCATGATGTCTCCATTTTTCTTTGGGAGGTTTTTTGGCTTTCGACCTTTCACAAGTGTAGAGAGACAGGAGTTTGCCAATGGCTTCCTCCAGCTCCCCAATATCCCTATTCAATGTGTATAATGAAATTAACCATTCAAATTCCCGCATCTTCTCCTATCTGCACTTTTCTCAGTTTATAGCTGTTCCGTGTTGGTTTTTGCTGATGAAAGGGTTTTTGGTTCGTGGGTGTTTGACAAATAGGATGTTTTTCTGCCTACAAATGTTTGGGACACGAAGGGATATGAGGGTTCCTTCGACTGGCTGATGTCTTGTGTGCTCGTGTCATGAGTTGGTAGTTCCTTGGCCACGAAATAGCTCGTGCAGCGTCTAGTGAGTTGTTCACACTAGGCCAGTCCTCGTTCTGTAGCTGTTACAAAGAACCGTATAGCGAATAGTTTTTTTGTATCGGATCGTATTATGTTCAGCTTAATTCAAGCATCTAGTCCACTGAACGATACACAGTTCGATTTAAGCACTGCAATTGGTTTCGGCCCGTCATGATTTCATTAGGATAGCGACATCAATTCTCAATCAGCTTGTCAGCCCGCTTTAGAGCTCTCAAGGATATATTTTGGTCTAACACCAATCGTCCTCTCGCGAATTAGTTGTATTTTGGCCTTCTACATCAGTCACTCTTAACCAGCTCACAAGAATACGTGAGACACTTGCACGGGTGAGTTCTTGTACGCGTGCATTCGATTGGTGTGCGTGTACTTTTGGTTGAGTTCAGGACCGAGTTTCACTGTATCTGGCGGGCACTGTTTGGGGGAGAGGGAGTGTAGTGGGGATGACTATTTGAGATGGAGACGTTGGTCATGGTTGCGTACTTTTCGTAGTGAAGTTCAGTCTTTTGAGGGCAGATTTTTGAGGACAGGATCTGTCCTTGTCTCCCTCACCCTATCGCTAAAGAAAAGAATAAAAGGAGGGATTTTGACGTTCTTTCTTTGAAAGTAATTGTCACCCCCGTTGCCAAAAAAACCAAGAGTAAAAAAGACAGAGTAGAAAAGAGAGAAAGGAAGAATATAATGAATTTCCTCGAGCGATGTTGCTTCCGTTGCCTCTGTTTTTGGAAATTATCATTTGGTTTACCTCTAATCAGAATAATTGCGCAATGATGAAAAGTCTAAATTACCCTCCCTCCCTTCACGAACCAACCATCAGTCGCGGGCCTCCATTGCTGCCCATCACCACCACCACCCATGACCGCCGTGGCTTTTAGATTGATGCCACGGAGGGCGGTCGCAAAGCTCGTCATCCCTATACCCACAGCAAAACGATCATGCATTTTTGTTAGTGATTGAACTTATGAAGTTAATTCTTCAACTGTGGTGTTGTGTTGCCAACTGTTTGTTTGCCTGATGGCAAAAGTACCAGAAAAATTATAAATTTATTGCATTAGTACTAATTCATTCTTAAATTTATTAATTGGATCAATTTAATTCTAAACTTGTTAACATTGATACCAATTCAGTCCACCCGATCAATTTAGGTCAGAAATCGCTGACGTAGAGGTCAACTGTCCTAAGTGGCATGACTGGCACTTGGACGATCGACTCTGACTATAGGCGAGGGCCGCATCGCCCAAAGTCGGTGGGGTTGCAGGCAAGGTGGCCCTCATCTAGATCTGGTGAGGGCCTTCGCACCCTCACTCACGGTCGGCGAGGGCTTGTTGGCCTTCACCGGTCAAAATGAAGGAAATAAAAGAAAGAAAAAATCATAAAAAAGAAAATAAAAAACAAAAAAATTATGAAAACTTCAAAAATTATTTAAAAATATCTACATCAGCGAAAATCGTGTCACGTAAGACGGCCAGCATCCATGTCAATAATTTCCTACCTAAATTGGCATGATTGATTAAATTGGTACTGATGTGAAGTAATCTAAAACCTTTTAATGATTTTCCAACATAATCCTCCCAATTAATTTTGGCAGAAATCACTGATGTGGACATAGATGTGGACGTGACCGTGGCCATTTTACATGGTACGGCTGACTAACGAGAATAATTTTTGCATTTTTTTTATTTCTAAATTTTTTATAAATTTCTTAATTCTTTTCTTTTCTTTTTCCTTTCCCACTTTTCATCTTCCAAGAATAGCTGGTGGGGGTTGCCGGTCATGGGCGAGAGCCCTACGCGCCCTTGCCGGCCCATAGTGGAAAAAAAAGAAAAGAGTAAAAGATTCATTAAAAATTCAAAAAACTTATAAAAAATTTCAAAAATTATCCACGTCAGTATTGTCTGTACCACGTAGTACGGCTTGTCACGTAGGACGGCCAATGTCCACCTCAGCGATTTCCAGCCAAAATTAATCGAAATGACTACATTGAAAAATCTTCAAAATGTTTAGGACTAAATCGATCAAATTAAAAAGTTTAGGATTAAATTGACCGTCGTACTATAGGGTTAAACTTCTTGGATAATTTTTTTGAGAATTTGGCTTTTGGACAAGGGTATTCTTGGAAGTGAAATCGCAGTTTTGTAGATCATGCGACCTTTAGTCATTGGTGTATGGTATGTCTAGCAAAAAAACTCAATGTGCGAATACTTTTCGTGAAACAAATGGTGTCTATTTTTCCAAGAAGAAAATGAATTCTCACCTGGCTCGCCCCTCTCAAGGGGTTTGCTCATTGCCTCCTCTAGTAGATTTGTTGATTTCAAATTTTGAATAGATAATAACTCGTGTTCTCTTCTATTTCCACCATCTGCACGATTTTTGAAGATACCTAGGACACGAGACTGAATTCAATGTCCTTGACGTCGATTCAGCCATAAGAAATTCTTCATGTTTGAATTGGACTCCACAAGTTCACTTGAAATTTACAATTATCGATCTTAAGTATGTGTCAACTTTGCTCATCTTGTATCCCGCCTTAACTTGATTGAGCTTTGGTCCTGGTTTTTTCCTTTTTCTACATTATTTCTTTTCAAAATTTTGCACATTTTCAGCAAAATATGTTGCGAGGAATATAAGAGAATCATGTTGGAGTTATTTTCTTCAATTATTTTGTCTGGGATTAAGTGTAGTTTTAGTCCTCTAAGTTTCAAAATTTGTGTGATTTGGTGCTTTAATTTTTACATTATGCAATCGAGTCCTCCGTCTTTTTGTTGATTAGCGTGATTTGATCCTCTTAACGTTTTATTTTGCTCAAGCAAGTCATCTAAGTTTCTTGATTTGCAGAGTCAAGTGCTTCATCTACGTGTTATAACTTACATCGTCAAATTAGGGTTTCTATTTTCTTTTTTTTCCCTACTTTGCTTTCGCTATTTCTGGCACAACATTACCATCATGTGCCATACCCTGCTGCGTTGAGTACCGCATCACTAAATTAAATTTGACGGTATAGTGAGAGTGGTAGACCGAAGAATTTAATTGCACGAATTGAAAAAGTTAGAGAACTTAATTGCACAAAATAAAACTTAGAGGACTGAACTTCACTCATCGAGAAAGAAGATTCGCTTGTATGAAATAAAAGTTAGAGAACTAAATCGGATAAATGCTAAAACTCGGAAGACTAGAACTGTACTTAACCTTTTTTTTTTAATTGAAGAGGGGGCAAGACGCCCAAACAAAAACCAAGGCTTCGTTTATTCCACGGAAAATAAATATTTTAAAAAATATTTTGCGAAAAACAATCAGCCGTATCGCTTGAAATAACTAATAAATGAAAAATGTTTTCATTGTCAACAACAATTTATATCTAAACATTTTTTTAGTCATTGGAAGTTTTTTCGATTTGGTAAAGAAAAAGAAGCATTCAACTTGAAGTGCACTTTTGAAATAATATTTAGCGAAATAAGATTCAAATCTTAAAATGTTATGCGGTCCTATATAAGAATTATCAGAACTTTGTAATCTCGTTTTTATGTCTTTTCTTCTTTTCTTTGTTTGAACTCCAGTCTCTTGTCCTACCAGAGAAAAAAACAACACTGGTCTTCTTCCCAAAAGCAACACCAAAAGACCCAGCCATATACAGTAGATTTGCTGCCCGGCCATCGCCACCACGAGCCCCCGCCATCGCGCCTCCATCGACTGAAGTCACAGCCCCCTTGCCTGCTTCAAGTCAGCGACCTCCATCCGCCGTGAGTTGCCGCCGTCCCTGTCAAGTTCAATTGGTTCTACACGATTCACTTCGAGTTTGCAAGGGTTTTGTGAAAAAAGCTTGAAACCCGGGACTTCAAGCAATCGACCTGCAGGCCGATGAAGCAAGTGGAGCCATGACAAACGGGTCAAATTACAACACGCATCCAAAATCGGGTCTCAAAAGCACATCTATGGACTGCCAAGCACAATATCGTATTCACTATTCATGTCACAACATTGGCTGGCCGTGTTGTCTCGGTCGGGCTTATTAAGTAGATGACGGGATGGGCCCGTTTTATGTGGTCCGACAATTGGACCCCCCACTAAAATTTTTCAAGATGCGGTCCTCCCTGACCCTTAATGTGCAAAAGACAAGGCATGGTTCATTTAACACATGAAAATTTGACTTTTTTCAAATCGTATTGCCACGAGGAGGAGCGGACTTTTGCTGCCTATTTTGCCTCAAAATCTCTTAAAATTAGATTGGGCTCATAATCAACTAATCAAGCTTCATCATGTGGTCCGGTCCCAGAAATTAGCAGTCCCAGAAATTAGGAACCTGTTTTCCTGGTCCAATTTCCGATTACTAGGTGGGACCAGACTGGACAGTGAACCGACCACGCCGAGGTGGTCGGGATGTATTACATTTGTCTTGGTAAAAATTTAAAGTGATTTGAAGAGTGATTATTTGTAAATTACACTACTAACTTTATAGATAATCCATTTTATGGTGACCGTGGACGTGTAAGTGTGACTTGGGTTGGGTTAGATATTGGGTTTTGAATTTGGGCCGTCTATAATAGGCTTTACCCAAACCCACCCATAATCTTTAAATGTTCCCCAGCGGGAACAGTTAAAAAGACAAGAAAGACTTGTCTTCTAAAGCATGTGCACATGGTGCCTGTGTGATTGTGGGGTTTGATCAAGAGAAACAAAGATTCTCCAAATTAAATTGCAAGCATTTGGAAGATTAGAAGGCATATTGGCTGTGGAAGCACAAGTGTTCGTCTGAGTACGTGATTGCTCTTACAATTAGCATCCATAATACAAGGTATTAAGTGGAGTAATCTCGTTTTTAGGATTTAAGTTACGTTCCAGGTGAAATTCGTAATTAGTGAGGTCCCAAATTGGAGGTTTGATATGGTGTGGTACGGAGCAGTTGTGTATCCTAGTTGATTTATAACGCATCATCATAACTTTTGAGTGAAAATGGGTATTGCTTGATATACTAATAGATTCGAATTTGAACTCTCTATTGACGATATCTTTTTTTTTTTTGGTCCGAGCGGTATCTTCATATTGAAGGTATTGGACTTCGGCTAAACTATTAGAATATTTAAAATACCAACCACACATTTATCTAATAGCTTAAGTTTTTAAAATCGTTGACTATTGTCCCACAAAATCTCACATGGTATTAGAGTAAGGAGGTCCCAAGTTCAAATCTTTCCGGACCTTATTTGTCTCCCCATTTAAAAATTTTCATACTCAGACTAAGCGTGAGAGAGAGTGTTAGAATATTAAAATAATAAACTACACATTATCCAATAGCTTAAACTTTTACAAAAGTTGGTTGTGGTCCCAGAAAATTTTACATGCACCTCCCAAAACTCAAAGTCTGAATCACATAAATCTTTCAAATAAAGCTACTTTGATATTATTCCAAAAGTTTGCACCTACAAGTAATAAGGCCAATTAACCAAAAATTGCACAACCTTTTTCCAATGTTGCAAATTCATTTCGAACCTTCAAAAGAGGTGAAAAAATTACACAACCTCGTACCATTATTACAAAATTAACATCAAGTTAATATTCCGTCTATTCTCGCTCTCATTCTCTCTTGTTAGATTTTAAAATATGCATGGCGTGTGCCATCTCATATATGCTACTTTTATAAGCAATCCCATTTAGATTAAGAATAAAAGATTATCAAAATAAGTTTCGGATAAAAAAAGTAAAAAAGCAAGAATAACTCGAAGATATGGAATCATATCTAAATTCTAAACCTCATTTCCCATAGCAAGTGCGAGGGAATTGCAACTTTGTTAAAACGAAATGTGACCTCAGTCAAAGCACACAAGATTCTCCTTTTATGTGGAAAGTACCCATGTCAATAATTATGATTTTTCAAGTAAAGTGTTCTCGCAAGACTTCAACTCAAGGCCACAAAGAGATGAGTAAACTCCCCCGCTATCTAGGCCAACACTTGTTCGGTTCATTATTTTCGAAGCAAATATATCATTTCTAAATTTGCGTGTGTGAAAGCTAGCAATTTTGCATGCGTAGAGAGACTCTAATTGAAATAGAATTATTGTTATGACAATCTTGTCTAATATAATCCAAAACAAAGGAACACTATTGAGTAAATAATGCAGAAGTACAACAAATGTAGATAAAAAGAAAAGGTTAATATTACGCAAAAAGTCCAAACTTGTACATTTGTGACAATTTATCTTGAGCTAATTTTTTGATCACCAAAAATCCAAAATTAGTACACCTACAACAAATTTACTCCAAACTAATTTTTTGACTACAAAAAATCCCAAAATTTGTACACTTATGACAAATTTACCCTTCGTTAAATTAGATTAATACCATGAAAAATCACAAATTGACAAACCTATAACAAACGGAAGGTAAAACCCCAAAGTGGAATACTCGTCAACTACCATGTGTCATCCAGCTTAACAATTTGACTGCAAAATTTAGCGAAAACTAGCAAAGGGTAAATTTATCGCAGGTGTACCAGTTTGGAGTTTTTGGTTATCAAAAAATTAGTTTAGGGTAAAATTATTATAAGTGTACCAGTTTGAGATTTTTCGCGATATTAACCTTAAATAAAATAGTAAATGAGAGTGTTGCACAACTTCCGAAGAAATTGCACCCGTTGGTACTGAAGCTTGGCGGTTATTACACACTAAGCTCTAAAAAAAAAACAAAAGCTTTTCGTCCATAAACTGTACCATTGTATAGCTTATACATAGTTATTTGGACATGGATTATGGATAGGTGCTAATGCAATATTTCTCACAAAATAATACTAATCGAAGTCACATGTTAAAGGAAATTATTACGTTACTTATTTTTTGAACGATTACATTTTTTAATGACCATACTTTAATGCATCCGCTTAAAGAATCTATTGCTGATGTTGGCCTCGCGAAGGCAACAAAAATAAAAACGGGACGATTAATTTAGTGCCACAACTTTTCGACCGCTCATTTGAGTTTCTTATCTTCTAAAAAATCTTGTCCATTTAAATTACATCAGCCAGAAAAGTTGGAGTGGGATTTTTATAGAAAACCATGTAGAAGCGGTCTTATCAATAAAATAATTTTCTACACTATGCAACGTGTAAAGGATGACGGAATTCAGATTGAAGCTAGTCCCAATTGAAAATGATCGCTATTTTCAGCGATCCAAGTTGCTAGAATTACTTAGATAAACGAAATTTGAAAGTTAAGGAACTTAAACGAGCTATTAAAAAATTGAGGCACTAAATTGAGCGCGGTATAAAAAGATTCGAAACTTTTCACGTACTTTTCCCTCGTAAGAGCAAAAGAAGAATAGAAACGAATCTATTTGTGTCAATATCTTACCCTCATTCTTCTATATGCTGACAGGCACTTTGCACAAAGTTGGAGATCACGTAAGCTCATCCGTCATCTTGATCATACATAGTGTTGCTACTGATTAGGGCAATCATCTTTGTCAACTCCTCATCACAAAAGTTGGAGATCACTATTTCTTACGCTTTAAATGATTTGATCTGGTCTGAAGAATTTATTTGTTAACAGCTCGTGTCATTAGGCTTCTTGTGCTGATGATGCTTTTCAAGAAATGCAATCAGGTAAGGAGCTTTCTAGGCGACTTTAGATCGTGACATTGTCGCCCATCAAAGACTAATCGCTAAGTTAACACCACACAATTGAATGGATAAACGGGAGTGGTTTTGCTCCAATAACACGATAACGTTTCTCCAAATATCATGAGCTCCTCTTGAAATTTTGGTTTCTGCAGAAGTGTTTGTAAAGGATACACACCTCACAACGAGGAGAATTGCACCACAAGTATTGAACCTTATGTTCGGAACACGATTGAGTTCTAAATCTTTTAATTGATTCAATCAAATTCTAAATTTTTATCAAAAAGTATAATCAAGTTCTAAAACTTTTAATTGGCCCAATTAAGTCTTTCACATTTATTGAAAAATGCAATTAAATCCTAATATCATATCAGAAAGTGCAATTTAAGGATCCAACATAAGCACTTTTTGAGTAATTAACACATTAGCAGTTTTAGAACTGTTCATCCAAGAAAGAAGGTTAGGACTTAACTAATCCAATTGGAAAATTTGTGGACTCAATTGCATTATGCACGTAAGTTTTAGCACTCCTTTTGTAATTTTACCCATCACAAGGTAATGAGTGTGTAAACACAGATGGGTAAAGTACACTTTCAAACATAATTGAAGTCTTTGGAAGAGTTGCCAGTCATTTAGATTGAATGATAAAATTCTAAGATGCAACCCAGCATCTATATACATTTGGTACATGTCGGTCCTCAAATGTCGTGAGCCTCATGCCAAATTATTCATGCACATAATGCACCCAATATTTCTCAAGAAACGAGAAAAGTACCACCGTCAGCTTATCAAAAAGTTCATTAACATGATAATTATTCATCGGAAGATAAGTGGAAGACAAACTTATGATAGGATTGAGCAACCAAGCTAATCCAGTACCGAATGGAATCGAGCCGGCCTAACTCAACTGGTTCCAAACCAGTTCATACGCGGATAGGAAGGTTCCCGAGGAAAAACTTGGGGAACCACCACCCTTGACCGGTTTGGTTCCCGATTTTCTACCGTGACTTATCAATTGTACTTGGGCCGGTTCTCAAATAGAACCGATCTTGAATATGCTGTTAGCTTCTTCTTCTTCTTCTTCTTCTTCTTCTTCTTCTTTTTATTTACTTTGTTTCAAAAAAAGTTTGATGAGTTTTGCACTGGGAAAATTGGGAAATCCATCAATGTGTTAATCACGTGGCTACAAATTATTCGCATAATATGTTTTCCTTAAATAATAGTTATATTACTTAAAGTTAGGCTCGGTTCTTGGATCAACCTTAGAACCAGCATGGAACTAACCGGTTTAGTTCCAGACGGGTTTGTAATGAAAATAGAAATCAACTTTGACAAGATAAGTTTTAGATTCTTGATTCGAAACCTAACTCACCTTGAAATTAGGGGCGTGCAAAGAAACCGGGAACCGCCCGGAACTGGATTGAATCGGACCAGTCTGGAATCGGCGGTTCCCATGGAGTTCAGTTCAGTTCCACGGTGAGTACCGGTCCGGTTCAAACCGGTAATATATGTATAATTTTAATTTTTAAGGAAACTTCCGACAAAAAATAAAGAAAAAAATATAAGAAAAATGAGAATCCTAAAATCCCTAATATAAAGCTCAATGCTCATCAATTGAGTATTGTCTTGTCTCACTCTCACCTTTTTTGAGTCGTCTTTCTATCTCTCACTTATGGTCTCGACTCTTAAGCTCAACGCCCATCGACTCATGGCCGCGACTCCGGCCATTCATCGCCTCCCTCTCTCACTTTCGGTCACCTCCATTTGTGTGAAGTTTCGTAGGACCAGTTCCATGGATCCACCCGGGAATCGGTTCCATGGCGGTTCGGTTCCCGGGTAGATTCATTGAACCAACGGATGGTTCCTGATTTCTATTTTTCGAAATCGGTTCTTAGTAGACGGTTCTTGGTTCTATGGTGGGAACCACCCGCCCAGACCATGATCATCCCTACTTGAAATTAATCATCCTTGACTTACGATATCAATAACCTATATAAGAATTGATTATCCAACTGGTATCACATGGGATACTACAACACGAGTAGCTGAACATTTGTGCCCGCTGCAGCAATGGCTCCTATCTTTAGTTATATTCCAGCGTGTTTGTCCCTTGAACTCTACAAATTGAAATTCACTGAACTGTGCCCAACGTGATAGACCGGCTTAGGTTATATTAATACACCGTGGTGCACATTTGCTTGTCAGGGAAATTAATTAAAATAAATTGTGGGTCCTGCTCAATACTGTTTGTAGATTGATCTGAAGGTAATAGACTATGATTCTATCGCCTTTAAACAAAAGCTAATGCCGATTATGCTGATATTGATTGCAATAACTGGATATATTATTTTTATTGCAGCAAAGCCTTATTTTAATAGAAAATTGAATTTCTCATAATCTTAGGTTAAAAGATAGTGCTTATCGTGGATGCCAGAGCGAGAGCTTAAGTAGTGCTCAACGTGTCCTTTTCAGGTCCAGAAATCATGCACTACGTGAAAATGATTTTAAAGATTTTAAGTAATGGTTGTCATGACATTGGGTGAACGAAATCGTATCCTCTTTTGACAGTTGAAATCAAAGCGAAATTAGAATACCGTTATCTTTGATATCAAAGGACGTAATTGGACCGATTTCCTAAAACAGCATCGATTCTGGATGGTGATTTTTCCATTTTATAAAGTAAACCGGTAAACCTACCGAAATTAACTCATTGAAAACTAGGATTCAAGGTATGTCTGTCGTCCCATTCTTTGTAACAGGCGGGCATGTTTGTTTTGGCTTTCTTTTAAGCAAAAAGTCACTTGTTAACTCTCCCGTTAAAACCCTGAAAACGGAAAAATTACCAAAAAATCATGAACTTATTATATTGATATCAATTCGGTACTAGGCATTTCAAATTGATCAATTTAATATTAAATCTTTTGATGATTTGCCAATGTAGTCTTTTTGGCCAATTTTGGCAGGCAATTGCTAACATGAATGTCAACCATCGTAGATGGCATGACCAGCGCTCACATGAACACTTTTTGCAATTTTTTAATAATTCTTCTGAATTTTTATCCCTTTTCTTTTCTTTCCTTTTTTTTCTTATTTCTCACTGCTAGCTTGCGGCCTTGGCGGTGACTGATGAGGGCTTTGGGCGGGCCGCAACGCCCTCATCCAGTGCCAACGAGAGTGGCCGGCCCTCGCCGGCTACAATCAAAACAAAAAAAGAAAAGAAAGGAAAAAAGGAAAAAAAATAAAAGTTATATTAAAAATTGTAAAAATTATTCACCTCAGCGTCAGCCATAACACATAGGGATGGCCAATGTTTATGCTGGTAATTTCCAGCTAAAAGTGGCCAAAAGAACTACAATGACAAAACGTCAAAAATTTTAGGACTAAATTGTCCAAATTGAAAAGTTTATAATTGAATTGACATCCGTACAATAAATTTAAGGCTTTTTTGGTAATTATTCCCTCAAAAATGTTATTTCAGCTTTCGAAAATTATGAAAAAACTGCAGATAGTTTATAAATTATTCGTACATTTTAATTGTTTAGAGGGTTTCACATTAAATTAAACTCACATTTATAAAGTTGTAAGATATTGAGAAAAAAAATAAATGTAGAAGACAATCATATCGGATCTTTTTTTTTGGTAAGGATCATATCGGATCTTTCTGTTTTTGGTAATCCTAGAATTCGAAATTGTCTTTATGTCTGTCAAAATACTAAACATCAATTCAGCTGTCAGAGCCGACGCTATTTGATGCTCCGATTGAACCGTGGGGCTGGTAAACTGGTGGCGATCGAAACCAGTTTTTGTGCACTTAAAATGACTATAATGTTTCATTCAGTTTGACCATTACTGCAATGAATGATTTAGGAAAATTAACAGAGCCACTATGATGATACCATGACATCTTTAGACCATGCAGGGTCATGTGTTAATCTTTTTGATTGTAATCTATAGTTAAGGTCTCGGATCCGCCAAATTAAGCTAATTAACTTTATCTTGTGCGGTAGTACCACAATACTCACTCCTACTTTGTTTGCCTGTGTTGATTAAAGAAACCAAAACAGGAGCAATTGCTTAGGATTCCAAAGATTGTACTGTTGACTCGTGTGCATGAACCAGTCGATGCTCAGTTGGCCTTTCACATTAGCCGATTCTAGGGTTTGATCTCAATATAATAATTGTTGCGTGTTGAATGGACGGGGTTGAAATATGATGCGTTGCTTATTGAAGTGGACACAAATGTTAATAGGAGAATGGGTATCCCATCAACATCAACTGGATTTAGAATAAGCAAGGCGAAGCAATATTTTTCTCTCTCCAAAAGAATTCAGACGGTCCAAAATCTCACGATTGGCGCGATCCATCTCTTAGTTAAAATCACGAGCAACATAAATTTCATAAAATATCGTGATTGTAAAAAACTTATGGTTGACTGAAATCTATTAAAACGCGTTTGGGGAAAGATTATATGCTCAATGGTGATTTTATCATCTCAAAGTTGGATTTGTTTTCTGTCTTTTTCTTTTTTCTTTATTTGTACAAGGTTCCCTTTCACATTGCTTTCCTTAGCTTTGACGCGGTCCACATATAAATTCAATAAACTTTCCGATCATATAGAACATTTAAATCCACCTTCTCTCAATCTGAATTCTGAACCCCATCACTTTCACTTTTTGCAATTTGTGCTATGGCCCTTGGCCTAGAACTTGCCAGGCCAACTCCATAAAGAAAGCTCTCCGTTTTTCATTAGCACATCTGGCTTCATTTCCTTATCCCCTTAAGAGAAAGAGACATCACTTGCCACGTAAACAACACCCCCACACCTTTAGAGATTCTGGACATCTTCTTAAATTTGCCATTCACTGATTAATCACTCACCACAAGTTCACAAGCCTTGCAATTAGTGAATCAATCTCATCGATCTTTCATCAACACCATGCCTAACCCCAAGAAAAATGCTAGCAAGGAAGCAACCAAACTGAGCAAATTATGGAAGGCACCCATTAGGATTCTCATCAAGGCCAGGGACTTCTACGTGCGGAGCCTGACCGATTGCTCGGGCCACATCGGGTATGGCAGCGTCATGGGCTGCCCGACCGGCCAGATCAACACCCTGCCCCGGAGCTTCAGCGTCAGCTCGACCAAGTCGGGCAGCACTGCAGCGGACGAGGACTTCCGGGAGCTTGTGAGGCTCGCCTCCCTTAGGAGCCTGAGCAACAAAGTCGGGTCAGACCTCACGAGGACACAGCATGTTGCCGGGCAGTCCCCAGCGGCCGCAACAAATAAAAAGATGCCGATGGTGATGCCGAGGAGTTTTAGCACCGGAATAGGGAGGATCGACGAAGACAAGCCATGTGAATTCGGGGAGGTCGGGACGTTGAAGGCAGATGTGTACACGAGAAGCCGAAGCTACGTGCCTTCGAGGAGAACTTCTGGGTTGGTCTGAGAACCGGAAACACTGAAGAAGGCGAAAATGGGGCTGCTTCATTTTCTCTATTTTCCATATCAAAGTTTGGAGGAGGTTTTTCTACTTTTCTTTTGATTTTCTTTCTTTTTCTTCTTGGGTTTTTCATCCAAAGGCAGTCCTATATGCAGCTGATATCATCACTAACTTGGTGCATGTTGCAAGGCCAATGTTCTGTTGATCATTTGAGGAAAGACTTTGAGTGGCATGGTTATATTCCAGTTCAAATACATGGTGCTAGCGAGTGCTCTTTCTTCCCTCTCTGCTTTTCGTTGCCAATAGATATGGACCGTTCCAGCTCTTGATTTGAACTTCGTCTTGATCATTCAATGGCATCATTATATTTTAGAAGATCAACTTGCATGATCGACTCGAATTCGCTAGACTCTAAACAACAGGCCCGTTTTCGCGTTGGTTAAGGGAAAACATTGTTCATCCTTCTCGAACTCAAGAGAATTGGTTCGATCACAAGCACCCGATAATTTCGAACATAAGCATAACATCCGGCAAGATAAACACCCTCTTGTACGAATCTTTGGCTCGCTTCTAGCTCAGGAGACGATTGGCCCCGAGAAGGTGGAAATTTAATTATTTGTTTCGTGTGTGAATACCCATATCTATTTGTGCAAGAATTCGCGCAAGTAGTTGACCCCGAGATTAGTTGACCATCATGATGAGTTCTTCCTTCATTTTCATAGAATAATAGGAATCAGTAGTGGAAGAAGGATTTTGCTTTCATTTTTCCCGTAGGGGGCCACTTGGTAGGTGGATTGAGCCTGCTAATTGCTTTTGAAAATGACAAAATAGGCCTATAAAAAACCAAATCTATGGCACTAGTCAAGGCATGATATGCTGCCACTTGATGAGAGAAGAAAACTGCTCTTGCCAATTCCATTTTTGTCAAAGTTTGAAGCTGGCGTGCTTTGGGTTGAGAGGAATCTGGACTCGCATGCCTTCTTCACTAACAGATAATCACGCAAAAGCGAGCGAAATCCGATGGACGTGAATGGAAACAGCGGGAGACAACAGTAACTGGTGGCAATCAAGTTTTGTGGCTTGCGAATTCGACTACTTATTGGCGCAAAAAAGAAAAGAAAAGAAAAAGAATTCGACTACTTCAAAGACCCACCACCACTCACGGGAACTCCAGAAAACTGACCTTACCATGACGACACTGTGAATGTGATTAGACTGGGAACGGAAACCTCTGGAGTAGTGGAATTGGCTTTGCTACATATCAATTTAGTCGGTCACGAAGCGACATTTTCCTCATTTTCCGTCCGCTAGAATTGCTTGACCAGTCGAACTGTGCTTGCTAACTGCACGAGATTTGCCATTGCTTCTTAAAATTTACCAGGAAGGAACTCAGTTCTGCTTTTTGGATGCTTTTAAGTAAGTGCTACCGTCAGGAAAACGAAAATTTTCGTGTTATCGCGAGGTCTCGTTTTTGCTAAATTTGATTTATTTATTTCCAAGAGGTTTAACTATTTAAGATATTGTGGTTATCAAAAAAAAAACTATTTAAGATATTGCCACACCCAATAGAGATTAATCGGCCTGTCACCTTCGATATAGCTGCTAAACATGCCTACGAGATAAATAGATCACTTATTTGTTAATTCATATTTGATGGGTTGAGTTATTTTATGAGTGAGTTATATTCAATAATTGATTTATAAATGGTTTTAAAATGATAAAACCCTAAATAATATGAGTGTTAAATGAGTTCGCAACTTACTTAAACCCAATTCACTTTTTTGACTCTCTTTTCACTTTCTCTCACTCTCACTCGATATCGCTTTCACTCACTCCGTGCTTTTACTTTAGTTTGTGTATGAGTTTTCCTAAATTTGGTTAAATATAAAAGTGTTTTAGCAATATAAGTCAAATTTGGTAATAGCTCGATTTGAGTCGGATCATTTTTTATAAGAGAATCAGTCTAAAATTCAAATTTCAAATTATCCTCCATAATTTCAACCTTCTCATTATTATAGATAACTGTCAATTAATTGAGATTTTCTCTATATTTTTAGTTATTGCCATCCTTGTAAATGTACTATAAATATCATTAATATACAGCAGTGAAAATCATCCTGAAAAATATTCTCCTAATCTTCTCTTTTTATGGTATCAGAGCGTATTTGCTCCTAAGAGCCTCTCTCATTTCTTGTCTGCTCCTAGCCATGGTTGCCACAAACTCTACTTTTGAAACAATGGTTGCCACAAACTCTGCTTCTGAAACAATCCTTCCCGAAATTCCTGCAGCCACTTCAACTAGGCTTATTGTAATCTCTGCTGGTATGCAACTTCCCATGAAGTTGACTTCCACCAACTATGCTTCTTGGCGGGCTCAATTCATGTCCTTGCTAGTTTGATATGACCTGAAAGGATTCATAGAAGAAATGTGTCCTTGCCCATCGAAAGAGATCACCCGCAGCAATCAATCAGTCCATAATGCCGCCTATTTTTATTGGATTAGACAAGATCAACTCTTGTTCGATGGGATTTTTGCTTCCACTTCCGAAGCCATCATTCCCATTATTGCCTCTTGTGCAACATCTCAAAGTGCATGGAACAAACTTGCAACACTTTATGCAAGCAAATCTCGATCCCATGTCATGCATCTCAAGGATCAATTATCAATGGTTAAACGCAACTCTTGTTTTATTTCTGATTTTTTACAAAAACTAAAATTTATTGCAGATGAGTTGGCAATGATTGATTTACCTCTCCATGACGATGACCTTGTCATCCACGCTCTCCAGGGATTAGGACCGGAATACCGTGAAATCACAGCGGCGATTCGTGCTCGTGAACACACAATCACTTTCGAGAAACTTTATGACAAATTAGTCGCCCATGAAAAGTTCCTTCAACATGAAGAAATGGCAACTAAAGTCCTGCCGGTAACAGCCAATTTTAGCACTCGAAACACTCGAGGTCTGAGAGCCCCATCTCGATGGAACAATTCTAGTCGTTATGGATAGCCTGTCGAAGACTCCAGAAATTCCCTTGGCTCCCGCAATTCAGACCGTCGGAGATATCACAGAAGCAGTGACTCACGGTCTTCACAGCACAATAGCTCTCGGCCCGTTTGTTAATATTGTGATTGTGTGGGACACTCCGCCAAAAATTGTTTTTATATTCGAGACACAATCCGTGCTCTGATTGCAAATGTTGTAGCTGGCCCAACTTCAACCCAAGAAGCGGGTTGGTTGATTGATTCAGGAATCGCACATCATGTTACAAATGATCTCGCTAATTTATCTTTGCACAGCGAGTATGAAGGTCCGCATGAGATAGTCATTGCCGATAGCTCAAGTTTGAGTATCACTCACATTGGTTCTACCACATTAAATTACCCACATACTTCCTTTCAATTGTCTAATGCTTTATGCACTCCTCACTTAACCAAAAATTTAATTTCGGTTTCGCAATTTTGTCGCACTAACTAAGCCTCGATTGAATTCTTTGCCTCTCATTTTTTGGTGAAGGAACTTCGCACGGGAGCAACGCTACTTCGAGGAGAACTTAGAGACGGCGTTTATTGGTGGCCACCATCCTCTTGGCAGCCACATGCCTCACACACGGCTTTGGTTGGTGAGCAAACGTGAGCAACTACATGGCACGATAGATTAGGTCACCTAACCTACACACGGGTCTAGAGACAAAGGAGATTGAAACCCGGTCCTTTGGGCAGACCTGCAGTTGTATGCCATGCGGGGCTTACACGTGGACACGGCCAAGCACCGTTTCGGAGGATGCAAGATCTGTCCTTTCATTGCCTTCTCTCATTTACAAGCTCTTCACCCAGTGGAATCATACATAATAGGCATACAGAGATCGGTTGGGCAGAACAAAAGCACATTACAAATGATAGCCATGCTTCAGAGCGAATTTTTCAAGTGGCTGTGTGTTTCCGTGCTCTTTCTCGATCTGCTGCTACTTTCTTATGAAATCTCCAGGTCGGCCGGCGAGTCTCTGCCTGGGTTCGGACCTCTTCCGTTCAAACTAGAAACAGGGTGAGCAAATGCTAAGGTTATGAACTCTCAATCTGTAATTCGATGATCAAGTATATTCTATGATTTATGTGACATCACATGAGCAGGTGGTGGCTTGTATCTGTCATAGCTCCCAAGGTTGGCAGTATAAATAATTGGTTAGTTGGTGAAGGTTCTTGTCATGGCAAGAATTCTATTGCCTAACCAGAGGAGCTAAAATCTTAAGTGACATATTAGCTTGCAAGTGGACCATTGAACTAGTAGGCCTCATTCACCAACCAATAGCAGACGCATCATTTACTATACCAATTTTTTCAATCAATCTCCGTAAGACCAGCATTTCTAGTGTTTTTTCCATGACTAAATTGAAACTCCCGTTACTTTTCATGGGTGTAGATACATAGGAGTGGATGAGAAAGATGATGTGCCACTCTTCTACTACTCCATCCCATCAGAAGGCAACCCCCAAGATGATCCCTTGGTGCTCTCGCTCACCGGCGGCGCCGGTTGCTCCGCTCTCTCCGGACTCATTTACGAGATAGGTGATTGATAATTCGTTAAACTTTTCAAGCTATTTTAGGAACAGGAAACTAGAAGTGGGATTAACATCTAGATTTAGTACCTAAACATCATCACATTCCACCTGTTACTGTGCATCTTGTGGTAAATCCGACTCTCCTAGTGCTCAATCTTTCATTGTGTCAGACAATTTTGAGAGAAATTAAGCGAGCTTTATTCGCAGCTGAATGACGATCATTCCCAGGATGGCCCACACGAGTTTTGTGAATGGATCCTACATATTGCCGATTTTTCGGCACATCTTTTCAAGTGAATGTGAAATGGCCTTGCATCAGCCAATCTGATCTATTGTTTGTTCCGGTTTAGGCCCCCTACGTTTTAACAAGACCAAGCATGACGGCAGATTACCATCCTTAATGCTGAATCCTTACTCTTGGACAAAGGTCCGTCAGAATCTTGGGCTGCAAAATTTTTGTCGAACAATAGGGTACATTTTGGGCATTTCTTTTTGAAGTTTCTTTTTCGTATTGCGCTCATGCCCGCCAAGAAACTACAGGTTTCCAGCATAATCTTTCTAGACGCGCCTGTTGGCACGGGTTTCTCTTATTCAACGAGCGTGGAAGGTTACGACACCGGAGACAAAGATCATGCTCACCAGAGTCGTACATTCCTGGAAAAGGTGCAAAGACCTCAATACTTTACCACATTCAGCTACTGATATTGGGCATAAATAGATGGTTGAGAGGTAAAAACGTGAGATTTGGGCTGAGAACATTGCAATCACAAAAGATCAAGTTTCATTGATATTTAGACCAGTTGAATTTGTCAGTTAAACAATTGCAATTGACTGATTTTCGTTATATTTTTGGTATGTGACAGTGGTTGCTCAGTCATCCGAGTTTCATTGAAAATGATGTATATATTGCCGGCGACTCTTATTCAGGCAAGGTTGTTCCATTAATTGCTCGAGAAATATTAGAAGGTATACTCCATTTTCTTTGCCTTAATTCCTTTTCGTTGAGTTTTCAGGCTAATGGCATCTTCTGGTTGAATAATAATGCAGCGAGTAACAACATTTTGCAGAGACCTCTGACAAATCTCAATGTAAAAGTTTCTGGCACTATAAGTTTGAGTCACTTAGGTCAATTTCATTATTTCCGTCTCCACCGGGTCTTGGATTAATTTTGTGCAGGCCAATAATCTGTTTCAGGGTTATCTGCTAGGAAATCCTGTGACAGATTCAGTATTCGACGAAGGTTCAAGAGTTCCCTTTGCGTACCATAAAGCGCTAATACCGAAAGAGCTGTACGAGGTGATTCTCTTCGACTGTAGTTGCTTCCCTCTGTGGTTCCCATAGCTTGTCACGAATCATCTTTGTTTTTCTAATATTCGCATACCAGTCAGCTAAAAGGAACTGCCAAGGAGAATATGTCCGATTCAACCAAACTCATCTTTAGTGTGCAGAGGATCTTCAAACTATCTCAGAAGTAAACACTTACTGATCTTTACTTTTAACTGGGAGCTTAATATTCCTAGGTTGTGTTTCTGTTACTGAATGACGGTTGTCTTCAACTTTCTTGGATCTTGCAGTGCACTAATAGAGTAAATAAGGGACACATTCTTGAGCCAAAATGTAATATCTATAGGCCATCACACAAACTTATTGAAAGTCGAAGATATATGGCAGAGGTACATGAAGATACTTGGCAGGCGCCACCAGAAATCCCCGCATTCCATTGTCAGGTAATTACTTGAGGCTTGAGCCTGCTCTATAATGTATACTTATGATGGCAATGATTTCATCCCTAGAACAGCAATATTTTGACCTGTTGTGCGACGTTTGGGCAAACGATCCCGGCGTTCAAGAGGCCCTTCACGTGAGACAGGTACGAGACGCTGTTTACTTTAGAAAAAGGATATCAAACAATGGCCTTAATGGTAACTGTATTTTGCGACAATGGTCAGGGTATATTAAGGTCTTGGGTGAGATGCAACAGAAGCTTAGCTTACGCCCACAATGTCCGCAGCACTGTGAGACATCACCTATACTTGAATAGCAGAGGATGCTGCGCCCTAATATACAGGTTTTCTTGTCCCGCGCTCTTTCCTTTTGTCCTTAGTATTACTACTTCAGCTGTACCTTCTTTCAAAATGATGTTTCATCAGAGTATATATATTCTACAGTGGAGATCATGACATGGTAATCCCTTACTTGGGTACGCAATCCTGGATCAAGACTCTTAATCTATCCATCGCGGATGATTGGCGGCCATGGATGGTCAGCAATCAAGTTGCCGGGTACATTCTGAATAAGCACACATTCAAAGACGGTTCTGAACGTTTTAACCAGCATTTTTCTTTTCGTTCTTCCTGGCTGGTGTTATTTATGCTGCTTGAGCAGATTTTCGAGGGAATACTCAAACGGTTTTACTTTCACGACGGTGAAGGTGAGCATCTGAAAACCCGAAAATTGGTCATTCACCGAAGTACGAAGCAGGTTCAATGGAATGTGAAGAAGTGGCATTTGCAGGGAGGAGGTCACACTGCTCCAGACTACCTGCCTGAGGAGTGCTTTGCAATGTACAAAAGATGGAAAGATTTTTTTTTTTTTTTTTTTGGTAACCCAGGAACCCCCCGCACGGCCGACAGCCGGAGGAGTAAACCTGGGGTGACGCTAGCGCAGGACCCACCACTACGGCGCCACACTTAAGAATCCCTAACGACTACGCTGGGGTTTGAACTCTGATCCCTTCGTGGGGGACTAGAAGATGGAAAGATGATCATGAATAAAAAGAATAAGTGCACTGAAAGTCTTAAATCTTGCTAGAAAAGTGTAATTAAGTTCTAAAATTTTCAAAAAATACAATCAGGTCCTAAAATTTATTAAACTAATGCAAACAAAAATCTATTAACACCGTCAATTTGTCTTGACATTTTTCAATTAATTTCTCTTCCTTAGAGGGCATTTTTTTTAATTATTTTCTTCTTTAAATCTTATTCAAATTAAATCGAAAAACTAAAAAAAAGGCTAAAATTTTATTTAAAATAAAATAAAATTGAAAAGAAAAATATGGGACTTTGTCGATGGGCCTCTGCTGCCGCCATCGCCGCCGCTCATCGCAAGAGGGGTTGGCGAAGGTCACTGGCCCTAGGCCAGGGTGGCAACCCTCCCCAGCCCTGAGCGAGGGCCGGTGGCGACCCTCACTAGGCCTGGGCGAGGTTCGCCCAGATCTAGGCAATGCCGACCCTCTCCCAGGGCCGATGAGCCAAGCGAAAAAAAAAATGCCTAAGCATGTCGTAAATGGTATCGCAAGTTAATCTCACATGCACAAAGCCAATAATTGAATGCAATTTTACTTTAAAGGGTTATTCTTTAAAGGGTTAGTATCATAAATCATCAAGAATCTAAAATCGATATACTTATAACAATTTTACTTTTCGCTAGATTTTATTAAATTTTACCGTCAAATTTCTGAGTTAAGTGATACGTGACTAACAGATTTATTAGTTTGGAGTTTTACTCTCTATTTATCATAGACGTATCTATTTATAATTTTTCATAATATTAATTTAATTTAACATAGCGTAAATTTAACACAAACGTATTAATTTGAGACCGGGGAGTTTTCGTACTTGAACCGGAATGAACGGAACCGAGCGAGAGTCCAGACGCAAAGTCGCGCGCTCCGACAAATCCACGGAAGCTGATCCTCCATCATCGCCGGCGTGCAATTCAGATTCAGGTTCCGGCGCGCCGAAACAGAGGAGAGGGAAGGAAGGGGGGAGCATCATCATCATGATGCGCCGGGAAGAGAAGAAGCGCAAGTTCCACGAGGCCGTCCTCAACATGCTTTACCCTCCCCCACCTTCTCCTCCTAGCCCTCCTCACGTACAACCCTTCTCTCCCTCCCTCGCTCCCTCTCTCTCTCTCTCTCTCTCTCTCTCTTTAATATTGAACCTGCAACTGCAATGACAGGCGGAGGGTGGAGATGGGGCGCAAGGCGCTGCATCCGGCGGGCTTCGAGGGGACAGATTCCCAGGTTCGAAGGCTTTGCGTCCGTGCCGAATCGGGATGTGTTCGGTCGTCGTACGTGCTTTATCGTGGAGTTCAACCCATGTGGCTCGACGGTGTCTTGACGTTTCTTGAACCGCAGGTGAGGCGGGTGGCGACGTTGGTGGTTCCTCGGCAAGTGACGTTGACCCTGATGGCGATGGCGGCGGATGTGGGGATCAGAAACTGACGAGGGCTCAGAGGAAGAGGATCCGCAGGAAGAAGCTCAGAGAGGAGATGGCCCGCCGCCGGAAAATCGTCGGGCCCTTGTTGCCTCCGGGCGGCGGTGGCGGTGGCGGGTGCAGCGCGGAAGAGGACGGTCCCGGTGGCGTTGAAGAGGAAGGGACGCCAGGTGTTCGACGAAATGCCAAGCTGGGATCTGACGACGTGCCTCACGAGCGTGGTATTGGTTTTTCTTCCTTATCCTAGTACTTTTTTTTCCCTTTGGTTGAGCCATGTTCATTGGAATTAGATGAAGAGTTAGGTTGTCTTGGCAGAAATCAGAGGTTGGTTTTTAGCTGATCATGTCCTTTGGTTATGTTTAAGTTTTATTAGAATGAGATGAAGCGTTAGATGTTCTTGGCGAAAATCAGAGAAGCTCGGTTGGTTTAGCTGATCTTGTTTAGTTTTTGGTTAAATGGAGGCCAGAGAATGAAGTCGAAACATGAGTGCAAGTTCTTTTTGCTCAATTCTGAATTGATGTGCATGATCTACGACGGCATACATCACGTTTCATGCGAGTTCAACAACAGTAGGAATTAGCTATTCTTTTGCCCACTTGATAGACAATCGGAGAGTTCTCTTGAATTTTGGGGAGGAGAGTTTGGACTAAATTTCTCTTCACTACTTTTGTTCTCATAGATCACTACAATGGGGGCTGTTATACATGCTATTTGAGAATATGATCGAGATGTGATCACTAAGACAGTACACAGAATCTAACAAGAGTCTGGAAAATCCAAATTCCGCTTTGCTGCTATTATTAATATTTATTCTTTACACCTTTTAGCGTTAGGGTACGTTTTGAATAAGAAATTCTTCCAATTTTAATTTTCATGAAACAACTTGAAAACGTGTTTGGTCACATACTGAAAATTGTTTCCGGGTGAAAATAAGGCAAAATGCTTTCACATTTATGAATACAAAATGGAAACAAAAAGAAACTATGTTTTTGAGATTCTCTGACGAAATGAGAACATAATCTACTATTTGAATAAAACATACTTCTTAACTTTGAAAGAAACACATTTAAACAAGTTTTCAAAATCTTTTTGCGAATCAGATTATGTATTGTGAAAACAGAAAATCACTTTCATTGTCATTTTCACTGAAAAAAGAAAATCGACAGGGCCGTAAGATTCTCCATTTCATATTAATTCTGTACATTGGAAAATTTTCTTCCTCAATAATGAGCATGATTAAGCTCATAGTTTATTTGTATGATTCTTTTGGGTAGGAGAAAAGATAGGCATCTGAGGAACATTATTCAATGAAACCTTGTGAAGCTAAAGACTGGGGATGCTCGTGTTGTCTATTCAAATGATTAGAAAGCACTAGTTAAAGATCAGAACTTTTCAGTAATTTCACAGCTAAACAAGTGAGTTAGTATGTGCTGAGATTTTTGCATCCTTTCGCCAATATGCCATGTTTGCACCGATAAATAGGATCATTGATAAAGACAGCCAGAGCAGCTTGCAACATTCAAGCTCTGTGAATATCAAGCTTTATGCACACTATGCGGCGGACTTGCATGAACTGGTCCGTTGACCAGGTCCAGAAAAGTGGTTTGCCCAATTTTCAGTCAGCTGCAGTTATTTCGATAGATAGAATCGTTATGTGACTTGGCCAAATAGATTGATCCCCTCAATCGAGATTGTACTATTTAGTCAATAAAAAGTTTCTGGGCTATGCAATAATATCTCACTATAGAACTTATCCCTCTTCAATTTCCCTAATTTTCTAGTAGGAATTTAGGCAGTTCTCTTTTTTCGATATGTAGTAATTTGGACAGTTATTTGACCCAACCAAGAATTGATACACATTGTGATGCGTTGTGGTTTGGCCAAATAGATTGATGCACATTGTGATGCGTTGTGGTTTTTGCAGAGGAGGCAGCTGCCTTTATCAACCAGAAGAGACTCAAGCAGAGGAGAGCAGCAAAAAGGCTAGCCCGAGACAGGTTGATATTACCTGAGCAACAGAACAGTAATCAAGGTGATTAGAACTTCTTATACGCAATCCTTATCCAGGTTTTAAGCATGAATTTGGAAAGCAAATGCAAGGTTGATGTGGAAGTCGCCATTAAGTTCAGTAACATGGCGCATTCTTCTCGTGAGACCGAGAAATAGGACCTATATAGGTCAGCATTGTTGTGGCACTAGGTATTATTCTACAGAATAGTCGAGGGAAACATGGGCTCCAACCAAAAAGAACCCGGCAGAATTTCTTATTTCGTCGACCTAAGAGTCCCTAAGCAGCCCATTTTTTTGGAGGTGATGCTGTGAAATTGCTGAGAGGATGATATGATTGTGGGCTGTGCAATTGCATCATGCCCTAATGGTGTCATATTAATGCTGGCACGGATCTTTTGAAAATCGTGTTTCAATGACCGAACACATGAGGGTCCAAGACTCCTGTATAACTCTTAAGCTCTCCGATCTTAAGCAGACAGCACTGAAATTGGCGAGCCATAATTTCTGTTCGCAATTCATGGTGGATCTTCTGGCCATTCGCAACAAAATTGTTACAACCTTCACTTCCTAGGACGCCATCTTGCCTAAGTTCAACGTTTGACTCAACAGCAGCATTTGAACTTTGTGGGAATTCGTAACTTTTACAAATATAAAAGAGGATTAGTTAAATATGTAGGAGAATGAAATGATATTCTGTGTCCATTTTGATTTGGATGCTAGTTAGAAGTCCGCACCATCATATTGCTTTAAGAAACGGAGGGGTTGGCATTGTGCAGGGTGCACTAGTAAAGAAAAAGAATGGCTTTTTGATGTTGTTCAGTGAAAGAGGCATGATGCACGTTTAATAGGGGTAGTAGGGGTGAGCATGGGTTCGGGATAGAATGAGGAACCAAACCAAACCAGCTATAGAAATTGGTCCGGTTTAAGGTTTTCGCCATTAACAGTCCGGTTTTCGGCTCTAAAAAAAGTGAAACCGGTACTGTATGGTTCGGTTTTTGGTTCCTTTCTCTGTTTTTACCTTGAAATGATAATATTAACTTGTGTATGGAATAAATCCATTTGCTAAGGATAAAAACAATATGCGTGTCATCTTTTAAACCTTCCTCGTGCATAAAAGTTCCTTTCTCCTTTTTACCTCAAGCTGATAAAGAAAAAAAGGAATATATGCACTAGAAGTCCTAAAACTTATCATAAAAGTGTAATTTTTTTTTTGGTAACCCAGGGAACCTCCGCACGGCCGACAGCCGGGGAGTAAACCCTGGGGGCGACACGTACTAGCCATCACACACGTGCCACTGGTTAAATCACCTTGCGGCGCCCGGAATTCGAACACTCAACCTTTTGCGAGAGGAAGAATACGCGCTCCAGCAGCGCCACACAGGCGGGTGGTATTATAAAAGTGTAATTGAGTCCTAAAACTTTCAAAAAAATGCAAACAAGTTCTAAAACTTATCACAAAAGTGCACTTGAGTCCTAAAATTTTCAAAAAGTGTAAATAAGTCCTAAAACTTGTCACGAAAGTGCAAATAAGTCCTAAAACTTATCACGAAAATTCAAGCAAGTCCTAAAATTTTCAAAAAGTACAATCAATGGAAGGATTTGATTGAATCAATTTGACAAGTTTTAGGATTTGTTTGCACTTTTGCGACAAGTTTTAAGACTTGTTTGCACTTTTTTAAAGTTTTAGGACTCAAGTGCACTTTCGTAACAAGTTTTAAAACTTGTTTGCACTTTTTGAAAGTTTTAGGATTTAATTGCACTTTCGTGATAAGTTTTAGGACTTTGAATGCACTTATCCCAAAAAAGAATAATGTCATCAGCCATCCATTTACTTGTGTTCGTATTTCAATACCACCTACTTTGGTTCAAAATAGTCTATGTACTTATTTAAAGGGTTAATATCATGAAAAATTTCAAACTGGTACATCATAAATAAATTTACCCCAAACTAATTTTTTAACTACAAAAAACTTCAAATTAGTGTATGTGTGACAAATTTACCCTCTATTAAATTGGATTAATACTAGGAAAAATCATAAACAGGTAAATCCGTGACAAACGTAGAGGTGAGATTCTAAATTGGTACACTCATCAACTGCCACTATCATCCAACTCAACAATTTGATGGTAAAATTTAACGAAAACTGATAGAAAGTAAATTTGTCACACGTGTATCGATTCGGGGTAAATTTATCATGTATGTACCAGTTTGATAATTTATCATGATTCCTCCTATTTTTGAGAATTTCATAAGTTATACATAATCAAAAAAAAATATCTCTCAAAAAAATACACTTAAAAATTTGGCTTTTCCTTTTATACAATTTTTTGGACGAAAATGCCCTTGTTCCGACTACCGGAAGAGTCACATGCTTGTCGGTCGGCGAGATCATACCCCTTATGTGAGACTGATTTGAGCACTTCGGCCCTAATTTGAAACAAGATCCACTCCGAAACCATTTTTTTTTTAAATGATCCCACTTAATGCCTTCATTTGAAACTTTCCCTCTAATTTTAAAAGGAGCCATATTTTTGGGTGATGATACACAATGTTCACATAATCTTTCGCCGCGAGATTAAAATGCAATAAATTTCGGCCGTTCCATAAATCTCAGCATAACGAGTAAAAACAAAAATGAAAATTTGTGTTTTTTTTTCTGGTCGAAAATATAAATATTAATTTGGACAATTGGTATTTCCGCTTTTTGAAAACTATACAGACCGCCTCTTATTTTTGCCCCAGAATTTTCGAAAGAGGATCATCGCTCCTGGAGCTCTCGAGCTCTCCCCTCTCTTCCCTCTCGAAAACCCTAAACCCGAACTCTCGTCTCTCTGTTTCCATGGCGGAGGTGAAGCTGTCGGAGACCCGGGACCTGACCCGAATCGAGCGCATCGGCGCCCACTCCCACATCCGCGGCCTGGGCCTCGACTCCTCCCTCGAGCCCCGCGCCGTCTCCGAGGGCATGGTCGGCCAGGCCGCCGCTCGCAAGGCCGCCGGCGTCATCCTCCAGATGATCCGGGACGGCAAGATAGCCGGCCGCGCCGTCCTACTCGCCGGCCAGCCCGGCACCGGCAAGACCGCCATCGCCATGGGCATGGCCAAGTCCCTCGGCCTCGAGACCCCCTTCGCCATGCTCGCCGGCAGCGAGCTCTTCTCCCTCGAGATGTCCAAGACGGAGGCCCTCATGCAGGCGTTCCGGAAGGCCATCGGGGTGCGGATCAAGGAGGAAGCCGAAGTGATCGAGGGCGAGGTCGTGGAGGTCCAGATCGACCGCCCCGCGGTGGCCGGGGCGGCGTCGAAGACCGGGAAGCTGACGCTGAAGACGACGGAGATGGAGACGGTGTACGACCTGGGGGCGAAGATGATCGAGGCGCTGGGGAAGGAGAAGGTGCAGAGTGGGGACGTTATCGCCATCGATAAGGCGTCGGGGAAGATCACGAAGCTCGGGAGGTCGTTCTCGCGATCGAGGGATTACGACGCGATGGGCCCGCAGACGAAGTTCGTTCAGTGCCCGGATGGCGAGCTGCAGAAACGGAAGGAGGTGGTGCATTGCGTCACTCTCCATGAGATTGATGTTATTAATAGCAGGTAATGTAAAGAGCTCACTGCTGTCGTGTTGTTTATGGGTAGCTCTAAATCATTTCTAATGAGGATTTTAGTTTCCAGAAGTAGCTTATTTCGTGATTGGGCAATTGGGGATTGTTTTGTTGGTGTTACATATCCATCATGTAGAGCTTTTATTGTCCGATCGATATCTAGAAATTCCGAGACACTTGTGAGTTTATGAGATGGAGCCAGTGGAATTCGTCAAAATGGTGTCTTGTCGATGATAGGTTAATCTTCAGTTGCGTTTGTATTTCCACTTCTTGGATGTTTAATGATCACATTATACTTCTCCAAAACAGTGGTATGGTTTTCAAGTATTGGGAAGCAGGTCGTGTTTAGATCCTTGCGAGCACTAGTTCGTCTGCTTTTTGTTGGTTCCTAGTTTATGGTCCTTTCTACGGCATTGCTGAAAATATTACAAATCTCCTTTCCATATTTTCGTTCAATCTTTCTGTGGATGAGTTGATTGTTTCATATTCTTATTGGTTCAATCCCTAGATTTTGCATTTGGGAACCAAAGCTCTGCCCCTAGATGAGTTGCTTCAAATTTATCTTTAACTGAGCTGAGGAGCTTTTCTTACCTGTTGCCTGGTCTTTCAGATGCTAACTTTTCCTAAATTGGGGCATGTGGTCGATGGTGAGCTACTTTAGTTTATTCGCAGTCCGATCAGGCTATGTAATTTGGCTTGTCTCTACCCATTTAATATAGAAAGTAAGGCAATATGCTGTCTGGCAACTAAGGCGAATTCTGTGAAGTGGTGTTGCATGCGCAGACATTGTGTTCGCAATACTTTGCTTTTACTATATATCGGCATCCATATACAATGATTTTTTTTTTTTACCTCCTTTTCCTTATAGTTGTGTGCATGCATAATTGCTGTCGATGCTCCGACTGAATAGTTTTTGCATGCAAAACTTTGATGCTAGCTCCGACTTTATAGTTCAGCTTGTTTTTCATGCTGGTCTAGGATTGCAGGCATTAATTTAACTATGGTCTAGGATTTCGGTTAGTAATTTAACTCTATTTCTCCTGAACAATCCTTCTTTTGCTACACAAGTTTTTGTATAATAGTGCTTCGTGTCTCCGTTAAATCATCTTTGCCTTATTTAATCTCTCAGAATACCTCTCTTAATTTCAGGACACAAGGATTTCTGGCTCTGTTCACGGGTGACACTGGCGAAATCCGTGCAGAAGTGAGGGAACAGATCGACACCAAAGTGGCAGAGTGGAGGGAGGAAGGAAAAGCTGAGATAGTGCCAGGAGTCCTCTTCATTGATGAAGTGCACATGCTCGATATAGAGTGCTTCTCTTTCTTAAATCGTGCTCTGGAGAATGAGATGGCTCCTATATTGGTTGTTGCTACCAACAGAGGGATCACCACCATTCGAGGCACAAACTACAAATCCCCGCATGGAATTCCGATTGACCTTCTGGACCGTCTTCTTATCATCACTACTCAGCCCTATACTGAAGATGAAATTCGGAACATTATAGACATTAGGTGCCAAGAGGAGGATGTCGAAATGTCTGAAGAGGCAAAGCTCTTGTTGACAAAGATTGGAGTGGATACATCCTTGAGGTATGCTATTAATCTCATTACGGCTGCTGCTTTGGCATGCCAAAAGCGGAAGGGGAAAGTTGTGGAGTTGGAGGACATCACGCGAGTCTACTCACTCTTTTTGGATGTGAAGAGATCGACGCAGTACTTGATGGAGTATCAAAGTCAGTACATGTTCAGTGAATTTGGTAATGCTGAGGAAGATGAAGCCAATGTGATGATTTCCTGAGGTAGTCCCTCATCTGTAATGATTTACTGATGATGTAAGTTCTCGTTTTCACAAATGTTGAGCTGCTTGAAAACTGTAGTAGTTCTTTCTGTTTTTTTAGTCCAAAAACTGCTATAGCTTTAGAGATTCAGGAGTTGCATTTTTTTGCATGATCTTTCATTGTTGTAAAGTTAAATGAGCCCCTTTGGTCGTAACCCATAAGATTAGGTCAAGAAGCAAAACAGTAACGTCCTGGTCTTCTATCCTTGTGAGGAGAGGAGTTATAAAAAGACAAAAAAGGAGAATCTTTACTATTTAATAGCTTTCTGGGGTTCTGAAGAGAGTTCTAAAAGCCACTAGACATGGATAGTTGGCAGAAAATTAGAAACCTCGTCTCGCCGCAAAGTGGAACTTATCCTTCTACCATATTGGCACTTTATTGCTTCTCTTATAAATGCCAAGCTTATTGATCATCCTTCTTTGTCTACTATCGATATCCAGAATTCTCATGCAAACCTCAGGGCCGCCTGGATAAATTTTTGCTCGATTTGTTCACTGGGTTTATGCCCTTGGAACTTATATCTGGAATGTTGTTGAAGCTCCCTAATCCAAGCTAATTTTGACGCTAGTCTGAATTAAAAAGCTTGTGCATTATTTTTATAAGTTCATGAAACCTCAATTCTGTTCTGATATGCATCATACTGCATTTCCTTTCTAATGCTACGTTATTATCTCAAGTCGAAAGAAGCTTCTTCTCTTGTGTTTGGTTTTAATTTGATGCCCCAGATGGTTAGGTCGATAGGATTGTTACAAGACCCTCTCTGTTCTTAATCAGGACTTAGTGGACGTGCGATCTGACAATTAATATGTTCTGCTCATGCACAGAATGACTGCCATAGAAATTCCGCCTTAATTGCACAGTGGATTCGAACATGTTATTTCTGACAATGGTTTCCAGCCTATGTTGCTCGATGTTTTTACCTTGTCGACCTCGGTCGGATCCAAATGTGGGCAATGCTTGGACTGTAGGCATAGCAGCCTGTAGTTGTATTGATTTCTGGAAGTGCCGTTTACCTCCAAAATTCATGTTCTCCCTGTCTTTTTCTCTTATCTCTTCTCCTGTGTTTTGCATTAGCAAAACAAATGTTATGTGCCAATCGAACTTGTTTTGCGACAAAGTACTTTTTGGCTAAAGTACTTTGCTTTGCGACGAAGTACTTGATAACTGGAAGGACTGCCCTTCGTAGTCCTAGAAATTTTCCCATTTAAACCATAAGCCTTCCTTCTTAATTTCCTTATCTCGCTTGTTTGGAGAAGAAATTAATGGAAAGGAAAAGAACAGTGAGAAAATGAATCGGTTACTGGGGAATTAAAATAAAAAGGTAGGGTCCCCATGTGACTGTGTGACCTATCAATACAAGTCTTTACAACTACTACTTTTTTATTTTTTATTTTGAGAATCTTGACTACTACTTTAACCGTGCAAGTATGGCATAGGCAATGGCCATTTGGTGATCAATATACATCCATTAAAATGACATTTTTTTAGCTTGATATTTAAAAGGTATAAGTGTGCTAAAAATCCTAAAATTTATCAAGAAAGAGTAATTTGAATCATAAAACTTATAAAAAGCGCAATCAAATCCAAAAACTTATTAAGTCAATGCAATTAAAATTTGAAATTTGTTAGTATCTTCCATTTGTCAAATTGGACGGAGTTAATAAGAATATTTGATTGCACTAACTTGACAAGTTTTAAAATTTGATTACACTTTTTGAAAATTTTAGAATTCAATTTTTCTTTCGTGACAAGTTTTAAGATTTTCAGGATACTTATCCTTACTTAAAACTTGTTAACTTGTTAGGAAATCAAGAAAGTATATTTTGCTTTTCGGCCTTTTGACTAATGCCAAAGAAGTAGGCCCTAAATTAAGCACATCCAAGTGGCCCAATCCACAGAATATCAAAAGCTCATCCAAGCTTGGGACTCGCAGGCCTAAAAGCTGGACCAGACCAGAGGAGATAACGGACAGGAGGCATTGAACACTCTGCTTCTGCAGTCAACAAAAACACAGGTCACGCAGCTCTTTTTTCTTGCTAGGTAATAAATCAGGATGACAAAAAAAACATATTACTGCCAAAAATAGATTAAATTTCTTTATTGCCCACAATAGGTAATAATCACAGACCGGCACTTGCAGGCCTAAAAGATAAATGTCTTGTTAGCTAACATATCCTCAGTATATATGGTATATGGGTATGACTATGAGACTCAAAAGAGTTACCAAGAGAGCTAGACATATGTAGGCCCAACTTCCTAAAAAATTTCTAACTTTAGATCTGATCTCAATCCTAACCCAAACTTTTTGCTGTCTAATAAATTTCCTGACTTTTACTCTAGTCTTATATCTGTCCATGTGTCCAAAAATCGCCACCAGTTTCTTAAAAATTATCAACATCAAGGCTAGTTAGAGGTACATTATTCGTACACGCGTCTTCATCAATAATCTCGCATTCGTATGGAATAACAATGACTCCCTAATGTTGATAATCTTGAAGAAACCATGGTGATTTTGGGGCGCGTGGGATTTGAGACCGAGTGAAAGACGGAAAAAATTTAGACAAAAAAAAGTTTGGAGCAGAATTGAAATTGGATCAAAACTTGCCGGTTTTTTGAAAAAAAAACCTAAACCAAAATAAAACAAATCGTAGGTCGGCGGTCATAATCACCAGGAGGGTTGGACCATATCTCTAGGAGAGCAACATTAGACTCGATAGGGGATCATTCTTAGTCTTGTCCCGGAGTAATAAGAAAGCGACCGGTCACAACAAACATTGATTATAAAATCTACGAAGCAAAAAAAAGAAAATGAAAGTTAAAAAGGGATCGGTGTCAGCCAGTCTGTCTAATTTTTGCCTTCGCCGTACGTAAACACATGATGCAAATTCCAGAATCTTAGTCTGGGCCACTTAATAATGCAATCTAGAAGAAGGGCCAATCAATTAAATAATAATTAGGATAATAAAAAAGATTAGAGACACAATATTTGAATATGTACAGAATGTTTGGCAATCAAACATAACGCTAATTTCGCTAACATCACTATGGTTCATGGAACGGGCTCTCGAAAGCCAGGAATCATCCACCAATCATGCGCTCAATTTGGGAGGCAAAAGGGGTCATGTATCTTTAGCCTTTAGTGCCTAAAGGGAGGAAAAGGAGTAGTGAACGGAACAGAAGATTATCATGAAAGGCAGTCAAAAGAGATTCATTAGTCTTTGAATTCAAAATCGAAAGTTAGAGAATGATGATGTACACATTTGAAGTGGGGCGACCACTTTAATCATGTATGGAAATCTGTAAATGTTTTTATGTCAGATGCGTTTATGGTACGGCACGTGAAATCCGACCAATGGAGCCATCAAAAGCTTAGACTAATAGAGTGAGGAAGATAACGTTATCCAAAAGCAGACAATTTATCCATTTTAAGGAGCATAGTGTATATGCTTCCTTGGCATACGCACACCTAAAAAACCAAACGACCATTCTTGGTATCCAAATCTATTTGTTAACATTCCATTCAAAGTCTTATCAGTATTCATCATGTGTCAAACGGTTGCAAAGGCAGGGTTGACATAGAGAATGATAAATTTGACAGCGAAAAAATCACGTGTCTTGTACATTTGAGATTTTCTAGCTAGACGAAAGTCAATTTAGGTTAATGTGTCACATAAATAGCAGTTCGAGATTTCTTGTGAAACGAAAAATTAATTCGAGGCACTCGTTTCATGGTACCGGCTTGAAATTTTTAACGGTGTTTAACTCCGTCACATAACAAGAAGCCATGCGTTGGGAATTAAATCCGAAAGACGAACTGAATTAGCAAAATCAATTCGGGGCGCCCGTTACATGGTATCGGTTCAAAATTTTTAATGGCGTTTTAACTCGGTCCCTTATGAAATTATAAAAAAACAAGAAGGTCCCGCACTGGGAATCGAGCCAGGAGACGAACTACGTTAGCAAATCGTACCGGCATTTAATTAAAAAAAATAAGCAAGATTAAGAGAGATAATAATAAAAAAAAAAATTAGGCCAAGCTGATTTCTAGAAGACAAGGCAAAACCTTAGATTAATCAACAACCGTAGTCGACAAATACGCTCTCCGACTACTGACCCAACAAAGATACTTCCTCCCTGCTTCTTTTCGTTGTTTTTTTCTTTTAACCTATTTGTACCGTTCTATCTTCTTCTACTTTTTTGCCTTCATCTCGCACCCTAGCCGCCGCCGCCGCCGCCGCCGCCTGCCGGTTATTCGAACGGGACGGGCTTCACGGCATCGGAGTCCATGAGATCCGGGCGGACGTACCCGTACCGGCGGAGGACCTGGTTGTCCGCGAAGTTCAGCGCCTTCACCATCCCGTCCCAGCACGACTCGCCGGAGTACATCTGGTTGTGGTCCCCGCTGCACGGCTGGCACCCGGTGAAGTGGGTCACGAACGGCCTCCGCCTCCGCGCCGCCTCCGCCTCGGCCTCCGCCCGCCGCGCCGCGTAGTATCGGCTCGCCTTCTCGGCGTGCCTCCGCCGCAGCGCCTGGGGTCCCCGCCGCTCCAGGTCTTGGTGCTCGCGGGTGATGTTGGGCAGCGTGCCCACGATCTCCTCCCAGTAGCCCTCGAAGTAGTACTCGCTCTCGACGTAGATCTTGTCGCCGTACCGGTCCTTGTGCGTCAACAGCAGGTAGACCAGCGCGGACTGGTCGTCGGACTCCGGGAATAACTTGTCGGCCAAGGTGGAGCGGAGGACGTGGCCCCACCGCTCGTACTCCGGGCTCTGCGGGCCCATCCCGGCCCACACGTCCATGAAGTCCATCGACCACTGGCAGTTCCGGATGAGGAACACGCCGGCGTTGATGCTCGTCCAGCTCTTCTTCTCGTAGATCAGGTGTTGCCAGCCGTGGACGACGAGGTTGTGGCCCTTGTACCGATCGAGGGGGAGCTCGAAGTCCATGTCGCTGAAGAGGGCGTCGGAGTCGACCCACCAGATCCACTCGGCCTCCGGGTGGGCGACCATGGCGGCGCGGACGACGGGGTACTTGGCCCAGTAGGAGAACATCCGGGGCTGCAGGAGGGCGGTGTTGTAGAAGACGTCGCAGCCGTGGAGGCGGCAGTAGTCCACCTTGTTCTTGAAGAAGCGGAGGAGGAGGTGGTCGCCGATCTTGTTCTTGCACGGCGCCGGCTGCGACCCCGTCACCAGCAGGACCCGCTCGCGTCCGCCGGAGGAGGAGGAGGAGGAGGAGGAGGCCGCCGCCGCCAGCGACGGGTGCTGCCGCAGCCACTCCCGCCGCTTCTCGTCCCAGCCCCTCACCGGCCTCCCGAACGAGTAGCTCAGCTCCGGGTCGTCGTAGAAGTTGCGGCTCTCCTCCGAGTCCTGGTGGGGCGGCGTCGCGGCGGCGGCGGCGGCGGCGCATTCCGGCGGGGCCTCGGAGGCGGCGGCGAGGGTCTGGGAGGGGGTGGCGGGGGGTAAGGAGAAGGAGGAGAAGGACCAGACGAGGAGGAGGGCCATGAGGACGCCGCCGAGGAAGAGGCAGCCGTCGCCGAAGCAGAGGGGGGAGGCCCTGTTGCGGAGGAGGCCGTGCTTGGCCATGGTCGACTGAGACTCGGGGGGGGACACCATTTCTCCGAATCCCGTAAATCAGGCCTCGGCCCCTCGACTGGTCAGCTTTGGGTCGCGGTCGCGGTCCTCTCTTTGCGCGGTGGCGTGGCAAATGGTGCGCGCGTAAAAGAGACCGGAAGGCTTTTGGAGCGGAGGGGAATTGGCCGAGGGTACTTGCGTTGATGTAGGGGCGGGGGAGTCAATTAAGGACGGGGGGCGGAAGGCGAATCCGGGGTCGATTTTTGCTTTCTGCTCTTTTTTTCTCCTCCTCTTGTCGATTGATAAGGAGGTCGGGAGATGGAGACAAGCTCGGCTTTTGAATGTTTTGTTTTCCGTGAACGAGGACTCAGGAGGGTATGGGGGAAGTGTGGTGAACTGGGAAGTGGGGAGAGCGTCGGTTTGGTGCGCCGGTCCGGCTAAACTGCGCCCCCGGTGGTGGTGGTGGTGGTGGGGCCTCTTGCTTGTGCGGGAGGGGAACGAAATGATCGCTGCGCCCCCCGGGCGGCACGTGGCCCCGGCCCGATCTCCACCGCCGGATCGCGCGGGCCGTCCGTGGGGGCCCGCTTCATCCGGCGGTCATGGTCGAACGGGCTCGTGTGTAGCGGGGCCCCGCGAGGGAATTGCTCGAGAGAGAGAGAGAGAGAGAGAGAGAGAGAGAGGAGAGTGTCGGGGAGGTGGGGCTTTCGATCGCATACGATGGGACCCAGCAAGACATGCCGCTTTGCGTGTTGGTGGGGGTTGGATTCCGTGGTCGGTACACGTGGACGGGAGATCGACCGACGCGACACCGTTTCGGGCGAACTTTGGCGTGCTTTAAACGTCTTTTCCTTTTCGGAGCTGCGCGAGAAATTCTCGTGCCGTTGTCGGGGGTTTCCGTGCTTACTTCGGCTGCGGGACTCCCCACTAATTACGTTGGAGCCGGACCAAACGGAGACTCAACTTTCGTCAGATTACTTTTTCTGCTTTTTTTTTTAAAGATAATATCACGAAAAATTTTAAATTGATAAATTTATGAAAAGTTTGCCCCAATTAATTTTTAACTATCAAAAATCCCAAATCGGTACGTCTGTGATAAATTTATCATCCGTTAGTTCACGTTAAATTTTACTATCAACTTGCTGAGTTAGATAACATGTGGCAATTGAGGAGTATATCAGTTTGGGGTTTTACCCTTCCATTTGTTACGGGTTTACCAATTTGTAGGTTTTTGTGATATTAATTCAATTAAACATATGGTGAATTTGTTACGGATATACTAGTTTGGGATTTTTTATGGTTAAAAAATTATTTTTTGGTAAATTTATTACGGATATATCAGTTTAGAGTTTTGGTGGTCAAAAAATTAGTCGGGGTAAATTTATCATAAGTGTATCAGTTTGGGGTTATTCATGGTATTAAACCTTTTGTTTTCAAGCGCTACTTCTAATCCTTAAATGATTAAATCATTTGACCAATTTTTTTTTACAAAATCCATCCCATTTTCCACTAAAAGGATAAAATTGACGTCAGTCTTTCAGTTGCCATTTAATGTGATGGCAAGTGTATAGATATAGAAAAACAAGAAAAAATAGAAAAGTGAATAAATTTGGGATGAAATTTCTCTTTTAGGCGAAAGGAACTTTTATGGAAGTAATATCTTACAATAGAAAAAGAAAATATATATCGCATTTATTATACATGGGAAATCCACAAGAAACAAAAAAACTGAACATGTGCAATTCTTCGTTAGGTAAGTAGATCTTATATAGATATAGAAAAACTAAAAAATATGGAAAGTAATTTGGGAGCACCATTTTAATTTGCAATTGAATGATTAAGGATAAGTTTGTCTTTTTGGTGAAAACTATGTGGATTTGGTCATTTAGGGGGCGGAAATAGCACCACCCATTTTTTTTGGGGGGTCAGGCGAAGAGATTAGTTCGAGAAAATTCCTTTCATGTAGATTTTTTTAGTTTAAATAGATTTTTAAAAAATATATTTTTATTATATTAAATAAATTATAATGTGTGTGTACATATATATAATTTATGGAATTCTATTTTGTCTTCAAACATTGGAGCAAACACAAAGCGTTAAAGGCTTTTTTTCTTTGTGAGTTTTTAAAGTGTGTTTTGGCGAGAGATTATGAGATAGCACTTATGGATTATATTTTGAGTGTAATTTACGGTTCAAAAACATTTGAGCGGATTGTGGATTTTGTAATCTCCGAATCCATAGTGAATTTCATAACGACTCCGTGAAGTCGATATTGACGCTCAAATTGAACTACGGAAATCTCCGATATTCTTATACTTCTTAATTGATTTCTCTGGTAACTTCTTTTTTTCTTGCATTAAACTTAGATTGTAAAATCCGTTAACTTTTGCGTTATTACATGCCAAGGATCATAAAAATAACCAATCAAAGTTTTATTGTATGAGGCAGGTGCGAGTTGGCTGCGGGAATTATTTTCATTTCATTGCCTTGGGATCGTCCGATTCTTTTGTCGGACGTGCGCTATCTTTTCTTATTTTCGGAAATTCAGACACCCAATTATTCCAAGCATGTGTTCTCACCAACCCAACGTGCCACCACAATGATAAATGAATGCTCCAAAAAAAAAATTAATGATTATATTGCGAAGTAGGACATAGGTTAAATGACCAAATTCATGTTTGAACCTCGAATTTATTAAAACAGACTTGATAGGAGATGTGATCTGACTTTTTAGATCAGTTGACAATGCTTCCATGCTGGTCATGAGGGTCGTGATCAAATCCGCACGTGCAACAAACTATGAACTTCCCAAAGAAGTTTGCCAAATTTTATGCACAATGAAATGGAAAAAGCGTGACTATCCTTTCGTTTTCAAGTAGGTAAGTGATCATTAACGTTTGGGAATGGAGATTCTCTGTTCCCGATCTCAAACGCTCGCCATTTCTCTCCTTCTTTCCTTTTTCGGAAAAATTGTCCAAATATATATCTAAATCTATTTGCATTTTTGGCAATGGAGTTCCAAATCTTTTAATTTTGTCAATTGAGTCCCAAACATTTTCATATTTTTCTAATTAAGTCCATCTGGCCAATTTAGCAATAAATCGCTAATGTTGATACCAACCGTCCTACGCGGAGCAGCCAGCACTGACGTAGACAATTTTTAATTTATGAAAAATTTACCCCGATTAATTTTTGACTACAAAAAATCCCAAATTGATACGTTTGTGACAAATTTATCATCCGTTAGTTCCTGTTAAATTTTACTATCAACTTGCTGAGTTAGATAACATGTGGCAGTTAACGGGTATATCAGTTTGGGGTTTTACCCCTCCATTTGTTACAGGTTTATCAATTTATAGGTTTTTGTGATATTAATGCAATTAAACATATGGTAAATTTGTTACGAATATACTAGTTTGGGATTTTTTATGGTTAAAAAATTATTTTTTGGTAAATTTATTACGGATATATCAGTTTAGAGTTTTGGTGGTCAAAAAATTAGTTGTGGGTAAATTTATCATGAATATACCAGTTTTTGGTTATTCGTGGTATTAACCCCTTTGTTTTCAAGCACTATTTTTAATCCTTAAATGATTAAATCATTCGACCAATTTTTTTTTACAAAATCCATCCCATTTTCCACTACAAAGATAAAATTGACATCAGTCTTTCAATTGCCATTTAATGTGATTGCAAGTGTATAGATATAGAAAAACAAAAAAAAATAGAAAAGTGAATAAATGAAATTTCTCTTTTAGGCTAAACGAACTTTTATGGAAGTAATATCTTACAATAGAAAAAGAAAATATACAGCGCATTTATTATACATGGGCAATCCACAAGAAACAAAAAACTGAACATGTGCGATTCTTCGTTAGGTAAGTAGATCCTATATAGATATAGAAAAACAAAAAAAAAAGGAAAGTAATTAGGCAGCACCATCAAATGAATAATTAAGGATAAGTTTGTCGTTTTGGTGAAAAATAGGTGGATTTGGTCATTTAGGGGGGCAGAAATAGCGCCACCCTTTTTTTTTGGGGGGTCAGGTGAAGAGATTAGTTCGAGCAAATTCTTTTCATGTAGACCTTTTAGTTTAAAAAGGTTTTTAAAAAAATATTTTTTTATTTTAAATAAATTATAACGCGTGTGTACATATATATAACTTATGGAATTCTATTTTGCCTTCAAACATCAGAGCAAACAAAGTGTTAAAGGTTTCTTGTCTTTGTGAGTTCTTAAAGTGAGTTTTTGCAAGAGATTGTGAGATAGCACTTGTGGATTATATTTTGAATGCAATTTTCGATTAAAAAACATTTGAGCAAATTGTGGATTTTGTAATCTATGAATTCATAGTGAATTTCATAACGACTCTGTGAAGTAGATATCGACATTCAAACTAAACTACGGAAATCTCTTGTATCCTTATAGTTCTTTGTTGATTTCTCTAGTAACTTCTTTTTTTCTTGCATTAAACCTAGATTGTAAAATCCGTTAACTTTTGCGTTATTACATGCCAACGACCATAAAAATAACCAATCAAAGTTTTATTGTATGAAGCTGGTAGGAGTTGGCTGCGGGAATTATTTTCACTTCATTGCCTTGGGTTCGTCTGATTCTTTTGTTGGACGTGCGCTATCTTTTCTTATTTTCGGAAATTCAGACACCCAATTATTCCAAGCATGTGTTCTCACCAACCCAACGTGCCACCACAATGATAAATGAATGCTCCAAAAAAAAAATTAATGATTATATTGCGAAGTAGGACATAGGTTAAACGGCCAAATTCATGTTTGAACCTCGAATTTATTAAAACAGACTTGATAGGAGATGTGATCTGACTTTTTAGATCAATTGACAATGCTTCCACACTGGTCATGAGGGTCGTGATCAAATCCGCGCGTGCAACAAACTATGAACTTCCCAAAGAAGTTTGCTAATTTTTATGCACAATGAAATGGAAAAAGCGTGACTATCCTTTCGTTTTCGAGTAGGTAAGTGATCACTGATGTTTGGGAATGGACATTCTCTGTTCTCGATCTCAAACGCTCGCCATTTCTCTCCTTCTTTCCTTTTTCGGAAAAAAATTGTCCAAATATATATCTAAACCTATTTGCATTTTTGGCAATTGAGTTCCAAATCTTTTAATTTTGTCAATTGAGTTCTAAATATTTTCATATTTTTCTAATTAAGTCCATCTAGCCAATTTAGCCGTAGATCGCTAATAAAGTCACCGGCTGTCCTACGTGGAGCAACCGGTGCTGACACAGATAATTTTTAATTTTTTAAATTGACCTGGATTTAATTGGAAAAATATGAAAATGTTTGGTACTCAATTGATAAAATTAAAAGGTTTAGGAAAACATTAAAAATTATCCAAGTCAACACTGATCGCTTCACGTAAGACGACCAGCATTCATATCGGCGATTTCCAACTAAAATTAGCTGGATAAATTCAACTGTAAAAACATAAAAATATTTAGAGCTCAATTGAGAAAATCAAAAGATTTATGACTGAATTGGTAAAAATACAATAAATTTAAGACTTTTTAGGTAATTTTTATTCCTTTTTTTATTATCCATTTTGCTCACTTGACCACTGTCGACATGCCTCGAACCACCCATCAACAATGACGACTGGACTTTGCCTCTGCCATTGTCATCGCTACTTGCTTCCATCATTGATGTTGATTCGACAGCTTCCGGTTCAATGTACGGGAGCTTCCAAATTCCATGTGAAACTTAGGAATTTCAAATTTAATTTCCATACCTAATTTAATTTCTAAAGTTTGGGACTAAATTAACGTCACAACTGATCATGCCACATAGACCGATCAATATTTATGTTAGCGATTTTCGAATAAAATTAGCTAGAGAGACTAAATAGGTAAATTGTTAATATGTTTATGATTAAATCAATATAATTGAAAAGTGTAAGACTAAATTTGCCGCCGCACAATAGATTTGGAAGACTTATTTGACAATTTCCCTCAAATTTGTGGTTACGACAAATTGAGACTAATATATAAAATGTAATACAAAATGATTTGACATTGTTATTGATTGCTTTACATAATCAATATACTTAAATGTCAACTTATGTAATTTGGCCATCAACTAACATATCAACATCCAATCTCCACAAAAATGAGAATAGCGATTGATTACGGCATATGGAGACTAATTGACCTTCGTTCCAAGTCCAACGTGCAATGTAATGAGAGAATTCGGCGAACTCGCAAGCATGTAGAGATGGCCCTCCAAAATTGACCAATTTATTTTTTGTCAGACAAAAACGTACTTCATTACTATCTTAAGAGAGTTCGAGTGCATGAAACGAGATTCCGAACACAATAAAGCCCAAAGAGCATGAGAGATTAGACAACCGATTATGAGGCAGGGATCCACACCGATGGGCTTTTGCCAAAATTGACCACTTGAATACTCATTTAGGAATGTCGGTGGATTTGGTATTAACTCTATACCAAAAGATGCCGCCGCATGGCCTTTGTGGTGTGGAGGCCACACAACATACATGGTGTGTCGATCCGATGAAATGGTGCTTCGAGACCATGGCATCGGGCCAGGGGGTCGGTGGTCTCTCACATTGCCGGGGTCATATGAGTGACTTGCTATACTATAGCTTCTGCGCTAAAGATGATGGTAGAGACAAAACTATTTTGTGACATCCCAAGTCCATGGAAGTGAACTTAAGGTCATGAGTACTTCTTCTAAGGTACTTTGCTAACATTGATTCTCGGCTTAGGTCATTACATCATTGTGTACTTGTACTTCTGCTTTAGAATATTATGAGATAGCTATCGCACCCACATGTAACATGTAAAGCATTACCATAACAAATGAATCTCGGCCTAATCATGAGTGGGGTCATTATTCAATAGGAGAAATAGAAAAATTAGGAGAAAATTGCTCAACAAGTCTTAAATCCTACGTATGAAATGTCATTGAGTCCTAAACATTTCAATTAGCTCAATCAAATCATAAACTATAACAACAAAAAGAATGCAATTGAGTTCTAAACTTGTCAATTAGTTCAATTAAGTCCAAAACCTTATACTTTAGTTTGTCCTTGGAAAGTTTGCATCGACCTTCGATGGGAGGTAAAGAGATAAAATGAAATGAACGGAGCTAAACGGTTCCTACCTAAAAGATAAAGTTGTAACTTCGGCACTCGGGGGTGCGATTCTAGACCCACCATTGATGCATGAGAATGAGGTTTTTATCAACTGCTGAGATGGTCATTTTGAGAGATATTGGTTATGTCTGATTTCAATCATTTTAAACAATATACTGACCCTATAACTATAAGATGTCCCGCAAAATATGCCGGTCAGATTGTGATTGGCATGAGTTTTGCCAACAGCAGGATTGACATGTGCGAGATTGTTGCTGGCGAATGTTGGCATTAAAATTTGACATGTTCAGCATAGACGGTAGGCATTGAAGAGGGGAACCAAGATTGATATGTTACAAGCGATTAACGTCATGACATAAGCAGTCGGCATACACGTGGCACAAGTGGTTGGTAGACACATGATAGAAACCGCTGGCATACAAGTGACATTGGCTAGTATACACGTGGCAAAAATGGCTAGCATGACGTCAAATCGGCTATAAGTGTTAAAAAAGTGCAGGAACAGTAATCTTCTTGTCAACTGTAATCCTCAAATTACATATAGATGATAGAGATTGTAATCAGACATATGGTAGATGCGGATTGACATAATGGCAAAACTGTTGACGTGAATACCAAACTCGTTACCAAAAATTGATACTAGCTGTGTCCAAAACGTGGGGAGCACGTCTACAGCATTGGGGACACGTTCGGAACGTGGGGAACTTGCCCAAAACATGGCGAACGAGTCTTAGAATGTGGAATTGAGATTCTAAATGCTCATAACTATAAAGACAAGCGCAACGCGTGGGGGCCGCATCCAAAACTTGAGGAGCAAATCTTAAAATGTGAAAGTGAGGTCCTAGAGGCTCATGGCTATATAAAAAAACGTCTCAAGTACGAAGAAGGATATGCACACTCAACAAAATCGCAAGATTTTACTTATTTTATCTACTCGTTTTCCGTTCTTTCTTTTGCTAAACTCTTCTTCTAGTGAATTCAATTTGAGCTTGTGCTGTTGGCTTTTAGTTCTGAGTCATCCTTGAGCTTGATTATCATAGGGAGGTCTCAAATGAAACCTAAGACCAATCAACCATAGGCCAATTTTAACCCGCTAAAGATTATAACCCCGTTTAAGTTGAGCTGAAGATGACTCGCTATAGCGTTTTCACGATGAGTTTGACACAACGGCTTCAATTTCATGCATGTTACAAGACTGAGCAATAGACAAACTCTTAAAAATTATACAGAAAGACACGTGACACGGCTGAAAAGTGAGTATAAGAAGAGAGACTCTTGTATGGACCTGATTCAACACGGATCATATCCATCGCCAACCGAACGACAACAGCCGTTGGATAAAGTCAGTTCCATACAATACCTACATCATCAACGGTCATGATCGATGCGATTGATGCTGAGGGAGAATCTACCATGAATAAGGGGAGAAGTGCATGAAGAAACAGGGAGCCCACAACAGCGGCGGGTGAAAACAGACCCACATGCCTGACTGACATGACAATGGCCTACATTAACCAGAGACAAACTAGTACTAGCTTCGGACCGGCAGACAAATCACCATCAAATATAGGTCGTCGGACACTGGAGGAACATGCCACTTCCCTCCAATTTACGATTTGGAAAATGCTTCTCATTCCAACTCAATGCTCTGGAAAAACAAGCACACCAATTCACAGGTAGTTTTCACCATTGATGCTAGATCAGGAAATTTACCATCAGAGAGGGAGAGAGTAATTCTTGTTCACATGGAAGAAAGTAATGCTTAACATGCTGAGAAATTACAATTTCTTGCTAAGTAGAACAGCCACATTCATATGGTGACAAAAACCCAAATACGGTATGGAAGACTCTACTCGTGCTTACTTGTTTTTTCGTCTACTTGCTTGAAACAAAGGAACTCCCAGGTTTACATGTTGACTTAGTTTTGCGTAGTTTTACAGAGAAATCATCGACAGGAGTCAAACACATACAGAGCTCCTCTCTTTTACTAATGCACCATCTCCTCATTCCAGGTTTAACATCCTTGCAGATCCCGCCATCTAAGATAAACCAAACCTGCACGATAGTGTGCGTATGCGCCTGCCACCACCAATATATGGAAGAGTTGATGACTATGTCCTGCAATATCGAATTTTCCGGGCATCCACCTCTCTGGTATCCTCATGGCATAAACAAGAGCTCCGAGACCATAGAATGCTCCCATCAGAGCCTCATACCCGGTAGTGTGGAGGGCCTCAGGGTGGTGCCAGAACAAGATGAGCTTGTGCAGGATAGGCGCTACTCCAGAGAATCCCATCCCGAAGAAGAGCGATGCCCGTATTGTGCGGAACTCGGGGTTCTGGAAGACTGGCAAGAGGGAAAACAAGATAGTGGCTATACCCAAAATGGTTATGAATCCCATGTAAAGGTTGCAGAAGAAGGGATTGCACATGAACGAATAATAAACGGGTGGGTAAAATGAAGTGGCTATAAGAGCTGCAATTCCGGCATAATCGAGCCTGAGCATGATGTATGATAAGCGCTCAGAATGGCACGATAGGAGGTGGCATGTGCTGCTGGCTAGCAAACAGAACATTGCCCCGCCCATAAACACGAAAAAGGGCCACCGTGTAATGGGTCTGGTCACAAGTGGAGCTATCATGTTCAGCACATCCTCTTTCATACTCCGCTGAAAGTAATCGGAGCATTAAAACAGATTAGTTTGATCGGGGAACATAAGAGGATGTATAAGAACAGTTAATTGCAAGTATCAAAACAGGGAGCACGCGCCAGGTTGCATAGACACATGATCAATTTTACGAAAAAGCATAGGCATATACGCAACGAACTCAGCTAATTACAAAAGCAAAAGACATAGCTGATAGCATACAAATTGCAATCATTATTAGAAGACTATTCGAAGCCTGCCAAATGCAGCACTTCGTTCTTGTGCCGCAGAAGATGCCCAGTAACTGAAAGATGGACAGATTGTACGCGCAGATATACAAATGAAGTACTATTTTACATAATGAACCACAAGCAATATACTTTTCACAATGAAAGACTTTTGAAGACTTAAGATGCAAATATCTGCAGAGTAGTAAGTCCAAATTAGGATATTAACTTCTAGCAGCTGTGTAACCATAAATCAATTTCAATACTAGTTTCCATCTCCAAATTCCGAATGTATTTAAAAGAGACATTACATAAGCACAGATTGCAGAGAACAGAAGAAGCTTGGCCTGGCCACAAATTTCTTTTCAACCATCTGGGAATATCAACATCATAGTAATGCCCGGTTACTTTGCTTCAGAATGTATATTAACACAAAACTCTCTTTTAGAAGATGGAGCAGCCACATTACATCTAATTCCTGCAAGCCTACATGTAAACAAGGGCATCAACTGCCTAGCATAATACATACAAACAACAATCAAGGCTGGAGATTCAGGGGAATGAGATTCTTATCAAAATTACTCCTTATAAGAAAATCTTATGGACTGATGAAATTTTGCATTGGTAAAACCTACAAAGACCATAGACGACCCCAGTAACTTCTTTTACCTGACTCCCAAGAAAGAAACAGACAATACTGAAACAAGCAATTCTAGAACACAAATTCCTGGCAACCAACAAAGAGCATGAGAGAGACATCAGAAGAAAACAATATCACGAGTACACTATTATGCCATTGATTTTCCTTCCAGACTATGTGAAAGATTTGATGAACCTCCACAGACACAGACACAGACACAGACACAGACACACACACATGCACACACACAAACATTAGTACACAGCATGCAATTAAAATTTGAAGGAATGAGATAAAATGAAGAATTTAACAACAAGAATACTTTATAAAGGGGAAGAGCACTACCAGAACACAAACATCAGTGTGATTATGGGAGAATCGCTCGGGCAAACAATTATACAGAAGTTCCATTACATGCCAGCCGGATAATGATGGCAACAAATCCATGGAAGGCAAGGAAGTCTTCAACTCTTCCCTGAGCTTGTGCAGATCAGGCATATTAGGCAAGGAAGGGAGGGATGTCATCAGTTCTGCATGAATTTTGTGTAGATCGGCCTTTTTCAGTGCATCAGGGAGATGTAAAGAGTGGATATCCACAACATTCGGAACCTTAGAAGCAGTATATATGGTGAGGGAAAGAAATATGAAGAATCCAATCAGATGGCTGCAAAATATGACAAGACATGCTTAGAGATCAAATAAAGTTGTTGACCAAAAAATGCTATTCAAATATCATAATAGAGGATAAAAAAAAATTGTAGTTCTTGAGGAAGGAGACAAGGCCAACTACATATCATATAGATGAGGCCTAAAGACAGGATATGTAGCTTCATATATTAGAAATGAGAAACATAACTGAAAATACAGAGCACATCTTTTTTTCCAACAAGCTGCCGAACTACTTCCTTAAATATTTCTGATTATGAGATCTATATTCACTTATTTTTCAAAAGCAAGAGCCAAAATGAGATCTCTCTTTACAGTCAAGCAAGAGCAAAAAGAATCAGAGAGACTGTATTATTTGTGCAGGACATTTCGAACTTCAAAGCACTGATATCTAAGTTTCACCATTGTGTAGTCACCCATACAATAAACATAAGGAAAATGTCTTTGACATTTGGACAAACACGTGACAACTGGATTTGATGCATCAGACAACAATCAGAACTAGCTGCTAGTAAATGACTTCAATGACAAGGCAATAGATGATCTTGACTAATATAACTATATAAGTTTTGTGGATTAGAGCTTCCACTAGTACAACTGTAAGCTTGTGGTGCTTTCCTATAAGCTACCAGAGAAATACTTCCATAGATGCAATCATTTCAATAGAGCCTGAGGAAAATAATGGTGAAGGGTCTGAATAAAGCAGGAACCAATCACGTATTCGAACTAGGTTCCACAGCAATTCTAGAACATTTAACCAAAGAAAATACAAAATTCTTCTATGCATTTGACCAACATCTAGCCATAATTCATCCAAACAACAAAGAAAAGAGAAAAAAAAGAGGGAAACATCATGTATTAGATGATTAAACAATGAACGCATTGAGAATGCGCAGACAAGTCAACAACCACAACATATAGAAATAGAAGAGCACAATTTTTCAGGAATCATCTGGTCAAAGTATACCAAATTGAGGACACCATAAATATACTATACAAGGCAAAGGGATTAATTATTCCAAGGATTAGCAAGCACCAAGACAAGGTACTAAGTCCTAGCAATTCTTACAATGACAATTTGCAAATTTTAAGCTTCATGCATGCACTTGTTGTGCTTATAACTATAAAAGTTGGAAAAGCTAGCCAGATCCTTGGATTGGCTTACAACCAAGTAGAGTGTTCTACTAGATCCTTACTTCACCAGATAAGAACCTCGAGATCTTAATCTTAGATGACAAATTCCTGAAATATAGAGTTGGCGTATTTCGTTTCTTCTTAGAAGAACTCAAACCATATTAAAAATGAATACTTATCTAAGCTAAGAAATAAAGTTGAAACTTAAATGGATAATTGGAGCAAATTGGCAATAGTAGTGCTCCTACAACATATTATTTCAATATAAAAAATTAGAGGAACCCAAAATGCAGCTGCAGAGAATAAACTTATAGAATACAATTTCCAGTCCAGTAAATTGGATCCAAAAATCTCAGGAGCTAATGCATAGTTCTTTGGCTGTTCATGTGGGGAACTGAATGAGTACCCACCAGATTGCAAGGTGTCTTTGACTTGATTAAAACAAGCAGCGCGCTGAACCAATCTTTTGACGGTCACTAAGTACGAGGCAATCAAACTACCCGACAAAAAGCCCGCAAACCATTTGAAGCAGGAGCTAGTAAAATTCGAAATACTGTAAACAGGTAGCTGCAAATATAGAAAGCTTACGTCCAAACGTTCAGCGTCTCGTTGTGAATGGTGAAGATGCTAAGCAAAATTTGCTTCAAAGGCCACTCGGATCGGTAATGTCCGACGATGTACTCATTGTCCCTCAAATACGCGGGTAAAGAGTGGTATTCGACAAGCTGATACTTCACCTTCTTCCACAACCTCTTCCCTTTTCCTTCATGCGTGGACACTTGCTGCTGATGGCTCTCCCTCGTTTCAGAAGATAATTCCACTTTCTTAAGCCTTTTGCTTGCCATTCTCTGATCGAGACCAAACAAGAATTCTCAACAATCTCTGTTGGTTGGAACAAAGAAGAGACGGTAATCTAAGAGCACACCAATTAAGACGCAGGCACACGATCAGAGCCCATTTCTCTTTCCAATCGCACACAAGACACTTCGGAATGCTTCGTTTGCATAAATTATCTTTCAGCAAAAGAACATGATCACAGAGCAAATATCACCTCCCAAGAAACGGGAACATCGAGCATATATGGATAAATATCAGCCTTTTTCAGGTGAAATACCAAAGGATCACTCAACAGAATCGCTAGCACAATCAAGAATGACCCAGAAGAAGAAATAACAATTGACAAAAGGAAACAGGAAGAGAAAACACGGGGGTACCTGAAATATAGAAGAACCACCGGCTGAGACACAAGACCCAGATGATGATTCCTTAAAAATCGATCCCCCTATTTGAAGGCCTTCGGAGGCGGAGAAAGTCTCGAGCTTCGAACGATCGGCTTTACGTAAAAGCCGAAATCGAAGCCGCCCGAAAACTCCAACGCCACCGAACCTAGTGCCAATGGCGACGACAACAAATACGCAACCTTTCTTGGCTGATATAGGGCTGCAGCTTGCACGCGATGGCAAGCCGAAAAAACAGAGACTTTGAAGGTGACGGTGACGCGAAACGCTGAGGAGAGGGAGAGGGAGAGGGAGAGGGCATCAGAAGATGCGGAGATGCCGAGGAATTTATTTTTTGTTGTTGGATGGTTTGGTGATGTTCACGGGTTCCGGGAACAGCACGGTTTGCTTAGGGAAATTAAGTTTGGATTAACGCTAATTTCGAAGGATAATATCGTAAATGGTCCATGAAATTTTAGCTCAATATGTAATATGATCTTTGATTTTAATTTGTTCAATTTGGTCTTTAAACTTTATTTAATTATGGGGAAAAGCATCAAAAAAAGTCATAAACCTTTTGCATTAATGCCAATTTAGTCCTCAACTTTTTGTTTTTGTGTCAATTCAATTTTTCCGATTAATTTTGGCCAGATATTAATAACATGGACACTGGCCGACCTACGTGATATTGCCGGCGATGACGTGGATAAATTTTAATAATATTTTAATATTTTTCGAATATTTTAATTTTTTTCTTACCCTTTCTTCTTCCTCCAGTCGGTCACTCGTTCGGCAACCGGCTGGAGGCCAAAGCCAGCGAGGTTTGCCGGCCTCTAGCGAGCCCTGCCCCGCTGGCCACTGGTGAGGGGGGCAAGGCTTGACCCTCGCCGAATTGCCGCAAAGGCAGCCTCGCGCTAGGTTGGGGGAGGCTCGCCCTTGCTAGCCATGGGGGAGGCTCGACCTCGCTAGATCCAGCGAGATTGTGCCTCACCCAGCCCAGCTCGAGGCCGCCCTCGCGGCCATTTGACAAGGGCTCGAGCCTTGCGCTGGGCTGGGCGAGGTTCACCCTCGCCGTTCATGAGAGAGACTCGACCTCGCCAGATCTGACAAGGTCACGCCTAGACGAGCCTAGCTCGAGGCCACCCTCGCAGCCATCTGGCGAGGGCTCAAGCCTCGTGCTCGGTTGGGCAAGGCTTGCCCTCGCCGGATCTAGCGAGGATCGAGCCTCGCCGGCCATAGGTGAGACCCGACCTCGCCAGATCCAGCAAGGTCGTGCCTCGCCCAGTCGCTCAAGCCTCACGCTAGGCTGGGTGAGATTCACCTTCGCCAAATCTGGCGAGAGTCGAGCCTCGTTGGCCATGGGGGAGGCCCAACCTCAACAGATTCGGCGAAGTCACGCCTCGCTGGATTTGGCAAGGGTCGAGCCTTGCTGGCCATGGGTGAGGCCCGACCTTGCTAGATTCGGTGAGGTCCAACCTCGCCCAGCCAGCGGGGCTTGCCGGCCTTAGCCTCCCGGCAACTCGTTAGAGGAAGAAGAAAAAAAATCGAAAAATATTAAAATATTATTAAAAGTTATCTACGTCATCACCGACGGTGTCACGTAAGTTGACCGGCATCTACGTCAACAAATTCCAGCCAAAAATAGTTAGAAGGACTAAGGGGGCGTTTGGCAATTTGCCAAATAGTGATAATTTCTGTTTTTTTATTCCAGAATTAGTTTGGGAGCAGAAATTCGTTTGTTAAAATTTTTTTGCCTGGGCACAAATTTACAAAAAATTGTTCACAGAATTAGTTTTGAAACAAAATTAAGAAGCAAAAAAAAGTAGCTTCTTGATTCTGGAATAATTTTTCCATTTCTGATTCTTCTTAGTTTTCTTCTTCCTTTTTTATTTGTTCTTCATCTTCTTCTCGGTCTGCCGTCGACCGGTCATCGGGGACTGACCACTGGCGACCAGCCAAGGCCGGTGAGGGCGGCCCTCCCCGTCGCCACCACTGGCCATGGTGAGGTCGACCTTGCCTTGGCCGGGCGAGGCTCAACCTCGCCTTCATCTGGCAAGGCCGACCTCCCGGTAGCCAGGGGACGACAATGGCAAGGTCGGCCTCGCCTAGCCAAAGGTGAAGCCAACCTAACTGTCACAATCAGCGAGGGCGGCGGCGAGGGTCGCGACTCCCTCGCCGACCCTGGCCTATGGCAGGTCGTCGACGCCGGCGACCGACCGTGGTCAAGGAAAAGAAAGAAAAAAAAAAGAAACATTAAAAAATTCAAAAAATTATTAAAATATTATTAATAAAAAGAAATTTTGTGTAGTTACCAAACGCATTTCTATTCTTTTTCTATTCTAAGAATAGAAATTTTGGGCAGTTACCAAACGTTTTCAAATGCTTAGAAAATTTTTTTCGGGCACGGAATAAAAAAGAATCATTTTTTAGAAGAATCAGTTCTCAGGCACAGAATCATTGTCATGCACGTCCTAAATTGACACCAAAAAAAGGTTTAGGACTAAACTGGCACAAATACAAAATGTTTAAAACTTTTTTGACACTTTTCCCTCCAATTATGCAAATTATTAGATGTGGTCTTTGAACTTTTGGTACATGTTCAATTTAGTTCTTCAACTATATATAATTGTTCAATGTGGTGCCTGAAGTTTTGGAATATGTTTAAGTTTAGGGATAATATTGAACGTTTACATATAATCCATAAACTAAATTGAACATAAACTAAAAGTTCATGAATCACATTTAATAAATTAAAAGTTCAAGGACAATATTATATATTAGGTTAAAGTCCAGAGATCATATCGAATAAATTCAAAGTTCAATCGGCTACATTTGCACTTTTGGTTTAATAATTATTTGTATCATTTCTTCAATTTTGATTCTGACTAGGTTAAATTTTAGCAAAAGCTAATATATATCAGGAAGATATTTTGCCTTTGGTGGGAACCTTGTATGCGTCAACGCCGCAAAAGGTCAGGCGCCCCCGTTTTGGAGTTCCATGGTACGTCGTCAACTTTGGGTGCTCTATGTCTGGGGCTGATGAACTTTGACAAATTAAGCCTTTTATTTGATCTGTGGATCTCTCACTTAGTAAATTTTAGTTCCACATTGAACAAAAGGAATAGATTTGCTCAATATTCTTGTTATGGAAATTGCCAACAATCAATGTACCGAGTTGACTCTGGCCCCCAAATCTTTTCGGGCGATCATTTACGTGCCGCAACTTTTAAAGAATGATTGCTTAAGTGACTGTCAAAAAATATAACTTGTTGCTTTAATAATAAAAGCTCTAAAGGTTTCACATTAAATCTGTCGTTCCTAACATTTTGGCACTAGACATTTTAAAATTGTATGACACATCTTGAATGCATCGATTTTCACATATAAAAAAATTAGGATTAAATGCCCCAAACATGCCCTAGCATTGTAGTTTATTTTTGCAAGGCTTGTGTTCGATCTCAAAATAAAGCAAGGTTAGAGAAGAAGCAATGTGAAACTAGGGATGGAAGGTGAACAAAATTTTGCTTACTTCCTTCTTTATGTGAGGAAAGCGAATGAGTTTTTGTGATTTTCAGTGAAATATTTTAGAGATAGAGTGTTGGCTCCATTATTTTGCTTTTGAGTCCAAAAAAAAAAAACAAAGAAAATTGTGGCAAAGCTGTAGAATATTTAGCTCATGACGTCAGTTTTGTCAAAATTCTAATTTTAAAAAGCTTAATGCCATTCTCTACAAAAAATCAACTTAATGCAAAAAACTTTATGATCAATCACTTTAACACCAAAAAAATTTGCAAAAATCCATTAAGTGACTTCGGCAAGCCCCGTCATAAAATTAATTATGAAAATTGTCAGAATTGATTTTCCAATAAGCAAAATTGTCGGGGCACTTAATTGATCTCTTTTGAAAGTCGTGATACACTAATGATCATTTGAAAATGTTTGAAATTAGAGAATTTTGACATCAATACTGCCCTTTTTCCAATCTAGATGTGAGATGAGATTTTGAGAGGTCCTTTTCTCTATCTAGATATGTAAAGTAAATTCCAAGTCCATCATTTGAAAATAATGGGAAGTTTTTCATATTCTACTTATATAATTTCCCCATTTCTCGTTCGACCAATAAAAAAAGTTGAGTCTCTTCTTTTCATTTCATTTATTTTCTCCAATGGTTACATTATCAATGTTTGTAAGAACTCAATTCAATTCATATCGGCCAAGCTCCCAAAAGGAGTATTCCAAGTGATAATACAACGTTGTCATCATTTAAACATAGCTGTTTTGCCTCTTCAATGTGATTTGGAATTTTGGGATATTTCAAACTTCCATACTTAAGGAAATGACATACTTGTTAGTTGCTAAACAATACTCTGAATGCATGGTTCTTCCAACCTTGTCACCTTCATCATCCTAGAGACCTACCTGGAGTAGCACGTTGTCTTGATATCTCGTCTCAAAGATCACTTCCCACTCTTGAGGGTATAGGTGTACATAAACCACATATTTATTATAGGAGTTCCTACTCTGATACCATATGTAATAACCCGAAATTATCTACATTGACCTCACGGAAGGAATATCCGAAGTAACCACTTATGGTGAAGATCATATAAGGGTTAGATGTCTATTCATGAATCAATCGGCTAGGCCTTTCTCATCTAAGATGGGATTTTGATATGTGACAAATTTTCTTTCCCTTCACATTACTTATCAAATCACGGTGTTGGTTTAAAACGAGTCGTTTTGTGTACTTCCATTCTCTTCAAACAAGTTGCAGATTCAATCACAATGATGAAATTTGTATGAAACTTGCCCCAAAAATCAGATACTTTGTTGATTAATCATATTCACATATGTCTAAACTAGAGAAGAATTTAACCAGTCAAGGACCCTCTAGATCTCAATGACTTGCAAGAATCAACAAAAGATCATCGTCATCCAAATCGAAGAAGACAATTTCGCTGATTCGTGAGGGAGGAAGTAGGTAGACATGGACAAGTCGGTCACGTGTGTTGCCCATTATTCTATTCATCATATTCAATACATAGCGTTTATGGCAAAGCAACATGTGACGACATTCGTGATCCGAGCCGGGACTGCCAACGAAGAGGGCGTAACCGCCATAGTCCAAAGGTCGGGTAGCTCGGTCATAGTGATCACGCACCACAAATTTATGACGCCTCGAAACGTAAGATTGGTTTGATAAATAAAAAAAGAATAGTCAAATTGGATGATAGTAATCCACGAGTTACTCTTTATGTAGATTGAATTGTTTTTACTAAAAGTACAAGCAAAAAAAAACAGGTGGAGGTTGACGCTTCCGTAAAAGTTCTGTTCTTGTTACAAAATGTTCGGTTTAGATCATAACAATTTAATGCACTGATATTCCGATGGTTTCGAGACGGACGGCTTTCTCATCGTCATCTCAACTGGTAGAGTCATAATTATTTAGTCCCCAAAGAACCAACCGTCCAAATTTGATCAGCCCGTCACTGCCTTTCCTCATTCCCCCTCATCCTGACCATTGCGTCTGAAGCTGGAAAATGTTTTCACTTGAGGTGGCCAATATCTAAGGCACAAACTAAGTTGATGTTGATTTCCGACGTGACTCAAAAGATTCGTTAATGATTCAAGTTACCATTAATAGTTTGGGAGAATACTAAAAATAAACCAGAGTTTTCTCCCCAATATGGAAAAGATACTTTGGTTTTCAAAACTAGCTACAAGTTTTGTACCTCTGCCTAACTGAAATGACCCAAATACTCTCTATTGTCTGAAAGCCCTAAAAAGCCTAGCCTCACATCATTCAAAACACCTCAAGCTCTCAACCAAGTCTGCCACCACCTCCCTCGCCGTTGTCCATCACCTTCGCCGTCTCGACTGCTCCATCGCCCGTTTCTCTCTTTCCCCCCAGCCAAGGTCAGGTCTGTCCCTATCCCTCTCCATTTATCCGCATTTTTGGAAGATGAAATAGCAACGTTGTAAACAAGTTCACAATTTTGCTCAGTCGAGATTTGCAACTCGAATTTTTAAACATAAAGGTATATTTTTTTCATCGTTGAGTGACAATTCAGACAAATTTTTGGTATTTTCCCTAGTACTCTTCTTTGGGACTCTCACACTCTACAATCATCAGCACTTATCCTTACAATCTTCTGTGTTTTTTGCACACACGGGCCTCATCATATTTTTCTAAAGATCATCTCTTCCTAAGTACTTTTTGTCTCTTTGAGTTTGGTGTTGCTCCATCAATGCTTCTTCCCTTAGATCCTTCCAGGTCATGATGACTTTTGGTTTGATCGAAAGCCAACAAAGAAGAGTCGGTCCGATGCTCTTTGGAAAATTAGCACGAATTAATCGGTTACAATCGATATCATCCGTGTTCTATGCCAATTGTGGGTCCACGTGTGTCGCTTTCCTAATTCTCGTTCTTTTCCTTATTCTTCTCTATTTTATATTCTCAGCCAAATAAACAATAAAGAGAGTACGATCTTTCACCGCTATGAAAAAATTAGCACAACCTTTCAAAGGTACCAAAGAAAATGCGCATTTTACGACTTTGACAAATTCAAAACGACTTTTAAAAAATTACAAAGATATACGCACAAAGTTAGGCCCCTGTGACAAAAATAGTATCCGTTAACATTTCGTCTATGACTGAAAGATCTTACTCGGAAAAAAAAATTCCCCAGTGCTTATTTTAAATAGGGAAAATTTTCAGCGATTGTTTATGATTTTAGTGCTGGAGATACCAAGCAATATATATCAAGATGGAAGTGGGCTTTATCTAGCCATCAATGCAATGAGGGTCACATGGGCTGACTCATAGTCAAGATAATGATACAAAGTACTAAAGGATGTTATTTTGTTAGATTAGTAAAAGGTTGCGAATTTTTTTTTATACGTTTGAAGGGTCGTATTCAATTTGTCACAGTAATAAATGGTTATGCATTTGACCTTTTGTTCTCGAGTTACCTAATTTACTATTTTTATCTTGTTCTTTTCCATCTTTGAATATCTAAAGGAATGTTTGTTGAATAAATAGTAATATTATGGTGTGTTTTGGGAATCTCACTTTGGATCAACACGAGTTGTCTTGAATCTATAATCTTGGAACACTCCAAAATAATTGAATCTGGTGAAAACAGAACGGATATCTTTAACAAGAAGAAGAGAAGATAAACTATGATACACACACTTGGCCCTTTATTTTTTTCGGGTTTATTTCATTTCATTTATTTTATTTTTCTGAAATAATTCTGAAATGATAAGTTCTAGTAGTAGTTAAATAGACCATGAATCACAGTCGAGATAATGCTAGATAAAAGTAACAAGAAGAAGAGAAGATACACCATGATTTTACCTGGTTCGGTCCAACATAGAGAGAGGAGCCCCAAAAGTTCCGCTATGATCCGAAGAAGTACAAGCACTAACTGCATAGCAAGTGTTTCCGACCCATCGAAATGTCCCCCCGAAGAAAGCAGCTCCTGCGGAGGCTCCTACTGCCTAAAACCGAAACGAACCGACACTTCCTGGGAGGGTGCATGTCGCGAAGTGCGGGCAGAAGCAGAAGGGCAAGGCCCCTGTAGGGAAGACCGACGTGACCGATGCCCTGCCCATGCTATGTTCGATATCTCCCTTATGTTGGCAGCGGTGAACATGAGCGACGTAGCAATCTGATCGGGGCGATGGCTCGGCTGATGAGGCGGTGTGCAGTGACCAGGCGAAAGCGGTCCGCCTCGTGCGAGGCGAAGCAGAACAGCCGTGCGTGAACGCCGGTGCAAAGCGAGTGGTGGCGGGTCAAAAGACGATCGGGGTCTTCGTATGAAATCGAGGAAAAGGAGGAGATCGTGAAAACGAGTGGAGACTTGTTGATGAAATTGCTGGATTGATGGAAACTGCGTGTGAATTTCCACGAAGCAGAATGAGGTGCGGGCCGTTCGGGAAAGAAGAAAAAGTTGGAGAGGAAGACACCACGAAGTTTTGCAGGGTGTGTTTCTCTTTGATAGAATTAGTAGAAACCTAATATAAAATGAATGTTCATAAAAAAAAAATCTTAATTAAATGGTGTGTTTGTTTTATTGAAAATTTCATGGTGAAGAAAATGTTTTTCATGAAAATCATTTTCAAGTAAAACGGTTAATTTTCACAATCTAAGCTTATTGTTTGCGATTCATGGAAAACATTTTCTATATTGATTAGTTTCATTGTCCATACACTGGAAAGTTGGAAAACAATTTCTTGAAAATAATTTTCATTTAAACGAACGAACCCTTAAAACACTTTATTAGTTAAAACTATTATATAGTATCCACTTTGATAGTAAAATTTTTAAAACAATAACATAAGTGACTTCGACGACCCAATTCACTGAAAAATCCGGCATTATTTTAATAAACACGGTTTGTTGGAGTGACTTAAATGGACGGGTTTACAAATTTTTGGCAATAAAGCCATCCTCAAAAGTTTTGATATTAGATTGATGGTTCTAAAGTTTTGGCGCTAAACTTAATAAAATTGGAAATGTGAGAAAAAAGATGTCATGAATTACGAGCAAAAATATGGACCAAAAAAAAATTACGAGCAAAAATCACAACACAAATATCATACTTTTGTTACCAATTTTCTTTGCTCTGTTAGACTCTAAGCAAAATAATGGAGCAAACAACGACATAGAAACACGCGGACACACTCTTTTTCCCAAATAACTTTATCTAAAATCACAAATCAATTTGCTTTCCTCAAAAAAGAAATAAAAAAGTCAAAACTTTCTTCGTCTCTTGCCTCTAGCCTCACATTTGCTCTCTTTTTGGATAAAATCACAAATGGTCCCTAAACTTTAGGCAAACTTGTAATATCATTCCTAGGCTTTTATTTTATTCAATATAATTCCTGAACTATTCATAAATATTCAATGTAATTCTTCTGTTTGCTTAAACGACAAATCAAATGTTATTTGATAACGTGAAATATTATATATTGAGTTGGACTTATAAAAATGATGAGTCAATATGTCCATATTTTTATCCATTTACTTTAGAAAAGGTAAAAAAAGAATTATAGCATTAACTTGTTCATCTTTATTTGATGATGACGATCATTATATCCTAATTTGATATCAATATTTTACTTGAATAACCTACTTGTAACTTTTTTTTGTTGTCAACTGTTCAAATTCAAGGGATTGAAAGTTACATCAGGATCTTTGATAAACTTGAATTAACGGAAGGATGACATTGAACATTTTTATATAGTTTAAGTACTAAATCGCACATTTACCAATAGTTGAGGGACCACCTTGTACAAACTCAAAGTCCAAGAATGACATTACACATTGGACCAAACTTCAGAAACCATTTGTAAGATTTTTCCAAAAATCGGAATTTCAAAGTTTCAAACCTTGTGAAAAAGGATTGCAATGCTAGGGTACGTTTGGAACCAGTTCATTATCAATTCTGCACATTGCGAAAAATACATGTATACTAAGATGTTTGACATATACTTTGTGTGCCACTCAACTTAAAATGTTCAGTCTCAAAACTTTAGGAACAACAACTGAGTGCCACTACTTTATGGAGGATCACTTTAATGCAAAAACTATGTAAAAACCGTCCCTTTAATTGACTCAGACGAGCTTTTTTGTCTATTAAAATGATGTCAAATCGGATTTTCTAACATGTTAGGTCGCCGGAATCACTTACATATCCACCTTTGAAAAGTTGCGGCATTAATTAAACGAATGTTTGATAAGTTTTGCACGAAGTGAGCATCGCATGCTAATTTGAGTGTTGATACGGTCCTTATCCATCTTTGGGGCAATGGTTTAGGCATCAACAAGTGAGATAATTACCCAAGTAAAGAGTATTCAGACGAGAGACATGATCAGACATTGTTAGAAAGCACTTCCATGGAGTCACATTGACCTCGGGTCAAGCCTACTCACGTTAGAAAAATCTCAATGAAAAAAATAAATATCTACGTAGCAATAGCATGGTGCTTTCATCTACAAGTTTTTTTTATTTATTTTATAAATAGAATGGAAAAGAGTTAATAGTGAAAAGAACCATAACTGTGATAAAAAATAAAAAAAAAACCTTGTCTCTAAAGTAATAGGAAATTGACTTTTTCTACGTTATAGTCCGAAGGTATAATTTTATTTATTTATTCCTACATACAAATAGATAGACTTTTCTGAGCAATTGTTGCATGATGTGCGTGTGTATAACTATATATACAGAGAGAGAGAGATCGTTAGATTATGTGGGTTCCACATCAACCCACCTTATAGAATAGTTCGACACATTGGGATCACATGGTATCTCACAACGTGTCAATCTCCGGATGGAATAACGGCACAAATGATAGTCCAATATGTAATATGATCTCTAAACTTTTAATTTGTTTAGTGCGATCCCTCAACTTTTGGTAAATGTTCAATTTAATCCATCGACTGTATAAAAATATTCAATATTGTCCTTTCATTCATTCAAGTTCATGAATAACATTAAACATTTTCATATGAGTCGAGGACTAAATTGAACATGAACCAAAAATGCATGGACCACATTAAATAAATTAAAAGTTCAAAAATCATATTTCATATTGGGTTATAGTTGAGAGATCACATTAAATGAATTAAAAATTCATAAATTATATTGTACATTTAGCCAAAGTTGATTGATCATTTATGTAATTTTCACTGCCTGGCTCGCTTGTTAAAGAGAAGATTGCCGTTTTAGAACGACCGTTTGAAAACTCTCCCCTTTCCAGCGCGGACGACACAACGGCGAACCTTCGCGGTCGCTGCACGTAAGTTTGCTTTGCTTTGCCAATGTCCGTCGGATGAAGCCCGAACGCAAGATACCGCGTTCGTCAACCGCCATGCTATATTCGGTTTCTCCCTCCTTCCAGAAGAAAGAAAATTCTCGGGTGTTTCCTCAACCGCACTCTTCACGTCCCACCTTTCCCTCTATATAACTCCACCTCTCTCTCCCTCGTCTCTCCCACCTTCGTCTTCGCCCGCTCTGCAACGTTCGTCACAGAGAGAGAGAGAGAGAGATGAGCACTTACTACAACCAGAATCATCCGCCGGTCAGCGCCCCTCCGCCGCAAGGTAAACTTTGTGTTCTCTTGAGCTCGCCATCTTTGGAGGGCGAGCTGTTTGATTTCTTTCTTGCTGTTTCTGCTGCCGTTTCTCAAATTCATCGTCTGTGCTCTCCTGGGAGTTTTATGGTGTTTGTATTCTTGATTTCTTTGGCAGGGTACCTGAAAGTCGAAGGCTATCCTCCTCCGGGGTATCCGGCGCAGGGTTATCCGGCGCAGGGGTATCCTCCGCAGCAAGGATATGGCCAGCCCTACTACGTAGAGCAGCCCCGCCAGAGGAGGGACACCGGATTTCTTGAAGGATGGTAATCCATTTGCCTCTCTCTCTCTCTCTCTAGAGTACGCCACTGAATACGCTTGTTGAAAAGTAGAATTCGATCAAATCAATTGACTTCTTAAGTTTTTCATTCGAATGTACTTTGTATTTGAGCCGGTTGGATTCCGGTAGCACTCGGCGCGAACTCAAATAGCTTCTTGTTGTGGGTGCGTTTATTCCATGCTCTGCTCCAGAACTAATGAGTGTGTGTTCCATCTCGACCTTTTGCAGCTTAGCGGCGCTTTGCTGTTGTTGTCTGCTGGATGCGGTTTTCTGAGGCGGGCTCTGCAGCGGCAGGACGGATTTTAGGGAAGATCGTTCCTGTTTCCACCTCTGCAGGTTGGACGGAGGTGTTAGTGTCATGTTCTATCGGGATTTATTGAATGATCTCTGTCGATGTGTATATCTGTGGAGACTATTGTTACTCTTCCCATTCACTGATTATGAGACATGCCCCTTTTCTGAGCTCAGTGGGGGCTTATATATGCCCTTTCAAATGGCTAATTTGCTTACGATAAGGATTAATTTACACTCGCAACCGATGCTCGCTGGCGCAGTAAATATGCTGATTAAGTGCTTGCCCTAGCAACAAGATATCTTCTTCGAGTTCGCTCGGGATTTCTTTCGAGTTTCGATAGGTGCAATGAGTGAAAAAAACGCAAACCAGTTCGTACAGAAGTATCCTGGACGGTCCTCTTGATAACACACAGGACAGCTCCCAAGGAAAAACAATCGTGTAGTTTCTGTGGTTTTGCAGACATCGCAACGCATATTGACATCAGGAGTTTTAATGGAAAGGCGTGTCGATTCTGCTGTCAAAGACAGAGCTGGATCAATAGCATTGAACGCTTAGCTTCATTGCCATGATCGAATAGACGTTTCCAAAGTACAGAGGAAGTGAATATCATGGAGAGAACACTGCCTGATAGATGCACGTATGGGTGTATACTTTGCGAACAATCTGATCAAAATGGTCTCTTGACTTCTAACCTGAGCACACGAGGCAGTTTGTGGATCACCTTGTTTTCCAACTTGTGTAGGCGCTCTCTCGCGCGTCCCATGATTGGTAAATTCATAAAATACTGATCCAATCGTTAGAGAAAATGCTATCTATAGAAATCATTTTCAACGAAAGCGGTTACTTTAACTACTCCAAAACTCGATCTTTTTTATACAATAGACTCAATCTTTTAGAGTTAATACCATTAAAAATTCCAAATTAATATGCCGCGACACATTTACCCAAACTAATTTTGGACGAACAAAAAATCTCAAATAGGTAATCCACAACACATTTATCCCAAATTAGGTTTCATCTCACCGAAAAACCAGTATACAAGTGCCGATGCTGTCCACTGTCTTGCTCGTGCCGGGAAACTATTTGATATTTTGGCGTAAAATCTCATGAGATAAGCTATTGAAAGATTTCCACCGCCACAAAGTTTAATGAAGCTATTGAGGTATATGTACTGGGAGATTGAAAGTACAAACATTTTCAAGGTCAGTCTTAACTTCATGGATTTGGGCAACTTGAGACTCTCAACAAGTTTGAGGGGTGAGTTGAATTTCAAAGCAAAGTGATTGAACGAGAATATCTTTCCCCATGAACAACGTTCAATTGGACTAGCTTTCAAACAAAATTAGCAATCTCCAATGAGCATGCGCATTTCAAGGAAGCTTCCACTATGGTCCTTGAGCTAATCGAGTCAAGACGGCCTATATAACTAAGCAAATGGAAGAAAAAAGTGGATGTCAATAGCTTGCAGATTAGAGTACAAGTGAGCTTTGTTTAGTCACATCCAATCAAGGATCTTTGGCTCTCGCTGCTCGAAAAATGAAAATGAGTTGGAAGAAACGCAAACAGACAATCAGATTGACGTAGATTTTACGGATTGAAGTTTTAATCATGAAAATAGAACCCTTCCAGTGCACTTGTCGAGAAAATTATCTAAAACGTCATATACTTCTCATATGATAGCTAAATTAGCCATAAATTTTTTAATTATGCCAATTTAATCCTAAACCTTCTAACAACTTGCCAATTTAGTACTAAATTTTACAATTGTGCCAATTTAATTCTAAAAATTTTGATTTTTTACCAATTTAGTCCTAATCCTTTTAATGATTTGCCAATTCAGTATTTTCGGCCAATTTAGTCTAGTCAACGCTGATCATCCTGTGTGGCACGACCGGGACTTCCCTCAACCATCAACGACCAGCGACCTCCATTGACCATCAACCAAGCCCGGCGATGACGGGCAGAGGGTAAAAGAGGAAAAAAAGAAAAGGAAAGAAAAATAAATTCATAACATTAAAAAAATTATAAAAATTGATGTGTCAGAGTTTGGACGTCCGTTCAAAACTACAGTTATCTTTCACATCGGACCTCAAACTCGTCCAACTCAAACCAGCCTCCTAATTACAACCAGACTCCTTATTTCTTTTAGTTCAAAATCTACGCGCAGAAAAAGGAACTGGGATGGGCTCACAGGCCAGAGAAGAGAATACATGTACACAAATCAGATTTGCAAGTGTCATATGCAATCTGTGACGACTTGGTAAGCAAACTCGTTCTTTCTAAACCATCACATTGGCAATGGATTGACAAGCAAAGAAGTCACATGCTCTTTCCACTTGGTTCCGGCGTGAGAGTAGTGATCTTTTTCGTCGCCATACATTACAGGGACGACTCACGTTGAATTGAGAATTCACACGAGGAGAGGCTCGGGGACGACGGTCAGACAGCGCAGCCCTTCGTTAATGTCCTTCCACGCATCGACCACCTGCTTATGGAGCTCCTGGAGCTCCTCCTTAGCCTCTTCCTGCGTAACTCTGTATTGTTTCGTGAAAGACTCCACTGAAGATGCCACATGCCTTCTCTCTTGCTCAAACTGTAAACAAATTTCTCGATCAATTATTCTTTTCCTTCCATTGATGAAATCCATAAGAAAAAATTTATATACCTTGTGGCTAGCTGTTGACACCTAAATTTTACCGACAATCATTTAGTCGTAATTTGCATAGAAAATTAGGGATTAATTTTTAATCCCTAAACAAAAAATATTTAAATTGCATAGGTTCATTTTAATTTAATTGCATTTGCATCAAATTGGCGATGGCAAACGAACTTAAATTTTATCGGACAAGACTCGGCTCATTCGGAATGCTAGCGCCGGGAATTTCACGTCACGTGGGCTTGGTTGTTTTAATTTGAATTTAGCCCAGGTTAATTCAGCCTATCTAAGTTTAATTAAGAGCCTAAGCCCAAGTTTAAGCCCATTAGGACATTAAGCCCATTTAATTTGACCTAGATTAATCTATATAAACATAACTAGGTCAGAATTAGAGGGGGGCTCTGATAATTTTCAGAACACGATTTTTGAGAGACACACGTGAGCGAGAGCGAGAGCAATAGCTAGAGAGAGAGACCGTAGCTTTACGGGAGAGAGACCAACAGAGAAAGAGAGTTCACGCCCTTTCTTCATCAGCACCTCACCTTCATGCACGTGGGGAAGGGATTCAAGTGAAGTTTTGTTCTTTTGCTGCTCGCCACTCTGCACCACCACGCTTCCAACATTCAACGTTGTCCCTGCCTCAACCCTCCACGTTTCAGACGCTGCTCCAGCAATTCAGACGCTGCTCCAGCAATTTTCGGTGATCCCATCCTCCACGCTTCAGTCGCTGCTCCAGCAATTTTCGGTGAGCCCATCCTTTCCGACGTTCAGCACAGCAGCCCAGCGGAATTGGTGCACATCGCCAACCTGAACCAACGCTGCACCTGTCACCGAGAGCCGCTCATCCAGGACATTCGCTGAATCCTACGAACGTCAAAGTTTCTCGGCCTTGACTTGCGCTGGCCACAACACGATCAAGCCAGTTCCAGCAACCGAGTCCCAGTCAAGTCCAGTAGATCCCCAGGCTACAAATTGAATCACCCCCGGAAGCACGTGACGCTGGGCATTGCCGCCGTTTAGCTGTACCAGTCATCGTGAGTCACCACCGTGACCGTTATCGAGCTGCCGTCCCCGTCGCCGCGCTCGCCGTCGGTCGCCCCATCCCGTGATCCGCAAAGCCCGAGTTCGACTCGAATTCAAATTTGGAAGTTATCCGCGAAATTAGGTAAAATTATCTGAATATTTCTTTTAAATATTTAATTTCCTAATTTTCGGGTATTTGAATATTTCGTGAATATTTTGGTGGATAGCTAGATATCTTAGGATAATGTTCAAGATATCCGCAATATTTTGAGAATATTCAAATTAGGAAAATCTCCCAATCTAGCAACGTATCTGGACGACTATCTGACTTTAACCCTAAAGTCCGATACGCGGCGATACGGAGAATCATTATCCTATTCATAACTATTTGAATACGATAATAATTTTAATTTGCTTCCAAATTTGAATGGTCAATTATCTGTTAATATCTATAACTCTTTAGATATGGCCGATAATTTGATTCTTGTGCCTAATCCGAGTTTGAGACGAATATGGCGGATTGCGTGGTTGATTTGAATTAATTGCTATCCCCTTTGGGTTTAAATTGTCTTTCTTTTCAAATAAAAAGAAAACCCAAACAAAATTCTGTTTTGTTGTTAAATTAGAATTTTGCATGTTTAGGAATTTTGAATATATCCCGAAGGATGAGATAAGTATTTAATTTAAATTAGGACCTAAGGTCGCATGTTTCCTAGTTTAAATTAAATATGGCTTTAATCCTAACAGATTATTCACGTTATTTTCTAATTTCAAATTTTCAAGAAAAACCCAAAAAAGAGAATGAATTGCTTTAGGGTAGATTAGAATAGATTGCATTTTAATTTCAGCAATTTATTTATCCCGAATTTTTTTTTTTAAAATTCCAAAAAGAAACCATGTTAGGATAAGTTAAATCATCATAGATTGCATTCTATTTTAGGCATTTTTACTATTCCGAATTTTAGAAAGAAAATACCAAAAAAAAGAAAGTCTTTAGTTTGCACGTTATTTTAGGCATTTTTCATAATTCCGAATTTCATCGAAAAATACCAAAAATAATCCACTCATCCGTCATTAGAATTATGTCACGTCGTCGCATGACATATAGTTTGCATGCTAGGTTGCATTAATTCGCATGTCATTAATTGCATGTCATTGCATATAGGTTAGATTTCATTTAAACAAGTGAAAATCCAAAAAAAGGGAATTGAATGAGTTGTTTGTTAACTAGAAATCATATTAGGATGTTTGATGTGATTTTCTAGCTAACAATGCAGATGCTTGCGTTGGATTCGAGGTAAGTTGTTCTCCTAAGCTTGCAATTTATTTAATGCTTTGATTTCTGGGTGTTAAATTGGTGGATTGCGCACACGCATGAGCACCTCACATGTTAGTGAATAAGTTAAAATGGATCCAAACTGCTTGCCAGAATATTTTTGAAATGAAAAGGTACCGAAAGGGCGTTAGACTAGATCTAGCGTAATCAAGTCCCCGAGCTTAGAATCTCTGGTTCGTAGGAATAAAATATATCTCCCTATGTTTTATTTAGGTTTCTAATCAGCCTACCATAAATTGATTAGTGGCGACTCCAAGCATGAAAGCGATTGCGTGTTAAGAATTTAAACCCTAAGTTGCGAATTGGTAGGACTTGGGAGGGTCCGAGTTAAGTTCAATCTTGATAATCCATTAGCCCGAAAAATTTATAAAAATCTTTTAGGGGTCGCGACACTAGCATTGTCATCCAGGAGCCGAGTGACTACTTTCGAACCCTTCACCATCTTGGGGTCGCTGAATAATAACCAGTCGAGCATCTTTTGTAGCGATATCTCCCATTCCCAAAAACCACGTCGCAAATAGCAACTCATAACCAGAGCTTGCTAATGCAACAGGCATGTACTCCTCCATTGTCTGTAGGTGGTTTTGGTGGAACCATTTGGCCTCGGTGAAGTAAGCTCTCACTTAGTTTTTCATCTGAAAGTTCATTCTCAAACGGAAAAGCTTCGTCAATATTTGAACTTCAGTGTATGTGGTGGACTTAGATACGTGATCGTCCCTCATCCATATCGAAAACCCGATATTATGTTGCAAGTGGATGGAGTAAAATTCCATTTGATTGATGTAACGTCAAATGGCTTATCGCTTCTTTTGCATAAGAGAGGCAGTATGATCGTCCTATTTTGGTTAGTTTGTAGCCAATTTCATCATATAAATCAAGAAGTGTCTTGTAAAACACTTGCATGTACTCTAGCAATCCATCTTTGGCAGTGACATCCCAACTGAGTTCAAGTTAAGAAAATATCACACTCGACCCTTTGTTAAACTTATAAAAGTTTACAAGTGCGAACTATACCTTTCAATTGCTTTTGTGAAGAGTTCTAGTTCTTCCAATGTGCCATAGACATCATAGATGTCGTCGATTATGGAAAGAACGCCGCCCACTTTGGTTAGTATTTCTCTAGCGGCTTTGTACTCCTGCTCTGAAATAAACTCCTAATGACCAAAAATATAGCTCCACAAGCCTATCTCTAGCAAACGGGAAGTTCCTTTCTACATCTAAATCCTTCCACCACCTATATAGTTTACCAACAAATCCTATAGGGTTAATACTACGAAAAATCCTAAACTGGTACACTTGTGGCACATTTAGCCTAACTATTTTTTTTATCATAGAAAATCCCAAACTGGTACACATGTGACAATTTTACCCCGAACATACCACAAAAAACCCCAAACTGGTACACATGTGACAATTTTACCCCAAACTAATTTTTAATATTATTTTTTTAATTTTTTATTCTTTTCTTTTCCTTTTTTTTTATTTTCAAACTCTGGCCGGTCGCCGGTCCGACGACCGGCCAGAGGCGGAAGCCGACTAGGGCTGGCCTCGCCGGCGTCGGGTAAGGGCCGCCCTCACCGGTTCTAGCGAGGGCCGTCCTCGCCTGCCCAGGCAAGGGCGACCCCTCGCCCGACTTAGGCGAGGGTGGCCCTCGCTCGATGCAAGCGAGGTCGCCCTCGCCAAATCCGGCGAGGGCGACCCTCGCTGGTATTGAACGAGGGCTGCCCTCGTTGGATTTGGCGAGAGCCGCCCTCGCCGGCATCGAGCGGCCCTCGCTTGAAGCAAGCAAAGGTCGCCCTCGCCAGATTCGGTGAGGGTGGCCCTCGCCCGAGCCGGCAAGGGTCGCCCGAGCCGGCAAGGGCGGCCCTCGCTGGCTTCCGCCTCTGGCCGGTCGCCAGACTGGCGACCGACTAGAGTTTGAAAATGAAAAAAAAAAAAAAAGAAAAGAAAAGAATAAAAAAAATAAATGCAACCGGCCAGAGTTTGAAAATGAAAAAAGAAAAGAAAAGAAAAGAATAAAAAAATAAATAAAAATTCGAAAAAATAAAAATATAATAATATTAAAATTTTAATTCAGGGTAAAATTGTCACATATGTACCAGTTTGGGGTTTTTTGTGGTAAGTTCAAGGTAAAATTGTCACAGGTGTACTAGTTTAAGATTTTTCATGATCAAAAAAATAGTTTGGAGTAAATGTGTCACAAGTGTACTAGTTTAGGGTTTTTCGTGATATTAACCCAATCTTATATAAGGCAAACACATCATTGATAGAATTTTTAGTTTATATATCGAAAGTACCGTGGCTCTATGATTCAAAGAGTTTAACACTTGTTATCACGTACAATGATTTTGAGTTCACTATAAATTGAAATTGCACAAATCAATCTTTTGTAATTTGGTGTTCTTAAAACATTAGTTACTTCAAACATGCTATCATGAAGTTAACCTGGTAAGGTTGCCGAGTTCCTTCTGGTGTTGCTCTTGCAATAGATTGAAATCGAGTTTAGCCAAGGAGAGCAGGACTTCAATATGTGGAGGCTCCTCTTGGTAGAGTGCAATGTAACCGCTCTCCTCTAGCCGTGGCAATCCCTTGTGGATTGGCTGGTTTAGGGCATGACTCACTTGTTTTTCGAGATTAAGGCTTGCTTTTCTTTTATCAATTGATTCAAGGTGAGCTATAGTAAAAGCAAGCGCATAGTCTAGCATATCATTGCCATGAAACCTCATATGGCAAGCTTCAAATAGACTTAGCAGTCCCTACACGTTGGCAATGAGCAATTTGCTGAAATTCTCTTTGTTGTCCTTGAACTTGTTAAAGATTTCTGTATTGCCAAATGGAATGTGGGAAAAGATGCTATCATGAGATGCTATGAAAAACATCATGTTCAATATCTAGATCAATTGGAAACGATGGGAAAATGATGTACTAAACCAAGGAATAAGAAGAAGAGGCTATTCATCTTTCAAAGCATGGAAATTTGAAGAAGTCAGGATATGAGAGTTGCATAGAGAAAAAGGTTGCTCAATAAACAAATAACTATAGTAAACTAAACATGTCAATGATCGTAAAAGTGCAAAATTAAAAGGTTTAGGACTGAATTAGCAAAAGTGCATTGTGTTTAGAACTTTCTGGACTATTTTTCCTAGTTACCAGAGCTTCTCTTAAGATTAGAGATTCATTTGCCATCATCAGTCTTTCACGTGGCTGAGGGTGCGACTTGTGCCACTTCACTTGCCATAACTTATGTTCCATCATTAATTATATAACGTGCCACATCACCAGCTGTGGACAAATCGCCGATGAATACGCCCCTGCCCTTATTTTTCAGATCAACAGCAGATTGTTGCTATGCAAGTGCCAGGAGGTGGAGTGAGACTAGCTTGGATCATATCAAAACACTAGGTAAGTTGTTCTCATACATTAACGACTTGCTTCATTTCATTCTCAAGATTAGTGACGCTGTTCTATTCATCAGATATGGCCATTGCAGCTCTTGAGCAAGTGTGGATCGGAGATCTCCGGGAAGCCGTGATGTGACAGAGTTACCTTGCGAGATGAAAGCGCAAAATTGAGTTCAACAACAAGATATGGCGAAAAGTTTTGACACTGAAACAAGCACCGCATGAATATGGCACTTCTAATGTCATTTTCTCGAAAATTGTATTAGAAAGGCAAAGCAATGTTAGGGTCGGACGGTGACCTCTCGACCTTTCATTTTGCGAGGAGTCAACATCGTCCCCTAATGAACATTTTCAGAAAAATGGTGAAGATTCCAAACGGGAAAAGCACATCCTCACATGTCCTAGGGATCAAATTATGAACTCAAAGAATATTACTTCCAAGTGACCACAAATAGGGAAAAAGAACATTATTTGCCTAACCCAACCACTTTGGCCCGTTCTCGGATCACGAGGAGATATACCAATGCCCCTCTTAATTCGTCGTACCATTCAAGTTGGTGTCTAGGATGTCCCCTTGAACAAACTATGCATCGAAGTTGATGTTCAATTTCAGGCACAATAACAAAGGACACATGCTATAACCTAGAAAAGCTTCGCCAAAATCTGAGTTAGCGACGTGGGGGGCTAAATATATTTCTCCGAAAATATCAATTTCAATCGGGACCCTTTAAATTAGGATCGTGTCAAACAGATTTAAAGCAAAAGTGCATAACAGAAGAAAAGTCGGAGCCTTGGAAACTGCAAAATTTCCGAATTAATATATGTATGGCATACATAGGATTTTTCAAAGTTTGTTTATCATCTTTTGTGAACGACTTTGTTTGCATTTTCTTTCCCAATGAACTTAGGGTTTGTTTCGTGACTACCGCTGTTTAAAAACACTAATCATCACCACCCCATCTATGGTTCAGTCAAATTTCAACTTGATACATTGGTCAAATTTGCACGAGTACATTGATATGCAGACAAATTTGCACATATACATTTTGGATGCCTCGCATATCCCTTCACCGTCATCATTTTGTTCCTTCTCATTTCGCTTTTTTTCTTTTTCCCCTTCTGCCCTTGCCAAGAGAGACACCCGTCGCCATAGCTCCTCAGCTGATCACCGCCTGTTATCCTTATCGGCCTCCGTTCGGGTCGCCGATGCCTTTGGCCATGTCACCCGAACCCCCCTAGCCTCACCCTCTCGCCTCGGATTTGGGCTCGCAACGTGACATTCAAGGTCACGAGCTCGGATCCGATGTAGCCAGCCTTAGGCTAAGGCGAGGCCAAGTATCATGGCGGTCGTGACTTTTCTGGTCACCGGATCGCGATTACTATGACTTCTTTTCTTTATTGAGATTGAGCGGGAGAGAGAGGGGGAGACCAAAATTTGGGTATGAATATTTTTGGAATATAAATAACTTTTAAACTTTGGCCCGGCATGCATGTTGTTCGGTTAATAGCAGTAGATTTACCCAATCACACGTCTAATTGAGCTAGCTGAATGGGATGGCTCCACGAGGAATCAAAGATGAACTTGGCCATTTATGGTGGCAAATCCATCGTATGCTGAAGGGATTGCGGAAATGTCATCAGAAATCAAATCCGGCATGAACCTTCCTGGGAAATGCGGGAGAGTTCACGAGGGCAAGTTGCTCTGCCATGCAAGAGACAAAACAAGACCGATCGTCATGTGAGGCAGAGAATCGAGAACGTAAATAGAAAGATGTCTAGCGAATTGGAGGACCCCCTGCTACTACCAATTCGGTGTCGCCCGTGACTTATTTCATTAGTCCGCCGGAAAATTACTAACCCTTTGCATTGCCGAGTCGACGGGCTAGAATTATTGCGCTCACGAACAATCGTGGCCAAATATCATAGCTACCGTACTTTGAATCGACAGGCGATTCCGCACTATCACTACGGCCCAATATAAGGCATTCCTTTTCGTATCGAGGGTTCTATCACTTTCTCATCAACAATTGCCCGAGTTCGCATCATATCCAAAGCCATAGTTTGTGTTCAATCAATGGCATCATTTCTCATCAACCGTGACTCTTCAACATCGATATTTTGCTTTTTTTTCACGACATCAAAATTTGCTTTTTGAAGGCACCAACAAAGTCCTTCTTATTCGAGGACAGGCTTTCTTGACTTTCGGTAACCCTGTGAGTTGAGGTGACTGCAACGAAGTGATCGCGCGATCCATGGATCATTCGGAGCAATATCATCATCTTAACCATCAACCATATGAATTCCATCACGGGGCCCACACCATCAACGGGATGTCTGGCCATCTCTCTCCCTCTCTCCCACTCGACACGAAGTACTCCCTCGTGTAGCCGCGTTGCAGCGCTTCTCGCTTCGTTTTCTCTCTCTAGAATCATTTGACAACTCTGTCTCAGTAGAGAGACCATGGCCAATTCCAATTCGAGACCGTGGATTTGCATGCCCAACCACCGCGAAGAACGCTGCCCGGCCGATCAGAGACGGAGCTGTCGGCAGGCCCGCCACCGCTCCGGCGGCGATATATCGGGAGGGAAAGCGAGGCTGTTGAGGCTCGATGGCGGGGCTGGCCTGGGAGTGGCGGGGAGGAGGAGGAGTGAGAAGAAAGGGACGGTGGCGGGGGCGGCAGCGTCGTCCGGGTGGCGGTGGGACGAGGGCGGGGGTGACGGGTACAGATATGGAATTACGGCGGAGCAGAGGACGTTCGTGGACGGCATCCGGGAGGCTCAGCCCTACGTTCACGCCCACAGAGGGAGGACCTTCATTGTCACCCTCTCCGGCGAGATCGTCGCCGGCGGTTGCTTGGACTCCATCCTCAAGGTCAGTTCTCATCTGCCACCTCTCTCTAAAAGCAAACAAAGATCTCCGAAGACTACTCTGAATTTATCAGTAGAATGATTATTCTGAATCATGACCAGAGTTACACAAAAATTTATTCAGAAATTAAATCAAAATGACTTTAGTCCTCTACCATTAAATTTTTTTTCTTTATATAATTTCCACGCGAGTGATTGTAATTCGTTGTTGGGGTTAAGTATATGCCTTTGTGATCAATATCGCGACAAACAGCTGTTGTTTGGACTTAGTCAATTTTCAGAACTTTAGAAAAAATATTATCTAAAGTCTACAATGCCCCACAATAACTTAATATATATGTGAAAAGTTATTGACAAAGTTAGTAAGTTATAAGTTTTATATAGCTGTGATGTGACTTAGTATTTACAAGCGATCATTCTTATGTGGAAATGTCCTATTCCACTTTGTATATTATTTTAGATTTTCCAATGACAAAAATGCATTTTATCCAAAGTAAAACTAGTTTATTATAGTGCCACGCGAAGAATTTTTCCGACTATGTACGCGATGATGGGGACATAATCTCTGTGAACTTTTTACTCTCCCTAATCCAAATCAAAGCTTCATCATGTGTGCACTTGATTTTTTTGGTGGGTTTAGGGAAAGACGTTCTGACTTCTTAAATTTGGTTACACGTTCATCTGTTTTTTTAGAGACATGATGGATGCATTAAATTTAATTTACCAAATCTACATATTACCTCGTAAGTAAGAGGTAAAACTGTTTCATCTGGGGTCTCACGCGGACCTCGACATCCCTTAAGCGTAAAACATAAATATGGTGTTCCTTTCTCTTAGGAAAGACAAAGATAAGGAAGGATTAGGGGAGCAGAGCATGCGGGCACCAACAATTTGACAGCCCGTCACATTTGTGGACATACGTAGACGGCCTTTGTTGATAGGAAACTATCCCTAATTTGGTGAAGTTACCAGTGTAACCACCAATCGAGGATCCAAGTTCATCTATTTTTTAGAGATACGGTAGCTGCATTAAAATTAATTTACCAAGTCTATATATAAAATGATGAACATACATAATGCCTACCCCCCCCCACCAAACACATTTTGCACCTCCTCCATTTTCAGAAATACATATTTGTGTCTGAATCATTTAAAAAGACCAAACTACCCCTACCGATCTCCCAATTACCATGCAAACCCCTAAAGATGCACCCACCCAAAAACCCTAGCCACCCAACCACCCACCACCATCAACGGCCGCCGGCCGTTGCCCCTCCGTCTTCGCGGATGCATCCCCCTGCCACTATCGATGTCGTCCAACCTTTACATCCGACCGTCAAAAGAGAGGCGAGACAAGGAGGTGGGCGCCGGCGGGCACGGCAATGGAAAATAGCAATAAGTAAAGGTGGCAAAATGGATCATCGACTCGTATTTCAAACTTATATTTTATTGCTTGGGTGATACATAGATTGCCTAAAAACTCGAATCCATGTAAGAATGAGTCCACTAAACCAAAGATCATTTAATGATGGATTTTAGTAGAATTGGAAGGAGCCCACTTTCAACACACTTTAATGAAGAATAATTAGTTAAGGGCATTTTGCTCTCACATTCTCTAATGTAATAGAATAGAAAACCAGCTTTATTAGTTCCTTCGATAACGCGGAGGATGGAGACATACATACATATTGGAATATCAAATGTAAATCGTACAGCTTTTTTGATAGTCTAAACTTTTAGTAAAAATAATGGAACGCTCAACTATAGGAATTAAGAAAAAAAAAAGATAAAAGGAAGAAGAGGACTTGTTAATGCTATAAAAAAGAATTTCGTGTATATTAAGCTAAAGTAATGGTGGTCTTAAATTTTAACTCTCACATCCTTATTCGTTAATTTTGGGCCTATTAGGCTCTGGTGACACGCCAACACCATGACTACTTTTGAATTTCTTTTTGGATTAATACCACCGAAAATCATAAACTGGTATATTTGTGACAAATTTACTTCAAACTTATTTTTTGACAATCAAAAATTTCAAATCGGTACATCTATGATAAATTTACCTAAGGTTAATTTTCATTAAATTTTACCATCAGGATAACAAGAGACAATTGACGAATATACCAGTTTAGGGTTTTACTCCTTTGTTTGTCATAGGTTTACTAATTTTTTATTTTTGTGTTATTAATTCAATTTAACGGATGATAAATTTATCACAAGTAAATCAGTTTAAGGTTTTTGATAATAAAAAAATTAGTTCGTCATAAATTTGTTACAAGTATACCAATTAGGTGTTTTTTGTGATATTACCCTTTTTTCTTTCTTTTTTTTATGTTAAGATCACCTTGCGACTGTCCTTCTTCCGATTCTAATCAAGAATAATTAGCTAAGGGCATTTTTTTTCATCTCCAATTTTTTTATATCGAGGTGGAAGAGATTAACAAATTGATGATTAAAAAGAAGACTCGTTTCCACATACACACAAGAAAATAAAGTTTTGGTGGCGACAAAGGTAGCGACAACGGTGACTGAATGGACATATAAAGTGCTAGGGGAATTTTAGTGGAGAGCATGGCAATCTGGTGAAAAGATGTTTTTTTTTTCTTTTTCTTTTGTGCTTTAAACACACCACCTTCTATCTCAAAAGACCAAAAACTTATATATATATATATATATATATATATATATATATATATATATATGGATGGAAACTCAGGATGGTTTTTGGTATTTTTCCTAAGAAATTTGTTACAAAATTTTATTGTATGTTAAATATGTCCCACTTATTTTATGCCTATCTGCAGTCTATCACATCAATCGGTATATCAATTCATTGCTCATGGTCTAAAGATTGCTTGTTAGAATAGTTTTTCATTTGTGGAGGTTAATGGGATACAAATTCAAAAAGTAATGAGTGTTCGATCTAGGGCGATTGTTCTATCCGATATAATCGATTGCTATTGGGCCTCTAAAAAAAGTGTCCTGCTTTGCTGTTACTGCTCATTAAGAAATTGTCACATCCATTAGCAGTTGTTATGTACAAATCGGAAACCTAGTGAAACCTACCTAATTTGTGTTTGTTTCATTGAAAAAATTACTTGTTGAAATTCAATCTCGGAGAGAGTAAAAAAACTTTAATGTTTTCTTTTGCTCAAAACAAGTTGAAAAAATTGATTTTATAAAGTGAATCCTTTGACGGAAGCTTGTATTGTTAAAATTGACATGTAATGACTAACAAATTGGAATCGACAACTTTTTTGGTTATTTTGTAATACATCAAAATAAGAAAAATTACAAAAAAAGGAAAGAAATTATGAAATAATATTTGTATAATATTGAATGTAGAAGAACATGAGCATTAATGAATTATATTCGGGAGATCGTAGTCAAGATTTATAAAGAAAACATGAGACTAATTGAAGAAAAAAATTGATGAAAGATAGAGAGCTGGGAAGATAGTAAACAAGAAATCGGGGAAAATAATTTTACTTCTTTATAGAAGTCAGATTCCCCTAAGCTTTTGTTTCCTATCAATGAAAAACGATTTTCATCTATTGAGTAGTTTATTGTCATCAAAATGTTGGAAAGTCCGAAAACAATTTCCCGTCGGAAACGGGTTTTTCATCGAACAAACCGAACATAAATCTGATCAATTCCCATAACAAGAATCAAGCTGCACTAAATTCAACTTAGCCATCGAGCCTATGGCGTAAAAAATGTGTCTGTGCGATCTAATGAAAAAGTTTGTAATTTCTCAAGTTGGCAGTTGTCAATGTATTTTTGTTGATTTGTAAGCTGGGTGAGGCTTGAGTTGTCAATGGATTTTTGTTGATTTGTAAGCTGGGTGAGGCTTGACCTTGCCTGAGGCCAGTTAGGTCGACCCTTGCCATCCCTCGCCAATGGTCTATCATGGCCATTGCCGAGGCTCGGCAGCTAGCAGAGGAGGAAGAAAAAAGTAATAAAAAATATTTAAAAGTTCGATATATTTTTTTGCTTGAGATAAAATTATGAGATTGAAAATCATTTTCCAATTAAGATCCAAACATCAAAAAACATTTTTGACCACGTATCACCAAATAAAGAAAAAGTATCCATTTTCGTGAAAACATTTTTGAACTCGTATCTCATGGTAACAACTTTGTTAGCATCCAAAATTTTTCAAAACCCAGACCTCCACTATGATGAGTAGTCTCCTTGGCAATTTTGTGGGTCCTGGAAGTAATCCATGACATGATGGTGTCCATTTGGACTAGACTTAAAGCCACCAGCTCCGTTTGTCTGCTCTTATCCATGCAAGCAGTCGGGTGAGATTTTTTTAACGGCGACCTTGAAGGAAACCGCGACAGTATGTACTTTTACCGGTACAAGTTTTGGGTGTTAATGAAACGGAAAAAAAGCAAATAGAGATATTGGTGTTACACTAAATAAAGTTTAGGCTTTTTATTTTACCAAAAAAAAAAGTTTAGGCTTTTTACTGAAATTTTTTCATTAATTTTCGTGTCTGCGGTTGTTAACACAAACTGCCGCGTTGGGTTTTTAACAACTGTACAGAAGAAACCGCGACGAAGATATTTTGGGATGACTAGCACAAATTTGGAGTTTCGGGGACACAAAAAAAAGTTTGGTATTGCAGTCGACTTGTCTTAGAGTTTTTGGCCGTCTTTTTCAAGGGGTGACCAAAAGAAAATGCCCAGACCGTTCGCTTCTGGGCGGTTTCCGGGGACATCGATCCGATTCTTAGTTCCATAAAATTAGAATCGGTGAATTCTAAATCCGATTCTCGATTTCAGATGTGGAACCGCTCACCCTGGCCATCCGACCAGGACCGGTGATCATACAAGGAAAAGGGAACACTTTTGCACTTTACCTCTTAACTATTTGTGACCCTGCGTTTATTAAGAGGTAAAATGCGAAATAGCATGAGAATATGTCGATAAATCAAAAAAAAAACCGAACATATTATCGGTTCCATTGGCCCACCTGAAAACCGATTGGCTCGGTTTTCAAGAGATACTGATCCGGTTTTCGATTCCCGAGCAGAAGCTAGATTGCCTAGAAATCGAACATCGGGAGTATTGATCCGGTTTCTGATTCCAGGGGCATAAACTGGACCGTCCGGAAAACCGAACACCTCCCGGCGTTTTCCCGCCAACACAGTGCGATTGGTCAATCGATGTGGCAGCTGGTTGGCTTTGACTTCTCCTCTCGTGCCCCTTCGCGCCGCCACGTGCTCCGAATGAAGAGTCACTCGCAGCTCCTCGCTCCTCAATCCTCTCTCTCTTCTCTCTCTCTCTCTCCTCCTCCGCCGCCTCCTTCGCCGACGCGCCCTGAAGATCGTCACTTCGCAGCTTCGAATCCTCCCCTAAAGCATGGCCTCCTGCTCCTCCTCCTCCTCTTGCCGCGTCGTGATCCCTCCGCGGAGCAACCTCCTCCCTCCGCACCCCGGCCGCGGCAGGCTCTCCTCCGCCGCGGTGAAGCCGGGGCGCTCGCGCCGTTCGCCCCCCCCGGCGGCGTGCGGCGGGCTCAGGGCCCGGGCTGCGAGGGGGCTCCGGTTCCGGCGCGGCGCCCGCGGAGGCGATCCGGGGGAGGGCGGCGAGTGCGACGGGGAGGGGGGCGGCGGCTGCTCCGAGAAGAACGAGCAGTTCGTGCGCTGGTTCCGCGAGGCGTGGCCGTACTTCAGGGCTCACCGGGGCGGCACTTTCGTCGTCGTCATCTCCGGCGAGATCGTCTATAGCCCGCAGTTGGATCCGGTCCTCAAGGCACGCGTCGGGTTTTTTCCCCGTTGCTTCTCCTGTTTCGCTTCCGGTTTGTGGTTTGGCTGCGCGGTGATGTTGAGAATGGGGAGGTTTGAGGGAGAAGAAAAGCGCGAGCCCGTTCCGGTTGCGGAATGCTGCTCCGAGTGAATAAATTCGTGTTCTTCAGGCTTCAATGGATGAGTTTTTCTTGGAAGCACAGTAGAACTGCGTTTGCACGATTCTACCTACTGGATTTGGATACACGTTGCACGATATCTCTATGTCCTTATCATTTCTGTTTGGAGCGGTTTGGGCGCTTGATTGCTGGCGTTTGGTAATTACAACCTAGATACAATTCTTTGTGCAGGACATTGCGCTCCTTCATGGCTTGGGGATTAGGTTTGTTCTTGTTCCGGGGACACACGTGCAGATTGATAAACTCCTGAAGGAGAGAGGTCAGTGAAATGTGCTTGCTGTGAGCCTTCCATGGTTCACCCTTTTATGAGCTTGGTATGTTTCGGTGTGGTTTCCATTCTGTTGACTATGTTAGAAGCATGGAACTGGCTGTTGTGTCTGGCAATATCAATTGTATCGGCCATAGCTGATATATAATCAGAATGGCGTTATGTGTCCACAACTGTGGCTTGCACACTGAAAACTTCCCTGTCAACCGGAACTTATTCTGTCAATATCTGGGATGGTGACTGTAATCTTTTTGCCCATGATTGTGCATCACATGCCTGTGAAGTGATTAGTGCCCGCCTGAGATTACGATGCTCTCTTTAAGTTGGTTGCTTCAACCATCCAATATTGAAATGCATGTGCAGGAATATCAACTTTAAAGAATATTCTCATCTTTATTGTTTGTACCGAAAATTGGCTCAAAGTTTTACACTTTGGGTATGGTGGAAACATATGCATGTGGATGTAAATCGGTTGGTTGATAGTATGGACGCTTTTTCTTGAAATTGAGCTCTATTTTGTAAACGGGTTTGCACACCCTTGCTACCTTGAAGTTGACTTACCTTTATTTATTGAAAAAAAAGAGGCAAAGAAAGAATATGTTCTGCTAAGGTTTGCATGAGGTGAACTGAGCATTTGTTTTTATGTCTGTTGCACTGATCTGTATATCAATTTCAAAAGTGGCTAAGTCTTGTTTATGAGGCCTGCTTTTGTTTCTATAAAATCAATTTTGAACAATGGACCTGGAATTGCTGAAACTAATCTTGTCTTTGTAGACCATGAGCCTAAATATGTTGGAAGATACAGAATAACAGACAACAAAGCTCTGGAAGCAGCTATGGAAGCAGCTGGAGGGACTCGTTTAATGATAGAGGCTAAACTATCTCCTGGACCCCCAATTTTTAGTATGCGCCGTCATGGGGATAGTAGCCGTTTGCATGAAGTGGGTGTAAGTGTTGCAAGTGGCAACTTTCTTGCAGCCAAGGTAAGGGTTTGCATTTTTGTTCTCTTGGTCGGTCTCTCAAATTAGTTGAACGACAGTTAATGTTTCTCCTGTCATTGTTCTACTTTGGCAGCTATAGTAATGTTGATTTTTTTATTTATAGCGAAGAGGAGTTGTTGACGGTGTTGATTATGGGGCAACGGGTGAAGTAAAGAAAGTGGATGTTTCTCGCATTCGCGAGAGGCTTGATGGTGGATGTATAGTTATCTTAAGCAACCTGGGCTATTCCAGCTCTGGAGAAGTTCTGAATTGCAAGTACGGATTGTTGATTTTGATGCCTATCCCATTTTAAAAGCTTGGTTTTGCTGATGTGAATGTCTTGCCATACCCTATCTTCTGCTTTCCTTACATTCAGTTGTCTTCAAAATGAAGGTGATGTTTAAGATGAACTGTTGTGGATGTAATTTTCTATTCCAATTGTTCTGTTTAGATTTTATGTTTGGTCTACTACAGATGCGACTTCACAGCTTTGGGTGTCTTCAACACCCGTGTGTTTCTTCCTCTGTAAAGTTGATAAACTGATTAAAAATTTATCGCGGGGATGATTTGGTGAATGGAAATGTTAAGTTCATAGTGCCGAGTATTTAGTCAACGGCTGACAGAAAACATTTAGAATTAATTTTTAAACTGATTAGCGACATATAGGGAAATTTGAGTTCGTTTCCATATCCTTATCTTCTTCCCATTTCTTGTTGTAGCAAAGCTAGGGGAGCTTTCTACAGATTGTAAGCGTGTGCTGAATCTTTTTTTTTTTTTTTTTTTTTTTTGGTAAAGAGTGTGCTGAATCTTTTTTTTTTTTTTGGTAAAGGAGTGTGCTGAATCTTTTATGCTTATACTAACCAAAAATTCATTGTAATATCTCAAAAATGATGCTTTAGACATAGGATCACCTCGACTGTCATGAACAAGGAGACTGATGGATAAGATGCTTAATATGTGGTCCATATCTCTAATTGTTTTATTGTTGAATGTCATTTGATGAACTCCTGTTGAATCGATGCAGCACTTATGAAGTTGCTACAGCTTGTGCTCTAGCTATTGGTGCAGAGAAACTTATTTGCATCATAGATGGTCAAATCCTCGATGAAAATGGTCGCCTTATCAGATTTTTAACCCTTGACGAAGCAGACACGTTGATCAGAAAACGAGCTAAGCAAAGTGAAACAGCAGCTAACTATGTCGAAGCTGTTAGTCAAGGTGATGCATTTGGTACCTGCCTTGGAAGCAATAACTGTAATGGAGCTGCTCCGCCATATAATGGAAGTAGGACGCTTTCACATAATGGAAAGGGTTTCCTTGAGAAAGGGAATGCTACCTTTCAAAACGGTGTTGGTTTCGACAATGGAAATGGTCTTTGGGAAAGTGAACAAGGTTTTGCTATTGGAGGTTTGGAACGTCAAAGTCGGTTCGATTACCTGGCAGAATTGGTTGTTGCTGCTTTGGTTTGCCGGGTAACTTCTTACTTTTTCTATCTAGTAATTATCTTATTAACTGTTGTAACTAAAAAATCATGTTTGGACATGGTCCGTTATATTTTTGTGGCACAGTTCTATCACTTTGGTGCCAACTGCACTATACTACCATGTTTGGGATATGTCCCACCGCAGCTTCTGTTGGCAGGTGTTGATCATTTTTTGTGCCAGCTGAGTTGAGTTGTCAACTAGGGCTCGCAACCCTGGGGTGTGACTCACTTTCATCTACTGTATATTGGCTGAAGGAGCTGTAGACTAGTTCTGCAGAAAAAGGAGTAGTAATGCAGGAATCTTTGAACTTGGAAATCATGAAGACAAGCAGACCAATAAATTTTGTCATTGTAAATTTGTGTCTAGGCATTTTGCATTCATTTGGTTTATATTCAGCTTTGCTTGGAGAATAGTGTGAAGAGTTGAGTCTTTTAGATACTTGATCGAGCAATTAATCTTAAGATGAATGGTTTGATGCAATATTATACAAATCATTGTTTTAGAGTCCGGTCAAAGCTTTTTTTGGTCATAAGATGTTTCGATCTTGTGCACTGACTGTCAAGATAATAGTAGTTGTTGCATTCTTAATGTTAAAAAACAAATTAGTGATTGCTGAATGGCTGTGCAAATATCCACCATATTTTGCTAAACACTGTATCTTATACCACACAAGTTTCTATTCTGTTTGTTTTGTTACTTAAATTGCAAACAGTGAATCCAATATAATCTCTCTTGGTAAGTGCCTACGAACTTGGGAGAAATTGAATCTTCCCTATGGGACGTCACTCAAGATCAATTATAGAAAGTATTATACTATCATCAGAAATTAAAGTTCAGAAGATGGAAACAGAGAAAGGTCATCTTGTTGGGATTAGGTTGCAACTTAACCATCATTTACTGCTGCCACATATATAGTCCACTTCTGTTAACATAATTCAGTAGAATTTATTTGATATTATCAGACCAGTGCAATTTCAACACTTGTCTTGGTAATTAATCTTCAAACCGTCAGGTCCTGGAACTGCTTCTTCCTGTATGCTTATACAAATGTTTGAAAAAATTATCAGCACTGTATCAATACTTTCCTCATTATTACTATTGATTCTATTCCCCGCTTTTCAATCAGCGTGGAGTTCAGAGGGTTCATTTGGTAGATGGCACCTTAGGTGGGGCTTTGCTGCTGGAACTCTTTCAGAGAGATGGAATTGGTACTATGGTGGCTAGGTATGGATTCTCTCCTCCTATAGCTCTTTGTTCCAGTAAGCTCCAGAATTTTGCCACTTATCAATTTAATAGTAGCATTGCGAGGAGAGAGAGAATTTGACTACAAAATATATTGCCTCTGTCAAATCTTGACAAGTCATAGTTATTTAAAACTCTGATCAAGAGATGGGTATGGTTGCTTTGGAGAATGATTAACCATTGAACTTTTCAAATGGCATGTGATTTAGGTTATGCAATGACTCAAAAGATGTAAGTGCAACAGTGAATGAGGAAAGCTTCCACTGTTGTTTAAAAAAGAGCCAAGTGGTGAAAACCATACAGTTTTACACTGAAGTAATTCTGCCACTCTTCTTTCTCTTCATTTTCTTCCTTGTGTTGGGAAAGAAAATATGGGATCTTTTGGATTCCCAATCTTCAAGTTCCAGTGAGGAAACTGGATATCATTACTGCTGTTCTCAAAAACATGAATACGAATCTCTCTACAACAGTTCTGTGTGATTAGTGTTTTTGTAATTTAAAAGTTGAACGTGTTTGTAGTGGAATTTAGCTTTTCTCTTTGTTATGTAAAAGGTGCTCTCTCTGATCGCAAGGAAGGTAAAAGTATCTCTCTTCCCCACTTTCGCTCTCCCCCATCCATCCTAGCTTTTAATGAACTCTTTTTCATTGCTAACGTTAAGTTTTTGGAGTATGCAAAGTGCCATGTCCAGAAACATAACAGCAGAAGGGAGGTGTGAGATGACTGTCCGAATAGTTGATGTATGTACGCTTTCCAATAGGTTTAAGCAGTGTCTTACTTCTGCTTATCACAGCGCTATGATGGAACTATGCTCATACTCTTCATACCTGCATATTTATTTTTTCTAGTGTCAAACCTTTCGTTCCACCACCTACTTGAGGTGAAGGTTAAAATCCTTGTCCTCGCCCTTCTAGGGCAAGGGCTTTGGTTGTACCGTCAATTAGTTAGTGCTACATAATGATTGACCCCTAAATTTTCCTATGGGCACATGATCATCCATGTTGCTGAGTTCTTGACATGACTTTTTTGTCGCATCCATTGCATCCCTTGTTTGTATATCTTGATCAAGACGGTAGTAAAATTACTCGATTGGCATCTGTTTGGTCATCAAAAGTTATTTTGTGACTGTTTAGGTATTCTACTGTCACCCATTCTTCATTTCTCCTGTACTATCTTGTTTACATGAGAATGTATCCCTGTATAGCTTTTTAACAGATACTTTTGGGATGACAGATCGATGTGGCTGAAATCGACGTGGCTGAATGCTTCCTTAATTCTGCTGAAATAGAAAATCACACATTTTCTTTTACCGTTGCAAGGGGCTTGATTTATACTTGACGCCATCTCATTTGTTGCTAATTTTTGTTAATCTATATTCTAGTGATCTGTACGAGGGGACCAGAATGGCGAGGGAAACGGACCTTTCTGGAATAAGACAGATCATAAAACCTCTAGAAGATTCTGGCACATTGGTCAAGAGGACGGATCAAGAGGTTATGCCTCTTGCCTTTTTGGGCTTCTGGTCACTAAATCTTGCAAATTTTCCTCCATGCTGTCCGTTGAGATATTTCACTACATGCTTTTTTGAAGAGAATAAATCTTCTAATGTTATTTCCTTTACTATCTGAAGTTGACAGTATATCCTTCTGGCCTTTACATTTTGGATAGCTACTCGGAGCATTGGATTCATTCATTGTGGTAGAGAGAGAAGGTCAGATCATAGCTTGCGCTGCTCTTTTCCCTTTCTTTGAAGAGAAGTGTGGGGAGGTTGCCGCAATTGCAGTTTCTCCTGACTGCCGTGGACAAGGACAAGGAGATAAATTACTTGGTAAGAAGTTGATTCTGACCGTATGGTTCCCGCATTATTTGTTGTTCCATATCTTTGATTGCGGTCCGCAAGTTGATTTAGTTGCATTTTTGCGATGTCCCTGGGTGTTATTAACTTTAGAATCTTGAACTGAGAATACAATCTATCAGGTTGAACTTGCAATTAGTTGCCTTCCAAATAAGGTCCTTTTGGGATCTGCTCCTTTTAAATTCAGTATTTAGTGATTAATTTATCGACAGAAAGAATAATGTTGAGTTAGCAATAATATGATGGAGCAATCTGGAATATTAATTATTGCAATCAGCAAAATAAGTTCAGAACATGAGAATAAATCTATTCTGAAGCCAAAGTTTCAAACATTAGGATGGATACCAAGATTACATACTACACATGTTTCCAAATACCAAGATTACATAACTGGGGTTGCTATATTTCGATCCTTACCCTCATCCTCAAGGATGAGAGGTACAAACGGCCATTACTAAGTATAAATTGATACATGGGAGGAAATTTGTCAGTTACGGGCTTTTTCTCTTAAAAATGCCTGTAACCTTTGTGAATTCCCACTTATGCTGAAGTTTGAGAGTTCGAAATCCTGCTTTATTTTCTATTCTTTTAAGTCTGACATATATGGCATACAATGAAATATTTTTGCATCTTGGTGTTACACCTGGGTCCTGCAAAAATAGACTTAAGACAGTGCTATTCCCCTTTCTTTCTCTGTAGAAAAAGCTGATTGTGTCGAAAGTCAATTGCATAAAAATGAAGTGCTACCGGTTTTGTGGTGATTCTTTGTTGCTCCATTTAATTGGTTGCTGTATGAACTGATTATGGTTTGTCATTTGCAGATTATATTGAAAAGAAAGCATCCTCTCTTGGGTTGGAGATGCTTTTCTTGCTCACAACCCGTACTGCAGATTGGTACGTTTCGTAATCCTGATTTTCATAAACATGAATATGTTTACCTCGCAGGGCAAACACTTGTGTACATAGGTCAACCACAATTGCCAGCCAATGTGCACTTTGAGCATTCATTTAATGGCAACTACTTGTCCTTGTCAATGCATAGGTTTGTGAGGCGTGGCTTCTTGCAGTGCTCCATTGATCTGATACCGGAGAAGAGAAGGAAGAGGATCAATCTGTCTCGCAACTCTAAGTACTACATGAAGAAGCTGTCACCCAACACGAGCGGAATTACAGTTCTCAATTGAATATTGTCTTGCTGGATGTTTGCTGTAGTAAGAGGATGAAGATGCTCATCAGGTACGTAGCCTTTCAAATCGCTGCGTTTCCACGATTGGGCAAAACCGGAGTCCTAATCCACCTGTAGCTAACTTTTCTCTGCTTGTAATGGAGCGCATTAGGCAGTAAACGTAATTAGCAATTGCACAACTTAATTATTAATTAATTACATTTTTTTCATTACTGTTTCCCTTAGAATTCGGGTCCACTGATCACCACTAGTGGTTAACCCGTGCATTCAGCACTATAGTGAAAGCAATACGTCCACCATGTTTTGTTTTGTGGAAGTTCATTTGCGTTGTAGTAGTCATTTAAATTACTGGAAAGGTAGAAACAGAAAAGATATTGAAGAATTCATAGGTGATTTTTTCTTTTTAAAATAAATTCCAGTACTTAGCAAACTTATCGGACCGATCCAATTTAAGTGCATGAAATTATAAGTTAAACATCTAAGTACAATACAGTAAGCTAGTGAATTTCGGTTTACATGCTAAAGTTGAAGACGGATTGATTGTCAATTAGATCAACTTCAAGCGAGCTTCCATAATTTTTAGTGGGATTATGGTTAAGTTTGTTCGACCTTGATAATATTGGGTCTACATTGACTATGCGCCGATGTCACCATTGAGCATCGTGGTAAATGGGTTGTACTGCACTTCATGAGATCAGAGCTATAGTATCAGCGAACCTCTGGAAAAGTTTGTGTCTTGAACATTTGCTACCTCATGTGGACGGGCTTGTGTGCCTACTTATGGAATGAGTGGCTATGGTTTAAACTGAATATTCCGTAATAAGTTTGGGTCCCCTACAGTAAGGCCTAAAGGAGGTAATGGTACACTGCCACATTTCTAAATTTTTCAAAGAAATACGAGTAATACCATTAACCGGAAAAGAAAAAGCTGCATTAAAAATGGGAAAAAAAGAAGAAAACTGAAGGAGAGAGAGAGAGAGAGAGAGTTGATGGGTTCCCTCTTCTTATGCGGTCGTCGAAACAAGGTCGACCTATCAGTTTTAAAGATGGCCTGTGGACATTGTGGCTTGCGATAAATGTATACAGGGTGATGAAGCTTCAGATGCATGATCCAGTTGAATTCACAAGCAAATTCTGGCAATACTTGAATTTGGATAACTAACGAGTTGTCCCTGACATGATGTAAAGTACCATGGTTTAACGAGCAAGATCTCTACTGCATTTAGCGACGGAGGCAGAAATTTACTGGGGTGAGATTTCGAACAATGTTGACTTTCGCAAGTCATGGAAAAAGGATAACGATGGACAAATTCACCAAGGCAAAATATTCAATCAGAATAACCAACGGCCTCCCTCGACCGCCCAAAATCTATTAATCTCTCTCTCTCTCTCTCTCTCTCTCTCTCTTATCGACAGACTATCTTTGTCGCCAAAAATGGGGAGGCCATTAACCATTGTAGACCTTAGAGCAGAGTTCAGTGATGATTAGAACCTGCCATATGGATATCTGTGTCGCAAACCTCGACCGAGAGATAGAAAAGGGAGGGAAGCAAGATGGTGACAGCGATTTCGTACTAGCTCTGGCAACGTTGGTGGCACTAGGAATGGATTTTCGCAGTGGCAGGTGATGGCGGGGAGAGGTTAGGGTTTAGAATCAAGCTCTGTGAGTGATTTGAGAATGAAGTTTCATGGGTGCCTTTTCTAAATGAAGTTTAAATTAGTCTGCTCATGCAAATGTTCCAAGAGGCAAAGCGAGCTTGAGAATAAAGGAGGCAAAGTTAAACAGGTGAAAATGCAAGACGCCTATATATGCAATTTTAATTAACTAGCGTCACAAATCTAAACTATTCGGGCTTCTTATCCAAATTCACAGCAAAGCCAATTCCTTCACAAACAGACAATAGTTCAGCTTCCGAAGTTGCATACTCATACCAAGAGAACTTCTTTTCGTTGCCTCCGCAATCTTGTCGCTTCACACTTAATGCTCTTCAAGCATCTAGCGTCATGTATGTCTATAGCGGTTGTGCCGACATGCATCGAGAATGGTTTCACCAATTACACAAATTTTGCAGCTTTTCTATAGCTTTATGAACGGAAATATTGAGTGCGACCTTGATTCAAGTTGCAAACAAAACATAATCTCATCATTGAGAAGGCTGGAGGCAAAAAAGAACCATTCTCTAGCCAATTATTATAACCACCGAGCTATCATTATGGAGCAACAATACATCCGGTACACAACAAAGAACAATGGAGCTTGAAGTCTGGACTATGTCCAAGACACAACAAAGAAGATGACAGCTTGTGATGGAACCTCTCTTCCATATGAACCGAAGGGCAAACTGAATAATCAATGTTCCTCAGTTTTGTGGAGGGCCCTTCCACTTGAAGTTGTCAGCATAAGCCTTTGGCTGCAGTGACCAAGAAAAGAAATTATTAAAAACCAGCAACGGAAATTTCCAAGGCCAGGGAAAAATAGATCACTGTGTTTTTATTTTCTTCTTCTATTGCTCTATCACATGCATAAAGATTTATACTCATTATCCATCATCAATGGAAAACACACAATCCAATCTCTTCTTCAGTGCAATCTGCCATCAGAGGCCTAACGTGGTTGTCATCCACACCTTTGCAAAACACTAAAGAAGCTAAATGAGGATTAAGAAAATTGATCCAAACACTTTTCATGGGAACCAAGTCCATGTGTCATGCACTTAGCCTGATGACACCCTAGAAAATGAGCAATGTACCATAAGGGAAGAGGAAACACTGCACTACAGGGAGCCAATCACAAGGCTGTCAGTTCTGCAATTTGCCATAAGACTAAGTGCTGCCACTTCTCTTCATAGTGCAGGACAGCCATATCTTTTTGGCAACTAAAGACACATCAAGAAAGTAGATATAATGTACAGTTGTTGTTTTGATTTTTAGAAAGATAGATATTTATTTTTACAACAGTACAAAGAAAATGTGATTGTACAGGTGGCAGAATTGCCCCCTTCAAAGCAAATTGGTTAAAAAAATCCCCAAAATCAAAAGATAAATTAAAAGGTAGAAGAATGTCAGTTAGGAAATGCAAGGGAAAAAGTCATAAAGACTGCCCAAGGTCCTGACGATGCAAGTTGATGAGAACAAATGAGAAGGGAAGAAAAAGGGAACTAAAACCAACACTGTTCGAAGTTCTAGACGATAGAGAATACATGAGCTTTCATAAAAGAATGTCTATAATAACTCTTGCCCTAATGTAATGATATATTAGATCCCCAAAAGCTATCAAGACCACTAGTACAATCACTAGCTTAAAAATACTACCAAGCAACATGACCTAATAATATCAAACTTCGTTAATAAGAAAAAAGACCTGAATGATATGTACAGCCAGAACCACATCTTTTCCCGCCAGATTAACATTGTTTTATATAGTGTCGACACCTATTTTTAATTTAATTTGCCCAAAACCTTCATCCTCCTTCCAGAGCAGGCAAAGGTCGGGCACAACATATAGGCTCTCGCGCATGCAACTCCCGTAGAATGACATGATGTGACATGGCCAAGCAAACAGCAGACAGCACACATGAAAGAAGAACTCATACCTTCAATAATGGGGTGTGAGGCTTCTTGACCTGCAGAAATAATAAAAGCGTGGTCAATTGTGGCTTTCTGGAGATAACAACCGAGATCATGGATGATAACATAAACTTCAAGACAAGAGAGCTGTTACAGCATGTACTCTTAATTATTTGCAAAGGTAGCCATCAACAAGCTGAAGGATACTTAGCTGAATACGGTGTCAATATCCATCTAGATAATCAGCAGGAATAAGCAAAGAAAGAAATGGACAGATTAATTTTTTCCCATTCTATCTTATTTGATGTTTGCCAATACAAACTGGGAAGTGGAGCATCCAAGTGATTTTCACTTGGGTTGGTATTGTGCTTCTAATCCTATCAATAAAAAGAACCCTCCCCTTTGACCCAACCAACTCATCCGGCCCTGACTAAAGTTTATAAAAGAAAACCTTTTCATCATCTGTCTGTATACTTTAAATAAGTACAGAAAAAAAACTTTCACCAGTGGCCTATTTGAAACACAAGCTCAAGCTCATTTGGACCCACATACACATATATCCGAATATGTTTGAAATGTTTGTTCATGACTAAATCTCTTGCAACCTGAAATTAAGAACAAAAGGACTGCAGGAGAAGCAAGTAAATAGAAACAAGCTATTGCAACAAAAATTGGAACGGGATCTTCCTTGTCTTATATGAGACAGAAGTATTCAGCAAAATTTCATTTTGGAACAGAGTTGACAAGGCCAAGTTTGCAAAAGTTACAAGATTTCTCCGACTCTTCAAAATCCTGGAAAATGCCCAAAAACCAAAAAAAATAAAATAAAGAAAATGGCCTTTATAGTTCCAGATAAATTCAAATTATATCCAGCTAAACAATTACTGTTGGTCACAGTTGTCTTACAACTGCAACATGAAATTTCAAGATTATTGAACTCCATTTGTCTACACGCATAAATCCCTTCAAATACCCAAAAGTTAATATCTCAAAAATTTTCGGACACAACAATGATTCTCACGAGCACAAATCATAGATGCTTTAGCCAAGTCAACAATAAACTGGAGAAGTCCACATGACACAAAATGCAATTGGCCCCTGATTATCATGAACATGATATGGCAACTGAAAACCAGCATGCACAAAAGTGGCAACATATATACAAGGTGGTACTCAGATAAGTGAGAAGGAAACAAAGATTCTCATTCTACTTTCCTCCTCGTTCAGGCTTTCCATCGATAGGAAAAAAAGATGTCCAGAATGCAGAAGGGTCATGCCATTTCAAGGTCTGAGAAGAATCTAATATACAGGGATTTTCTGTTTAGTCACTGCAGCCAATGACTTTCAGGTAACAATGGAGCAACCATACAGCTGCACAAAGGTTCTTACTAAGCCAACAATAATGTGCATGACCCGAATCCTAATTGAAGAGTAATGCATAAAAAGCAAACTGTTATCCTCATTAAGTGCTTAAACATCTGTAGGAAGACTTTAGCCATTAAAGGGAGGCACGAGATGCGCAAACCCAAACCAATCCCGTCTATATGTATATTTGAGCATAAGGATGAAAATGCACACTCAACTCTCTAAAGGGATTACCAGAGGACCAAGCAAACATGCAACCAAAAGCATCTGCAGAACGGTGATACAAGAGAGTTAAAGACAAATTCAGTGTTCTACACGTACCACGTACTCCCAACCATGTCTCTCAGCAAATGACCTTGCAGCTTCTTCACTATCAAAACCAAGTCCAGCATCACCAACATTAGCATATGGGTCTCCAGTGGATGTCCAACCCATCAATGGATTTTCCCACCTACAGACATATCTCGATTAAAAAACTAAGATAGCATACTCAAGAGATGAGTATTCGGTAGTTGGCTCAGATAATGGTCACAACCTAGGAAGCACGGACACTCTCCGGGGGCCTCTGTGTCGTGTCGGACGTGTTGGACACCGACACTTGTCCGACACTCTTTTTATTATTATTTATTTATTTGTGAATTTGAATCAAATTAATATGATTTTTATCATTTACATATAATATACATGTCCAATCGTGTCAGAATTCTCTATTTTTTGAGAAATGATGTGTTTGCGTGTCGTGACATATCACATGTTGGTGTAGTGTCAATGCTACTTGGGTCACAACAAAAGAAGGGTAAATTGGGTTCCAAAAGATTTATAGAATAAATGCAATTAACAAGGAATCAATTCACTAGCAAAGTCAAAATGAGCAAAAACACAGTATGCACAAGTACAAAGAAGAGTTGGGATAGAAAATCGTCCAGGAGATTCAAAGTGGTTCGGCATCAATCTCCAAATTTAAGCCTATAAACATTAGAACATCATAACAAATTAGTTGGTGAGAGTTTAGTTATCATCACTGTTCATTGTGACAACAATAAAAATGCTGTGATTTCATGATGAAAAACCAGAAGTTGTCATGATCACGTAAGAAAAGAATTATGAAAATGTGAGTATAATGTAAAACAGCAACCGATCAAGAACCTAACCTAAAATTTTTATGAAGAAGCAGATATATCGGCCGTGATGAACTTCTAGGTACCTAATTTGAAAAGAGATACATGCATTCATACTTTGCGCACCCATGTGAGCGTCTCGAGGACATTAAACGGAGAGAGAGGAATATATTACTCATAATAGTAAAAACATCTAATAGAAATTTTAAAGTTCAATGGTTACTGAAGCATCGCATGTTTGCTCATGATCGATTAAATTGACAGGACACCTTCACGTTTAGATGTGGCTAATAAGCTGATCCACAGCATGTTCAGCAGGGGAAAGATGCGCTATGTTTGCACTAATAATCCAAAGATTGGGAAGTAGCATACCCACCATATGGAAGCACTTAAGTTAAACCAATTCCGATGTAAAACATAAAATAGCCCAAGATTTTTTAAACTGAAGAGACCAACCAGATTGCACCACATACTTTTGCGTTGACACAAAGTTAATCTTCCACCTTCCCACTTTTCCTGATCCTTGCTGAGTTGCGGTTCTCGCGGGTGAATATATTACAACCTGCAACAGCAGTGGAATGTCAAGGAAAGGGAGACTAGACAGAGAAGAAGCCAGCTACAACTCCAATGCGATGGCTTTCGACGCCACAAATTCCCCATCTCCGCAATACCCATTTTACCACTACTGGTAAAAATTCATGAAAAAAACCCGAAGCACAACAAGAAATCGCAATAACCGAACCCTAACTTCGACTCCGGTTCTTGAAAATCCGAAGCGGAAACGCTCACAAAGCAGCAAAACTGACAGGTGCAACAAAATCGGTACAGCGCCCGGAAACCCATATCCCGAAGAACCAGATTCGATCGTTGTGGCAACGACGGTAATTTCCAAAACACTTGCAGCGAGAGCGAAGAACACCGAAACAAAGATCGAATTTTTCGGGGGGAGAGAAGGTCGTACCCGCCTGCGGAGGTGCTCTTCGGGGATACCGGAGACCATGCCAATCTCGCCGGGTTTGATCTCCACCAGCGCGTCCGCGTCGGCGGAGAAGGGCCGCGACGCCGCCGCCAGCAGCGGCGGACGGAGGGCGAGGGCTTGGCTCGAGAAGCGTTGCAGAGACCTCGCCATTTTCAGCGTCGACAATGTTCTTCCCCCGTCCCGTTATTCGCTCATCAATCTCTCGCTCTCTCTCTCTCTCACTTACAAGAATGAGGCTTCCGTTCTGCAAAAATAAAAATTCTCTTCTATTTTCAAAGAAAATAAGTTACAAGCTGATTAGAAAAAAGAAAATCAGTTCATTTTCCGAACTGCCTTGGGTAGGGGTGAGTAAGATGGACCGTCCAAACCGCGACCGGACCGGACCGGATCAGATCAACCAGTTTGGTCTGATTCTTGGGAATATCCGTCTGGTTTTCAATTCCTAAAAGTGGAATTGGTTTTCAGGCGGTTCGATTCCCGGTTTTAGGGTGGGAATCGGACCGGACCGAACGGTTTGGTCTGATTCTCGAGAATATCGGTCCAGTTTCTGGTTCCTAAAAGTGGAAATGGTTTCCGGACGATCCGATTCCCAGTTCTAGGGTGAGAACCGGATCTGACCGGACTGATAAATATATATTTTTCTAATTTTTTTATATATATTTATTTACTTTTAAAAATTTTTGAAAAAATTAGAAAGCATAATCTAATTTCCTCAATTCCCTCTTACATTTTACCAATAAGTGATTGGTACCATTAGAACCAGTCCATTGTCCTAAGACTAGCCGGTCCAATCCTCAGCCCTGGAAACTGGTAATCGATCCTCCTAGTCTAATTCCCGGTTCTTAAGTTAGACTGAACTGGATCGAAAACTGCTCATCCCTAGCCTTGGGATGTTCCAAACCCAAATCACGTGCTGATTTAACCAACAAACAATCTAAACACTTATAATATAGAGAAAATGACACAAATGGCCCATAAATTTTATCTCAATATGTAACATGATTCCTAAACTTTTATTTTATTCAATATGATCCATGAACTTTTAGTATATATTCAATTTAGTTCCTAGACTTTTCAGAGACCATATTCGACAAAATGAAAGTTCATGAACCTCATTGTATATTGACTTAAAGTTCATGAACCACATTGAACAAATTAAAAGTTTATGAAGTACATTACGCATTGGTTTAAAGATCAGGGATCACGTTGAATAAATTAAAAGTTCATGGACCACATGCACAGCAAAATTCAAGGATTATTTGTGTATTACTGTCCCAGATGGCAAAAACCCCGTATCAAGGTGACAAACATTCCCGTCGGTGTCATTCATTAAAGTTAAAACTAGCTTCCTGCAATTCCTTTTAAGTCCTTTAATGTGAAGATATAATACAACCATATTGATAATAGATATTAAATAACGGATGTGATTAAATAAAATGAATCTCAAAATGCAATATGCTCGCGTTGACGACACCATAATTGTTACCACATAAGCAATAATTTCGCACATTCATAATTCCAGAAAAATAGTTGCTTGTAGTAACCAGAGTCACAGCCTCATAGGTTAGTGGAATTCTTTTCAATTAAATGTAAAACAAAAATAGATTAATATAATGATGAAAGGAGGATTTAAATTGTAAGGGTTGTTACCATTAAAAATGCTAAACCGGCACTATATAACCCATTTATCTCAAATAAATTTCTCTCACAAAAAATCCCAAATAGGTATCTCTTGACACATTTATTCCAAATAAATTTTTATCTCGCGAAAATCTCAAACTTGTCCCCGTGAGCTAAATCTATCTTCCATTAGCAGTTTGGGATCTAATGCGGAAAGTAGATTTGGATCGAGAGTATCATTTCGAATTTTTCATGAGTCGAAAATTAATTCGAGATAAACATGTTACGGAATACTAATTTAATATTTTTTATTTGTATTAACCCTAATAGCAATAGATAATATATTTTCATATGGCACTAAAATTAAATGGTACAATGAACAAAACATGGCTTTAAGGTAAACATGAAGTAACGACATCCTGATCGTGGGTACACGTGTATTGAACTTTCTATATACTGGTTAAGGATACAAATAAGTTATACTAAATATTCTCAATGTACCCTAAACTTAATTTTTTAACATCAATTGAAGCATCTCCAGTCCGTTCTGCGTTCACAGTGAGGTCATAACCACCTAACGTAAACGTGACTGTTGAGCCAGAGAATACAACTTGATCTTTCTTTCCTACATGAATCTCTGCATCACAAATGAGTCACTCTCCTAACATGGCCCGAAGGACGAATCATTCTTGACCAGAGGAAACATGCTAAAGTAACAGTCGGAGAGATCAACATTTCGAACACAGTCGAAAGTCCCAAGGGTTTGATGACAAACCAGTCGCTCTCCCAACAAGATGACCTATCAAAGGTGACTCGTGATAATTTTAAACTTCTCCTTAAAGCATCCTTCAGCACTTAAAGAGACTAGTTTTTTGCGCAGTCCACCGGTGCTTGTCTTGACCCAAAAAAAAAAAAAAAGCTCGTGTGCGTGCCTTTGTGCCTTCACCAACAAATGACAAACTCGCTCTAACATGCAAGAGCGTGTTCACAAAAATTTAATCAGCATGCTTGCAATTGCTTGATCTTCTAGAGGATTAGGTGAGAGTAGTCCATACAATTGGAGACGAATTGCTTTCGATCGCTTCATTGACAAGAATTTATCTTCTTATCATGAGGATAATCATCAAAAAAGTCCTAAACATATTGTACGACAGCCAAATCAGTCATAAACCTTTCAATTGTGCCAATTTACAGATTTGTCGTTTTCGAGTTCTCTTCCCTTCAGTCACATGCTATTTTCCCCTCCGACCATCAACCTATGCCCTATACAAGTTCTGCAAGGGCATCGTGTTGCAGCCAAGCCATGAAGGATTGCGTTCAAGGCCGCCTGAAAAGTCCAGGGGTTGAAACCAGTGCTCATGAAAGTCACAGGGTCATCTAATTCACATGGATGTAGCGGCACAAAGCAATAAATTTCAGTAATGTACTTGACATAAAAGGGCCCGCTATTTAGCCACATCAGGTCACAGAAATCAAAATCCGGCACCCATATTTTCAATTTAGGAGAGGGCAAATGTTGGAATTCTGTCATTTAGCAATACTAAGAAGGGTCTTCTAACAAGAGATGAAGATTGAAGGCTTCAGGGCAACACAGATTTACTCCAGTTATCATCAGTAAAATGGGTTTGATATACAATGCACAGTAGCTCAGAAGTTAATCAAATAATCGGTAACAAGTTAGCAAAGAAAATCTCAGCAACACCAACAATCCAGAATGTTACTGTTCAGAGATTACACACACAGAAAAACACAACTCACGGGGAGTCTCCTCTCAGTTCTTCGATTTTGAATGCTTGACAAGCCAATCTATGACGGAGTCGATGTTGGTCGAATTTTTGCATGATATCATGAAACAGCAAACTTCTCTGTCTGTTATTGACTTGAGTCCCCTGCACAAGGTAAGGCACGATTTTCAGCGTCAAACAGAAAGATTATTTAAAACCAACAACAATACTTTCAGCAGCAAGTCGAAAGTACTGGGAACTTTGGAATATATGAGGGAAGTAATAGGCATCTTACATTTGATCCATCAATGCTTGTTTAGAGAGAGCTCCAGGTTTGTCAATCTTGTTTCCCAGTACTAGCAAAGGAATACCATTTAGAGAAGGTTTGCCTAGCAAATCGTGAAGCTCGCTTTTGGAAATGCTCAGATTATCAGGATCAGCAGCATCTACAACATAACTGCAGGATAGACATGTAGGGTTACTTGCTTCATTAAACTTGTATTGCCTTTATTGACTAAGTTCAGTAAGGAAACACTTCTTTTGATGATAAATAAAAGTAGGGAGCGCTGTTAAAGCATTCAGAGCACAAGCAAAAGCAATTTCCAACAACCTAATGGCATTAAAATAGACTTCACCAATAGCTCCGGATGAGGCACTACGCCGATAAAGCCAAAATGATAATTGTGATTGTGTTTGTATAAAATGGCAAATCATAAGCGTCTGTATGACAACAAACAACTGGACTGAGAGTGAATTTTCATTATGCCACCAGAGGGGAACTGACAGCAGTTGCAGAGGACCCCTAACCACCTGAAGGTCCTAGTTACAGAAATGTATCCATAACGTAGGCATTATCATTGTCTAACACATCAGATAACCCTCATTAGTTTGTGAGGTTTTTGACTAACAGATCTGCAACAAAAATATTTCTAGTCTCCACCACCAAAATCTTCCTGAAGGCAAAAGGAGAAAAGAAACTTCATCTCCGTGAACTCTCTGTACAAACTACACTGAAATGCTCGACCGTCATCTACATATATTCATTTATTATTGAACAAAAGGTATGAGTTAATTGTACTTCCTACAATACAAAAGTGAAGTGTATGAAACCGGCCATCTCTAAATATGCCAGAAAGATTGAACTCCTTGAAATGCTTCTCTCTTGACCTAAAGGCATTACACAGTGTATCTAATGGTCAGTTTTCATCAAAATTTAGCACTCTGTTTCTCAAAACTCCATAAACAAAATTTTAGTTATTTAGACCTATCTGTGTCCGACGCTCCACCTGAGGCACATTCAGAAAAATGAACGCAGAGAAAATTGTTCCAACTATGCAGAAAATATTTCAATAATAACTTTGAAGGAGCAATATAGCTTGTGATCGCTTGGCTTGCTCTCTATAGTCCTAAACAAGCTGCCTACTTGTGGAAGAATAAGTAGATGAAAGTTTGATAATCCCCTTGGCTATGTTCTTCTGCAACTTGATGTATGAGTCTAGGGATGGTGTATTTGTAAAATGCTTCTTTCAAAGGGAGTAAGGGCTAATGTTCAAGGACTTTGTCTGCTGCCTCCTAGTTTATCTCGGGATTCTGGCTAATACTAATTTCTTTTAAATATGGCACTGGACGAAATAATCCTAAATTTCTACTCTGGTCTCTATACATGAATATTGAGTACTTCATCATGATGCTTTCATCTAAAACTAAATAAATACTCGGACGATGGTACACAAGAAAAACACGACTTACGTCACATGTAATCCAAGGGTCCAAACTGATTGTAGCATCTGCTTAAAGAAACCTAATTGTAGCATGTTATCCATTAATTAGGGATTCATAAGTTAGTGGAATCACCAAATTATCAAATTTATCACTGATCAAAACTTTACTAGGGCACCTGTTCCCACTTGAGCGATGGCCCTCTACGGTTGCTGTATGAGTCTTTCATGGAAAGCTAGTTAAAATTCCAGGGACAACTAGTTCTGAACATTGACAGAAACGATACACCTATAAGCCCAGGGCAAATTGTTCCCACTTGAGTGATTACTCTGTGGCTATGGAGACCAGTTTTGATTCCACCAGATTAAAACTCTCGGCTGTTTTAAATTCCGTGAAGAAACGGGCTCAGCATTAAACATTTTATATTACAGACAACATTAACGCTATTCTGAGCATGATACACAACAAACTGCTGAAAAGAGACACATAGAAACTAATAAATAATCACACCGTTTGTCCAGATAATCCTATTGCCACTGAAAAAAACAACTTAGTTATCTGGAACGATGACAGTCAACAAGAGGAAATGGAAGGGGCACTCCCGTTTTTGCAATCTGGTTCATTTCCCGAACTTGAAAATAATTCTCCGAGCTTCTCCAAAGTGAAAAGTCAACAAATTGCTTGGATGATAAAAACTCACATGGTACTCATTCAGAAAGTCCATAGCCAATCAGCATTTCTTAACCAAGGAAATTATGCACACTCGGAACACCGTTGCCCTTAAAACTTAAAACTACGTCCATGTCAGGACTCACAATCTGTTTTGTTGTGACATCCTGCAATACCTAACGTACAGAATCAACATCTTACCTTCTAAAACCTAATTTGAAGAGAGTTGCTGTTAAAATTCCATTTGCATTTGCATGAATGTTGAGCCCTTTTATATATGTGAAAAATTAACTATATTATGTATTGCAAAATGCAAACCCTAGACGCCACTCAATTCAAAAACTTCTATCAGCATAGCCGTACAAATGAAGAAAAAAGAGCCAAAGATGTCAGAAAAGTCAACAATAAGAGTTTTTCAAATCAAAGATGGGCAGGAAAGAGGTAGAGTTTTCATACACGATAGCAGAAACAGCACGACAGTATCGCTCCCACATGCTGCGAAACCTGGGTTGACCTCCAAGATCCCACAACTTTATTGTAACATTTCCTTTGGTAACTTTCCTCATGTTAAAACCCACCTGAAAAATCAAATCCGAGAGAGATTCCATTACTTGCTAGACAAGAAAAGAGCACAATTGAGCAGTCAAAAGTATATATCAATTAGCTCGGAGCTGGCAAGGAATGGGAGATGACTCACTGTGGGAATCATGTCCTCGCTGTATCCACCAGTCTAAAGAATAGAACAGCAAACAACATAATGAGCTCTAGAACTTTGAATCTTAAAAACAAGTTGAAGCTCAGGGTACACATATTAGTTTACTTACAGCGACAACATTAACAAGTGAAGTCTTTCCGGCATTCTGGAGTCCTATAAGGGATAGCTCCATTTCCTGCTTGAAGAAGAGGCTGCATATATATAGATTACTTGCATGAGCACTAACACTAAGGCAAGGATTATGCACAAAATCCAACAGCATGAAGAATTGCAGACAAAAAGGAAGTAGATGCCTGATATATTTTACAAGATCATAGGCTTTTCCATAACAAGAAAAGGTAAAAATATAAAAAGGAGTAGAGCCCGTCATTTCAATTTCATAGCATATATGCGGTGAATGATCACACTAAACTATGCACGGGCCATTTCCATGGATACCCAATGGAATTGCACATTGGCTTGTGGAGTACAATATACAGACAAGTCCACTGTCAAACCCGAAAAGTAGAATGACCACGAAAGGTCCACTTGGGACCCTGAAGAATCCTTTTTGAGCAACAAGATACAGTTTTAGGTGAAAGATAAAACAAGAAGATAAAGGGGATGTTACTCGTGTCAAATATCCATCAAAATCGAAAAACAGATCTCAGTATCTAAATAAACCTATCGTGAAAACGTAGATAAGGTTCACCATCACAAGATGCTCCAATCAGTAAAGGAGTTAATCATGCAGAACTACTCTTTGAATTATATTCTACCTCATGGACCTTAAAAGAAGCAGCTATTCACATGGGAATATTTGGTAGAATCCAGAAAATAAAAGTGTAATAGAAACATGAAGAACAAGAATATACAAGCATTTGCCAGCCTCAAGAGACTGATCCTGGTCATCAGGTTGACTAGTAGATTGTCTTTGATATTAAAAACAACAGATGGGAAAGTCTACATTCTCTGCAATATGAGCTTTCCCAATGGTCAACCGTCAAGACATCGTGTTAGTGAACCAAGGCTGTGGTCAACCAACAATTCAGGGTGTTGCCGTATCAGGGCTAAAATAAAAGGAATTGTACTCCTCTTCCTTATCTGCTTTATGCATCAGAATCCACTTTAGTATTACAAGACGACCAGGCACATCTCTAAATACAAGTACCACTAGATCAGAATGTAGAAGAGAAGCACGGATCCCAAATATAGAAGACGGCCATCACATCTTTCAAAAGACACCCGCCAAATTATGTGTTAAGGAAGAAGGGTACTGTGGTCTAGCGACATGGCTACAACCCCCATATTTTCTGCATAGTTTGTAGAGAAACCGCCATAGGATCTTCTAATCTAACAAGTTAGGCTTCTCTTCCATTAAAAATGTCTGTAGCTGATGATAATTTCACAGACAATCAATAAGGTCAAGCGCTTTGCAGATTACTTGACTCTGATAAAGGATGTCCCATCTAGTTTATGCTAACAAAAGAGCACCCCGGACGATAAAAAACGATCTCGCGCAGTTTTACAGCCAGCCAAATGTGAAAACTGCATGAATCTTATACATGGAGGATCATTCAATGGCATTGTCATGCGATGAGGACACTAGCAAGACTAAATATCACACCTTTTAACACAACTTGAGCACAACAACCCTTCATGAGAGAAGCTAGTGAGAAAAAAATACAATTTTGAAACTACAAAAAACATAATCAACTCCAAAATCCAAAACAGATAATCGCTCGACGCCTTTTTCGCACGTTCTGTGCAAAAACCCGCAATTTTTCCATATTCATCGAAACGGGAGCTGTGCTTAGCTACGGAAAAAAGCACCCCCGGAACATGATGACACCGACACCAATCGCCACCCCCGAAACACATGCTAATTGCCGTCATTCTAACGAAAATTGAAAATCCTTCATCACCCTCCTCATCATATTCCGTCACCCAAATCGCCCGAAGGAACCACGGCCCCGGCGCAGGCGCCATCGCCACGCAGACAAGGACAATCGAAGCAACCCCCCAATGCAGAAACAAAGGACCAGAACCGCCGCAATTGCCCAAAAAACCCCAGCGCGTTCCTTCACGGGAAAGCAAGCACGCGAAAAGCAAGACGTGTTCAAAACAACGGAGCACGAAATCCCGTTCGCACGCGCGCGCGCGCGCGCAGCCATCTCCGAGGGGGGTCAATCCACCCACGCTCCCCAAACGGAATCTAAACGAAGACGTTTCGAGATCGATCCAATGCGCCAAAAGGGTATCGAAGCGGAAGGAGAGGGAGGAGGAGGAGGGAAGGAAGAACCTGCGAAGCCAATTGAGAAACGCCTCCCACAGACCCATTATTGATGACGCGGAGAGCGAGAGCGAGGAGAAGAGAGAGAGAGAGAACAGAGCAGAGAGGATTTGAAAAGAGACGGGATCTTCTTCGAGCGAGCGAGAGACAAAGCTCGAAAGGGAACCTTCGTTCCCTTCCCTCGCCGCGCCTGCGATTCCCCCACCGTATGTCTACGCCGCGGCGACCCCTCTGTGATCTCCTCTTGACGAATGGCCGAAATACGTACGAAATACGGCACGGCGCCCCCCTCCCTCCCTTCTTAGCTCCCCTCGCTCCCGGAATCGACGGTCGAGCTTGGCGATGGCGACGACGCCGTTTGGGTTTGCATTTGGAAGAGTGCATCTCATCTCATCCTGCAATTTTTGGCCCCATTTGTCATTCGAACGTTCGAGATTTGACGCGTTAGATTATAATTTTCGCATTAAATTACTCTTTTAAAGGGTCACGTTGACTCGATAATTGTCTCAAGATAACCTTTAAAATTTACATATCACGGGATGTGAATCAACTTAGCTCTTCAAAGTAAGTTGGTCTTGTATGTATTCGGAAGTTTGTAAGGAGTTACTTTCTGTTGACCCAACCTAGAAAATGTTAAATTGGAGAGAAATAGAATTAGCGGCCTTTTTTCCAACTATTTGAATTTTGATTTTTTGCCATGAGCCCATAATTCTTTTCGCCAGCAAATTTCTTTTTCTTTTGTTAAGAAAGCTAATTTTTTTTTTCCAATTGAAAATTTGAAACGCTAAGGGGAGGCGCCACCGGTCAAACAGTGAAACGCTCGGCGCTGCGGCCGGAGTGCCGAGTGGGGCCCACCGGAGCCGAGGAGGAAGCGCGGCGGGCGCATATCTGACGGCTGCGATTCGGCGCGGCCCCGATGAATGATGATGCGGTCACCGGCCAATCAGAGACGAAGATTGCGCAGGGACCAGTCAGGGAAGCCAAAAAAGCTCGAAGGAGTTTCCCGAAACCGTCTTCTTAAAATCGAAACTTGCGCCCTCCTCCACGCCGGCCTCTGTCGCGCACACGCGCCGGCGAAGGAACGCCACGTGGCGCTGGGGGGCGCTGGGATTCGGGGGGAGTTGGGAAACCACGCGCGCTCCTCGCCCGTGGCGGCGTACGGCCTAACTCAATGGCGAAGGGGGTTCGTCTGGCGGGGCCAGCTCAGCTGGGCGGTACCCCTTAAAATGATTCCATATCCTTCCCTTCCCCCATCCCTTCTTCTTCATTCTTCTTCATTTTTTGTCCACCCTCTGCATTTTAGGTTGAGGTGGTTTTTTGGGTCGGGCTTTCGCGCTCCTCGACTAATTCCACTCTTTGAAAGGTTTGAAGAAAGTAAAATAACTCAAATTATCTCTAAATTTTGATCTAATATGAAATGCGATCTCTGAAATTCTAATTCATTCAATGTGGTCATTGAACTTTAGCTTAATTGGCAATGTCGTCCCTGAAATTTTAATATGGTCAATGTGATCCGTGAACTTTCGATACACGTTCAGTCTATTTATAAATTAACTTAAAACATTCACTAAAAAATTGGGTTAATACCACGAAAAATCCCAAACCGGTACACCTGTGATAATTTTATCCCAAACTAATATTTTGATCACTAAAAACCCCAAACCGTACACCTCTCACAAATTTACCCTCGATTTATTTCTGTTAAATTTTACCGTCAAATTATTTTGTTAAATGACACACGACAATTGATTAATGTGCCAGTTTTATGTTTTACCCTTCGTTTATCACAGGCGTAACAGTTTGTGATTTTTTTTTATTAATTCAATTTAACGGAAACTAATGAAAGGTAAATTTGTCACAAATGTACCAGTTTTAGGTCTTTAGTGATAAAAATATTAGTTTTGGGAAAATTTGTCACAGTGTACCAATTTGAAATTTTTCATGGTCAAAAAATTAATTTGGGATAAAATTGTCACAGATGTACCAATTTTGGATTTTTTATGGTATTAACCCTAAAAAAAATCCTAAAAAGTTTAGGAACTACATTTAAGAGATTAACATTGAGCTAAAGTTCATAAAGCAAATTAAACAAATTAAAAGTTTAGGGACCACATTGCACATTAGGTCAGAGTTTATAGACCGTTTGTGTCATTATCTATATTAAAAATGCACTTCTTGCATCAGCCCGATGAATTCAAAATTTCACTTTTAAAAATATTTACGCACATCCACCTCTTACCAACTTTGTGAAATTTTATTCATTTGTTAAGCAATTAATAGAGACATCATGCGGTTTTCTATGCTCTCGTATTACGTTTAATCACTGCTTTAAAAAGTGAATTTTTTTTTAACAAAAGGTTTGAGAGACTCACTAACAAAATCCATCAAACCCACGCACGAAATCCTTTAGCTTAGGGAAGAAAATAGCTCGACATGTGGGCCCCCAAGCCCACTTCTTCTTCAAAAATCCACGAATGGGCTCTTGGCTCTTTCGTCCTTTCTTACATGAATCTACGGCCCCTTCTCTCTCCTAAAAAATTGCACAACATGCTTAAGGTTTTACTCAGCTATTACGCCAAATACGTATGCATAAACATCTAGATATTGGTGGAATTGGTGGATTGACAACCAAATTTTTTCTTTAAACTGAAAAAAAAACAAATTTTATTAATTTATTTCTAGTACCGAAGTTCAAGAAATTGCACGATTATCAGATTGTCCAGACCCGCATCGTGATCATACATGTAGCTCTTGACCTCTCGATTCGCGCGTTGTAAATTTCGGAAGCTGAATATGCCTATTTTTCATTTTTTTTTGTGAGTTTTCCTGCTATTACAAAAAAATTATAACTTTTTTTGTCCTCGCGGCTAGGCATTTGCAAAATAAAATGTATCGGATAACCCCCTGCCACAAAATCATTGATTGCAAATTTACGAATTCAGAGATTTTTCTGACACGATCTATCCAAAACGGTCCTTGCAAAAAGGGCATCGGATGTAATTTTACCCGAGGATCCGGGGGTTCCATGGTAATTTGACCCCCTCGCTCCTCGAAGTTGCATGCCTTAAGGGTGTCAGAATCGAACCGAAAAACTGAATCGAGAACCGAACCGAACCAAAAATTTCGTATATTTCGGTTCGGTTTCGATTTCAGTTCGGATCATCAAAATTAACCATTTTTTTTCGGTTCGGTTTATTTCAGTTCGGTTCGGATCAGTTTGGATCGAACCGAACTGAAATAAACACTCTTCTTTTCGCTGAGACCATCCTCATTCCTCATGGCCGTCCACACTCTTCCTCTCGCCGCCGTCCCTGCTCTTCTTCTTCTTCCTCCCCATCGACTTGCTGCCGCCACCGCTGTCGCTGTTGCCGGTGACGACACTCATCTCTCTCAAACCCTAAACGCGGAACCGAACCGTGTACATCGAGCACTACAAGGGTGTCAATGGCCTCGAGAAGGTCGTCCTCCGAGAAGTCCATAGCTGTTCCGCCGAGGTATCCGATCGATTTGTCCCCCGCCCCCTCCACCCCATCGCTCGCGTCTCTGTGAACTCTCATTGTTTCCAGGAGTGGGGTTTTGGGTCGTTGTCCATTTCTGCTCGCATTTTTTTCCCGTCGAAATCTTATTTTTTGCATTCTTGAGCTCCGGGAGCGCGGTGGAGTTTCGGGAGGTGGTCAGATCGAGCGCAATGGGCGTTGGATTTGGAGGCAAGGAAATTGTAGAGCCAAGGACATTGTTAACGAGTGCGCCAGAAATTGGTTAAGCATACATAATGAGGAACAATTCACTTTTCCTTAGTTGGTTGCTGGGCGATAGTGCAATGACCAAAATTGGTTGAGGTCTGAGTGAAATTTTCAGTGTTCAAAATGAAAGCTGCAAAGCATGTGGGTTCATGAAATGTTTCTCACTTGTTTTTGTTCAAATTGGAGCAGTTCCTTCCAACTGGCAGATGCATGGATATGACAGGCCTATTTACGCAAATATTCAGTATCCATTTCCACTTGATCCTCCAAACGTTCCTTTGAAAGATTCAACTGGCTGCTACAGGACTTATTTCGGCATCCCTAATGAATGGAAAGGTATCAATTGTTTGAATGCTCTACATGTTATATGTTTAGCTACTCTGAAGCTGGTCTGCTCAAATGAAATAACAGAATGTTACTGCTCATATATTTGAACTGTACTTCCGTTTGTTGTTTCACACTTGTATTCTCAGGGCATTGCTTGATATCTTCTGATGCTTTATTTGTGTATGTCTCATAATTGTTAAAGATTACTGCTTGGTCCACATGGAGAACTACCGAGTATGTTTGTACCATGTTAGCTAGCTCCTGTATTCATGTGGATCATGAGAATGCTGAATGACATCTAAAAGTTATGGTCTAAATTTCATACGCTCAACTTGAGCGGCTCAAGTGATTAGAGGCCTAATACGCTGAGCGTTGCTACATGAATGCAGTTATTGCATGCCATGAAGCTGGTCATGCAGTGGTAGGCACTGCTGTAGCAAATTTGCTTCCTGGACAGTCACGGGTTGAGGTATATTCTAGCTATGACTTAGCTAGTCCTGGTCTTTTTGTCAAGGCCTTTGTTGTTCGAAGATACAGCGACAAAGAATTCCCAAAAGCTTCTGAACAATGGACAGTTTTATTTGTTTTGCGAACAACTTTCAATTTTTATCACCATCAATCTCTTGCAATTAGTCATTTTGTACACATCATGCGGGTGCAATTACAAGAAGAGCAAAAAAAATTCAACCTCGACTCAAGCAAAGACAATATTGCTCAAAATGCCGACTATGCAGCAAAAAATTATCTTTTTCTTCAACGTGATGAAGTTTCTAGAGCTTTCTTAATTTTTTATCATAAAAAATTATCATAAAATTATCATAAATACATATTATTATAAAAAAATTATCATACCATGAAATTTTTTTCATAAAAATAGAAAACCGAGCCATGAATAAAAAAGCAAAAAAAAAAGAAGAAGAAGAAATCGAAAACCAAACCGAATCAAACTGAACCAAATCGGCTTATCGGTTCGGTTTCAATTCGATTCGGTTCAAGAAGGAACTCTTAATAGTTCGGTTCAGTTCGATTCGATTTTCTTGAAAAATCGAAGTGAACCGAACCGTTTACACTCCTGGCCTACCTAACTCACCAGCTTGGAAACCACCTCAAAACGGAGGGGGCGGGGAAGATTCCACGTGGACGCCTACAATTGGTCCAGAAGGCTTTTAAAAGGGGCACCAACCGTTTTCTTCCGTTCGAGCTTGGGGCGGTAGTCGTTGTGACCTGCGACGGCACCGAGCGTACCTTCCCTCGTAATAATTAGTCTTCAATGAATAGCCCAATCATAGAGATTTGAGTTGGCCTAATTATTTCGGGCTAACCACTTCTCTTCCATTATCATGAAAGGGACAAGGGAAATATTTATTGCGACAAGTACCTCACGAGGATAGGGTGTTCTGGACTCGTTGTAGACTACAGGACCAATCATTAGTTTGCAATTTGCCTTTTTAATCTCTCGATTAATCACTGATCTGTAGAAAACCTCCGCACGGGACGGTGCCTCGCATCTTAACTGGATCCTCTCTGCCGGCACGAGATTTTGAGTCAACCGTGTCTACTGTTTTGCCACCGAAGCACGATTATGAAAATCCGCTTGGAGTGACTGTCTTTACAGAGAAAAAGAGGAATTTGATGAACGAATTGTATGATATCAATATCCGGCAAAAACTCGAGGATGATCATTTAAAACGTGTCAAACATGTTGCACGACGGTCAATTCATCCTCTAAATCTTTTAACTGTGCCAATTTAGTTATAAATATTTTGACGATGTGCTAATTTAGTCCTAAACATTTCAATTGTATTAATTTAGTCATAAGCCTTTTGAAAAATTATCAATTTAGTTTTTCCGGCTAATTTTAAGTGGAAAATGTTGACGATCATCGTACGCGGCGTGGATGGTGTTGACATGGATAATTTTTTTAATTTTTTAAAATTTTTTCTAAATTTTTTTTCCTCGCTTGTGGCTGTCGAGGGCCGCAACGCTCTCTCCGACTCTCACCTGGAGGCCATTACTGGCCATGGCCGAGTATCGACCACGGGCGAAAGGAAATGAGAGGGAAAAAAATAAAAAAAGACGAAAAATTCAGAATTTTTAAAGAAAAAATGCAAAAAATTGTCTACGTTAGCACTAATTATGTTAGCGATTTCCGGCCAATTTTGGTTAGAAGGATTATATTGACAAATCATCAAAAGCTTTATAACTAAATTGGCATAATTAAAAGGTTTATGACTAAATTAGTCGTCGTATAATAAGTTTAAGACTTTTTGGATAATTTTTCCCAAAAATTAATGCGAAACCAATATTAAAACAAACTTGGTTAGGGGTGTCAAAAATACTTGAACCAAACTGAAAATCAGGCCTTTTCGGTTCAAGTCTCGTTTGGTTCAATAAAACATATTAATAGAACAATTCCAGTAAGTCTAACATTACTCCACGAGTTATATCCCAAACACGCATTTATTTCCACTTTTACAAAGAAAATCACCCCTCAAACTTTACCCTCAAAATCACATGGTCTTATATAGCTTTATTTACAGAAATGCTAAATATTTTACCATCGAAGATCCTCTGCATATCTATTCCGCATTTTTTTTAATCGCTATCCCAACAATCTCAACTATTGCTAAATTGGATAAAAAATTCACCTTTATATGGATTGACACCTGAGATGAGTCAAAAAAAAATTGATGATTGCGGACAAAGATCCTCATTCAATGTTTTTGCACGATTGGAAGTGTTCAAGATTCAAGGATTCTTTTCGCGGATCATTATATTCACTCTATTTTTTTTTTCCTAATAGTAAACAACCATCACTGACATGTACCGTCGCCACAACTCTTTAAACGCGAACGTCCCCTTTTTGTTTTGTCCAAACGAAGATCATCTTCCGACGATAACCCACCATTATGATTTGATTGCACGTCATGAATTTGACTCGGAGATGGCGGTGACGATCTCCGCGTTGAACCTTGCCGAGTCCCAGATGCTCGTGGGGCTCACGGCACGCCGTAGCCTTTCATCGCCGGTTCGCGTGTCCGTGTCCGTGTCCTCTTTTCCATCTGCGCTGAGGTAAAACTTGGCAGACCCGGAGAAATGGAGTCAATGGGAGGTGAAGGGAGAGGCGAGTTTTAACCACCATGGATGATTCCTCCATTACATTTCCCCATCCCCGCGTGGAGAGAACGCCTTCGAGCTTTCCCTACTGACAGCGGGCACGAGCCGGGAGGGGTCCTTCGGTCACCAGTCGTAATCATCAACCTCTTCTTATTCAATTCAAAGCGCAACCCACAAAGAAAGCCATACCAGCAACCATCTTTCTCTCTCTCTCTCTCTCTCTCTCTCTCTCTCTCTACTGGGTTTTGATTTTGACATCGAATTGGGGAAAGTTTTTGCCCGGAGACTGCGCATTGGAAGCTGGAGAGGGCTATTCGGCCTTTTCTCTTTTGTGGGTTTGAGTCAGCTTGAAGCAGGATCAGCTGCGAAGCTAAGCGTTTGCATAATTCTGCGATGCTCGCGATTGGGTTGTTTTCAGGTCAGTTGTTTCGATAGGGTGTTAATTTCTCCATATCATGAGAATTTCAATTGTTTCGCGGCCTGTCGGACAAGTTTATGGTTAGCGTTCTTGTTTTTTGCTGTCTTTCTTCAGCACCTGATGTACACTTGCCTCCGAGTTTTAGTTTGTGATGGTGCGATTCTGGTGTCGCGATCGCTATGAGTAGATGATGCGCGGGGAGTTGAAATTTGTGGGGTGAACTTGATTTCCGAAATGGGAATTTGCCGTTTGGCTGATAATTTCTCGGTTGCATTTGATCTTTGGTGGTAGAACCTCAATTCTTACGAAGAAATCCTGGTTTGTTTGCGATTCTTTTTCCCCCTCTTTTTGTCATATATATGAAAAGATGAGCTGAGCTCGTATCATCCGTTGGGACAATACATCATTTTTAAGTCAACATTGCTGAGTTTTGCATGGTTGAAGGGAATTCCTTCCGATTTGGCTGTATATATTCGTGCATGCTTTGGACTAATTAGACTGTAGGACTCAAATCTGTCGCAATGGAGCGAAATACGTAGACTTGTGAGGAGCCTGTTTCTTTTTCCGAATTCTGACTGTAAAATAAGCTTTGTTTTCCAATTCTCCTGCTTTGCCATTTCTAACCATTTCTTTGTCCTTCCTTAGCATCAATAAAGGGTCCATATTTATGAGCTCATCCCACGAACTCCAGTTTATAGCAATCTTTGTTTAACAGCAGCTGTTTTTGCTGTTCTAGTGTGATTGGAAGCAGAGCAATTTGTTTCCTTGTTCACGTGTGCCCTGTCAGTCTGCCCTTGCTTGTAATCTGTTAATTTCAGTAGCCTATTTCTCTTGATCAATCACCTCCGAGATTATCAGCTTCAAGATATTCTTTAGTATTTCTCTCATACAACAAAGTATAAGCAGGCCATTACCATCCTTGACTGTTTCACTTCCTCTTTCCCGGAGAAACGCTTTAAATGGTAATGTGAAGATAAGAAAGATGTGCCGGGGGGGAAGGGTTAATATATGGCTTGAGAAGGCCCAAGTTAACTATGACTAGACCAAATGCAGCGTCCTGGTGGCGTTATCAGAACTTTCATATGTATGAAATGCATCTCAGAGCTGAAAATTTTGATAAGAAACGTGCCAGAGAGTTGGGTTGGCCCAAAATGACTACATGTTGGGCAAAATATTAGTTGGATAAAAAACAAGGATGATATCTGGTCACAGTTACAGAGGATAATAAAATGCAAACATGCGCATACAAGTGCTTCTGTGTGAAGTAGCATATCAAGGCCAGGTATGCTTCGATTTGAAACCAAACAGATCCAGTTAGCTGATTGTCCACAGGATCCAGCCAGTAAAGTCTGGAAAGGTTACCAATGGTTGGGGGAATCGGCCCACTGAATCCCTTTGAATCTAGAGGTCTACAATTTATTGGAAGGACAAGTTCAGTTTATTCAGATGACTATGAGACTGGTAAATTAAGATGTATAGCATGGGCTGAAAATAAAAATCCGAGTACATTCAAGAAGAAAGGCCTCCAACAGGTGGGTTAAATAATTCATAGTTGACACACATCGACCACAGCAAGCCCTATCTTGTCGTCAAATTTTTCACAGTACATGTCAGGTCCAAATCAAGTATACGAAAGAAAGGACTTAAAGAAAAGGCCAGGTTCTGCAGAGATCCAATGGACTGTGGTATATAGCCAGAAAATCTGCAACCAATAGGGTTCTTGCATTTTGCAAAGAAAAGGCAGGTTGGGCATATATGACTATGAAAGGCAGGCAACATAATATAACCAATATGTCCTGGAAGTGATCCTGTCGGACCCTAGTTGTGAGATAGGTCCATTCATTAAAAGGCTTATATTTGGGAATAAATAACAGAAGACTATTCGTATGAGAGAAATCCTTATTAATATCTTGAACGTGAGCAGACCTTTGTGAGTCTGCCCTTTCTTGTAATATTTTCTGCAGTGCTAAACCATCAGTGCACACATTCTCTGAAAATCCTCTACTTAGAATAAAATTTCTTGGGCCATATTTTTCCTTCAGAAATTTGGTACTCAGAGGAGCTTCATGGGTGCATCATGAGACTGCAGTCTGTGTTATTTACTGCTGATATTATAGCCACTAGCGATCTCCACATTATGGTAGCTGTTTGGTTGTACCAGGATCTCATTTACTATTCGTGGAAGAAAATTGCAATTAAAAGGCCTTGGAATCAAGTCATTCAATGATGGAAACACTTCAAACTTAAGAGCTGGTGTTATGATTAGTGGAAATTATTTGATTTTTGTGATATTCAAAAAGCAAAGCTACCAAAGATGCAATTTGATTCGATAAAATTGTCTTAAGATATAGCAATCACTCTGTATCACTTCTGTTGCTTTAAATCATCAGTACTTTTGTTGTTGCTGTGAATTATAAATCTTATATTTTGGGCAACTCATGTTGGTTCCCTTCCATACCTCTGTAGGTTGTATATAAATTGCAACATTCTTCTGGAGAGAGAGAGAGAGAGAGAGAGAGAGAGAGAGAGAGAGAGAGAGAGAGGAATAGAAAATGAGGATGAGGAACAAACACAGAAAATCAACAATTTTAGGTTGGACAGGGAGCAGATGTTCAATGCCTGCTATGGTATGGAGTTTGGTGGGATTCCTCCTTTTGCTTCATTTATATTCCACTCTCCATAAAACTGACAAAGTGGAGGAGACACGGTTGCAACTTAGCCACCATAGTTTTCAAGAACTGCTGGCGGTTGAGGAGGAAAATATCCAAATTCCTCCACCTCGTGGAAGGCGTTCTCCTCGTGCAGCAAAACGGAGACCTGAAAGGAAAACCACCTTGATTGATGAGTTTCTTGATGAGAATTCCCAAATCAGGCATGTCTTTTTTCCTGATCATCGAAGTGCCATAGATCCAACCAAGGACACGGGCAACGATAGCTCTTACTACTTTCCGGGGAGGATGTGGTTGGACACTGAAGGAAATCCGATTCAGGCCCATGGAGGTGGTGTTATGTATGATCCGCATTCTAAGATGTATTACTGGTATGGAGAATATAAAGACGGTCCCACTTTTATTGCCCCAAAGGGACTAGCACGAGTAAGTTGTTTAATCAAACTTATTGTCTACATCCGATTGCTTGATCTAGAATTATCTCCTTCAGATGTCTAAATTATCTGCTCAATTGTAAGTCTCTTTTGTGTTCTGTGGGGGGCTAAAGTCAGTTAATTATTCTTCCTAATAAACATATGCCTGTATACATTCTAGTTTTGTCTTTGTACCTATAACATTAGCTGAGAGAATAACTATTGTTGTTCGTTGACCTTCCCTGTTTCTTGCACTGCAGATTGCATCCCATTTTGAAATTCAAGCTGATTGGCTTGTCCTAGGATAGATGAATTTTTAAATTTCTTACTAACTGATATTTAGCTTTGGTCATGTCCTCTGGTTATTTTTTGATCAATAGTGATCTGAGATGAATTCTGTCGCCACAAGTATGTAGATGATTACCATTGTTGGGCAGGTCGTTCCTTTACCTGCCCTCGTCAACTGAGTGGTAGCTTTTGGATGATTCACATTGTATTCAGAGAGTAGAAGCACCTTAGGTGCTTGTGGACTAAGAACTCTTATGGCACATCTTTTGCACCCTGATGTCTTTGTATAATGTCCACTCTGTACATTTGTGGGATAAGTGCAATATGAGTTGCAAACATCTTCTCTTTGATCGATTGAATCCTAAACAATTTCTTTGGTGAATTGAGTCAATGTTAGAAAGTTAAATCCAAAAGATTAAGCTAATAGGTGGAGGGAGACCACATGAATATAATGAGCATTCATGACCCATTGTCAAGCAATGTGGGACAATTCTTTAAAACCTCTCATGTGCAAGCCGAATTATTAGCGGCATGTGGAATTTTGACTACGCACATTTGCAAAAGGGATAGCACTTGCTCTGATATAATGTTAGAAAGTCCAACCCAAAAGTTTAAGCTGATAAGTGGAGAGAGACCGCATGAATATAAAGAGCATTTAGGATACATTGTCAATTATCAAGCGATGTGGAACAATATTTCAACAGTCAAACCATTTGACAGAGGCGTAGTTGGGCCCTAGCTTCACTGCTTGTTTTGGTCACTGGAAAATCTTACCCTGTTGGCTTTTCTCTAAATAAAGCCTGATTTTGACCCCAATCAAGGAATATAATGCATGGGTTTTGTCGATAATTGTGTGGCTCATTTAATCATTAGAATTTATTGAAAAATAGAACCCGAATTTCATGTAGACCGAGGAAAAATTAAAATTATAAGACTCAGGTCTTCCTCTGTTTACATAAGATTTGGCCTTCATTTTGTAATATAATGATCGACAAATTCGTGTTTTTTGTTATCTTGATTGTGGTCAAAATCATGCTTAATTCTGTGAAAATTTGAGAGGATGCAATTTTCAGTGACTAAATGTTGTCAATAATGAGATTTAGATTTCAATTGCAACTCCTTTAAAAAATTTTAGCACTTAATCAAGAAAAATAGGTTGTTTTGGACTCAATCGACCAATGACCAAATTTTTATAATTCTATTGCACTTTTCCTGTTACCTGAGAATCTGGTTTCTGTACTTTCTGCAGTAATGTTTCTCACTAAACGTGACCAGTTTTTTTAAGTATTCTGTTGACAATGAAAACTGCAGCAATAGGGAGATATTTGTCTCTGGTATTTGTATTATGTCATTGCACTCTTTCTTTTTTTAACCAATTTTAAGTAATATTGAATTTCTTAAGATCCAAGTATTCTTCATCTCTGTGAATACAAGACAAATGCCTTGTGACTACAATTTTTATAAGAGAGAGGGAATTAGATTTCCTAATTTCATTCAGAATGATTTGTTTTGAAAAGTTACTGGCTAGGTTGAGAGTGTAGAGGATGGTGCTGGTGTTCGATATCACTAAGTGCGTTTTGACTTTTAGGCAACATTTGATCAATTCATTGACTGTTTTAAAGAAAGTATTCCATCTATAGTTCATGATGCTGTTGGGAAGAAAAATGTACCTGTCCTTCTCATGCTTAATAATTAAGTGGTTGCTGAAGACACATGACCTTGGGAACTGTGTCTTCCTGGTGCTTATTGGATAAGTGTGAGACTGTATCCTCACTTGCATCTTCAATGTGCATAGCCACACTTAGCCATAGCCAAGACAAAGCAAAAGCCGTGGTTACTGATGTAAACATGGATACTTGCATACTAGTTTATCCCTTTCCTTTAACTGGTCTTACTGATTCATGGGTACTGGATGTTACTATACTGAGATTTTGGGTGTAATACTCTTGATTTTGCGTTAGTATTTAGCTTTCCTTTCTTCTGCAAAGTTTACAATCTGTCTCAGTTTGCTGTTAAATGGCCACGAAGTAAAACAGGATAATGTTGGGTTTCTTGTGGCCTACTGTTGCGGATTGGATGAATTGGAATAGAAGCAACTTAAGTGTTGCTGTTATTTCAAACTTTGATAAACATCTCTCTCTCTCTCTCTCTCGGAATGCCCAATTAATTCCTTTCCTTCTTTAACCATGCCAATTCAATTTGCATAAAGCCAATTGTTTGAGTATGTTATTTGAATAGATATCATGGTATCAGACAAGTCTCTTAACTTTTCATTGTGTCTTTTGCTTCAATCATTTTCTGACAACTGGTATTGCAGTCTGCCCTAACCTGTAATTTGCAATGACTTATCTTGCCTCTTGTGCTTGCATTAGTATCTCGTCCATTGTTTTGTGAAGTACTTCCCTTTAGTTGTGAACTTCCTTTATATTCATCAGGTACTTGTTGAAACCAGGTTGACGTCATAGGAGTCGGCTGTTATTCTTCGAAGGATTTGTGGACTTGGAAAAATGAAGGAATAGTCTTATCAGCCAATGAAGCAAATGAAACCCATGATCTCCATAAGTCGAATGTGCTAGAGAGGCCAAAGGTGATCTACAATGAAAAGACTGGAAAGTATGTCATGTGGATGCACATCGATGATGCCAACTATACCAAAGCGTCTGTTGGTGTTGCCATCAGTGATTATCCCACTGGTCCCTTCGATTATGTCTACAGTAAGCGGCCCCATGGGTTTGAGAGCCGAGACATGACAATCTTCAAGGATGATGATGGCATGGCTTATCTCGTGTATTCTTCTGAGGACAACAGTGAACTTCATATTGGTCCTCTAACGGAGGACTATCTCAATGTTACACATGTTGTGAAGAGAATTCTTGTGGGTCAGCACAGGGAAGCTCCGGCTTTGTTCAAGTATGACAAGACTTATTACATGATTACGTCTGGGTGCACTGGCTGGGCCCCGAACGAGGCATTGGTCCACGCGGCAGAGTCGATCATGGGGCCTTGGGAGACAATGGGCAATCCGTGCATCGGTGGAAGCAAAATGTTTCAGCTGACTACTTTTTTTGCGCAGGGTACATTTGTCCTCCCGTTAGCAGGGCTCCCCGCGTCATTTATTTTTATGGCTGATAGATGGAACCTGGCTGATTTGAGGGACTCCCGGTATGTCTGGTTGCCTCTCGTAGTTGGAGGCCCAGCTGATTGGCCTCTTGAGTACAATTTTGGGTTTCCATCGTGGTCTAGAGTGTCAATTTATTGGCATAGGAAGTGGAGACTTCCCAGCAGACGGAGTGATACGAAACGATGAGGTTCTTTTTTTGGGGTTAAATACTAGTTGTATCATACACGAGGCCTTTTGATTTAGGTTCACTCTCTGGGTTTGATTTCTTGAATGATTTGGTCTCTGGTGCTCCTGCGCGATGCTCGTTTCAAGCCGAATATGCAGATGCTGAAGAATATCAGCCGAGGACTGTCGTTGAGCTTACTCATTTCTTTGTATAGGTAGTGTTGATAGTAGTGGAGTATGCCTGTCCAATACCTTACGCTAAGATTCTCTTTGGTACTGCCTTAATCTTCATCTTTTCTGCTGGACACCCAATCTCATTACCATTCCTGACCATGTTGATCTGAGAAACATATGGTCGGAGTCGAATATTTCAGCCTTTAAAGTGAGGGCTTTTAGAGGCTTTTAGACACCGTGAGACTTTGGAGTTTCATGGAGAATTGTCAGCGTTTCCTTTATGAGAATGACGAATTCTCACCATCAGTTCTATATCAACAAGCTTATTGAAGTTGAGACATACCACCAGCATCCGCGGCACTGTTGTATTTGAAGAGCAGCCTTGATCCTCTCATTTCAACTGAGCTACTCATAATGGGAAGTCATAAGGCGAGATGCACTATCGACGCTGCGAACTAGTGGTCGAATCACTTTGTTTCAAGGATTTGTTCATTCACTTGGGTCTCCTAGGTCTCTGTTTCACAATTTCCACAGGAAGTGAGAAGAGCCTTTCTAAGTTTGTACCATGCTTTGGCTTTTTACCGAGAAAAACCTACCAAGTTGAAAGATTGTGCCTTTCTTTAGCATGGAAATGTAATCCATGCGTCTTGCTAGCGTAAAAGGGTCCTACTCTCCAAATATGCATCTATTGAATTTGCTTCGGTTTTGCAATAATTGAGGACTATTATAAATGCAATATACGAAAATTTGGATATTAAAAAATACCATATTTATTCTCGAAATTCTTCAATTACGCCATAAATAATTAAAAAGCCATAAACATATAAAAAAAATTATTTTGAGGCAGAAAACTTATTGACAAATTTACTTTTAATTTTAAAGAGAGTTTGGGTTGGGCCGGGAGAACGGGCTTGGAAATTCCAGGTCCAATGTTTGGGTAAATTTTTCTATAATGACGCATTTATTTCTCTTCATATTTGCCTGTGGTTGCTCATCCATTATATGTGTTTATCATCTTACGAAATCATATAAAACTGGATATGACATGAGTTTGACCGCTATTGGAAATATTTCCGATCGATAATACGTCCAATTACTTAATGCCGCACAACAGGAAGGAGACATAAGTCCGATATATAGCGATCTATTGGTTTGGATTGTAGATCGTACTTTGAGCTTTTATTGGATACATCTGATAGCCGTTTCGTTATCGTGAAATTGCCGTCTACTGTTCCTCGATTTACAATCATTAACAATCTGAAGGTCCGTATTTCAATTTTTTTCTCAAATAGCTGAAGTAATCGCCAAGGGATGCATATGGTCGCACTTCTAGAGGAAAGCAATCCTAGAGAAAAACTCGCCATTAATGATATCTCTGAATATGGAAATGTGTGTGTACATAATTTACTGTAAATTTCGCGAGTCTATCCACAGCAATTACGAGCATGACTAAATATCTGCCCATTTATAGAGCGTCTCCTCCATTGGTGTTCCCATGCCCTAGCCACTTATGTTAATAATGATCATCTCTCACATTTTTTTTTTTTTTGCTAACATGATCCCATTGGATCAGTGATTTACCAGAGACGTGCTCCATCCTTGCACGAGGCATCAGGATGGTAGGAGGGCGAAAGAACAGTATGACAGTATCTGGATTGGCCCGCAAATGTTTCATTTTCACACGAGTTTTGACTGAAACACTGAACTACTTAACTATTTTTCATGTTGGTCCAACTGCTGATCTAGGTTTCTCGCACTTTTACTGCGGAAATGAACTCTTACAGTGGGATATCCACCCTTCCACCACCCGTTGAAGCCTATCTTCCAGGTTGAGCTGGTTGGGGTTCGCTTAGATTCCATGCCGATTCGTGCTCCTATTGAGGGAGAAACACCCCGCGGCAAGGCAGGTTTTGGGCTCCCCCAGTCTATTGCGTGAGGTGGCTTACTTGCCGGCAACCGGCGTACGCAATGGGATTATCCAAAAAAAGAGAGAAAAAAACAGGAGAATTATAGAGGAAGAGAACATGGGGACGAGTTAATGGTCGATCGATAGAGTCCACCTTTCATGTATCTAAGGCAAAGAATGTATAAGAAGGGATCGTTTTCTTATGATGTGATAAGAGCTTTCCTTTGACTTTATTCTCCGAGGAATTTTACTGTAAGTACATGGATTGTACATATCTTCTTCCTTATCATAGATTTCGTATTGCGTTTCGTTTTAATTTATACGTGCTCTCGCTCGCAAAGCATACAGTGCGATGAGTGTCGTGAGTAGCTACCTGAGTTGCCCAAATGGCAGGGCATGCGAACAGCTTGTCTTCACAAGCGGATGCATTGACTGTGAGCAGGCCCATGGGCTATCAGTAAAGTCCATTTGGACTATGTGTGATGGTATAATTGTTAAACCAAGAAAAGTATCACGAATTGAAATTTTCAATTTGCGAATAGTAAGTGGTGAATCGAAGAGTGAAATCGAATTGTAGAATTCTAAAAAAAAGGAAAATTTGTAATTTATGTCGAAGACAAATATTATGTTTATAAATAATAGCATAAGTTATAAAAATTTGAGTACGAATTATGATCTAGGAAAAAAAATCTTAATTAAAAGTTCATATGATGATCGATCCCTATGCATAGAAGATATGGTTTTATGGTGTCATAGAGCTGCCCTTCCAAGATATTAATTTAATCTTGCGTGTGCATTCATGCCCGTTGTGTATTAATCTATTTTACGATCTACATATGAACAAGTGTTGTTTGGTAAATATGAGGGACAAAAACATCGGGATACAATCGGCTCATGTTAGCTCAATTCCCATGAACCATCAGATGAGGGAGTTCCATGTGAAATTTAAATATGACCTGATGGTTCAGAAGAGCTCAAATGAACATGGGCGGACGGCAATTTTTGTACTATATATGAGGACTTATCCGGTCAACAACTAAACGATAGGTAAAAGCGTCTTCAAGCAAAATGGGGCGGGCGATGAATCACACCCTCTGGTCCATCACTCCTCGGACTTCCAATCTGCAATTTAATCCAACCCAAAATCGTTGTCTCATAAACCTCTCATTACAATCTTCATCAAACACTTAACCGAGATCTTCTTAATATAGTTTCGATCTTACTGTTATGTATCTGTCAGATTCTGTGCCAATGGATTGCGAGATTCTCAATCACGAACACTTTGATAGCTTCCACGACGATGGTGTCTCCCTATTGTGCCAGAATGATCAGGCCTGAGCTCCTGTTGTTGATGGTGATGGCCAGTTTCTTGCAGTAGTTTGGTGACTTGAACTTGTACTTCATATCACACTTGGAGTGAAGAACTCTAGCCTCCGCCAATGCCATCGCCAAGAAAACACATGGCAACAATATGATTAGTCAACTCATCTTTCGCACTCACAGGAGCTAAATTGCACACGACGTATCGAAAACTAATCAAACAAACAGAATTTGTGTCGTGACTGTGGACCACAACAACGAGGATGAAAGAAGAAGTTGGTATTTCGTTTGTTTCGCAAAAAAATGAATAATTTTGAAAATACTTTCTTTAAAATAATCAATTATTTCATTTGAAATAATTAGTCGATAAAAATATATTTTCATTATTTACAATAATTTATATCTAAATATTTTTGTATGATGAAAATAATTTTCGTTTGTTCATTTTCGTATGTTATACAAATGCTCATTTTTAGGAAAATATTTTTCAAATTGTTAAAAAGTCCAACAGAAAAACTAAAACTATTAAGTGGAATGAGACCATATGAATATAAAAAGTACATATGACTCATTGTCAAGCGATGTAGGACACTATTTCAATAGCCCATCTCACTCATAAGTTGGATTAGGAGTGGACTGATGAGGATGAAATGGATAATACTGGCTTTGATATCATGTTAGAAAGTCCAACCCAAAAATTTAAGCTATTAGGTGGAGGGAGATAATATAGAATATAAAGAGAATATATGACCAGTTGTTAAGCGATGTGAGATAATATTTCAACAAGGTTGATAGAATGTACTCACCAAATAAAATTTGTATCGAAACTGCTGTGAGTTCTATACACTATTTCTTCTTAATTTAAGATTAGGATTAATTATTCTTCTAAAGATAACAATTCCTTTTGGTCAATTTCTAACCCGGAGAGCCTCTCCTGTTTCTGCACGTCCATTCGACATTGACTGTCATTAAACATTTGATAAGCTTATTAAGTAAGAACACAAAAAGTGGGGGAAGAAAACAACATAGGTTGAACCTAGAACGTGTAGTATGTGCCGCCTGAACTTTGGGGGTCCAATGGAAGAAAAACACGGCTGGTCACTATCACAGAAAACCAAAAAGGTAAAGCGAAAGAAGGCACTGGGGAAACCAGACAACTTAAACACGTATAAAAAGACTTCAAAAGACATGCATAAGCAATACGAAAGGGAAAAAATTTCATGTTTTGGCATAGTTAGTTGATGTGTTAACGGATTTTCAATTCGAGAATTTAAGTTATATGTTCAACCTCATCAACTGTATGCAAATTGCTCTGAATTTATGATATAAGGTATATCATAAGTCCTCATATGGTCAAGCTTTTGCACTCGTGTTGTGGATTATCCAGAGAAAATGGACAAAATAAAAAAAGAAAGTGGTGGGGAACAGGGAGGGGGAGCGGGTAACGTTAACGTGGGGAGAGGCAAGTCTTGTCAAAAGATGAAGATGTGAACCCTAAAAAGGAGCTCCCACTACACCAGAAGCATTTCTTTTTCCCTTTTGCCGTGGGCCAAAAGCACCACCCCTACCTTTAAAGCCTATTTTACAGCTCCATGAAAGAGGCTTTCGGCCAGTCATGGAGCTGGTGGTGGGGGCCTTGCGAAGGTTCAAACCCTCTTTCCTCTCTCTGTTTCCAAGATAGAAAATAGCAATAGAATATAGTGTTAAAAAAGATAGACCAGAAAAAAAAATGTTATAATTGTTACTGAATGGACAGGTGAAACTTCTGAGTTGTGCAAACTTACTCATCAATTCAAGATAATCAAGTGCCATGCATTGTTAGTGAATGGAGAGGAAAACTTCGTGAGCGGTCTTCTCCCTCGTGTCTTTGGCTGATTTTTGGTTGGTAGCTACATGTTCTTTCATTTACCATGACATCAAGAATCCACAAGATCGCTTTTGGAGAACTTTTTTCTCCACTGACGACGTACCGAGCAGCAATTTTTTCAACAGAGTTGCAACTTGCAAGCGCACCGTTGCCTAGGGTTGTTTTTCTCACTTGCATATATGCAAAATAATCGAACTGAGGAAGTGTTTGAACAGTATCTCTGTCTTATGTCTGAACAGGAGCTTGGTGGGTGTTGCTCTATGTTTTGTTAGTTTTTCATACAAAGTTCCTCTCTATTTACTTTCTTATATGATCTATATGATAGAATTGGTCATGCAATTTTGTGTTCACGAGTGTCAAGTTTCTAACATAGGAGAAAAGCATGATTCAAAGTACTTGATGACGAGCATTTGGGTAATTAAACAAATGTTAACATCATCTAAAAGCCACAATTAAGCTGATCAATAAGCTTTACAAAAAGGATCTAGTGACGTTTCTTTTCTTTCCCCATTTCTCTCTTGATCAATGAGCCGATGAAGGGTTTACTCGTGTGTATCTTCAAAGTCGGGACAAGCTGTCTATGGTTGCACGAAAATTTCTAGATACCATCATAATTAAGAAATACACCCTATACTTTGTAAGCAGAAGAAGATTGCAAATAGCAAGACCACGTCAATTCAGCGTGCTGGCCACTATCAAAAATTCTTTGAATGTCAGTAATAGCTAAAACACCTTTCGATGAGATTCCCCGGGCATAACCCAAGTCACTTTGCCGACCTAAAAGATTCTAGGACCCCTCCAACCTTTTGATTGAGACCTCCTCCTTTACTTTGGAACCGCTGGATTTCAATAATTTTTTTCTGATTAGAATCAAATCCTCGCCTTAATTTAGTTTCACTACCTACTGCCTGATTATCAGCTTAAATTACACAAAACGCCAACCCCCAATTAGAATTCCAAAAAGAAATTGGAAGAAAAAAAAAACTGCTCCAACAACCATTTCATGAGCGGAAGAGAAGTGGTCAATTTGTAAAGACGCGCATTTGAACATGTCACACTCATCAAGAGCCATTTCACAATTTGAAAATTCAATAGATGCTTCATGAGTCTTTCCTTATGCCATGAACTTTTTTACAAAGTTATATGGATGCCTTCTATAGAAATAAAGAGTGTCGTTGTCACATTGCAATTATTACGAATATTCAACTTCTTCCTTCTTAGAAAAATGGATAAAAGAGCTAATGACTTTGATTGACCAACCTATATATACGAGGAGAAAGGGCCACGGATCCACAAAGTGTCAATCGAGCGGTCCATGTCTTGACTGTCGTATGAGTTAATTTGACCAAAATATAAGTAATGACCTCGACTTTATTCTTTATAAGAATATTTACGATGTATGACCCTTCCCATATGTTCACAATTTGGCATCTCTATAAACTAACGCGTCTTTAAGTCTATAAAACCGAACTTAACTTACAAAAAAAGGAAAATGTATCACCACGACTTGCCTCAAGATGAATGATCAAAACCAGTTTATCTTTCCACAAAATGAAATATTATCACAAATATGACAAGACAAATCAATGTCCAAAGACAAGCAAATATTCCCCTACTCTCTAACTCCTTCCCGCTACCAATAAACCCACAAATATTCCCATATGCCTTGCATGTGCCAAAAGCAAAAAAAAAAAAACACATCACACGTGTGAAACACTCCCCCATGGCTGTTTTTCTTTTTTTTTTTCTCGAGAGAGAGCTTCATCATCCTCAAGCCCTCCATGCACTAGCCCAAACCACCGGCTGGTCCTTCCACGTCAAGAATATTCCGGCGTCGGAGCACGGCATCATCGACCACCCTTCCTTGTACCTCCTCAACAGGGCACGCACGTCGTCGCATACCTCGTCGCTGAACGAACTAGGGTTGAGCCCACCTCCTCGGAGGCGCCTTGACCACCGGCTTGCTGGCTCCCGCCTCTCCACCGAGTGGTGCGGCGGGCATGCCACCAGGTCCATGACCGCTCGCCCAGCCCCTCGCTCGAGCATCAAGCGCTCGTTGCTCGTCCTAGGGAAGCTCTCGTCCAACGACTCAAAGTAAACCCTAAAATATCTGAGGCTCTCTTGGAAACCCTTGACGAATTCGACCCCATCATCGCCCACGTCGAGGTCGGCTTCCTCCTCAACAACCGTGATTATCCTCGGCTGCAGCCTCCGGAAAGAAGACACAACAAAGTCCCGGCGGTTGCTGATTGTCGTTGTCGAGTGCAGCGCGCCAACGCAGTTGATAGCCAGCGCCTCGTCCTCCTTGATATCCAACTCGTCCAAATTCAACTCTGACAGGTCGCCACTGTGGTACAGGACGCTGAACTTGAAGGGCACACCCATGAGCCTCGCAAATTTCTCCATCCGGCTCCCAATTTCTTTCATGACCTTCTGCACCGCCGCGACGCCACCCGACCCTGCCCCGCCGTTTGCCTTGCTGGCCACCACGGTGGTGAGCCGTAGGTGTGGCGTCTCATCTGTCCGGGTTGCCAGAGCCTCAAGCAGGGTTGGCCACTGGGTGCAGTACGTGTTGCTGATGTCAACTATGTGCAACTTGCTCTCGCCCTCAAGGGCCTCCATGATTGCGCCGTTGCAAGCGACGTGGCCAAACGTGGTCCAGGGGCTCACCTCCTGGAACTTCAGCACCATCTTCCGGGTGGACTCGAAGGAGCAGGTCTTGTCCGACGCGGCCAACCAGGCGCTGTAGCTCCGCTGGCCCGAGTCGGTCATGCGACTAAACAGGGCCTGGAGGAAGTAGGAGGCCAGCTTCTGTTCGACGTCGCCGTACGGGGAGCAGAGCTCATTGAGCATCCACATGAGCTGCTGGAAACGGGTGCTGTTCTTGTCAGCGATGGCTCGGGCGGCCTCGAGGAGGATGTCGGAGGCCCACTTGCTAGAGAAGTCGAAGTTGAGGTCGCGGGCGGGCGAGACGGATACATCAGCGGGGTCATATGTATGGGTGGGAGTGGGAGTGGGAGTATGAGTACTACTAGTGGTGGTGGTAGGGGTGGTAGTGGTGGCGATGGGGTGATAAGGATAGCTGTAGTGCTTGGAAGAAGACGAGGAGAAGTCTTCTTCATCCATGAAGATGTTGAGGCATTCTTCGTCTGCTTCTGGCTGGTGATTGTAGTGATGGTTTTGTCGGGAGGATCTGGAGCTACTTGAGGTCCGGCTTGAGTTGAAGGATTGATCGGAGGATTGGAGGCTTACCAGTCTAAACAAGGTATCCATTCGAGCCCCTCCCCCAAATGACCCACATCAAAATATTCAACCTTTTTCTCTTAAAGTAAAGAAGAAAACTTTTGTACCTGTGATATCAAACTGATCTCTCTCTGGGTTTTTAGTGCCAAAGTTCTGAAACACAAGGCATGGGCGATTATGTTGTTAAAGAAGAGAGAAGTGGGATGGGAAGAGAACAACACTTTGAAAAAAAAAGAGGAGGAGGATCTTGAGGTTGGATTTTACCTTGTCTTATAAAACACAAGAAAGCGGGTGGGAGAGAGAGAGGGAGGGAGAGAGAGAGAGAGAGGAATCTAAGTGTTGTGTGAAAAAAATTTTAGCTTCCTTTTGGGGTAACCGATGAAAGAATGAAGGGAGGGAATGATGGGACTTCGTGCTCCTTTTTCTTGCTAATATGTTTCACTTTTTTGCAGAAATATGATGATGAGGGATAGACCAGTCTTAGGCTAGCGTTTCCCGCATGGCTCTTTCGTGGATTAGCTTTAACTCATTTGAATTTGAGAGAGAGAGAGAGAGAGAGAGAGAGAGAGAGAGAGAGAGAGAGAGAGGCTTACGTAATTTCTTAATGACTTTTATTTATTTATGAGGAATCTGTTGACGACAATTTTCTAATCGTCTTGATCTTGTCCCATGCTTTACAAGATGCTCGTTCAGTCATGGGGATAAATGAAGTCCCACGACAAGTTACATTATACAGGGTTCGGGTCTTGTGGTAAATCTTTCGTTCATATTCTAAGGCCAATCATAATACCATACCCATTAAACAAATCTAGTAAAAGCATTGTTTTTTTTGGTAAAGTAATCTAGTAAAAGCATTGTTGCTCTCTAAATTTGTTGTGAATATTCGTTTATTAGATCTACCCTATCATGTCTTAATTAATAAATATCGAAAATCCAAATTAGACAGATAAAGAAAGCACATCTTTCTTTGTGTTATAGATTCATCTCTAATATCCATCGCATCATCGATTAAAAAAATATGGGTATGGTATACAATTTGTCGGACGTGTGCGATCAACATAGTTGATTGAGTTGTGAGATGAGTATTAGAAGTTAGAGATAGGTTTCGGGTATAAAAAATGTAGAACTGATGAATATAAGGTAGGTTTCCAGTCAGGGAGTCGTCCCCACATGTACCCTATAACTTGTACCCTATACAAAGCAACCTACAAAAGATATATAAGGTAGCTTGTACTTGTAAAATAATTATTACACAAATATGTAAATACCAAATAGATACACAATTCCATCAGTAATTGTGACTTTATGTCTTTACTTTGTAGAATACGATGTGTCAGATACTGACACATGAAACTCCAATGAAATGAGCAAATATTGTATTTTAGTTGTAAAAATGTTGCCATAATTTACGAACTTACGTTAATTTTTCCATGAATATGTACTTTACTATATTACATAACTTTTGTTATGCTAAACGTATTGGAGATTGACAAAAAAATTATCAATCGTTTATCAATAAAAATCCTAAAAATTGTATAAGGTGACTTAAACCTATGAAACCGACAAGTTCAGGGTCAAGGATGGTTTAAGGTCCCTTCTACGGTCCCAAATAATTGAAAAACGACATCCACCCACATGGTAAGTTTTCAAGATAGAACAAACATTCCATCCAACTTGGAACTTGCACACTGTAACGTATAGAAACTGTATCTCTCATATACAATAATTCCATGAGAGAATGAGCTTATGCAGCAACACACATCCTCATTCCTCACCAATAGTTCTTTGCTTCTTTTCTTGAGAAAGAGTGAAGGAATGTTGCAGCAATTGAGTGGGAGCAGGCGTGCCAATAGAGAGAGAGAGAGAGAGAGAGAGAGAGAGAGAGAGAAAAGAAAAGCTGGCCAGCGTGCATCATCATCATCAAACCCACCCACCATCTCACTCTTTGCCCTCACATCCCTTGCCCCCCAAACACTCTCCAAACTCTGCCACACGCATTCCCCCTTCCACTTTATTCATTTGATCTTTTTGCCTTTTTGCCTTGCCTTGGCCTTTTTCCAATTAATCCCATGTTGCATTCTAAATAACACCCCCCCCCCCTCCACCCTTTCCCCAAACCCAAGAGCACGCCTCTCACCCTTTTCCCTCTCTCCCATATTTAGTTTATAAGCACAACCCTGCCCATACCTTTCATAGCACTTAGCGCCAATTCATGTCTATTTTACTAGGGATGTCTCAGTCACCTGACCCACCCTCTCCCCCCCGCGTTTCTATGTTCTTTTCTTTTCCCATATATTACCACGCCCACTACACACCTCTTCCACGAGTCTTGCCATTCCAATTGCTGCCATTCAATTCATGAGACTGGCTAGTCCACATTTTTGCTTTTTTTAATCTCCTTCTGCTCGGAAGGGATTAGTCCACATTCAAAAGCCTTTTGTTATAGTTTTTTCTTGTTTTTTCATCCTCTTTTTCTTTCCAAATCAGTTAATTTCTTACTAGAGAGACATTGTATATGGAAAAAGAAAAAAAAGGAGAAAAATTGTTGCATTCTAAGTTACCTTAATTAGTCTATATTGGTAAATTAAAAATAACGAGTCCATGTTAAACATGTGTCGGATACTCTATAAGGGTATATGAGCATTTTGCTGGCTAAGTGTATTTTTCGGAAAATTAGATGATTCTCGAGTCCATTTTTTTTTTCTGGGGTCTTTTATTGAGACGATTTCTTATTGCTTGAGTAGATTTTCTTTCACTATTGAGCTTTGTATCAAAGATAAAACGCGAGCTACAAATTATGTTTCCAGGCAATGGTGGTGAAGTAATAAACGCGGTTGCATCATCTCCTTTTTCATCATGGAAACGAGACCATGTGCCATATTCTTTTGCCCCCAAGAGGGTTTCATGGCTTTTTGTGTTTGTTGTCACTTCATCTCAATCATTAAAAACATTCCATGTCTGAGGAGTATTTGTCTCTACTCCTCCTAGAGTGGAGGGTTTTGGCCAGGCGTGGCTAAGGTGCACATACATGGCCCTTCTTGAAAACCAAAAGATTTGCACTTTGAAATAAAACAAAAGAATGAATTAATAAATAGATTAATGAAGAGAGTCAAGAATGAAAAGTGGGTCGTGGATTTGTTGGAAAGGGGAAGCTTAATGACTCGGCCTCCCAGAAAATATACTCAATGATATTCCCAATGAGACTTCATAACCTGGATTAGATAGGTCTTATTTTAATGTCCAATATAAAATTCGCTAATACTTTGGAGGGTTAGTTGATCAAGACACCTATAGGAAAAGGGAAATCCGGCAGATTAAACGGACGGATGCCTTTACGGATATTCTCAGTGAGACCCACCCGCACTTGACTAAGCTTCATTTTTGGCGATTATTTTGCAAATTTTAGATGAAATGTCACTGTTCAAATCCTTATCATGCTTTTCTTATTCATGGACTGATGAGGCCCGATAGTGACTTCATAATCTAATTAAGATGTTAATCAAACAGCTTAGTCTTTAATGACCAGCAGCTACATCAATCTTGCACAGGAGGGACCATTTTACCACTAAGACTTGTCCGCATGTGACTTGCCGCCAAAGCCATCTGCCCCCATAAAAATGCCATAGATGTCAAGGTCAATGTAAGACACGCTGACGTGGCATGACGTGGCTGAATTTACTTTCTGAAACTTTTTTTTGTTTGGGTCATCATTTTTTTAATGCATCTGAGTGTTTTGGTTAAATTCAGTAGCTTTTCCTGTTGATGGTGATGTTTAAAAGGACCCCCCAGGTTGATGATTAAGAGTTGTTCACCAATCTGTCATAAAGCTGTTGGAGACTGATATAAACCACGTAATCATTATGTGAATGATGGAGTTTAGCTAAGATTGTTCTTTAAATTTTGTTCTGGCAATAGAACAAAAGATTATTGAAGTAGCCGCTTGAGGAGAGGAAAGTGAAAATCGACAGTAACATGACATGGTTTCGAGAGGCTCTCATCAGCTGAGGAGTGTTTTTCTGCACTAACCAAATCATTGAAAACCTCTACTTGTTACAATAAACTTTTGGGTTATTTTTGCCAGGTTTCATAACCCAATAATGAATTTACATGAATGATTGACGAAATGTTGTTATGATTTCTAGAAATGTGGTTCGACTTTCTAAAAGGGTTGGGGCGGATCGTGGCACATGGATGGTCAAGATAAAAAATTACAATATCGCCTTCAAGAAAATTTCGATCGAAGTAATTCTCGAGGCATTATTTAGAAAGCTAGTGACCAGATTTGCGGAATCGCATCCCTGATCAGCGAAAATCATAAATTTCTTGACCCTATAGAGATTAGACGGTCATGGTTTTAGATCGCGATATCTAACAATCCAACCTTCCGATTTGGTCAAATGCGGTGTCATCTCAAAAGCGTGAACCCAATTGTACCCTTCAATCAAAATTAAAATTTTGATGAGGTTGACTTACGCTAAGAAAAATCAAGTAACTATAAGTCTTATGCCTCAAATTAGGTAGTCACATGCCTGGATGAAGAAGATAATCATCCCTTACCAGATTCTGACTAACTTTTTCTATATATAAAAAGGAGGAAATTTAAAAGTTGTGACGAAAAGAGAAATGACCTTAAATGATCATTATATGGGCTTTCGTGTTTGGCTTTCAATTTGTTTTGGTTTTCTCTAACGGTCACATGCACATAACATATAAGCATTCATCATAATTATATACTCACACACGCACATGAATTGTATGTCCAATTATTGTCATTATTATTCAATGAAACTACGATTCGGATTCGTAATCTTCCAAGATCATATTTGCAACAAGATATTGATCAACTGGATGAGCTAATGAAATAAACATTTATCCAGATTATATTCAAAATGGATTGTATATTGGTTTATATCAACGTGAATATTGGTCAAAATTCAAATTGTGGATAGATAATTTCAATTCGTCCTGTGAAGAGCGATCACGAAAATCAAAGCTCCTCTTATCCTCTCCACGGATATAGGCAACTCTATTCATTTTGACATGAACAGACAAGAGACGGTAAAGTTTACACAGTTGCTGTCAGCAACTTCTTCAATAGACCATTTTAGCCCCTTCGGAAGGCTCAAATAGCCCTTTGGAAGGCTATTTGAACCTTTCTAAGTGTTGGTTTAGCTTTTTACAGAGTTATTCGAAATGGCCTGAACTTAACAATGGAGAATAGGGCGAATTGGTTGTCATAGGACTTTTAAAATTCTTTCGTACGAAACAATGGTTTGGCCTTTCTACTCGCTTACTCCACTCTCCCAGTTTTAACAATCCAATAAAAAGATTGGAATCGAGTACTGCAATCTTTGAAGTCTTTAACAACGTTTACATATAAAGTTATCTGTCCACGACAGACTACAGCTCACTCTACAAATACACACTTTACTCTACGCTTAATGCACTCTTTCTAATGGTTACATCAACATTCTCTTGGAGATTTACAATTAGCATCGCAAGATTTTTCTTAAAAATAAGCTGAAGAAGTAGAGACAGTATTTGGGAGCGATTTGATTCCCTGGCCAACCCTCAACTCCCACTTTGGGACAAATATAGCACGTTGGAGCATTTTAGGTCACAAGAGATTTTCTTTTGGTCAGATGGTCAGAAGAGATTTGAGAGCTCTGTTCTTAAATCAAAAGTTCACCTAGAGCTAATTAATGAGAATTGCCAAAAATGGACAAAGTTGTCTCAGCAAACTTGTTTGACACTTTCTTTACTTAGCCACGATGGCAAACCCCATCTGATTTCTCCACAACATTTCTCCGAGGATTCCAAAGCATGAAACTGGCTATAAGGACCAATTTGAATCAAATCAAATTGATATAGAGTTAGGTCTTTATTTATGGGTAAGTGACGTATTGCCCACTCTATATGTAGCATGATCTACTACGTGGTCTAGCCAAACTTGACGATCTTATCAAATCCCAATGTTTGTCGCTACATGCCCCCTCTAGGACCATTGATCACCGCTGAGATGGAGCTCGATGTGATGAGCACCATCACGATGGAGATGACCCTTGAGCACCACAACTCCTGTATTGAGTGTCTCTCTTCCACATACCATGAGAGAAAATTGTTCAAAAAGTTCTAAACCTATTGAACTTTTACCAATTCAGTCCTAAATCTTTTAAGTTTGTCAATTGAGTCATAAAATTTTTCACTTCTCGCCAATTGAGTCCATTTGGCCAATTTTGACAGCCCGGAGTCGACGTGGACACTGTCCATCAGGCAAACGCTAATGTGGCAATTTTTTTAACAATATTTTAATATTTTTTCAAATTTTTTTCTAGTCTTCTTCCTCGGACCCGCCAGAGGTGAGAGGCTGACCTTGCCGTCATTAGGCAAGGTCGGCTTCACCGTCGCTAGGTGAGGTTCGACCTCGTCCAGCTAGGGGCCGACGAGGCTCACCCTTGCCAGTGGCCAGCGAGGCGAGCTTTGCCAGAATCCTCGCCAGCTGATGGTGAGGTTCAACCTCGCCTAGCTAGGGGCCGACAAGGCTCACCTTTGCCAGTGGCCAGCGGGGGTGAGCTTTGTCAGAAACCTTGCCAGCCTCTTGCCTCTGGCCGGTCAGAGATAAGAAGACCATAAAAAAATAAAAAAAATAAAAATTGAAAAAATATTATAAAAAATTGCCATGTCAGCATTTGTCAGATGGCCGGTGCCGACCAGCGTCCACGTCAGCTCCGGGTGGCCAAAATTGACCGGATGGACTCAATAGGCAAGAAATGAAAAGGTTTATAATTCAATTGGCAAACTTAAAATGTTTAGGACCGAATTGGCAAAAGTGTAATAGATTTAGAACTTTTTGGACAATTTTCCCCATACCATGATGATCCACCTTCAGTTGCTTCAAGCTCAACCTCTCGACCACCGAGATCTTGGCCACGGTGTAGTGCTTTGCGGTCACAGAAGGGATGTTCCCACCATTCTGGGGAGGCACCAGACTTGATCGAGCTCGACAATGCGCCATATATGGGTGCAGGTCAGGAACCAAGAAAAAGAAAAGGGAAAAGATTATACACGCTAAGATGGAGAAATTAAATGAGCATCCGTCCATGACATCATAGTCATATTATAGACAATCCACTTAAGAGAATTGTGTGACCGAACACTCCATTTGACGAAAACCTTTCATTTAGCTACTTTTGAAAAAGTCGAGGTACTGAATTTAAAAAGGGGTCTGAGTACTTAATTGGAAAATTGAATAAAAGTTCAATTACCTACGATGTCATTAACCCTTTTGCATAAATAGGCAGAACTTGCAAAAACAACTATTCATGTCGCTTTGATTTTGGGCCTAATTCCAAAAAAAAAGCACCAACTTTAGATCGAATAATAATTCCAACCTCAACTTTTTTTTTTTGTCTCGTAAAAAATTTCAAATCTAACCTTCCTTGATTTAGAATCATTGATTGTCCAACTTAACTAATTCGCCTTAGCAATAAATTTACGTGACTTACTAACTGGATTTAAAACACTATTCAATATCTTCTTATCTGAGTCATAGCTTGAAAGATAATGGTGAAGCTATTTATCGTCTCCTTCAATTCAATGACAAGTCAAAAAAATCTCCACATTGATATCTCTTTGGCTAGACTCGTAATTTGAAGCTGTAGATCACCACTTGTCGATAGATGCCATGGACGAGATACGCTATGCTCACGACCATAACCTTTTTTCTCAAATAAGGATGACTTCATAAAGAAAATCAACGGGAGATCAAATTTCGAATAAGAGTGAAAGTTGATAATTTTTATACGACAAAAATTAAAGCCAAAATTATTATTCAACCTAAAGTTTGTATTTTTTTTTTTTGAATTGGCGCTATGATTTGTATCCTCAAAGATGCAATGGTATGATAAAGTAAATAAAAGTACCTTTATTTAGGAAAAAAAAACCCTGACACCTGAAAAGGAAACGAGCATCAAATCAGCTCCGCATCAAAGTGCCCAAAAGAAAAAGGTTGTCTCCTCGCTTTCAGAGATTTTTATATGATGGGTGTTCTTTTGAGTGCCTGTCTCTGACTCCAGAAAATCAATGAACTCAGACCTACACATTCACGTTGATGCAAAAGCTTTTAGTCGACAAATCTTTTTATCGCTTTGAATTAGCTTTTTTAACCTTTTTCAGAGATTGCCTAAAGCTAAAAAAAAGGGATACATAAGAGGGAAATCTCCAGAGACCAAAGACAAGTAAAGAAATTGCGATAGACCCTGATTCACAGCGATTTGAGTAGCCAAATGCAAGTAAAATTCTCGAATCCCGTAAAACCGCCCCAGCAAGCTCCACAGACGCGCACGGACACAGATGGTAATCCGGAAATCACAACAATATCATGGTAATCAAGTCCCAAGCTGCTGCTGCTTCTGTGCTGACTACTCTAATTCACACAGTGATTTGATTAGCCAGAATGCAAAGTATAAATTCAGGCATCCCCCTCAAGAGCCAATCAAACTCCACAAACACGCAAACGTACTGATGGTAATTCGGATTTCACAGCGAAATCTTGCGAATCGAATATTGCACAGCTGCTTCCATTAAATAGATTACAGCAGTTTACTTCCCAATTATGAATTCTTCCTGGGATCAGATGAAATTTTGGAGAGGAAAGCGTTTTATGGAAGGGTCCCTAATGACTGCAATACATCTCACTGAAGAACAATATACAAGTGAATAATTGCCATTGCCACTATTAGCAGGGACCGGGAAAAAAGAAAAGAAAAGATGCATCATCTGCTCAAAGGGTACAAAATGGAAACGCTCTAAATAACCATACAGAAAACTCTTCACCAAGAAGAAAAGTTACCGTATTCTGTTGAGGCTCCTACTTTCCTCTTCTTCACTGCACCACTTTCTGCCATCCCACCGTCGGCGACAGCTGTTCCAGCTGGAGCACTCTTCGCTTTCAAATATTTCCCTACCTGGCCACCCCCTACAGGTACTGGATTGCTATACCATGACCCCACCTTGTCCTACAGAGATATCAAAACAGCATGAGTCTTTCAGACCGCATAGACATTATCCACAAGAAATGCTGTTAAAGTCAAACAAAACAAAATATTAATTACTAACATTTTCTTCATCCTCAGCGGCTTTGTCGTTTTCAGTCTTCTCTTTCTCCTCTTCTTCATCAGGTTCAGTATAAGGATTGACAAATACCGTCACCCCTGTTATCTTGATCTCTTCCTGCACAAATGACAAAAGACCACAATAATAGATCTATTCATGGTAGCAGTATGTTTGTATTCGCTGTTATAAGTTTGTCAGTTACTTTGGGTGTGAGTTGCCAAATCAGACCAGTACGGTATGGGAAAGAATCATCTGTTTTCATTATCTTCAAATCTCAAAGGAATTTCAATAGGTGACAGCAAACTGGTATAAAGGCCGAACATCCAAACAGTGAAGAGTCCTATTTCTCCCCGAAAGGATGACATATAGCTTGGGAGCACATTTTTCAGTGTGCATACCAGCGCAGGGTGTATGCGCATGTGTCCTTCAAATCTCAAAGGAATTTTAACAAGTGAAAAGAAAAGAGGAAATTCCAATTTTGGTCCCCGTAGTTTGGGGGGAATTTTTTATAGGTCCTTGTAATTTGTTCGGTTATAATTGTAGCCCTTGTACTATCCTCCGGCAACACAAGTCCTTCCATCAAATTTCCATTCAAACTATGTTGGAAATTGTTGAGTCAGCACCGACACCTGACACAAGAGTATTTTGTGTTTGCAACAACTCCAGTTCTCGTACCATTACTTGATGGGATTTTAAGTAAGATTTTTTACATTTTAATTCTAAATATAAATTTTATGAGATTTGCTATTATTTACATACATGATATCATGTGTATGAGTCTCCATGGTTAATATTGGTGGTTCTATTAGTAACTGTTGAAGAGACTTTCTCAAATCTATTTAATATTCAAGGGTTGAGATTGAATCGGAAGGATTCCCATAAGTTGTCTAGCGTATTTAGCCTATTATATAGTGGGTTAAAGTTGTGATTAGAATATTTAAAAGTTATTTATGTTTTTCTAGAAGTAGTCCACAACAGTTCTATATATCTCAACTAAAAATAAGGATGTCATTGATGAATACAATTTTGTGAACAAAGGAATTACAAATTAAGTTTGAATTTGACAATTTCAAAAGATTTTGAATAAAAATGTGATGAAAGTTATTAATATTTCATTGAAAGAAATAATACAGGGCCTAGTTTTATCACTAGAACAAAGTACAAGGACTCAAATTTATTGTTCCTAAAACTATGGGGACAAAAAGTGTAATTTGTGCTTGCACGCTTAGGTGCCATGTGTAAATATTTGGAGCTGACTCACTCAGCAATTCGCGGTGAATTTTAAAGAGAAATTTTGACGGAAGGACTTGCATTGTTGCCAGAGAATAGCACAAGGACTAAAATTATAACCGAACAAAGTATAAGGACCAAAAGCAAAATCCCCCCAAACTATAGGGACAAAAAATGTAATTTCCCGAAAAAAGGATGAACAACACATGTTGAAGAGTCCTATTTCTCCCTCAAAGGGTGATCTCCTGTTTTCGAGCACGTTCTTCACTCTGAGTGCAAGTGCAAGGTGTCTGTGCATGCGTGTAAACTGATATAACATTAGAATGCAACTGCGTAAAGTAACAACATCAGTAAAAGATGACTACTGCTGAATAGAATGACTCACCAGGGGCAGATCATTGTCATCAACTGGAACCTTTTCCATAGCTGCCAACGTAGTCAAGCCGCCAACTACTCCACCAAAAACAGTATGTTTGAAGTTCAAATGATTCGCAGATTTGTACAAAATAAAAAACTGTGAACCATTTGTGTGTGGACCACTGTTAGCCATACTAACTACACCCCTTCCAGAATGAACTAACTTGGAGTTCAACTCGTCTTTGAAAGGCTTTCCCCATATTGATTCACCTCCTCTCCCGGTACCAGTAGGATCACCACCTTGAATCATAAAATTTCTGGAACAAAAGTAAAAAAACATCAAATTCTGGATCTCTGGAGCACAGTGAACTGAGAGAAATTAATTGTGAACCCGAAATATTGTTGCAGTTACCTTATATTCCTGTGAAAAGCTACTCCATTGTAATAGCCTCTTTCACAAAGTGTGATATAGTTCTCGCATGTTCTGGGAGCGATATCACAGTGCAGCTCTATATTCAAATCCCCATGGGTTGTGTGCAGCTGAACATATCCCTTCTTCTTTGGATTCTTCTCAACCTTAATGTACTCATATTCATTTTTGGTAACAGGATCATATGAAGTTGAAGTGAAGGATCGTGATGCAGCACCAGTGGTATAGCGGCTCTTCACCTGAAAAGAAACCTCATTCAGAACTTGCTTAAACTCAGTCCTAAAAAATTAAACAGACTGGCTCCAGCAATCATCGCATCAATAACCCTTTCTTATTTGTTTTACGACTCTCTAACCAGTTCATCTCAAAAGAGAACCTTGCCTATCCTTGGCAAACTAGACAAACCCCAATGAAGATTATATCAATTCGAGCACTACGGTTTCAACTCCAAGAACAAGTTTGACCAGATATAATTGGAAATTTATTCTCTATGAAGTAACCTAGTCATGGACACATGGATGAGGAAGGAGTGGAAGGAGGAGTTGCAGTGAGAGATTAAAGCAAAGGACTTCTTTGCAAATAATTTAACAATGAATGTTAACCAACCGGGTTTTTTATTTCCGAAGAAAAACATATGGAGATGACCTTCTTTGTACTCACAGTCACCAACTAATGGGGAATGTCAAAATTGGATGTAGAAAGAAGGTTGATGTAACTTCACATGCAATTATCTATGGAAAATTGACCTCCCAAATATCCATCTCTTGAACCTTCTCAGGTCATGATTAGAACTGCACAAATGGCGGGCTGGGATAGGGCAGGGTGCATGGAACAGGCTCAATATTTATACCAACTTTGGTACTAAAACCTGCATACTCTTTATGAATATCCATTTTCAGACCATACTAGCTAACTCAGGCCAGATGGGTTTTTCAATGTGGAACACTTTAAGAAGTCCATCTATTTTCACTTCAAGATGGAATGGGCCAAGCAGGCTGCAAGGTCTATGAACAGAAAAAATCACGACGTCTGAACATGATGAGTCACTATGTGCAACTTTAAAATCCTTCCAACAGAGACATGGTTAGACTGAATCTCACATGATCTAAAATCCAGGACTTTACTGATTAGAAGTTATTAAGTTGATTCTCTTATGGTGCTTGACCACAGAAGTTGGGAAAGACAAGAACAGTGCAACCATGCCAACCAATTACCAAGAAAGATAGAAGAGAAAGTATGTTGTTTGGAACCTAATCATATACATTGTTTGATAACTATTACCTTTCATAAGATCGAACTTACAATTGAAAGTTCCTGACAGCAGTAAAAGAAAACAACCCATGGATCTCTTCATAGTATCAAATATTACCGAGGGAAAGAAAACATAAAGAAGCTACCAAAAGCTGGAAAAATATTTCAGTTTTTTCCCATTATCATTTAAGTTTCTCGACTCCCTTCTTTCACCGACAATCAAACTCACTCTTTGTTTCTCTATCTGAGGTGAACAAGTTTCAGAATAGTTCATGGTTTACATTCCGCCCACTTGCTTATTTCATTCACTTCATTGGTTACTATTAACGTCTCTTCATGCCATTCTATTGATCATCGCCCTATTCATCTTTTTCCAAATTTCTTTTTAATGTTTAGTGACCTTAAATTTTTAGAGCCCACTTCCTAATATATTTTAGTGCATAGGTTTTAATGAATAAGATGACAACATGTTCCCTTATTCTGGCTCCCCAGCTTTTCATGGTCTATAAAACTCATCCTAGAGTTTATTGGACTCGATATCACCTTCCTCCATGCTTTTCCAGACATACTGATAAATTCTCACTGCCTTTGCTGACTATTATAAGTTAAGATTCAGTTTTCTTTTCCCTTTTATTCTATTGATTTGCCATCTGTTTCAATGTATTTTTATTTGATTGTGGTACATTATTTTGGCTTCCAGTAAGCTGAATGCTGATTTAATGTAGCCTAGAATCATAGATTCAGAATAAATTTGGCTTTGATATGGATTTCCATCTGAAACTAATTTCAATATCAATGACTTCAGTCAGATGTATCACTGCATCTTAACATGCACAAAACTTTAGCACAGGTCACATCTTCTGTCTATAAATCATATTAAAACCTGAAACTTTGGTTTACAGCTTGTTACATTTAGTAATGAGATCAGCAGATAGAAATTACTAACCATCTTTGCATTGACAACATCCCTCTCACCAGCCATGTGCATAGCTATCCGAGAAGCAGTTTTATCACTTGATGAGGCTTTTGCTGCAGAAGCACTTCTCCCGTGTACGGCAGCAGAAGCCGCATCAACAATACTGAATGCCTGTGGGGCTTTAACTTCACCATTTGAATTGGATTCTGCATCCTCCTTTATTCGTGACCTTGCTGCTAAAATTGCAGCAAGTGCGGCAGCCCTTTCATTTTGCGCCTTGCTGCCACCCCCACCAAGCAGGGCAGTTTGCCTTCCTTTCTCAGTGCCAAGCTCCTTAAGCATTTGTTTGATGTCACCGGTCACATTTATGTTATAGGTTGGATCTGAACTCATTTTCTTTATTTCTGAAAAGTAGTAATATAAAAGTTAGCAGCACATTCTGTCTTTACTAAATTTAAGAAGATAAGGAAATCCTATAACCAACCTTCGTCATCAATTTTCAAACTATTTTTCACATGATCGAAGTCCAGGAGTACCTTGCTGTCAAGTGCGCTTGGGTTCTGCAGGAAAAAGCAACAGAGATAAACATATAAAAACTACAGCAAAACAAAAGAAAATTGGAGGGCCGGTAAGTCCATCAATAGAAACAAGAATCTCTCAAGGTTTTTCCAGCAAATCTATCTCATTTAGCTACCTGAAGAGTAATGAGATCCTCCCGTGTGAATGGTTCATCAGTCAGCAATTCTTTCCAGTTCTTCGTCTTGATGTTTAATTCCTTGATTGCCTACAGAAGGGAGCAGCGGGAATGAATACATCCAGAATAAGGACCCCACAACAAAATAATGGATATAGACATATCAGGGAGGAAAAAAACAGAAACCGGACCTCATAACAAAAGACATTTCCTGTAGTCTTAACAGCAACAATATGGGTGAATTCAGTAAAAACTTTGTTCAGGACGGGGCACTGAAACTCGCCTGCATAAAATTGAGAGGATGAAGAAGACAATTAGTTAATTAGTTCCAAAAACGCAGACCAATTTATATTATAACAACCACGAAAACAAGAAAATGACAACATCTACCTAGACATACAGTATCAAAAATATTACTGCTATAACTTTCAGAAGACTTGACATTTACTGTCCTTAGCACAATTTGCTTGTGACAAAGAAAGCTCAACTAAACTAAACCTCATTGGCATACTAGAGAAATCTCCAAAATTGCTTTGATCTTCCATTCTACTGTTTTGCAACACTAAATGATGTTTTAATGTACCACTACAACCCATGCAATCGTACTGATCACTTTATTTCATTATATATTTTAGTTTCTTGTGGTAACAGTAACATGGTCTTGTCAACAGCCATATCATCACTAAAGGACTCTCAAAGTGCATACTCTCAAAGTGCATTACCAAAAGGACCATTTAATCTGAACTTCTTTTGAGAAACCTCACATCCATATGCACAAACTAGAAGAGGAAATCACAAATATGCGCAACTCTAGAGAGAAGGCAAATCAAAATGGGAAAATTTAAAAGACGGAACCATCAGCAACAAATTGACATATTTGAGAATGGATCCAGACAAGCCAAACTATCATAATCGTTCCAAGTCCAATTAATCACCCCAGATGCCGAGAAAATCGGGAATTCTAGCTGAAATAGAAAGTCATAAAGGATTCAAAAAAATCCTACACGGATTGATTCTTATGACTACATTGCCACCCACAAGCATCATGCTAGCCCTTGACCTCAAAGAATAGTGTACACGAAAGCAAAGCATGGCTTCAGCCTATCTAGGTATGAAGCAACTTCTCAGCCAATATTCTCACTTAATTCAGACGTGCAGAGATTGTAATTGGGCAACATTCTGTCCCATTCAGCCAGTGCAACTCAACTTAAGGCCAAAACAGTATCTGTGGATATATTGAACCATAGGCAAATCTGTCCTTTACCCTCTCAATTTCCCAACTCTATTTTTTTTCCTCTCTCTATCTCGACCGACTTAAGCCAACCTAATCCAAGCCGAAATTCAACCTCACCAATGTTTCGAACCGCAAGATATCGCTCAGATGCCGAAAGGCTATGGTTACCACTTTATAAGGCTACACCGACCAGAAAACTCACCTTCAGGATTCTTATGAAAAGTGAGAGGAATCAAATCCTCGGGCCTGAGCGGAGCTCCGGTGACCGGATGCTTCCCATACTTTCTGATATAAGGAATGATGTGCCTGCAACGAAATCACCCCAACCATACGTCTCTCTATCAGAGACCAAAAACACACACACACACGAGCGAGCGGGGACCAATCGGACTCACATGATATCGAAGACGCTCCCGTCGGCGGTGCACGCCGGGTTCTCGAACGGAGTGAACGTGAGCCTGCACCGAAAACAACACACGGTCCCATACGGTTTTCGCTCGCAAAACCTTCGAAACGCAGCGCAATTCTCAATGCAAAAAAGTAGCGAGGCAGGGACGAAGAGCGTACGCGCAGCAGTAGAAGGGGAGGCGCTTGAAGGGAGCGTGGGTTTCCTTGGACTTGGCGCCGCCCCACTCGGTGGCCCACTCCGTCTTCGTTATGAACATCCGGTCCTTGCTGTGCTGCTTCTTCCCCATCTCTCCCCGACCACCGAGGGCGAGACCACAACCCCGCCGATCTTGCGCCGATTAGGGTTCCGATCGACAGCTCTGCGGAGAATCGAGTCGTCGTCGGCGGCGGCGGCGGCGGCGGTCTGCAATCGCCGGAAACCGCAGCGGGAGAACGGGGGGGACTTTATAGGAGGACGAGCCGGTTCAAATCTTTGGACGTTTTGGAGTTCCGTCGTCGCCGGCTCACCATCGGCGGCCTTTTACGCTCCGCCGAGGAAGGCCCCGCTCGAGCGTATCGGGTCGGGTCGGTATCGGGCTCCGGTGGGCTGTCGGGTTAGAGTTGGGGCTCCACAATAATGACGTGGGAATGGATGTAAGCCCTCTTCTTCTATTTGTTGTGAGGTTAATATTATGGAAAAATTTAAATTAGCACATTTATAATGAATTTACTTAAAATATTAAATTAATGCTCTTGTGATAAATTTATTCTCTAATAATTTCGGTTAAATATACCGTCGATTGTCACATATCATCGAATACAGTAATTTGATAGTAAAATTTAACAGAAATTATTAGAGATTAAATTTATTATAGATGTACCAATTTGATATTTTTGATGACCAAAAAAATTATTTAAAATAAATTTATTATAAATATATCAGTTTGAAGTTTTTAATAAACGTAAATCATTCTCGAGATACGTTATGATATCTCCCTAACTTTTCTCAATATCTTCCATTGATCAACGTGAAAAGGGTCACCCAATTAAAAGAAGTAAACAATACGCGTAACTTTTTCGGCATAATCTTTCAAAAACAAAACTCAAATCTTTTGAATTAACAATATTATATATACATGAAAACCAGTCTTTGTTTTTCGAGCGATATCAGTTCCATGCGAATGAGCACACCAGAGATTCGATAGGCGTCGCGTGATTCCCGACGGCCCAAAGGCTCTCCTGCACGTCAACGGTGCGCAAGCGAAGCGAGCGGAGCATTTTCGGCCGAAGCGAAGGAGCAGCTCTCCACTCGGATGGGCCAGGCGAGAAGAAGAAAAAGCAGCAGCAGCAGCAGTGGCGAAGAAGATGGAGACGCCGAGTGGAAAGCCGCCATCGATTCCGTTGCCTCCGCCGACCCTTTCCATACCAAGAATTGCGCCGGCGATACCTCGAAGGCGTCCTCGCGGAGCAATGGTAGGCTCTCCGGACCGGTTCTTGAAGAAGACCCGGATCCCAGATGCAGACCCCAGTTGCCAAAGCACTACCAAATCAAGGTTTGTAAATTTGCACTGCGTGGCCCTCCCTCTCGGGTTCCTCTGTTTCGGCGGTCAGTTTTGATTGTGCGTGATACGTGGGAGAGGAATTCTGCTGTTCTCTTGCGGTTTGACGATGCGGCTTGGGTCTTCTTTTGTGGGACAATGGGAAGATACAGTTCCTGTCTGATGAATCTTGGTTTTTGGAGGAGATTAGTGGAGTTTTCTTTTGTAACTCAGGCACGGGCATGGAGACCCCGCTAGCTATCTCTACGAAATATCTTGCAAAGCCATGAAGTTGTGCCTTTAGCTCGTGTACGAGTTTATGCCTTGGTGGGTTTCGAACGAATTCCTGCACCAAAAATCTTCCAACGCCTTCACTAACTGGGCCACTCGGAGGTTCGAGATTAGTGGAGTTAAAGAAGCCAAGATACTATACCAAGAGTTTGAAGAGCTCCATGCTGGGAATGATGGTTCCTGAAGTTTGCTTTTGCTGATTGATTGAGCAGCATTTTTCTATAAAAGAAAAAAGAAAAAAAACCAATCTCAAAGATTGATTTTGTGCAGCACAAGTTTGGGCTTGTGATGAATATTTGCTTTTCATATTATATCTTAATAGGAAATGGTAACTTGGGAATGCGAATGTCAAATGGAAACTAGAGAGAGGGTACGAGATAAGTTGCATTCTTGTTGAAACTTGGAGTTATCCTCAAGTAGATTACGTCAGTTTTTGATTAAATGGTAGCATAATCTTGCTCCAAAGTGGTTATCAAACTCTCTCTCTCTCTCTCTCTCTCTCTCTCTCTCTCTCTCTCTCTCTTTTCTTGGTTTTCTCGTGGAGCTCATCGCATTGGATGAAATTCAAATAGATTGCTTTCTCTACTTCCAGCAGATGGTACTTGGTTGCCCAACAGAATATACCTAATGTATATGCAAGAACTATTTTCTTGTTTTCTTAGTTTTTCCAGTAGCACACAGGAGATGATTAAGTACTATTATTTAAGGAGTGTGGAGAACATGACTCCTTTCGATGGAGAATGTCATTGATACTTTGATGTTAAGAGAGTAAATATTTGCGACACGTATGATTAAAAAAGAGAAAAATCGCAACAACTGTGATAATAAGTTTGATTGATCAGCAAAAATAGCTCCCGTTTTGTAGGCCCCTCTTTTGTCAGTATAATTTGACATCGTTCCTTGTAAAAATATCTGGTTCTGATGACTCTCGTCTCCAAGAACATGACATGACTATATTGTAAGTCTTTTCAATTCATCTATCTACTTGACAACCAAAACGGCAATAGCAAAAGTGGCTAATTCTTTGCCTCCAAATTGTAACCAACTACCGGAGTTTATTAGCCCTGTACTACATGAATCTTAGACGTTTGTGAGACTTGTTGTAAGATTTGTCTTGGTCTAGTGTGTTTCATTGTATCTCTGTTTCCCCTTTATACTGCTATACAACCTTGGTATAGTGTACGCTGGGATATTAGGAACTAAGTGTTGATGTAAGAGAAACTTTTTAGTCTGACTAGCACTTGCTTGATTTTCCAGATTAGGGGATTTATCAGTTGCTGATAAACGTGATGAAAAATTAAGTTCATATACAAATTACAAAAAGATGGTTGTGCTTTTACTTACTTTGAGGATGCTGGCATAATTGGAATTTTATAATTGCTAAATTCACAAACATTAGTGTTGGGAAAGCATTCTGAATCTGCGATCCTTGTATCATTAATTAGTTTTTTCTCGTCAACTCCGTTAGCTGGCCCTTCCTTATCCTTCTGATAATTGTTCACCATGAAGTGGAAGCTTCAGATTGATCATTTTGCTAGGACTAAAGGAGGATGCTTGGTGGTCTCTGCACCTCTTTTTTTCAAATAAAAGTGGAGGTAGCTGAGTCCAACAAGGGTATTCATGATATATTTAATTGAACTTGACGGTATAATTAACATTCACCTGAAAAAAGGTACCAAGTGAAGTTGCAAATTTATGGCTATAATTCAAGGTTGGCTTGTTCTTGTGAATGTTCTTGACTTCCCTTCTTACCATTTAACCTTCTATCTCTGTTATCTGGCTGATGCAATCTTTTGGTCCTGATGCTGCTTCCAGTCTTTAGAACCTCGTTTACTGCATCATACTGTTCTACATGGAAACATGAAATATAATGTTGTTATAGTAGGCTATGAGGTCTTACCTTTGAGGTCAGTAATTTTGGTTTAGGAACTGGCAAGGCTGTTTCACAGCGAACTAGCTCCTCAAAACTGATATAAATACTATCTGAAAAACTTTCCTTGGCATAGTTGAATCAGCCATTTTTAAGATATGCCTTAAGCAACGCCATGAAATGACACTAATGACTGACACCGATATGATACTACCCGAATCTCTGCTCCACACTGGTGGGAAACTGGATAATTATAGGAACTCTAGCAGAATTATGGTATTCAGATTGAAGTTTTGTGGTTATCTAAGATAGTGGCTGAAAGTTACAGACAGGTACATGGGGCACTATTTTACTTGTTAATGGCTCCCCAAATTTCCGTCATGTGGTGCCGGGGAATTCTATTTTCGGCTGATAACTCCCTTTCTTTCTCCACAATTCAGTGAACACAGACTATATCAATTTATAGAGGTACTGCCTTTCTTGCATCTGCATGAAGTTCTAAAAGGGAATATGGCAGTAGTTCTACCCAGTTGCTAGGACACCTCTTCCTCATAACATACGTTGCTACCCAATTAGTGCATTCATCGCCTTTCTTTTCAGAAAAACTAAGCTTGCTGCCATCCATCTCATTAACACCGGTTTCGTCATTCAGTTTGTATCTTTCCTAGTCCTTGCCAGGTCTTCAAGCACAGCTTCTGCATCAGTCTTAACATTGACTCGGTGACATCCTTGCTCCTTAGCCAGTTGTACTTCTTCAAGAACAGCATGTGCCTCTGTCATCTCTGAACTTGTGGACTGCACAATTTTCCCAGCTCCGGCAATCAATTCAGCTCTGGAATTTCTTGCTATTAGACCCAGTGATACTGCTTTTGTGCATTCATCAAATGCTCGATCACAATCACTTTGATTTAATTGCTTGCTGGTGGGATCCATTCCTCATTACTTTCCTTTCTTCTTTGTTTGTCTGCATTGTTTGTCTTTTACTGGCATGAAACTTCCTTACTTCTTTTTCTAGCTTTGGCATTTCCTCCTTAAAAGCAGTTCTGCGTCTTTCCTGCTAGTTATGCCAACTCGGCCTTGCATTTGTTCCCTGCATGTCCTTCTTATCAGGAATTCCTTAATTCTCACAAGAAAATATCTAGGAATTCCTTAATTCATATGGGCACTGAAGTAATGCTTTCTTTGTTTATCTTCAATCCCAAGCGCCCAATTTATACAAATAAGTGTTAGTCACATGATAACACTATAGAAATGTCCTCACTTTTGTTGGACTGTCAGTACTCCATATGGCTTTCTTTACTCTTTGGTTGCTGTTGATTCCTTTTGCTCATTTTTGGCTTCTCCTTCAAGTAATATTAGCAGATGTAACAGGAAACGCTCCATTTTGAACCAGCTTATGGTTCCATACACCATATTCTTTCACTATTACCCATTTCTACATGCTACCTTTCATCAAGATAGTTTCTTCCTTCTAGTATGCTATGCCATCCCAATGATGATCTTCCTCCTTTTCCGGCGTAAAAGAGATCAATCATTTGGAAAATACAAGCCCTTTAATAACTTGACCTAAAAACACGTAGCTCTATCCTCCAGGCAAGCTTGAACATCAAAGTATTGTTAAAGACTTGCAAATCTTTGAAACCCATTCCTCCTTCTCCTTTTGGCAAGGTTGACTTGTTCCATCCCATCCACTGCAGTCTCCTTTGATTTTGGTGCTCCCAACCAGAATCTTGAAATAATCTTACTTATTTGAGCACCAAGTCTCTGGAAATTCAGAGGAACCCAAAGTGGTGCAGGCTACTTTCTAACTGTGAACACTGATAAGCACAAGAAAAAACATCCTGAGAAATTGACTATAGTGGATGATATTTATGACGTAATTCCATAGGGATGTGTAATATATTGTATATTTTGGTGGGTTCATCATTGTATCAATCAATATGAATTGTTTTAAGAAACTTCGAGTGAGAACCTGCCATGTGGCAACAGTTCTGTATCTGTGGCTCTGGTATTTGTCAAAATTCTTTTACAACTCCAGATCATAAACACAAAGTGCTTCACTTCAACTTTGGCTCATAAACAAAAACGTAGTGTATGTGCGAACATGTTTTTAAAAAAGATTGAGGTTTGAAATTGTTGGAAGAACTGCTTGCAGATGAAGAAGTAATACATTGTCACAATTCCTGATTGCAAGCTCATTTAAAGTTGTAGCAGTTCGACCTAAAGATGAGCAAGAGAGCCTATATTTGATGGAGAAGTATTAAGCAGAAATGGGATTACATCGTGCATTCCATGACATTCAAGATTTAAACTTTGCTACAGGAGTTCACTATAACCATCAGTGGACGATGCAAACTAAACTTCTATGTATATTATGTAAGACAAGCATATTCTTTGTAATCGTGGATCTGTTTCTACATGGATTATCTAAACGAAAGCGTTCTGGGGCTCTAACTTGTGGTACGAGAGTTCACACTCAGGATGGTTTTGATACAGACAGACAAACAGCAAGATTCTATGCAAGCGTATCAAATATATGTGCAACCTTTCTCCTCTTTATTGCCTGCTTTCAGTGCATTAGTTAAGTGTGATTCAATTTGTTGAGTTGTCAGTTTGTGATGCAGATAATCTTCTCTACAGGCACAAAAGCTTCTGGATGACATCGTAGAGAGAAACTTGGAAATTGTGAGCAATCCAGTTAACATCCAAGATAGTGACAGAGAAGATGATGGAGGTGGGATTCAACTGTTTAGAACTGCACCCCGTGGTATCATGTTTGATCGAATTGGTAAGTACTTCTATTTGATCTATGTCCAATCCCTTTTAGTGAGGGTATCTTCCGTTCTGGTTGTAAAACACAGACTGAAATTCAGTCACTGATGCATCATGCATCACTGGGAGCGGTTCTGTCAACTGGCTCCTCATAGTCAAGCAGATAGATTAATGTTATTCTGACCACGTATTTCTACCATCATGCTTACAATATATTGCTACTAATAATGAGACTAGTTAATTTTCAAAGATTTGATTTTCCAGCTTCAAGTAATTGTTACAAGAGCAATGCTGTTTTACCTTGTGACCTTTGGTGGTACCTATCTTAACTTAATGAAGCTGCTTCTCACATGACGTTTGATGCATTGGTTGATTTTGGTATTTGATCATACACTGGTGTTATTTGCTTGTCAAGCTGCAAAGTGCCATGTCACTGCTTGTATGTGTACTGAAAATTAGGTAATGTCGGCAGATGAACCCCTAGGACCAAAAAAGAAACCGAGAATTCTACCCGGAGAAGAGATCAATGAGAAATCAAAAAAGGTTGGTAGCTATCCCAGATGACATAGCTGGGGAGTGGTTGGTGAAATTATTGGTCGGACTTTGGTTTCTACTTTCCTTATTTTGATACTTGCTTACTTCTACTTGGTCTTTTTTTTTTTTATCAGTTCAAGAGGCAACTCCAATCAGTCGTTGTCGATGGCTTAGATGTAATGGGTGCAGCAAAAGCTGCAAGCCAGAAGTCGTTGGCGAGATTAGAAGCCAGAGACGCGGCTGCAAAAGCAGCTGCGAAAAGAGAGGAAGAAAGGGTTGCGGAACTGAAGAGGATCAGAGGGGAGAGGTGGCTACGTTCTATCGCTAAAGAAATGCAACTTGAGCGTCAAGGGCAAATTAATAAAGTATGATGCTTTCACAGTTGCGCGACTCTTTGATCCACTCATGAATCTTGTATCATCATTTTGCGCATTCCAGTTTGTTTTTCCTTTCCCTTCATGTTTGGTTCTGGTGATTATCGGCGCCATCTGCTGTCTGAACATTTGCTTGTCTTGAAGCTCACATTTCCATTTATGTTTCAAATAAACGTCATCTTACAAATCTTTGCAGCTTCAATTCATGGCTCATTCCATAACCATGTTAGACCCAAGGCATCAAAAAAGCTAAACCATGAAAATGAATGAGTGGTTTGTCCGATCATGGGCAAATACAAATGTTGATTGAAAACACTCGAGTGAAACAGAAATTGAAGGAACTGATTTTCTTCCAAGCTATAAGGAGTATTTTCCAATTAGCAGACCGCACATCTTTTAAACTATAAATGGAATACTCAAAACGAATAACTTTGTTGCTCATTTGATCGGAACACTTATTACAATTATGTCTTACATTTTGTTTATACACAATCAGGGGCACTAACCCAGAAATGGTGCCCTTTTCATTTCTCTTTGGCTTAAATGGGAAGTGATTTGTTTTGCCTTCGGAATGCATTTATTATTGGTTAGAGCTTCAGGCATCTAGGTATCTTCTCTTCCTAGTACAGAATGACTTTCTCAGCCAAGTCATGAGGAGAGCTGCAGTCCAATCCCTTCTGTTGGAGCACTATCTGCAGCACATTGACATGCTTTAAACCATCTTCATATAATTGCTTCTGAAAATTGTATGGCCTCCCTTGAGATCCAGAAGAAGAGCTTTTAACCTTAAGATGGTTCATTTTGTGGGTTAAGTGTTCTATTTGAAAGTAATAACTTTCTTGATATTTATTGGTGTTTTCTAGTTGGATAGGGACGAACGCACCTCGGAATCCAGCGGTGGTTTGTAAGGATCATCTATGCCCGTAAAACCTGCAAAGTTAAATGTTTCACAAGCTAAATCTGGTTAACCTCAGAGCCAGCACCCGGAATCGCAGTTCGTAGAAACAGAACTTTGGATCTTATTATTCCGGCTAAGCAAGTAGACTGATGGAGTATTATTCCGAGATACCCCGTACAAACCAAGCAAAACATGAAGGAGAAAGCAGCCAACAGCTGCAATGCAGCCCAAAGTCTTAACTCTACCTTTGATCTTTCCAGCTCTTGCTAGTTTGTAAAGGCCCTTAGGGTCTCTTGCCTCACAAATTTGGAGCGGAACATCCATAAACACCTGTTGCAAATTACGATAAGCTTTTCAGGAAATGCATCCTCTTTTGGAACAGGGGATGATATGGTTGAAAAGAATATCAGAAATTAAAACGAGGGCCAAGATTGGAATCGCAGAGTCACGAGTGACCTCGATGAATCCTCCTTTAGGCAAAAGCGCACGGCACGTGGCACGGTCCTTTCTGTAAGGAGAGATTAAACAGGCTACACATATGATCCGGGCATCTGCGAAGAGCTTAGCCACCTCCCCTGGAAGTCACGACGATAAAAAGCTCACCGTTGGTCAACTAACTACCACCCTGAAAAATAATTCCAAAGGATGAACCAGCAAATTTCTCACCTATCCTCCGGATATTCTCTTCTTGATCTTTTGCAGTAAAACTAAGGTTGCTATTTAGGCCATGTCGCACATTGTCGCCGTCAAGGATGTAGGTCAGCTTTCCTCTCGAATGCAGGCCACGACCTAAGGCGCATGCCAAGGGGCTCTTTCCTATAATTGAGGCCAAGCTAAATATTAGGTATGCTGCAACAAAATCTCAAAGTAGTCTTGCTTCTCCAAAACGTGACTTTGTGTCTGAAACAACCAAACTAGCCATTTGATATCATTGATGTACGATGGTCACCCCCAAGCTAATGGACGCCGTCTTAAATTTGCTTTAAGCGCTTGTTCATCTGAAGATTGCACCTCAAGTAAGCGGCGCCGGCAGTTCTATTATCGAACCTCCAAGTTGCTAAGAAGGACGACGTTCCTGCCAGACTTCTTGCCGGTCCTTCTCATTATAACATGATCATCCATAGAGGTACGCCCAACTCTGTGTTAGGATTTAGGGGCTACTTCATTCATTGACTTGATCCGATCCCCCATTTGTTGACTAACTAAAATCCGAGGGTAGGTTTCAATTAAAGAACAAGCATATCGGAAAGTAAGATTCAGTCTAAACTTCCAGGGTTTGATCATTCCATCTGGGGTTATGTCTCACGGGAAAAAGCACATTAATTTGACATTCTGATGTAAATTCCTTTTATGGTAAATCCCCGCCTTCTTCCTTCCATTCTGTGCGAGACGATTGCGCATTATGTCTATCCACGTTGCAAAGAAGAGGGTTGCTAACAGTCCCCACATTGCCAAGGGCATCAGGATTACGTTACCACTACACACAACGTCATCCTTCACGAGAGTATATAGGATCTATGCATTTTCACAGTGTTTCGAGGAAATTGAGCAACAAAAGCCTGCCTTGCCTTAGTAAATTCGTCACTTCTGAGATAAGCTAACCCTAGGAATTTCCCGACTTCTTATAGATGAAGACGGCTCTGCTCTAACTGCAGGACTTTGCGAACCAGGCCCGGGCGAAAAACCCTTTCTCGGCTCTACATAGAGGCACTTAGAGAGTCTAGATGCATCAGTTGGATCCCTATCTGAAACACTTATCCCAACATGCGATATTCCCTTCCAAGGATTAAAAAGACAAGTCCTCAGTAGCTGTTACGCGCTTGTCCAACTCCTAGAGACCAGAGATGTTGGCCACTGCATCAGCTTGCTTGCTGTCGAAAGGCCTTTCCCAACATAGACGATGTCCTTCTTCTTTTTTCTTATGTAAGATCTTAGGAAGAGAACACAAGGTGTGACAAATTGTAAATGTACAAAAAAGCACGTCAGCTTCGACCCTCAAAAGAACAAATGGAATCGACCGAATCCCCGGGGAAAACTAAGCTGGCGATCTGAACTGAAAAGCCCGACGTTTCATTTACTATTTCTTCACTTTCTGCCCCTAGGTTCATAAAACAGTGTGGACGTGATGGGGATCCACGGAAGCTCCTATTTGCAGTACCAGATAGATCGATCAAGTTGCACAGCACTGTCAAAGCAAGTTGAATCCGGCACGACTGTATCAAGTAACGGAATGATTTGCGAACTTTGCCGCGAACCCACGATGAAAAAGAGTGCTGTTTCCATTTTAGTAAGCAAGAGAAGTGACTGTAAAGTGGGGGTGGGCGTCAGCTGAGAAGGAAACATCATACGCCCAGTTAAAACTATTTGATGAACAAACCGTAGCGAACCTGAACCGCTGAGCCCGGTGATCCATAACACGCAACCTTTCTGCTGGAGTAGTTCTTGCCTCGCAAGTTTGTCGACCGGACAGTCGTGCCACTTGATGTTTGGTCGAGTTTCCAACCGTATTACCTGATCGGAAAGCCAGTCAAAAGATTGCTCAAACAAGATAATAAAGTGGGAAATATATACCGCACTAAGATCAACGTTAACATTAACAATTCCGAAAGCAGAAGGTCGCACGAAGAACAGCAAACCTTTCCTCGATAAAAAATTCACGAGTTTCACCTCCTCGATCATCGGCGCAAGCGATTCCTTTAGACTCCGCCCGCCTTAATCGGCGCCAAAAGGCTAAGCCGATATCCACGATCCGTGCGTAAACCCCCATGAACCGCCTCAATTCCAAAGACGGACTGTCTTGAAACCGAGCTTTGACGACGACGACGACAAGGACGGAGTAAATCAAAGAAACTACGTTATATATTAAATCAAAGTCCAAGGATTATTTGTGTTATTATCTCTCTCGGGGAGAGGAGTAACGCGTTGCGCGCGCGGGAACAGAAAGTTGGGTGGGGCGAAAGTGGTGGTCGGATTATTTATTGACCCGCTTTTTGCTTTGGCTTTCGTCCGTGACCGCAACTTAAAGAGTTAAAGACCTACATGTATAATGGCGATTGTCCAAATGCGCCTAGATGGTGTAACTACTGACAGAAGAAAGGTCTTCGCATTTACGTTTGAGATCGGGCTCGATCACCGTCGAAATTCGCATCATCACTCAACCTAAACTCCTTGAGGTCGCAAAATTCGCTGCCGGCGGGGCCGACCTCGCCGGCCCCCGCCTCTGGCCGGTAGCCGGACCGGCGACCGGCTGGAAGTTGAAGGTGAAACAACAAAAAGAAAAGAAAAGAGAAAAAAAAATGGAAATAATATGAAATAATAATAAAAAAAATTGGATGAATAGTAAACGGGTAGATTTGGGATAAAAGTAAAAATTTAAAGGTTTTTATGAGATAAAAAAAATTAAAATATAATTGAGATAAAGGATAAAGTCAAGGTTTTTTTTTAAAGGAATTAGGCCCGTTTTATACGCGTTCAAAGTTTTTCATTCAATCAAATTAATCCTTGTTCAAACAGCAGCTCATCCTCTTCCCGCCGCCGCCGCCCCAGCGGCAGTGACGTCTCTCCCCACATTCCCTCCGGCGATTTTGCTCCCCGCCGCAGGTTTCGAATCTCTCGACACTCCAAACACGTGCTTCAATCCGCTGATCAGCCTGTGCCGGATGCTCTTCCGGCCGCCCGGGCTCCCTCCGTCCCCCTCCGGCCAATCCGAGCCCCCTCCCGCTCTGGCCGCCGCCCCGCCTCGGTTGCTGAACCTGTAGTTCACCGACGAGACCGATCCTCGCTCCCCTCTCTCGATCTTGCTGCTCTCTGCGGCCGTTATGTAATGGAAGCTAGCCGACCGAGCCGAGTCGATCATCGCGGCGCCCCTCGGCTTCTCGGACGTCGACTCCCGGAGGATCCGCCTCATCCCGGTGAGCTCCCTCTCGAGGCTCTGGATCCGCGAGCTGGTCGCGTCCATCGCGGCCTTCAGCTGCGCCGCGTGGCGGACCGCCGCGTCCCGCTGGAGGATCGTCCCGAGCGTGTCGGCGGCGGCGGGGGGGTCCCCGTCCTTGCTCCGCCGCTTGTTGCTGCCGCCGCCGCCGCCGCCGGGCTGCTGCGGCGGCGGCGGCGGCCGTTGGCGGCGGTCGCGGGCATGGACGACGCGGAGCCGGGTCCTCAGCTGCTCGACGAGCATGGCACGGACGACGAAGCGGAGCGGCATCCGAGGGTTTTGGACGGCGTGGAGGAGGAGGTCCGGCGAGAGCTTGGTGCAGTCGACGGTGCTGCATATCTGGGCCTTGCGTTCCTCCGCCATTTTCCCACCGTGCTCCTTCAAAATATTCCACGTTAAAAAAAAAAAAAACGAATGCCACAATAAAAAAAAAATTAATATCACGGCCAAAATAAAATTAAACATCGCGTTCATATTAATTATTTTAGGGAAGAAAATTAATTATCACGGCAAAAATTTTACCGAAAATATCGAAAAATTTACCATGAGATACACATCCACCATTCTATATAGCAAGTCGTGACTTGTTAAACGGCCTTGCATCGAGTCGACCATAACTTGAAAGTCCTCGACCCCGACGGCGACGACGTCGTCGAAGCACTCGGCGAACCCGTCCCCCGCGCCGCCATCGCCGCCGCCTCCTGCCGTGCCCTCACCGTCCCCCATCTGGCCGAACGCCTCGACGCACCGGCTGACCAGGCGCGCCGCCGCCGTCTCCGCCTCGGGCAACAGGCCCAGGCACGAGCGGAACAGGATGGAGGCGCACTCCCGGCTCGCGGCGACGTACCGGCGGAAGTAGGCCTCCGCGACGAGCCCCAGGTCGTCGCCCCCGTCGCCGCCCTCCCCCGCCGTCATCTCCAGGGACGCCGCCGCCGTGGCGAGCCCCGCCACGTTGAAGGGCGTCACCGCGACGCGGGGCCCGCCGGAGCAGAAGTCGGCGACCAGGCGGAACGTGGCCGCGGTTATCTTCAGCGGCGGGGAGAGGGTGAGCTCGGAGACACCCGCGAGGTGCCGCTTGAGGTAGGCGCTTCTCGACGTGAGATGAACCTACGGGCGGGCGAAACGACAGTAAAAACGTATATCATGACGAGCGTTTCCCTCGATTAAATATTATTTCTAGCATTTATAACCCGAGATAAAATAAAAACAATGCAAAATTATTAAAGGATAACGGCACGAATGATTTCCAAATTTTAATCTAATGTATAATATGATATTTGAACTTTTAATTTATTCAATATGATTTCTGGACTTTAGTCCAACGTGCATTGCAATATCTAAACTTTTAAACTGTTCAACGTAATATCTGTATTTTCTGTACGTATTCAACTTAGTCCATGAACTACACGAAAATGTTCGATATTATTCTTCCGGTAATTCAAATTCAAAGACAGTAATGAATATTTTCATGCGGTTCAAGAACTGAACATAGCTCATAATTCTAAGGACTACGTAATACAAATTAAAAGTCTAGGGATTTGGTTGCACGTTTGGCTACGTCAGGAATCATATATTGGAATAAATTTCATTCAGGGACCACGTTTCCACGGACCATTAGTGTCAATTTTTTTTTTACTATTAACCGCTAATGAGAAGGACATGTCCTATTTTCAGGTACCCGCGAGACTAGAACCCTCCCTCCCCTAGGCTATACTGTAGTACGTCTTTTTCAGCTATGACATAAAAGATCAAATCAAAATGGAAAGAGGAAAAGGAACGGGAAAACCGAGGAAAATATTTGCACCTAACCTATGACTGCCAATGACTAATTAGACCGAGACCGCATCGCGCACGAACACAACAGCGGGGACAATGTCATGGAACAAATTTTTATTGAAAACTACAACGTTTTGAGCAGTTTCATAGACCTGTCAGATTCCTCGTGATAATTTTACTCGTTCTTGCTCACGATCCTGTTCATGCAGCGCGAGAGATGGCGATGGCGAGAACGAAAGGGAGTCAGAAAGGACGGGCTACGGACCTTGTGCAGATGAAAGCACGTCCCTTGAACTCTTATCACGACGTCCGGCCTGCACCCCGATTTCGCCGACCTGACAAATCCTCCACAAAGAAGAAAAAGTAAACAAGAGGAAGAAGAATGCAGGCTCTTCCCATTTCACTCGTCTTCCCAAGCCCGTGATCTTCTCGAACGGAAAACTGAAACCGGGTTAAAGAAAAAGGAGGGCGACGGAATCAATTACCGCGTTCCCGCTCGAGGTGCGGCGGCAGGGGAGAGAGCCGGGGAGGGGAGAGAAGGCGATGAAGCGGTGGAGTAGCCGCCACCGTCGCCGCCGCCGCCGTCTCCTTCATCTTCTGCGTCGTCCTCCTCCTCCTCCTCGTAAATGGTGTCCACGACACCAAGCTCGTTCCAGTTCTTCTTCCTCCTCCTCCTCCCCGCGCCCAGTTCCATGGATGACGATTATTCCTTCTCCCGCAAAACCTTCTCTTCTTCTTCTCCTTCTTCTTCGTCACAGGTAACGCACGGTTCTTCTCTTCTGGAGGTGAGGAGAGATGGAGAGGGGTGGAGAGATCCTCCTTGTGGTGATTGATGGAGGGAGGAGGAGGAAGGGGGGTTACTGAATTGGTAAAGGAGAATTTATTGCAATGCATGTGAATGTGATGGCCTCATAAATGCCACACTTTAACTCCCTCCTCCTCCTCCTCTTCTCTTCCTCCTCCTCTCTCATTTCAGGCCCTCGTCTTGAATTTTGAATTGAATCGAATTCCATGGCCCTCGGATTCTTATCAGAACTTCCCTTTCTTGGATGACTTAGAGGAGGAGGGAGGGGGGAGAACAAGTCTTGATTGGTTCTTTTGGTGGGGGGCTGGCTTTTGCCAGTTGCAATGTTTGCAGATATGGGGAAAACCATTATGCCATGAGGTGGCTCTTAAAAGGGCAAGAAATTAGGGCCATTGTCTAGTTACCTTTTACCCCGATTTGCTGAGTGATTTTGTGCGCGACGGGCCGTGCCGACGAGTTTTTTTCGGTGGGTATTCGTGCTTAATTCGAAATGATTCGTTTGTTTTTTTTTCTTTTCAATTTCTCTAATCGGGCTGCTTAACGAGTGCACCGACACGGTAATCCATATATGATTCCTGTATTTACGCATTTAAAATCTCTCCACCGACTTTAACCTTCTCTTGCTCAGTGATTTTGCTCTCAGAAAGGCGAGAAATTAGGGCCATTGTCCACTTTCCTTTTACCCTAATTCGCGATGGATTTTTTACACGACGAGTCGTGTTGACGAGTTTTCGGTGGGTATCTGTTGGACATGCTTCATTTTAAAAGATTCATTTTTTTTCCCACAATTTCTCTAATCGGTTGCTTAACGAGTGCTCCGACATGGAAATCCATATGCGATTAGTGGCGCCTTTTTTTTTTTTGCCTCTTTTAACCTAATTTTGAGCAAAATGTCATTTACAGAAATTCACGCGCTTATGCATTTAAGTTCTCTCCGCCACCCTTAACCTAAACTCGTTCCTCGTATCCGTACACCAAGATGATGCACTAATGCTCTCCAGCAAAGAAAGAAAGAAACTATGTAATGATACGGCCGCATGCGTTCTTGCTTTGAGGGGCACTCAGGTAGCGCAAATGCAGTGCATATGACTTTTTAGGAATGAAATAGAGAAATCTATATTTTTACCCTTGATTAGGATAAAGAACGACAAAGATTTGATAGGGTTTTGGCACTTATAGCCATGCATATTAATATGGCTAAAATGAATGAACACAAATTAAATGAAAAGGGAAAAGGACCCAATAACAAAATGGCAAAAGGACAAGATTGATCACGCGTATGTACATTTAAAAATTTAATTATTGTAAAAATCGATCGATCGACGCAAGTTTTCAAAAATTATAAAAGGAAATGACGTCCCCAACTCATACAAAGAAATTATTAACCAGAATTTAAGGTGCTTTTTAAAGTACTTTTTTGTGGATCGGTCATTTTTTCATTAATCGACTATTTAAAAGTAATTTTTTAATAAGGCGTTTTCCATTTTACTTAATTGTGTTTTTTTTCTATAATATCTTAGTATTTCTATTGACGTACTCATCAAATCTTAACAATTGTAATTAAATTTTATTATTGATATTTATTTTTCTGATATCAATATCTTGGTCAATCTATTTTTTTTCCATTTTCTTTACGTTCTTCATTTTTTTTACAGAATTCGATCGTAAAGAAAAGATTTCCTACCCAAAGATGAGATGATAATACGCTTTTGTTCCTTAAAAATCATGTGCATTGTACAATTCTAGGGCAATTTGTACAATTTTAGGGCAAAGGTGCACTACCCTCATAGTTGATGATTTTTTGAGTAACTTCCCAAAAATTCTATTAGTGATATTACTTTCAATTTTATGTAATCATTTAAATCACGGATTTTTTTTTCTATTTTAGTCACCTGCACAACTTTTATGCACTTAATTAAATTCCCTATCTATTTATATCGAGATTTGTCTAATTATTCGGTAACCGTGACACAGACTTGTGGATGAACTTTTCAAGCGCCAAAATAAGAATTAAAATGTTCAAGAGTCCATTTACTTTTTTAGAATGATCCCTTGCTATGTTAACAAAAGTTTTGAGTTTTATTGAATTGTGAGGATAGTGAAAATCGCGAACGCATGTAAGAAAAAAAAATCATCAAATCATCTTCAAAAGCAATATTCATTATAGACAAACAAATATATCACAAACTTGTTTCGTGACTTTGGAAAAGCTTCTTGCATTGTTTGACTCGAATAAATGTTCAAAATTTATCCAAGCAGCTCTAAATCTACTGTACCGATGTCGATTCGATCTCAAAATAGTCCTAAACTTTTGCGCAAAATTCTAATGCAATCATTCCCGTCAATTTTTGCCAAAAATCATTGACGTGACAGTCCAATTAATACCGGTCGTCCTATGTGGCACACCGCGTCAACAATTTCCTATGAAAATACCGCCACGTGAACAGTATCCGACGAAAATTAGTCGCAACGACAAAATTGGAGTTTCACGCAAAGATTTAGGACTTAATTGGTAAAACTGAAAAGTTTAAAACTGAATTGATATCTATACAATAGATTTAGGGTTGATCGGACAATTGTCCCAACAAATGTCTAACCATTTACCTACATAGCTCTATGATTTGTTGGTGGAGCGTCTATTATTATTTGTTAAGCAAGACACGAAACATGACCACAACTAGTTACTTACATCCTTTTGAAATCAACAAGACTTCCAACAAGAAGACATGTCTTTAAAGAGTATTTAAATCCAAATACAATCTAACCCAAATCGGATGAGGCTATTTTGACGACCTTCTTGCCTAAACCGTACCTTTTTCTAAGTGAACCCACCTAATTACTTCAATCACATATCGCCTTCTTCTTTGGTATACAAGCTAAATAAACCATTCAATTCTAGTAACCCTCACAGATTAGCACAAATCACATCATCCACGCGCATCAATTAAGGCTACAATTACAGCCAAAGCAATACTAGTGTTACCAAATTTATACGAGCGGAAGACTGTTTTGATCAAACACAATTTACTCCATCATATTTTTATTTACTTTAATCACTCAAAGGAAGAAGCATGGAGACAACTGTGAATTCAAGTTTTACGAGTATCCCGGAATACTACTAAGCACATTAGAGAACGTTTAGGAATCGAAACGCTGATTACTCGTAAAACGAATAAAACATTGCATTGGAAAACTGAAAACTTCCTATACAACCATTGTTAACAAAATCAATGTGCACAGAATGGGAGCCCTACTGGCAACCAAGTTCAATCTTAAAACAGGAACAATTGATCCCACCAAGTGTGTCATACGCATGAAAGAACAAACTGCGTAATTGAAACTCATGCCCTGAAAGAAAGAACGACAAAACATGGGGCAACATCAATAGAATGCAGAATGAATGGCGAGAGTTGACTACACGATCTGCAGAGTAAACTTGGCCGTGCCATTAAGCACAATGACTGAACATCCGTAATCAAATTCAGCTAAACTTCATACGCCAAAACTTCACACATGCCACACACTGATCACCATTTTCATCCTTCCAACTGTCAATATGGTGCAACAGAAATCAAATCCAACACAGCTATCAGATTCCAAACAGAAATGCTATTGTATTCACCACAAACAAACCCTAGGCTGTGAACAATCTCTTCATGCAACAATGGCAGCATCACATTCCTCCAGAAAAACTTTTACCATCCACCTATCCTCCGATTTCCCATATTAAATCCGCATGCCCATTGACATGCAACTCTACATGACATGCTTCATCCACCCACACCAATGGAAGCAATCGCTTAGCTTCACTTCTCCAGTTAACTGTAACCAACAAAATACCTCCTCTATCCCTGCACACCTACTTTGCCTGAACTCAACCGATATTCCAAATTCCATTGCACTCTATGCAGCTCAAAAAGTGTTGGACTCTGCAATTGGAAAAGCAATAATGACACAAATAGTTCCTGAACTTTGACTCAATACGCATTTTGGTCCCTGAACTTTTAATTTGTTCATTATAGTCCCTGAACTTTAGCCTAATGTTCTATGTGGTCCCTAAATTTTTAATTTGTTCAATGCGATCCCTAAACTTTTGATACATGTTCAATTTAATCCCCGAACTATATCAAAATGTATAGTATAGTCCTTAAACTTGAATTAATGGAAGGACTACATTGAATATTTTTATAAAGTTCAAGGACTATATTAAACATGTACCAAAAGTTCAAGAACCGTAATACACAAATTAAAAGTTCAGGGATTACATTAAACATTGGGTTAAAGTTCAGGGACTACATTGAACAAATTAAAAGTTCGGGAACCAAATTACACATTGAGTCAAAATTCAAGGACTGTTTGTGTCATTTTCCTATCAGAGAAAATACTTGCCCGCGACAGAAAATTCAACTAGATTACACTCAAACCTGAATGCATTTAGTGTGTTATAATATGCAGAAAAACCCACCCACATGCAAAATCAGTCCAAAGCTCATGACAAGACCAAAAATAGCTAGCAAAAAGCTTACTCATGGATCCATGAACATCATGCACTAGTCAGACCTCTACAACCCATTCTAGGGGTCCAGACCGATTAGTCCAGTCGGATGAAAATAACCGACTAAGCAAGCATTCGTAAACTGCATTATCTACTACAACCATGACTTGACAAGACTGGAGTTATCGCCCAAGCACGAAACAATCACAAATTGCAACACACTTTCCTATAGACCTTCAAAAGATGTTCCATGACACACTCACAAAATAGAAACAAGGAGACACAAGATCCATCTGATTCAAAAGTCATAATGCAGAGCATTGCAGGCATTTAAATCAACATCCTTGAACATACCAGCACGTCAACTTCCAGAGCACGAAAACGACCAATGGACCACAAAAAGGGACCTCCCTCCTTCCCTCCCTCCCTCCCTCCCTCCCTCCCCCTCTCTCTCTCTCTCTCTCAATCGAGGTTCTGAATGACATCCTCGCTGTGAACCGTCATCCATACATACTAACAAGAAGACTGGAACAACCCTGATCAGGCAAATGCAGTACAACTAAAACACAATGTAAGGTGATAGACAATCCACAGGACAGAAGCCCAGAAGGAAGTTTCATGATAATGGAATATAATAAGGACCCAAAAAGAATCCAATTCGTTCAAATGGAAGACATTTCAACATCATCATCCTCAGTAGCAGTAAGGAAACACGAAATTGCAGCAGATAAGATAGACATATCCCTAGAAATTTAACAAAAGTATCACCAAAATCAGGCCAAGGACTCTATGGAATAAGGAAGCTTCCCTCTCAACCTCTATCTCCCTCTCTCTCTTGCTCGCTCACTCAATCGATGCTCTGCATGACATCCTCGGCCGTGAACTTGGTCCCCTTGTCCTTGTCGGCGGCGGCGCGCCCCCGGGCCTTGCGGTCGAGGAGGGACTTGCGGTCCTTGTCCAGGCGGAGCTTCGTGATGAGGACCTTGGAGGGGTGGATCCCGACGTTGACGGTCGAGCCGTTGACCTTCTCGCGGGTGATGCGCTCGATGTGGATGACCCACTTGCGGCGGTAGACCTGGACCACCTTGCCCTCGCGGCCCTTGTAGGTGCCGCGGACCACCTGGACCTCGTCGTCCTTGCGCACCGGCATCGACCGGACGTTGTACTTGGAGCGGAGGTCGGAGCTGACGGGGGCGCTCATGAGGACGCGGCGCACGCTCGACGGCGCCGTGAAGTGGGCCTTCCGGTTCTTGCGGCGGGAGCTGGTCACGCGCGGGTTGTACTTCATCTTCGCTCTCTCCCTCTCTGTGCTTGCTAGGGTTTTCCGGAGCCTCGACGACTGAAAGGGATCAGGATGTGGGAAGATGAGGTTATTTATATAGAACGAAATCGGGAATTAGGGTTTTATGATGGTGGGCTCGAACTACGGCCCAAATTTTGAGTGTATTGTTATTCAAAATGGGGCCGGTGGAAGAAGAAACTAAGGACAGATTCATGGAAGGAAGAAGGATCCGTCTATCAGATTTTCCCATGGGGATTAGGGGGGTTGTGGAACGGGAACCATTCGAACCAGGAACCGGCCGGTCCAACCAGATGGATTTGGGCAGTTTCTAGGGGAGCCAATTCGGTTCTCGGTTCCATAAAATTGTAATCGGTGATATGCAGTCCCGGTCTTGATTCTAGGGTGGGAATCGGACCGCACGGATAGAACCGACCATGCTCCACATAGCTCATCTCCACCATCGTACAACCCTCCCTAGAAAAGATATCCAAGAACTTCTCGCACCTGTTGATCCTCGATTCATCGTCCCCAATCCTAACCTTATCGTACACAAAGCTAAGCCCTACCCGCGAATGCCTACAACTCTCGGGTCCAAACATGGGGTATGTGCACAGGATGTCGAGCTCGGTAGGCAGATATTTTAGCAAAAGGTCACGAGGGATCTCCTTTATTGAGAGGACATCGACGAGAAGGGTGTTCCTTTTGAGCATCTGGAACGGGATTGAGCGAAGGACGTGCTCCGTGGAGAGGATGGAGGTGGACAGGAGGATGACCTCGAGGTACTGCTTCCAGAGGTCGTGTGGGTCATTGTAGAAGGCGACGTTGGGCTTGGAGGCAATAAAGGAATAGTCGGAGCGGGAGTGGGCGAGGATGGTGTGGCCCTAGGAGAGGGAGGTCTTGGCGAGGAGTTGGCCAAAGTCGCCGAAGCCGAGGATAGCAATCTTCATGGAGGAGGACTTGTGGAAGTGGGATTGGAGTTGGGCCTCGTAGTTGTAAGACCGGGTGGCATCGTGGGATCAGATGTGGAGGGGCTGCTTGCGGTGGAGGAGATTGGGTGGTGGCGGAGAGAGAGGGAGAGGGAGAGATGGAGGGACAGAGTGAATGGAGGAGGCGGAGAGATAGGGAGAGGGAGAGGGAGAGACGGAGGGAGAGAGGGAATGGAGGAGGAGCAGGGGCATGTGGGAGGTGAATCGCAGTTCCATTTGGCTGCTCAAGAACCGGATCGCCAGTCCAGTCCAATTCCAGGACCAAGTTACATCACATATGCCGGACCGCTGAAACTGAAAAGGAAATCATTACATTGTACAGAGACATCATCACGCTAATCAACAGCAATTCCTATAATGAGCTCAGATTGGATGTAATCAATAATGCTAGTGAACTAATAAGTTTAAAGATCTCGCATTACATACTGCCAATCATTTGAGTACGTCATATTGTTTAAAGATCTTGACATAGACCACTGAAAAACACTCTAAAATCCATGGATGTCATGACAACAAATCAGAATGGAAGCAAGAAAAACCCTACAGGTGATTTGAATCACTTGGTTCGACGAGCGCAACCATAACTTATCAATCAGTCTGATTCTCACTAAAACAACTCAGATACTTAGAGAATGTCTCCAAGTACAAAATTTTCAACATAAAGCACAAAGAGCAAAAGCAATTCGGCCAAGTAAAGGCAATAAATTTGGCGTACTATTTATTAAGTGCTCATTTCCAAGCACAGGCAAAAATAATCGGAGAAAGGGCTTAAAAAATCCCATCAACAGATGTCTGAGAAACATCATGGAACAAGAGCAATGGACAAACCAAACTTGGGAGCCTTCTCCAGAGCCTTGGTGTCAATCTCACCAGAAATTGTAAACATTGACTTTGGTATAACCTCATGCTGCAGGACCCCCCCGAGCTTCCCATGATTATTCAGCTTTCCTTTCACTACGGTGAGGTGATCAATGGCATATGAACCTCCAACTGTAAAAATATTCTCATTCGTGGAGAACTTTCTACAAATCTCTCCAACAGCACTAGTCTTCTTAGACTGATCCAGATGGTGTACGTATGACGCTCGGATAGAGTCCCCTTTGTCACCACTGAGAAGTGGATTGCATGAGCATCAAAGTCAAGAATCTTCCTTCAATTGATTCGTTCAATGTCTACCACTTGTGAGGAAATTGATAAGCGGAAAACTTACAAGATCACAGAAGCATAAGAGTCTGGCTTTGACACGCTCATCCCAGCAGTGTACTTTGTAAAGTTGCCCGATGTCACATCATATCCTGCCTCTGCACCAAATGCAATGCTTGGAGTACCAACGGTGGCGGTAAGGTCAAAAACAGGAGATTGTTTCAGTGTGACAGCTGTAGTAAGGGTTGCATGTTCATGGAAGTACTGAACCTCTAGCTGCATTAGAATAGTGAATGCCAAGCCATCAGAAAAGCAAAAGGCAAGCAACCATCTTAAATGAATCCCAAGGCTAGCAAAATAAAAATTTTTTACCTTGCCAGAGTCATAGTATGGCACTTTAAATGAAGTGATGGCTTTGGTTGATGGTAGGATCTCAGTGAAAGTGAAGGTAGAGAAAATCTGCCAAGACAAGGATCAACGTCAAGTTAAACTTCTGAGTTAATTCAGACTCCTTACTTCAAACTTCAAAGGGAACAGTTATGAAAAAAGAGCAACCCACATTTGACTCGGTATCAACTTTGACATCAATAAGGATATTCTTATATTTGTATTTTGCAGCCAGATCAGAAGTTGAAAGGCTTCCTTTCTTCACTGCTGTCGATGTGAGGATCTGTGGAAGGCAAAACGTAATGAGAAGTCCACAAAATATCACAACAAAAGTAACAGTTAATGCTTCCTTGTAAATTACATTAGTCACTTGTAACAAACAATATGGAGCTCTTCCAAGCATGAAGTTGCAAACCTTTTGCACAAGGGCATAGAGAGAGAGAGAGAGAGAGAGAGAGAGAGAGAGAGAGAGAGAGAGTAATTGCGAAACACCACAAGCATATTTCATCCATGATAAACCATGCTATTTTGACCTCGAAATTCCTTAAGATACTTATGATTATGCGAGATTCGACAATTTCAAAATTATTCAACCCACTTTGTGCTTTCCAAAGCTGATTGAAATCTAAACTGCTGAACCAAGGATGGACCTTACAAAAATAACCATAACACACTATTTATTCATAACAGTGACAAAGAGACAATGCATAACCACCACGTAAATACAATTGGTGCCCATCTCTATATTCTCTTTGTTGATATAGATGGTTTGGGACTAGCGACGTCTGCAACCAATTTCCGCCAATTGCCTCAAGTTGTGCATATTCATCAAAATGGTAAGGTTTGTTACTTGCACATTTCCTTTTCCTAACTTGAAGTTCTGCACGAGTTTTCAGTTCCGGCTATCGTCTCCGCCTCACGTGAGAAACAACCATAACAAGGAAGAAATCCCATGAAATTTTCGGCCATCCACGGACCGTTCTCTAACCGCTAAGAGGAGAATTAAATGAAACCCACCAAAGTTTAATGCAAAATCAACATTTAATGGCGAAAATAGCAATTGCAGAAAGAATTAGTCCTATAAATTGATAATTCAATGACTGGATATACATATCTAGAAACCGAGTGGAGCACAACGAAGCTGCAATTACTGCTTCCTCAATCAAATCAGACCTACTCATTTCCGGGGGGAAAGGGGGAAGGGGGGGGGGGGCATCAAATAAACGACCGAATCGAGTCAAACGCCCCGTCATCACCCGAAGCGATTCGAATTCGAATCCCATCCGAAACACCGAAGCCGATGGGAATCCCCGTCCTTACACCCCACGATGCATTCGTCAATTCGAATCGAAACCCAATAGAGAAATCGCGAGGAGGAGATCAAAGGAATCCGCTTTTTTGCTCCAATTCGTGGATCTCACCCGGAACAAGCAAGCGACAATTCGACGAGAGAATCGGACGTACCACTCCATTCTCGGCGCAGGTGTTGATGGAGACCTTGTGATCGGTGGTGTAGCTCGCGGTCAAGATATCTGCAATCGAAGTCTAGTCAATACCCCCGAGGGGGGAACCCGAATCCCCGGCTCCGAGCGCGCACCGCTCGACGCGCGAGGGAAGGAATCGGAAGACGGGGATCGAGCCGGTACCTTTCGCCTTCTTGCCGATTTCCGAGAACAGCCCCGGCCCCTTGCTCATCTTCCTTCGCGGACGGAGACAGAGAGCTAGAGAGAGAAAGACGCGAGGAATGGAGAGAGAGAGAGAGAGAGAGAGAGAGAGAGAGAGAGGGAGAGGGAGTTGCAGCGAGAATGAGCGCCTGTGTTTTCCTTCCGCGGTTTTCTCTGCGGTGACGATGGCGATGGCGGTGGCGGCTCGCGAGAGAACGCGAGTCGCCCGGGGGGTGGGGGAACGCGGGATCGGGCTCGACGGCCGTGACGGTGCGCTTTCGCACTGGCGGATCTCGGCCGTTGATTTGCTCGTTGGGTGGGGCCGAGCCCTGCCCGTCAGGAGGTGGGGACGTCACCGCGCTGTGGGGATCGATTCCTGTTGACTTTTTATTGTTTTTTATTTATCAGGTTATGTTGACTTTTTTTTTAGTAAGGATAATCACACAAACAGTTTCTAAACTTTTACCCAATGTGCAATTTTTTAATGAACTTTTAAGTTGTTCAATATAATCCCTGAACTTTAGGTTAATATTTAACGTGGACCCTGAACTTTTGCTACATGTTCAATTCAGTCCCTAAACTATATGAAAATATTCAATATAGTCCTTGAACTTGAATTAATGTAAAGGACTGCATTAAATATTTTTATTTAGTTTAGGGACTGAATTGAACATGTACTAAAAAGTTCAAAGATGATATTGAATAAATTAAAAATTCAAAGATCACATTGCACATTTGGTTAAAATTTAGAAATCAAATTATACATTTGGTCAAAATTTAGGACTGTTTGTATCATTTTTCCCTTTTTATACGTGCTAAATAGAGGCTTCCCGAATGAAAACTTCTCCCTCCTAAATCCAATCGACCACTGATAAAATGGAGTTGTAGATAGAAAGAATCGTTCTCTACAAGATATTGCAATAACGATGCTTGTAGAGAGCGGTGCTCCTGCATATTTTCGAGCAAAAGTAGTTGCTAATGCATCCTATTCATCAGTAGAGTCTACCGTCGACCCTTAGGAAAGAAACCGAATATGACGTACTTCCACATCGTTGGTCGTAAATGTCATCTTCTAAAAATTGCAAATGATGATACTGGCAAATTCGATCCAAGATTGTATGAAATTATGTTTTGGGGGTGTTCTACTCAAAGCAAAGCTTATCGTGTACTGAACAAGGCTGCACAGAAAGTAGAAGATTCGATTCATGTTGTGAAATGCGAAGATTTTCGAAAAGTTTATGGAAACTGTGGAGGATGAAGAACCAACCCCCAGTGCAGATCCTGCTGCTTCTACAGAAGCTAAAAAACCCGAAAGAGGAGCAGAGAATATATTCTCACATCTCCCAAAGGATTGGAATTTCGAGTCAAATCAGCCAAAAAGCGAATTCTCGAACATGTTTAAAAAGGAATTAAGCCCGAATCCTCATTTAAAGAAGCGACCAAATCACTGGTGTAATTCAAGATGAAATTGTAAAGGTACGAATGATAATCACTCTGTTTCAGAATTAATTCCTGAAGTAAAAATAGATTTTTCTATTTATATTCCCAGAATGAGTTTATGAGAAAAGAAACCTATTTGATAACGACCAAAAATTTATATTTCTGGAACAGAAATCCGTTTGATAATAGCATAAAATTTATATTTCCTGCAACAGAAACCTATTTGATAACAATACAAATTTTTATTTTCCGGAATAGAAATCTATTTTTTTAGAACCCCTTTTGGGGGTTAAACCCCTTTTAGGGTTTTTTAGTGGTTAAACCTTTTAAATCCCTAAACTAAGGAGTCTTTAAAAATATCATTTAGGTACCTCAAAAAATTTAAATTTCACTCAAAGTGGGTCGCCACATGTATTTTAAAAATTTTGAAATTTTTTATTTTTTTTTTTGAAAAATTTCACCAAATTTCTTATTTTCCTGAAATCTGACTTTTTTTATTTTCTAGAATTTTTTTAAAATTTTTCCGAAATTTTTCAATTTTTATGGATTTTCTAAAATTTTTTTGAGATTTTTAGAAATTTTGCGGTTTTCTAAAATTTTTTTTTATGAATTTTTTTATTTTTTTTCTATTTTTATGATTTTCTATTTTTTATGATTTTTCTAATTTTTTTAGAATTTTTTTTATGTTCCCGCCAGGAATGAACCGGACAAAACCAGTTCGAATCAGTCTGACCAGGTCAGAACGGGACCAAATGTAGAAAGAGATGTGTTTTGAAGACAAGTTCTTTTAAAAATTATTTTCATTTCTCGTTCAGAAACAAAAAACCTACTTTTTTTTTTGTTCTGATTTTTGGGCAGAACCAGTTCTGGAACAAAAAGTTGTTCCAGAAATAAAAAAATAGAATTGCGTTACCAAACGGGTTTCTGTTCCAAACCTGTTTCTAGAAACAGAAAACTAGTTCTTGACAGAAATAGAATGGTTATCATTTGCGCGATAATTTACCAGGCAACAAAAGTTTGTAGGTCATTCAAATAAAGATTGGTAAATTTATATAAGAGTTTGTAGACGTAAGGTGATTGGTAAGAATAAAAAATAAAAATTTGTAATAGTAAGCAACTTTGATAACATGTAAACTGTTGAAAAAACTTGGAATTTCTGAAAGTATTTTTACCAGCAAGTTATTATGAAATCAAGTAACCAACAGTGACATTGCTGGGGTCACCAATGATGCATCTCATCAAGTGCTGATTTCCGTTAATGTCATGGACAAAAAGGCGAGAAAAAAAGGTTATTCCCAGCTAATCTTCGAGACTGATCATGCAGAGCAAGTGAAAAACACTGTACCATAACAAAGCATTCTATTCATGTAATGGCATTAAACAAGCAGAACCCTGTCCTTCCATTGGAAAGGAGGAGGAGCTATGTTCATGATCTTAGCACCTCAATTAGATTTCGCATGGTGTTTTTTTATTCTAAACAGATTCACATCGTGCACATTATTCGATACTTTCTGAGCCGCTCGGCACGCTCCGGAGGTTCACGAGCGAGTAGTATACTCCGGCCGGACCCTTAGCCAACAAGGAAGAATGGCTCCCCTTCTCCACCACCTTCCCTTTGTCTAGCACGGCGATCACGTCGCACCCTTGTATCGTGCTCAACCTATGCGCCACCACTATAGTGGTCCGTCCGACCATTAAATGCTCCAGGGCTCTCTGCACCACCTTCTCCGACTGGCTGTCGAGCGCCTGGTCGCCTCGTCGAGTAACAACAGCGTCGGGTTTCGCAGTATGGCTCTCGCTATGGCGACTCTCTGCTTCTGTCCTCCGGAGAGCTGGACTCCTTTGTCCCCTCACCTTGTGTTGTATCCGTCCTTCAATGCCACGATGAAGTCGTGAGCATTGGCAGCCCGTGCAGCCTCGACGATTTCCATTTCGCTCATCTCCTGCGATATTCCATAGACAATGTTCTCTATTATGGTGCCGGCGAATAGAGTCGGTTCCTGACTGACCAACGCCATGTGCTTCCTTAAGTCCCTGAGGTGGTATGACCTTACATCTCGTCCGTCGATTTTTACCGAGCCTCTGATAGGATCGTAGAACCTTTCGATCAAGCCGATGAGGGTCGATTTTCCAGATCCACTCTGTCCAACTAGTGCGCCCGCGTCGATGTTGAATGAGAAGTCCTTTAAGACGATGACATCCGGCCTTTCCGGGTATGCGAAATCTACCCTGCAAAACTCTATATGGCCTGTTATATTTTTTGGTTGGCATCCTTCCATGTCCTCGGGTTCGATTCCGGTCTGCCGGTCCAATATGGTGAACACGGACCCGACTGCGTCCAAGCCCTTGGCAAGGTCCGTGGTCATGCTCCCGGCATCCGCAATCACTTTGCCGGTGCTGATCAAGACCAGGAACGTCTCGAAGAGCTCTTTCGATGTGATCTGCCCATGCGACATCAACTTGCCTCCATACCAGAAACCTAAAGTCCAAGAGCACTTCGTAACGAAGTGCGAGGCTGCCAATCCAATACCAGCATACCACGACTGCTGGATGCTCTCTCGTTCCGGGGCTTCCTGGGCTTTCTCGAGCATGTTGAGGATGCGCTCTTGTGAAGAGAAGGAAGTGATAGCTCGGTGGTTGGAGACTGCATCCGCCGCAAGCTTGCTGCTTTCGTCTTGGGCCTTGATGGCCTTTTGAGACATGTTCTTTAGTAGCATCCGTCTCATGTAGAAGCAGGCTATGGCAAGGGGTTGCGCTGCTATTATCACAAGGGCGAGTCTCCATGCGATGATCAGACCCATGGTTAAGGCAATTACTATAGCCGAGCATGTCTGCACGATAAGGGCCATACGGTCACCCACCAAAGATCTCACCTGCAGAGAAGGGTCGAAGCAGCATTAGCCATCAATATGAGGGCCATCCGGCGAGATATAACTGTTAATATGCCTTGTTTCGAGAGATAGTGGACTAGAATGAGTGAAGAGCAATGAAGGAATTGTATTTACCACATTGGCATCCTTAGCGAGTCTAGCGCAAACCGAACCGCTGGAGTTCTGATCTTGATAGTACCATCCAATTTCGAAAGTCAGGATTTTAGAGAGCATCTTCTCTCGGATCCTCTTAGTCAAGTACTCCCCCATGAAAGCGAAGTTGTAGTGTTGAATCACACTGACCAATATCGAGAGCACGGCCAAACCCAGAAAGCAGAATGCGTAAGTCCTTATATTTGCTTTAATCTCCTCGTGATCTTTCAAGAAAAAAACCGAGACCATTGAGCCCATGGCAAGAGAATACAACCGGTTGAACTGCACCGAACAATATTGCGCCGATGCACCCCAGGATGGCTTGTTTCCACTCCGGCATGTTCAAAGCTATCAATCTCCCGAAAGATGGAACTGGGATGTTTTGATTATCCGAACCAACTGCTGCTGCCATTGACCTCGCTGAGTTGGAGCGGCTCAACTTGGATAGGCTACGGCGGCTACTAGTACTGTTTCCATCCGTGCTTAATACGGAAGACGTGATTTGACTCTCGGGTTTCTTAACTTGATCTGTCGGTTTCTGTTCCTCTGATTTCTGAAGATTGACCAATGAGGTGTAGAGGCCGTCTTCATTCCGGATTAGCTCTTCATGATTGCCACTCTCTGTCACTTGCCCATTCTGAATGACGGCGATATTGTCGGCATGTCGTATAGTAGATAGCCGGTGAGCAACGATGATCGTTGTGCGACCCATGGAAGCTCGATCGAGTGCTTCTTGGACGATTTTCTCTGATTCCGAGTCTAATGCGCTTGTTGCTTCATCTAGGAGGAGGATTCTAGGTGCTTTAATGATTGCTCGCGCGATGGCTATTCTCTGCTTCTGCCCTCCTGACAATTGAATGCCTCTGTCCCCTACCTGCTCGGACAAACGCAAGCTTATGTACTTTCGCATGATTTATGTAACACAATAGATAGATGGAAGATTCTTCCTGTCGAAAACTTTTAGTATGTCATCGGTACCGGACTCGAGTGAGCAGGCACCTAAAGCATTGAAGCTATATCCAACTACAAGATCGAAAGAGGAGGGAACGGACCTGCGTATCGTACCCCTGAGGCAGCTGATCGATGAAGTTATGAGCATTAGAAGCCTTGGCAGCTTCGATCACCTCCTCCATCTCGGCATCCTCCTTGCCAAAGAGTATATTCTCCTTTATGCTAGTCGCAAAGAGTGCCGGCTCTTGGCTCACGAGTCCCATTTGCGATCTAAGCCATTCAATTTGCAGCTTACTAGTGGCAACCCTGTCGAGGAGTATTTCTCCACCGAGCGGGTCGTAGAACCTCTGCAGGAGCGATATCACCGTGGATTTTCCCGAGCCGCTGCCAGCGACCAAAGCTAGAGTCTTTCCTGATGGGATCGCGAGAGAGAAGTCTTTGAGGATGACGTTTTCAGGTCTCGATGGATATGCGAACTCAACACGTCTGAATTCAATTTTTCCTTCCAACTTCTGTAAGGTCTCCCCCTTCATATTCTCCGAATCGATCGGGGGCTCTCTCTTCATCACCTCCGCTATACGCTCACTTGCCGAATACGCTTCGGAAAAGAACTTGAGGTTGGATAAAGCAGAACCCAGTGCCCTTAAATCGTACAAGATAAGACCAACTGTTAAATTCCGAAAACCGAAGAACCGTTGAAAACCATCAACGAAACAGGATCATACATGTATAATTCATTGAGAAAACATAAACACGGAAGCGTACCTGAATCCATAACGTATACTGTTCTTCGGCGTCGTGCGGGTAGTCTTCCAGAACAATACGTTTTCTCTGAGAGTTCCCTTTGAATTCTCTCTATGTTTCTCTCTTTCGATGGGATGAAGAGGAAGCAGAAAACTTACGTATGTTCTGGGGACCATAACCGCTCTTATAAGGTAACCGCAATGTTATCCTTTAGAAATTACAATTTTGTCCATCATAAAATTGTAATTTCCCCTTTTAGTCTCTACACATTAAAGGGCCACACCCTATTTGATACATTAAAGCCCTAAATTACCTTAACTTAATTTATCACTTTTAAAGGGCTTAATTTCATATGACAGTATGCATTGCATTATTATTTCACATATAACCCAACGTTGGATTAAGGATCCAACAATCTCCCACTTGGATTATATGTGTATCCTTATAATTATGCTTTGCAATAACAACTGTTTGAGCTCAACTTTACTGTCATTACCGAAATGTATCTCTAACCAATCCGGTCCATCAATCATATCAATATAGGATCAAAGCGGCTTTTGTCACATCTATCGTAACTCAACCCATCAATGGTCACAAAATTGATACAACTGAATGACATGGATTATGATGTGGATGTATAGCATGGAAATTTCATGAAATGTGATATTAACATGCCTATTTCCAACTGGTCCACCTTAAACCTTAGTGAGATCAGACTTTACCAAAATCAGAGTGTGAATAAATCCTGACATTCCTGCAGAAAATAACTTCGAATATCCATATACTGAAATAACTGAAAATGTCTATATTAAGAACATTTAAATTACAAACTCCCACTAAAACTGAATATCCTCAATAAACATAACACCCATGTGAGCAGTATGCTCGTGGAACACCTTGGGTGGCAATCCCTTAGTAAGCGGATCCGCAAGCATGGAGTTTGTACCAATATGTTCTATAGACAACTGTCCACTCTGAATTCTTTCTTTAACAACAAGGAACTTGATGTCTATATGTTTTGACTTCGACGAACCTCTGTTGTTGTTAGAATATAAAACTGCTGATTTATTGTCACATAATAACTTGAGTGGTCTTTCAATGTTATCCACTATCCGTAGTCCCGTGACAAAATTTCGCAGCCATATTCCATGATTGGATGCTTCATAACACGCTATGAATTCTGCTGCCATTGTTGAAGAAGCCGTTATGGACTATTTGGCACTCTTCCATGAGATGGCACCTCTGGCTAACAGATAGACATAGCCTGATGTAGACTTCAAACTATCTTGGCATCCAGCAAAATCGGAGTCAGTATAACCAATGATCTCAAGCTGATCCGACCTCCGATATGTGAGCATGTATCCTTTTGTTTTCTGTAAGTACCGCAAGACCCGTTTGGTTGCTTTCCAATGGTCTACTCCTGGATTGCTTAAATATCTGCCCAACATTCCAGTAATGTACGCAATATCCGGACGCGTACAAACCTGAGCATACATTAGACTCCCTATTACAAATGCATAAGGAATCTTCTCCATTTCCTTTCTTTCAAAATCATTCTTAGGGCACTGATTGAGACAAAACTTGTCTCCTTTAGATACAGGGGTATCACCTGGTTTACAATCTTGCATGCCATACCTTTTGAGAACCTTTTCGATATAGCTCTTTTGTGATAAATCAAGAATACCCCGAGAACGATCCCGGTGTATTTGTATACCTAATACAAAAGAGGCGTCACCAAGATCTTTCATCTCAAAGTTATTAGACAGAAATCTCTTGGTTTCGTGCAATAAGCCTATATCGTTGCTGGCAAGCAAGATATCATCAACATACAAAACCAGAAAAATGTACTTGCTCCCACAGAACTTATGGTATATACATTCATCAACCAAATTCATCTCAAAACCAAATGAGACGATCACTTGATGAAACTTAAAATACCATTGTCGAGATGCTTGCTTGAGCCCATAGATGGATTTCTTAAGTTTGCAAACCATACTCTTTGGATCTCCAGATACAAAGTTTTCTGGCTGCATCATATATATAGTTTCATCAATGTTACCATTGAGAAACGCTGTCTTTACATCCATCTGATGCAACTCAAGATTGAAATGTGCCACCAATGCCATTATAATCCTAAAAGAGTCTTTCGAAGAAACTGGAGAGAAAGTCTCTTTATAGTCAATGCCTTCTTTCTGTGTAAAGCCCTTTGCGACAAGACGAGCCTTATATCTCTCCACATTGCCTTTTGAATCCCTTTTGGTTTTAAATATCCACTTACAACCAATGGGCTTCACACCTTCTGGCAATGGGACAAGATCCCAAACGTCATTGTCTTTCATGGACTTCATCTCCTCCTTCATGGCATCATTCCACTTCTGAGAGTTAGAACTTTCCATGGCTTGACGAAAGTTAATTGGATCATCTTCCATCATTCCAATATCAAAATCATGCTCTTGGAGAAATACAATGTAGTCGTCTGGCATTGCACTTCTCCTCTCTCTAGTGGATCTTCTTAATGGCATATGTTCTTGAGGTGGTAGAGTTTGATTTTTTGGAATAATTTCTTGAATGGGAGGTTCTCTATCATCGTCCTGATCAGTTGTGTCCCAATCAATGACAATGGCACTTGTGGGATCAATGTCAATGGCGGGTGTAGGAATATTAACATATTCCTCTTCAAAGTCAAGGTCCCTAACTTTATCTCCTCCCGCAAACTCAACGTCCTCAAAGAACCGGGCAATTCCCGACTCAAAAATCGACTTAGCTGTAGGATCATAAAATTTGTACCCCCTTGATCTTTCAGGGTATCCAATAAAATAGCAACTTATTGTTTTTGAATTCAGTTTCCTTTCATTAGGCTTATAAGGCCTTGCCTCAGCTGGACATCCCCAAACACGTAAATGCTTTAGACTAGGCTTTTTACCCGTCCAAAGTTCATAAGGGGTTTTGATAGTTGCTTTAGTTGGAACCCTGTTAAGGATATATGCTGCAGTCTTAAGCGCTTCCCCCCAGAGTGATTCTGGTAAGGTAGAAGAACAAATCATACTCCTCACCATATCCTTAAGCGTTCTATTTCGTCTTTCAGCAACACCATTCATTGTGGGCGAACCCGGCATAGTGTACTGTGGGACAATACCGCATTCCTCTAGGAATTTAGCAAACGGTCCTGGACGTTGCTCACCTGAACCGTCATATCTGCCGTAGTATTCACCACCACGATCAGACCTTACGCTTTTAATTTTCTTGTTGAGTTGATTCTCAACTTCGATTTTATATGTTTTGAACACATCCAGTGACTGTGCCTTTTCTTTAATGAGATATATGTAGCCATATCTTGAAAAGTCGTCTATGAACGTTATAAAATATAGCTGACCATTCCAGGCAGTCGTTGGAAATGGTCCACAAATATCAGTATGGATAAGTTCTAAGACGTCTGAAGTCCTGTTGGCTACAAATCTCCTTTTATTGGTTTGTTTGCCCTTTATACAATTAACACAAATTTCAAAATTTGTGAAGTCTAAAGGATTGAGAATTTCATCCGACACAAGTCTCTCTATTCTTTGCTTGGAGATATGACCTAATCTCTTGTGCCATAGAGCAGCTGAATTCTCATCAGTTAATTTTCTCTTTGTACCTCGTGTACTCAAATGCAGGGATTCATTAAAAGAAGCAATCACATCAAGTGAATAAAGATTATCATAAACTGATAAAGAACCGGAACCAACTAATTTTGAATCTTGAAACAAACTGAATGTTCCATTCCCAAATGAACAAGAATAACCAGATTTGTCCAAAGCAGAAATAGAAATCAAGTTCCGTCTAAAGGACGGTACAATAAATGTCTCATTAAGATCCAAATACAATCCAGTCTTTAATAATAATCTAAATTTTCCAATTGCTTCAACTTGAACCGTCTTGCCATCGCCCACATAGATGTATCTTTCAACATCACTTGGCTTTCGGCAACTCAGGCAACCCTGCATAGACACACTGATGTGAGTTGTTGCACCAGAATCTATCCACCAAGTGTGTCTAGGTACCGAAGTTAAATTAACCTCAGAACAAACCAAATTAAGAAGCACACCTTTCTTAGCACGCCATGCGTGATAATTGGTGCAATTTTTCTTCACATGTCCTGTGGCTTTACAAAAGAAACAACCTGTGCTTTCCGGATCATCCGGTTTCTTTTGTTGTTTCCTTTTGTTTGCCAAGGTTGCAGCTTCTTTATCCTTCTTCCTTTTCATCCCCTTATCCTTGGAAGTCGAGGCTAGATGAGCACTTTCTGTCTTATCTTGCTTCAACCTTTCCTCCTCTTGGACACAGTGTGAGATGAGCTCATTCAGAGACCAAGTCTCTTTCTGACAGTTGTAGCTCACCTTAAACTGATTAAACTGTGTCGGAAGAGATATTAAAACCAGATGCACCAGCAAGTCCTCAGTGAGTTCCAGCTTAAGTGCTTTTAACTTAGAAGCAAGATGAGACATCTCCATGATGTACTCCCTAACATTGCCCTTCCCTTTGTAGCGCATTGAAATTAAATTTGTCAAGATCGTACCAATTTCAGCTTTTTCGCTCTTGACAAATCTCTTTTCAATGTCAGTAAGGAATTCTTTAGCTGTGGTTATCTTTTCAGACATTGTGCTCCGGAATGCTTCTGGAATGGCTTTCTTCATGATCATCATACACATGCGATTTGATCTCTCCCACCTTTCCATATCCCTCTTTTGATCAGAGGTGCTTTGGTCATTAAGTGGTGTAGGAGAATCGATCCTTAACGCAAGGTCGAGATCCATGACTCCGAGAACTATCAGAAGGTTCTCTTGCCATGACTTGAAGTTGGTGCTATTTAGCATAGGAATTGAATTAATGCTGGCAGTAATATTTGCAGGAGTAATAGCTGAATTCAAATACAACCAATAAAACATGCTCACGTAAGTCTCAAAGCAATATATCAATTCAAATCAAGGCAATTCCCATCTCAAGACATCGAGCACTACATTAATACCTTGTCTTTGGACAACAATATTAACTAGTAAGTGATATCTTGTTGCAGTAATCAAACATTGATAATAATAGTATGTCAAACAATAAAACTTCCTTTGGGCCGATTTATTATTCACATACAAAATCCAAATAATCATCACATGTTAATCACCGCAGTTGCAAATGTGATTTTGTTAAATATTAACCTTCCTTTGGGCTAGTTAAAATCCACATGCATCACATGTGCATACCTTTTATATCTTAAAAATAAATTAATTTACACAAGAGAGGTCCATTTGTGGACATGTTGCTTCAATCAATTTATTTCAAGATATATATTCCTCTACCAAAATTTGAATTTTAATTGCTCATCACATGTGCATACCTTTTATATCTTAAAAATAAATTAATTTACACAAGAGAGGTCCATTTGTGGACATGTTGCTTCAATCAATTTATTTCAAGATATATATTCCTCTACCAAAATTTGAATTTTAATTGCTATTTCACCCAAATTTTTTTTTTTTGTCAACGCCAGTCATCGCCGGACTCCGGCAGTCATCGCCGGACAGCCGGTGAGACCCGGTCAACTCAGCAGGCGCGTGCAACGCACGCGCCTTAACCGCTGAGTCGCGCGTGCGTTGCACGCGCCTTAACCGCTGCAACGCGCCTTTGCTTCAGGCGCGTGCGTTCCACACGCGCCGGTGCCCGACGGCGCGTGGAGCGCGTGCGGGCGCGTACGGCCTCCAACGGAGGCGCACCACCCATCCCCAGACTCGTCTCTTCGTCAGGAATCCAGATTCAACATCAAAATTCACTTTTAAGAAATTTAAAGATTCGAAAAATACTGTACAGTATCAAAAACGAGTTTACTTCGTTATGCAAACATCCGCACGAAACCTTTAATCTCACAAATTGTTAAAACCGAAATCTGAATCAATGAATCAACATGTATAAGGCTCTGATACCACTTGTTAGATTCCGAAAACCGAAGAACCGTTGAAAACCATCAACGAAACAGAATCATACATGTATAATTCATTGAGAAAACATAAACACGGAAGCGTACCTGAATCCATAACGTATACTGTTCTTCGGCGTCGTGCGGGTAGCCTTCCAGAACAATACGTTTTCTCTGAGAGTTCCCTTTGAATTCTCTATATGTTTCTCTCTTTCGATGGGATGAAGAGGAATCAGAAAACTTACGTATGTTCTGGGGACCATAACCGCTCTTATAAGGTAACCGCAATGTTATCCTTTAGAAATTACAATTTTGCCCATCATAAAATTGTAATTTCCCCTTTTAGCCTCTACACATTAAAGGGCCACACCCTATTTGATACATTAAAGCCCTAAATTACCTTAACTTAATTTATCACTTTTAAAGGGCTTAATTTTATATGACAGTATGCATTGCATTATTATTTCACATATAACCCAACGTTGGATTAAGGATCCAACACAAACAAGTCAGGATCAGTTGCTCATAAAACATGACGATTTCCTGAATTTTAAACCAGGTTAGACGCAGGACTACATTTCCTGAATGCATTATCAGCAAGAATGCGAGTCAAAATCGAAAGTACAAAAGAAAGCCAGACGTGCACTTACACTCCACCATAAGTAATGGCCGTGCCGACGACATAAACCGTTCCGCCTTTATAACCATGGTACATGACCATTCTACTCCCATAATATGCCATGAAAGACCAGATGGCGAACACAATACTGTTGCTTCCGATCGCCATGCCTTTAGCCAGGCCCTGCCTCAGCCCCAACTTCACGGATCCTTCAAGAGATTTAGAAAACTCGGAAAGCGTTTTGCTCTCGCCGACAAAGGCATAAACCGTTCTGATGGAACTGAGCGCCTGTTCCGCTATCGTACCAGCCTTGTTATACTCTTCCCTCATCTTTCTTGCAATAATTATTAGAGTCCTCCCATATGTCATGCCCGGGAGAATGAGAAGCACAGAAAAGGGTAACCCAACTATCGCCAATCTCCACAACAATATTAATGCCGCTAAGTAGCTCCCAATGAACACCGACACGTTCAAAAGAAAGTTAGGGACCTGCAATTTCAGCTTAGAAATACTTAGCTAGTAGATCGGGAATTGAAAATCATGAATAACAAAACAGGGAGATCGAAATACTGAATTAGGGACCTTCTCGGTTAGGACGTCCTGAATCACGAGACTATCGTTGGATACGCTGGTGACGACCTCCGACGTGCTCGTCACATGCATGTCGAAGTAGGTCACGTCTTGCCTGAGCACAGCTCTCAAGTACCTGACTCTCATTTTTGCCGCTTGCCTCTCGCCAGTCCTGGTCCAACAATACCCTTCTGAATACAATCATCACCACCGTCATCAGAGTCAGAAAAATTTCGGCAAGTCCTAAAAGCATTTCCCCACTAGAACATTCACAAGAGTTTGTACATGTATGAAATTAACTACCTCCAAAATGGTGGGTGCATAATAAATATCATTGAAAGAGTGTAATAGTACACCCAATATCTCAATCTTTCTTCAATTTGTAACTCTTGACAAGATAAAACCAAAAAGCCAAACAGGGAACACGAGAAACAAGTTTGATCCACCTAGAAAACAAGCAAACATAAATCCACAGGCGATGTACAACAGAGCCAGTGCATTCTGCAGAAACACAATCCAGAGTTAGGGAAAGAAACTGCCATTGCCTCATTACGAGCTCAGAGAGAGATGGTGGCGTGTACCTTGTTGATGCCGTGACGAAACGTTTCGGGATCCACAGAAGAAGCAGAGCCCAGGTTGTCCATGAGCCGACTAGTGACATAGAGCACGAGGGGCGTAGAGAAGCCATCGGCGATGGCTCCAAAGAAGCCGAGACCCATCAAGCACATGTCCACTCCATCTGCGTGCATGAATATGGAGCCCATCGACGACCACCCCTTCTTCTCCTTCGTCATCTTCTTCTTCTTCTCCTCCGCCACAGCGCTCTGTCTCTTATTTCCCATTTTTGTTTTCCCAACTTTCTTTCAGGAACAACCGGCGGAAAAAAAATTCTCAGATGACTGCTAGACCACCAGTTGCGGATCCGAAGTGCAAGAACATCTCTCCATGAACAAACACGTTTAATTCCTCTATCGAACTCGAAACTTCGTGAACAAGGTTAATTATACTAGTGCAAAGTGCTGCTCTAGTTTGAGCACCTCCTGCAACTCCTGCTGCTGCTATTTATACACCCGCTTTTCACGGGCATCAAGAACAAATTCCAACAAGTTTCTGTCCACTTACATGATTGAAGCAAGTTGCACACTGAAAATGAAGTTGGCCCAAAATTTTTTTCCTGTCTTACTGATGCCAATCATTGAGATCACGCTCGGCCGGGCTCTCCTCGCTACAAGCTACGCCATACAATTCCTGCCATATTGGAACGTAAGGTTACGCTATATATAGTACGTCGCGACTCCGGGGAGTTTGGGGATTGATCTAACGCAACCTGGACAACGACCGAGAAACAGTATCGAAATAGTTTAGCGTGAGCTTTGACTCTCTTGTCGTGTCGTAGCATCTGGTGTCCTATAATTGTTGCCAAATAAATGATCCCTCTAATTGCTTTCTAGACCTCATCGTATACATCATAGGAATTAGTTTTCCGAATTTTCACCCATTTGATTCGCCGAAAATGATTAGTCAACCGAATATAATTTCCGGCCAAGGAAAATACTCATGCATAATATTAGGAAAGTGCATTACTAAATCTGAAAAGGTGAAAATACTTTTCAAAATTGCTCATCTTGAATTTTTAAATATTTTCTCTTTTTTTTTCTTTTCCTTCTTGCTCTTCTGCCGGTCCTCAGGCCTCCGCAATAGCCACAGGCATGGGCCGGCAAGGCTCAAGCTCGCTAGATCCCTGCGAGGCTGGCTAGCGAGCTCGACCTCATCGCACTTGAGGTCAGCCAAGTCCGCCATTGCCAGTGGCCTGTCGGGGTCGTGGCCGAGCCCCGGTGGCCGCCGAGGGAAGAAGAAGGAAAAGAAAAAATAAAAAAAAAATTTAAAAGTTTGATTTTTTTTTGGCCTAATATAAAGTAATGAGATCGAAATCATTTTTCAAATGAGATCCAAATACTAGAAAACGTTTTCGGTCGAATATCATCAAACAAAGGAAAAGTAATCGTTTTCCTTAAAAATGATATCCCCGAAAGTATATTCCTTTATCACAAAGGCTGCATTTGGTCGTCCGGATTTCTAAATAAGATGGGACTGGATAAGATAGGATAAGAAATCTTGAGATTTCTTCATATCCTGTCCACTGTTTGGTGGACTACGGATTTAAAGTCGGATATGATAATTTTTATTTTATTTTTTGCTATTCAAGGGTCCAGAGGAGTCGGTGAAGGAAAAAAAGCCGAGAAATTTTTTTGGTGAAAGCGCACAAGGCGTGGGAATGAAGATGACGGCGAGTGGAGTGTAGGATTTTTGGAAAAATAGGCATTAGAAATCCTATCCGGGTCTATCCTACCTCTCCCCCCGGATTTTTTTATCAGGGCTATATCCGGTCTATATCCTACTTCATCCTATCATGGACCACCACCAAACATAAGATATAATAAAATATATCCTATTTTGGCTTTTATACGATCGACTAAACGCAGTCGAAGTGTTTCCCCGAACAAATCGCACCCTGAAATCCCACTAGTGACAAAAATGGAAAATCCTACTAAACATGGATTTTTTGCTTTCGTGGAATCCAAGGCCCCAAAAGATGCGTTACACAAGACAACGAAAGGCGACAAACATCAGGGTCTATCCTCGAGAAAACGATAGCAATCGCGAACTAGCATCGAAGGAAGACACGCAGCGCTGGCAGTACCCATTTGCCGAGGTATATTTGCCAGTTCGGTATCACGGTGTCCTTTTCCCGTTTTCTTTTCGAAGAAGCATCTAGCGATTTAGCGCATTCGACAGAGCAATGATGCCGTAACGTGAGATCCTAAAAACAATTTGCACGTCCTTAACATGTCACGCGTGTAAGGATTAGTTGGAATACTTTCTGTGCTGAATGAGAGCTCGAAAACAGTGCAGCTGCCTCCATCCCCTACGGGAACCTCGATCTTTCCAAAGTATAACGTACATAGTTTTCATTTTTTTTTCTGTTCTACTCTAATTCTCAACTCATTCTCAGATTTTTGCCCTGTCTCTTTATAAAGTACGAAAATCGAAATTCACCTTTAAAACTACATGTCCCCATCTCTAACCTTTCTAAAAAGATGAAGAATCAAACTCCTCACCTCACATTTCTCAAATAGGCAGTGTGGCCATTAGGGCAAATCCAGATGCTCCATACTTTGACGGCTAAGCCAGCTTCGACGGCGTAATGTCTAGACGCATATGTAAGTTGTATTAAAAAAAAGGCCTACACCGGAGAATTAATGTAGTGTGGAGTAATTAATATATTCCGGTTGGCCTATCACTCATTGACTTAATATTTTGAGTAAAGGTTAGATCCAACTAAATGTATTAACATGCTCGAATTTGAGCTTTCTCTCTGAACTTCTGCTACATGCTTTCAAAAGATGGTATCAAACTGATGGTAGGTTGGTAGGCCTCCAATTTGCTCTAGTGTTTGGTGAAAATCTTAAGGAAGGAATTGTGTGATCAATGCGGGTTTCAGGCGGTGGACATTGTGGCGTAGCAATGCAATCTATGGTTCGGTATGGGGAAAGAGATCGTGGATGGAGGTAGTGAAGATTTAAGTTGAGAGATGTTGATGCAAAAGAAAACCCGAATTAAGTGGTAGCTAACTTAACACCGAGCTAACATGTGAGAGGCAGATTGTTGAGTTTTATTAGAAAAAATCTCAAATCGGAGAATTGGTATGGTGTAGAGTAGTTAATATATCATAGTTGGCCAATTACTCATTGGTTGAAGCTTTTGAATAAAGGTGGGTCTAACTGGATATGTTAACGGGTTAGACTTGGATTTTCTTTCGGCGATCTTCCCAAGTAAATGTATCGAACTTCTGCTGTGCACTTCCCTGAATGGTGTCACAGTTAGCAGTAGATTAGTGGGACCCCATTCTGCTCTGGTGTTTTGTGAATATCTCAAGGAAAGTATTAATTTTACCTTTTTCTCTATTTTTTTTTTGGTTTAAACTTAGAGCGAAAAAAAAAAGGCATTTGCTCACCTAAAAGTCATGTAAATGGCACATGCCGACTAAAAAAGTTAATGAATGGCGATGGCTATGGAGAGGTTAGAATGTATAATGTATACATATCTAGAGTTTAATGTAGAGTAATTGATTGTATATGAAAAGTTTAGAGAAACCATTTGCAGAAAACAATACTAACAAAGCTTGCTGTGACAAAATTGAGCTTTCATCATCTTATCAGCAAAGAATGATTTCATTGATCTGTACCCTAAGAAGTGGAGTTCTGGAAACTCTACATGAAGGTTTCATTCGCAGCAGCTCAAATTATACAAACTTCAATTTATTCCCATTTCAACTGGGATCATCTTCAAACCAGCAGAGATCGGCATTCCTAGAAATCCGATGATTATGCTCAGAAGCCACTGAGAGAAGGTGAGTGGCGACGTGTTTGCGTACGTGCCCAGGAACTCGATGATAATGACTTGGAAGATTGCAGTGCAGCTCAAAACAGCCACAAACACATAATTATCTAGTATTCCTTTGAAAACATCTATTTCTTCCATGTCCCTCGAGCTTATTTCGTTGAAGATCTGCGAAACAAAACCGGACAGCTTTTCTCGTGAGCTAGATATCTTTTTTTCTTGCATGAAGATGAGGATACTTCTTATTGAAGAAAACCTATACTTGTTGAAAGATATGAAGCAAAGAAAGAAGCAACTCACCTGACAAAAAACAAATGAGTTGAATATGAGTGTGTTTAGAATAAGATCTGCATCTGGGCCATCGAGACCAAACATAGCTTTTCCTTTTGCTTGGAGATTCCAAATAACCAGAAACTGATATAGAGATTGTCCTAGAATGTTCCTCCACATGACATTGCTTATGAAATTCCCCTTTCTGCCCACTGGTGGACGTTTCATTAGTTCATTGTTAGGCGGCTCCGTCGCAAGCGCAAGCGCACCTAATGTGTCCATAATCATGTTCACCCAGAGAAGCTGGACAGCAGTGAGTGGAGCACTCCCTGAACAATAACAAGATGACAACCATCAAGAGGTGGAGAGAAAAAAGAAGCATAATTTCTTTATTTATGGAAAAGTACATCGGCGTTCTCACCCATCAAGCAAGCCGAAGAGAAGTTGACAACTAGAGCAACCACATTAACTGTCAATTGGAACTGCACAAACTTTTGAATGTTGATATATACAGAACGCCCCCACTTAGCAACCGTCGCTATAGTGGAAAAATTGTCATCCAGGATTATAACGTCAGCACTCTCTTTGGCGACCTGAAATCAGAAAATGGTAATACAGATCCAATCAGATGTCATTCCGATTTAGTACCAGAATGAAGATGCCACCTACTATGCGCGAATATATAGATACCGAAACCCTGTAACAATACAAAAGGAGAAAACAAAAGTTATTCGTTGTCAACATCTATATATACCATTCATTTCCCACCCTTCTGACAAAGACTCATTCTTAGAAACTTAAAGCCCTTTGCTTTTTTGAACTTCACCAGATATTTTCTGCACGAAACCATGTTATAAGCCTGCGCATCTTTGGAATATGTGGGTCCAAGGATTTCACGAACCACTATGCTGTGTGGATGTATGATTGTGCATAAGACATAATTGTAGCCTTAAAGTAGTGAAAATGAACGAACCTCTGTTCCTGCTATGCCCATTGCAAGTCCAATATCTGCCTCATGCAGAGCTGGGGCATCATTTGTTCCATCACCAGTTACCGCTACCACTTCTTCAAATGTGGTCCGCAAGTGCTTTACTAGAGTATGCTTGTCTAGCGGTGAAGATCGAGCCATCACCTAGAGGAAAAAAGAAAAGTCAACGGTGCATTTATAAATGATACTGCAACTGCTTTACGAATCAGATAATGATATGTACCTGGATCTTAGGTATTAATTCGAGCAATTCCTCCTGACTTCTCTCTCGAAAATCTGGACCTTCTATTGCTATACCACCCTCAGTAAGTATGCCACATTCCCTTGCAATTGCCTTGGCAGTGTTAATGTTGTCTCCGGTGACCATTCTCACTGTGATTCCAGCGGAGCGACAGATTGCAACAGATTCTTTTACACCCGGGCGAACAGGATCTTTAATACCAACAATTCCAATGCAAGTATACCCTGAAGTTGGAATTGGATCTTCACCCAAGAACCCTCTATCCAATTCCATAAAGGCAAGACATAAAGTACGTAGCGCCTCACTGGCAAATTGGTTAATTGTAACATTGAGATGGTTAATTGATGCTTCATCAAGAGGAACAACTTCGCCATTCGTATTGAGGAATTTATCACAAGCAGCCAATACGATTTCTGAGGCACCTTTCGTATGTGCTCGTAGACCTCCCTCAGGGAGCTGGAGCACCACTCCCATTCTTTTCTTGGTGGAGTTGAATGGCTCAACCTTGATGAGCCTCGTGGCTTGTCGCTCCGCTAGGAAGTCTCCACCCAAAGATAAGCCGAACTCCAACAATGCGGTCTCAGTGGGACTTCCGAGTAACTCAAGCTTACCTTCTTTGTTCACTACTACTTCTCCTCCTGTGTTATTGAATATGGATTGCAACAAAAGCTTCACGACACTGTCTGGAATCTCAGAGCACGGGCTAGATGCTTTATTTGGCTTAGTTATCTCCTTCACAGTTGTGCATATGCACGACTTCACAACCGTCATGTGGTTAGTGGTGAGCGTACCAGTCTTATCACTACAAATACTCGTGGCAGAACCCATGGTCTCGCAAGCAGCCAAGTGGCGAACGAGCGCTTTGTCATTCATCATCTTCTTCATGGCAAAAGCCAGGCTCAATGTCACGGCCAATGGCAATCCCTCAGGAACGGCAACCACTACGATTGTCACAGCAATAGCAAAATATTCTAGCATTTCTAATGCATCATCCCCAGACCACCACAGATAAGTCCCTTCCTGCCACTTTCGACTCAACAATCCTTGCATCAAGACAGCAAAAGTCACCACGGCAAAGAAGAGGCCGATTTTCCCAATAATTGTTGCAACTCCATTCAGCTTAACTTGTAATGGAGTTTCATCGTCTCCTCCTTCAGTAAGAGTCTCCATTAGCTTACCCCACTGCGTTCTCATCCCTGTGGTCGTCACTAGCATCTTGCAGGAGCCATCTCTAATCTTTGTTCCAGAAAGCATAAAGGGATTCTCCGCACTCACCATAACAGGCTCGCTTTCGCCGGTCAAACTTGATTCATCGATCGACACAGAAAACCCGGAAACAAAAAGCCCATCAGTCGGAACTTGATCTCCTATGGAGAGGTGCACAATGTCACCGGCGAGAAGATCATAAATAGACATTTTCTGCCTATACCCATTCCTAGTGACTTGGATAGCTATTTTCTTTTTCTCATTGTCCAAATCCCTAAACTGCAAAGACTGACGATAATCACTCGTGGCGGTGACGAAAACAACCAATAAGATGCTTGCCACAATTCCGAGTCCATCATGCGCCCCATGTGGCCACCCCTCCATTGCAAGACCAACTATCAAGGATACAAAAGCACAGGCTCCTAATATCATTAGAGTCATGTCTTGCAGAGCTTCCCATACAAAAACCCAGAAACTCTTAGGTTCAATCTCAGCAAACGTGTTGATTCCGAAAATTTCTTGTCTTCGGTTGAGCAACTCGCTATTGGTTGTAAGTCCATCGGTGGTCGAAGTTGAGAGCTTTTCAACAATACCATCTACTCCGCCATGGAATTTCAACTTCTTTATATCATGACCCTCCACTATTGATCCTAGTTCATCGGCACAAATCTGAAAGCCGGCGGCCTTGACTTCCCCGGGGACAACGTAGTCGCTAGGCGATACACCTGTGGATGAATCATGCACCATCATTGTAGTGTTACATTGTTCACAAAAATAAAGACACCAGCAGATTGAATTCTCTTATTCACCCTGTATGAATTGAATTGCGGCCTTTGAGACTAATACTGCGATCCTCAGTTTCTCCTGCAAAATTCAATTTGTGGAAAGGAAAAGTGAGCTTCGGGACTTGCCAGAATTCCTAGATCCAACTGCCATCATGTTAAACAAGTACCGTACAAGAAAACGATGCTAGATCTAGAAGTGGGATCTATCCTCCGCAGTCCCTCATAAAAGTTCCTGAATGATACATTGCACTACGGATGGTTATGGTTTCTTGAGCCAAGCTTTGAGAGCTATTACAACGCTTAATTGAAAGTTGCCGAAAACGAAGCTCTCTTTCTTATGTAAAGTTTACTTCTTATTGGGTAATAATTTTTGTCAATAGTGGTATCGATCGGTGATTAAAAACTAGCCCTCGTGGTATTATCAAATGAACAGATTCATTTTAATTGTGACAAAGAACAATGGCATGCCATGTCTAAACTATAAGTTGACTAATAGACGTCTATAACCATGAGACTTTAACCAATAGCCAACTTTTGAATAGACCGAAGGCATTCGCTCCATATGGTACGTAAAAGCTGGCTCGGATCACGATACCGCATGATCGCTATGTCCAAAACTATAAAGAGCAAATGGAAAGACAGGAAAGTGCAGCAATTCCGGCGACCTGATTGGTGCGGCGCATCGCGGCAGCCTCGTAACGCTTGGACAGATTCGCGGTGAATCGGAACCGGCGCTTCGGGTTCTTCACCACGCCGCACAGTTTCCGCCATCTCTCCAACACCTCCTCCGACGAATGCTTCGGCTTCACCTCGAAGTTCTCGTTCAAATAGCTCTCCATCTTCCCTCCTCTCACTCTTCTCTCTTCATCTATATATCAGTACAGATAGCTTTTCAGATTCTAAGAGCCTAACAAATGTATGAACGGGCAATTGCCGGGGAAGTTCAGGGGCACTATGTTTGAAGGAACCATTGATGGAATCTGAACTGGCAGTGGAAGAGGGTGAATTTGAGGAGGCGAGAAAAACGGAGGAAGATGAGAAATTATGTGGAAATAATGAAAGAGAGAGAGAGAGAGAGATGAGAAATTGTCTCTGGCAGATCCGAAAATGTGTGGATGAGTTGTATGCAAACTGGTGGTGTTCTGTTCTTCCCGCCCCTGATATGTAGGCAAAAAGAGTTGACCCTTGGAGAGTCAAAACTTCTCTTGGGGTGCTTCATGCTACAAAAGAAATGATGGTTTTTTTTTTTCTTTTCTTTTGCCTTTTTTCTTTTTTTTTGCTTGGAAAATATAAGTTTGCATGATTACATGATATTTATTGTGACAATATAGTCCATGGTTTATTCATCTGCCAGCCATCAAAGGTTTTTGGATTTCATCCTTATTTAACCGTTTTTCCTCGCTTTTAAAGGCTAATTCCCTTTGTATACATAGATTGTACTCGCATGAATAAATAAATTATCAAACATAATGAGAACGTACACTTTAAAATGATTACCGTGAAGATAAACTAATGGTGCGATTGATGACCATTCTGTTTTAGAATTCAATTTCTGGCCAAAAAAAAAAATTTCTATTTTTATTTCATGGACGAGCCCGAGCGACCAGCGGCGAAGGATGGCCAGTGTCAAGCGGTGGTGAAGGACCACAGAGGACACAGGAGGTCACCGGCCATGGATGGCAGTAGGAGGTGGCCGGCGTCGGGCGATGGCAGAGGACAGCGGACGACGGACAATGGTTAGTAGCGAGAGTGAGCGATGAAAAAGTATTTTAATTTCTCATTTTTGTTCCAGAAATAGAAAAGTAGAAAATTGTACTTCTAATTTTTATTTCAAACATATTTCTAGAGTAGAAATTTGTTCCAGAATTAAAAAAATTAAAATTCGTTGCCAAGTAAATTTCTGTTCCAAACCTGTTCCCAAAAACAGAAAGATAGAAAAACAGATAAATGTAATGGTTACCATGCGTGCCTAAGGCTCCGCAAACGGTTTAAACCATAATTTTTGTTCATCGGCACTCCGCAGGATTTGGGCCAAAGGCTTTGCCCATTTGCTTTTCCGGAAGGTTCAAACCAAAAGCAAAGACACACTGAACCAAGATTTGCTCCAATCCAATCACAAGATCTCCCAAAATCCCTTTTTTGTCTCGTCATCAAAGGTGAGTCCACACTGTCCACTTCTCTAAGTCCCGCTTAGCAGGAAGAAGAACAAAGTAGTCGAAGAAGAAAAACACCCATGAAGGGTTCGAGTCCGAGCACATAGCCAATCGGACATAACCAGAGAAAGTTCACGGGGAACCTCTACTTCTCTAGGATTGTGTTCTCTGTGCTCATTTTCATTGCGGTTGCCATCACCCTATCAACTCCCAGATCCTAGCTCGAATCAACCCCCGCCAGACAACTCAACCGGAGCGAGAACACCACCTTCACGAAATATCCATCTGATCAACCTATGATATCGAATTTGACGTAGTCTGGAAGACACTATCGAACTTATTTCTAAGCGCGCTTAATGCTCAACGAATGAAATCGCTAAAAAAGAGGGAAGAGTGAAGCAGAGACCTGACTTTGAGGACACTCTGAACCTTTTGCATAGAGAGAAATTTAACTTCAATGGGGTTCGGGGAAGAGGGAGATCAAGATGGCGACGTGGGATTTCGGAGCGGGAGAGGAAGCAAGAGAGTGTAGTGGTAGTGGGAGCAAGGGACGAGGAGTTTTGCCGACCAAAAGAAAATGGATCTGGGATACGGAAGGGTTTGTTTATCTTGCTGTTTTTTCTGTTCTGGTTTATGACTCGAAACGTTCACGATACACGATTCTTTACTCGTAACTCAAACAAGGAGGAGGCCCGACCCAAAATGACCCGAAATTCTGGGGTCAGGTCCAGTGGAGTTGGGTCGATTCTGGTTTCTTGACACCCCTAACTAGCATAGGATGGGCGCCAGCCAGAGGGCCAGATAAGCCTCTCGGCTCTGTATACATTATGAGCACCCGAGTATCCCACCAATCTAGAAAGCACGAGATTTGGAGCTCTGTTTAGACATATTAATTATCATAAGTTGTACATTAGAACAAACAAAAGAACTGCTACATTTCTCTTTACGAGAAATTGTGAGACAATGCTTTGTGGGTTTACTGTGGGTATAATATAGAGGTGGAAAACACGTGACCAATTGAGCGATTGTAAATTTGTAAATTTTCCGGATTTGTACTGGATTTCTTCGCGACTATCTCTACATGGAGTAGAAATTGACACTCCAATCGGATCGCATGAATCTTTGATGTCTTTATCAATTTGCTGTTGAGTTCTATAGTAATTTCATTATCTCATTTTTTTATATCAAATTGCAAGATCTGTTAGTTGCAGCATGTTCTAATGTAAATAAGTACATAAAAAATCTCCTTACACTGGAAGAATAGTTTCCCCATTATTGACAAACCCAATATATAAACAAAATTAATGGTGCCATCGAAAACCAAAATCAGAAGCATTTATTACATGTTTTTTTTTCAGATAAACAACCCTAGGTCCGTTGGATACACAATATAATCGGGAAAAAGACACAAGTACGATAACTTTTATACGACACTCACTTAAATGCTATAACCTTTATTTTTTATCACTTTAATTCCATAATTTTCGTATGGTGTTCACTTGATGTCAGGTCTTTCTTTTTTTTCTAATCATTTGAGTATTATATAATTATTCAATCGATAAATTGGGTACCATAACTTTTTAAAAACGTTCACCGCAAGTGTCATGTCATATTATATTTATGGCACTTGAGTGAATGTTTTTAAAAAGTTATGCTACTCAAGTAATCAATTAAAATATATGACCATCAATTGAGCGTATGTAAAAAGTTATGGTATTTTAAATGGTCCAAAAAAAAAAAGAAAGAAGTTGCGATACTTTGGGTGTCTTTATCACCAATATGATCCATTCTGATCGCGATTTTCTTGTACTCATACGGTATTAAAATGAACTAATTTGAGGTCACTTGAGATTTATTCTAGTAATACGATGGGTAAAGCATGAACGATCTTGGATTATAGATATTTATATCCAACGCACACGGGTTAATGATCAAACCTTAAAACAGCACTAAAGATGCGCAAGCGAAGCCTGAGAATGCTCAGTTCATCCTCAAGGACATTCCTTTTACCATGAGAGTTGGAATCATAGAAGGCTCCTCTTATTTTCACAGCCCAAAAAGCTGGCGACACGGCCTTAAGGAATCAAATTCCTAGTTTACCCTCATTTAGCTTGAACAGTAAAAGTTTCACCAATCCCTCTCTCTCTCTCTCTTTAAGTTTATATATTTTATGGTATAATGATACAAATGGCCCGTAGACTTTGACTCGATGCGCAATGTGATCCCTGAATTTTGTATATGTCTAATTTGGTCCGTGAACTTTAGCACAATATATAATATGGTCCATGAACTTTTAATTTATTCAATATAGTCCGTGGACTTTTAGTAAAGATTCAATTTAGTTCCTGAACTATGCGAAAATGTTCAATACCGTATTTCCATTAATTCGAGTTCAGGGATAACATCGAACATTTTCGTATAGTTCGGGGACTAGATTGAACTCGTACGAAAAGTATAGGGACCACATTGAACAAATCAAAAGTCCATCGACAACGCCGCGCGTCGGGCCAAAATCCAGGGACCGCGCTGTAAATCGGGCCGAAATCTCGTATCATTTTCCTATCACGCAAGGAAACAAAACCGGGTTCCCCATGGCCATGACTACATCAAGGTCAATGCGTTTTCCCCATCTGGAGCAAGAACGCCCCCACGAATCTCCCAAGGAGAAGCAGCAGCAGCAGGGGACTTGGGTGCCACCCCCCCGTCTCTCGGAATCTCGAGAGTCGCACGGATCAAGTAAAGCCGACAAAAAAAAAAAAGTGGGGCGGCTCATCTCATCCCCCAGCATCACGTTGATCGCTCTAAATCCCACGATTCTTGATTAATGGTTAAGGAACGTCCTAGTTTTTTCCCTCTTTTTTTAAGGGGGGCAGACATCTCGCAAAGATTCCCCCCCGAACGAGGAGATAGCCGCACCCAGCACGGCAAGAGTACGTCCACACACGACAGCCCCTCCCCCACTTGGCCCAAAAGGAATAAAAAGCAAGGCATCCCCCCACACCTTCGCAACGTTAAGAAGCGAAAACAACGACACCGACCCCCCCCAAAAAGAAAACAATTTTTTTTAAAAAAAATATATATAAAAGGGGCAAAAAAGAAAAGAAAAAAGAAAAGGGGGCAAAAGTGGTGTGGGGGACGGGGAGGCGAAGGGGCAGAAGCGTCATTACGCGGGGGGGGGGATACGTTCCACTAACAAAGCGGAAAGAAAAAGATTGGAGGAATAGTTTGGTAGAGGAGCCGGTGCGGATCGACCTGGCATCGGGGGAAAAAAAGCGGAGGGCAAAAAAAACAACGGGCGGGAGGAGTTGCGCTTTGCCGCAACGGGCCTTTCTCTCGGGCGAAATTACGACCGTGCCCTCTTACCTTCCCTCCTACCCCCAAGACGGGGGGTCGTAATTTCGGGAACCGCTTTTCGCTATTTGCCATGGCGTCAAATCCCGCAGCTTGATTGCTCCAATTATAGCGCCTCCCATGATCATGATGGCGCGTCCCGGTCCCAATCAATCATGACCGCCTCCGCCAATCAAAAACCGGAGCGTCTCGGAGCCTGTCGCTCGGGGCTGTAAAAGCCCTTTCGACCCGACATGCGTAACGATTCCCTAAATTTATGATTCGTTCGATACTTGATATTAACGTGTAATATGGTTTATAAACTGTTTATTTATTTTGTGTGGTCTTCAGATTTTTGGTATATATTCAATTTAGTTCTCGTCTCCAAACTATATGGAACATTTATCTAGACTAAATTAAATATGTACCAAAAGTTTTTTTTTAGGATAAAGAAATATATATCAAAAGTTTAGGGACTATATTAAACAAAATTGAAAATTCAGGAATCACATTGCATAATTGGGTAAAGCTTATGGTTCACATTAAACAAATTTAAAGTTTATAGATCATAATACACATTTGGCCAAAATTTAGGGATTATTTGAGTCATTTTCCCGAAAACTAAAACTGAAAAAAGTAACAAGAAGAAAATACAAATGCATATTCATGCTATACTTAGGAAGTGAGGAAAACAAGAGAGAACAAAATTTTCGGTCTAGATTTTAAAATTTCGTGAGAAGGGATATGACAAAGGATTTTAATTTTTAAGCATTCTTACACAATTACCTTTATTAGTGCCGAATCATTCGAAATATATAAAGTTCATTTGGAATTTTTATCTCAATAGTCGATACCGAATTCTCTAAAGTACTCATGAGTTAAATTATAGTTGGTGTTTTTTTTTTATTTCAATCGAATTTTTCATTAATATTCCATTTCTAAAGCCTATGCTAACACATTTCACAATGACACTTTCGTCACGACAGAGTTGAATATCCTATATTGCATTCTTCATTTAATGTATACCGAATGAGCTTAAATGGAATTAACAAGCATCAAATCAATACATAAAAAGATGTCTACAAAATTTACATCCACTAACTTTTCCATGTATATATTTTATATATATAAGTATGTGTACAGCCTCTGCAAAAATTTTAGTAGCATAGGAGGACAATTGATATTAGGATGAAAGGCGATTAAACTTTCTGATATATATATACTATTAATTTTAATTTCCATAACTAACAATTAATTAGGATTTTTTCCGACGAAAAGTTTAATAATATGACTCGTTAATGTTCTGATCTACGGAAAATATTGAACTAGCTCTTACGCTCGTGCTATGCGCGCGCACAATTTTAAAACAACATTATCTACGATTAATCCCTGCACATGTTAAGATACATTTATCAACATTTTAAATAGACATTTTAGTTCTTTTCTCGACTCAAAAGAAAAATAACTATAGGAGTTCTTTGATCCCTATTGTTCTACAAATATAAGTATTCTATACTTTTACCAAGGCTAGGTCTTCTAGAGTGAACTAACATACAAATATGTCCATATTTTGTGGATTCATTCAATTTATTCCTTTCGAGCGACGTGATTTATTAAAAGAATAGGATGTCATTAACAGATTAGGGTACCATCCCATAACATAGGAAATTGCTTCTTGAAATGCCGTTGTTTACTTCAAATCTCAAACCATTTTCGTTAACTTTATGAACGATTCAACCCAAAATATTATGAATGCCTAATACAATCTAAACTTGAATTTAACCTATGCGTCAAATCTTTCTTTTCACGGAATTTTTAATTCATCTTCCAAAAATGAAAAGTTAACCTCCTCCTTACTATATTCTATTATTAATTTCATTTTCGACGTGTTACCGTAGGCTCTTCTGCTAATAAATAAAAAGAAAATCAGCATATTTTTTTCTTAAGTTTCAATTTATCATCGAAATAATACGTTCCATTTCCTTGGTTGTAATTGCCCTTATTAGCTTCTAGCACAATACGAACCCGGTCAATCCCGTAACGATGGACACGTAAAAGTGCATGTGCGCGTACGTTGTACGCCTGTCGCTAAAATAATTACGTTACCCACTCCGCGGTCGCGATCATCAGTCCAAATCAATTTTCTTCCTCTCCTCTCTTTTTTTTTCCATATAAAAAGGAAGAGAGCACCGCCACGTGTCATACCCACATTTAGCACAATCGATAAAACCAATCCGTCCCATGTCATGTGCGAGCGGGGGAATAAACGTCCAAAATTAGGATATAAAGAAAGGGCCTAATTTCAAATAAATAAAAAGGATCAATTTTATATTAAATGATAATTTTGATCCGAATTATTTCCATCAATTTTTATTTAAATCTCAAATTTGACCCGAAAAATTTAAGAATTATAAATTACGGGAACTAGATTTAAAACAACTAAACATTCGTGATTTTTATTAGTTCGGGTTAGAATTTTCCTTTGAATTAAAGTTAGCGTTTTATTTTTATTTTTTTTGGGGATTAGCTCTATGAAAAAAATGGGGGGAAAATGAAATAAAGAAAAAAGAGGGAAAGGGAAATATGCGGTGCGGGGCGATGATGACGTCATCCGGGGGAGCATCCAGATCTTGCAGCCAAAAGAAGCTTCTTCTTCTTCTTCTCTTCACCCGCGCGCGCGCACACACACACACACCGTCTCCTCCTCCTCCTCTTCGTCTTCTTCACCGTTTCTCTCTCTAGTTGCAGAGAATTCGCAGAGACTAGAGAGAGAGAGAGAGATGAATTTGGTGAGAGAAAGCAACTCACGCGAGCAGCAGCGGAACTCACCATGAGAGCTCCCGGCTGGAGCTTCCTCCGGGCTCCGGCGGTCCTGCTCTCCCTCCTCCTCCTCCTCCTCAACGCCGGCCGCGCTGCGGCATCCGGCCCCGGCCCGACCGTGCTCCGCGGGCGGATCCTCCACCAGCCGCTCTTCCCGGCGGGCTCCGCCCCGCCCCCGGCCGCCGAGTCGCTCCCCCCGCCGCCGCCCTCGCCTCCCCCGCCGTCCCCCGCGTTCCCTGACCCGGACCAGCCGTTCTTCCCCGAGGTGCCGGCCGGGGCGACCCAGAACCCGGGCGGCGGCCAGCCGCCGCCGGCGCTCAGCAATGCGACCACGCCGTTCCCGACCGCGACGCAGCCGACGAAGCCGACGAAGACGGTGGCGATCGCCATCTCCGTCGGGATCGTCACCCTGGGAATGCTGTCCGCCCTCGGGTTCTTCCTGTACCGGCACAGGGCCAAGCATCCGCAGGAGACGCAAAAGCTCGTCGGTGGGAACAGTTCCGAGAGAGGCGTCGACGATTCTCGAGCTCCGCCGTCCAATTTCCTCTACATTGGGACCGTTGAGCCGTCGGCGACGAGATCCACCGGCGACCGCAGCGGAGAAATCGCGTCGCCTTACCGGAAGTTGGATTCGGTGAACAGATCAGAGAACCCTCGATATCGGCCGAGTCCTGAGTTGCAGCCCCTGCCGCCGTTGGCGAAGCCTCCGGCGGAGAAGTCGCCGGCGATCTCGTCGGACGACGAGGAGAGTCACGATACTGCGTTTTACACTCCTCAATGCTCCTCCGTAAGCAACGAGGAGAGCTACCACACGCCGATTTCTCGTCCGGGCAGTAAGAGCGCCGGCGACAGGAAAGGTTTTGGAGTCTTCGGGAGAAGCGACGGCAATGGCTCCGGCGCTTCTGTTCCGCATTCGAAGAGAACGTCTCCAAAATCACGAATTTCCGCGTCTTCCCCGGAAATGAAACATGTCATCATACCATCCATAAAGCAGGTCTCGCCGCCGCCTGCGGTGGCTCCGTCGCAGAACAGCGGAAGGACGATCGCCAGGCCTAAATTCTCATGTCCACCTCCGCCTCCGAACATGGCACTTCTCCAATCAATAAGCAGCTCACCGCAGGGAGCAAGCAGAGTTACGGCTGCACCGCCTCCGCCTCCTCCTCCTCCTCCTCCGCCGCCGCCCCCGCCGCCTCCTAGACTGCCCCTGCCACCGGGGGCCTTTGCGACTCCGAGGAAAGAGAGAAGACTAGGAGCTAACGTCTCGTCTCCTCGACAGCATACCCCAGAATCAACCGGATCAAAATCTTGGAATCCGGCTTCCAGAGCAATTTCAAGTAATGGGAAGAGCGAGGATGCCGGAGAGAGTAGCAGAAGCCACGGTTCTTCCGAGAGGCAAAACGGGGACGACAAAGATGAAGCGAGGCCGAAATTGAAGCCTCTGCACTGGGACAAGGTCAGGGCAACTTCTGACAGAGCCACGGTGTGGGACCAGCTCAAGTCCAGTTCTTTCCAGTAAGTCTTGTTTCTTGGAATAAATGTCGATGCTGCTTAAGTCTAGCAAAACCAATTCTGAACACCACGGAAAAATTTCTCTGATTTTGTAGATTGAATGAGGATATGATGGAGACCCTTTTCGGTTGCCACTCGACAAATTCAGCTCCTAAGGAGCCGGCGAGGAGATCGGTGCTGCCCCCACCGGAACAGGAGAACAGGGTATTGGATCCAAAGAAGTCGCAGAATATAGCCATCCTGTTGAGAGCACTGAACGTGACGAGGGATGAAGTCTCCGAAGCTCTTTTAGATGGTATGACCCCATGTCCTTTCAATTTTCTTCAAAACATGGAAAGAGAACAGTCGGAAATTACGATATCCGACCTTAGCTTAAAAAGAAGGAAGTGGGTAGCTTATGGAAATTCAAACTTTGGTGACGATACGATTATACTCTTGGGGTGTCGAGAGCCTTTTTTTCCTCCTCCGTGGAACCTAATTCTCGCTAATCCTAAGGAATAATGGATTTGGGTTGATATGGAAAGTTCTTGAAGTTGCAATCCCGGCCAGATTCAACAAAGCCTGTAGTGTGCCAAGATAGAACAAACTTTTTAGTTGAAGCCGTAAATCATACAACAGTCAAAACCAGAAGATCATTGCATTGTCGCATGTGTTCTGAAGAATCATCATATATTATTGGGAACAAGGAGGGGCAGAGGGGGAAGTTAAAGAACTATAGCATAGTTGTAGAGGGTCAAAATCTTCAGATGCAGTAAACAAATGCCGGTTCTTACCTGCATGACTTCATGGCTTCAATTTCACGATTTCAAGTTGTAATTGAGTTTGCAGCATGAGAGAGAGAGAGAGAGAGATGTTATGAATAAGGTTATAATAGAGTACTTTTTTTCAAGAGTTAAGTGGAAGTTGATTTGGATTGATCTCTTACTCTGCATGCTTCATTACATTGCTAGTTTAATTACATTATGTGCCATATGTAAATGGATTTGTAGGTAATCCAGAAGGTTTGGGTGCTGAACTTCTGGAGACACTTGTGAAAATGGCTCCGACAAAGGAGGAGGAGATAAAGCTTCGAGATTATAACGGTGACATCTCTAAACTAGGGACCGCAGAACGGTTTCTTAAGGCTATCCTTGACATTCCATTTGCCTTCAAAAGAGTTGAAGCCATGTTATATAGAGCCAATTTCGAGGCTGAGGTGAACTACCTGAGGAAGGCTTTCCAAACGCTAGAGGTACTATTCTCAAGTTATCCACACCAACATCATGCAATCCCTCATAGTTTTTATTAGATGTGATAAATTCTTTGGTTGCAATGTCTCTGACCTACTCATTGGATGTTATTACATGGCAGGCAGCTAGTGAAGAGCTAAAGAACAGCCGATTATTCCTCAAACTCCTTGAAGCTGTGCTTAGGACAGGAAACCGAATGAACGTAGGCACAAACCGTGGAGATGCAAAATCTTTCAAACTTGATACACTCCTAAAACTCGTAGACATAAAGGCAACAGATGGAAAAACGACGCTTCTTCACTTCGTGGTTCAGGAAATCATAAGATCTGAGGGAGAAGGTACTACTTCTGTCGACGACAATCTCCAGAACAAGGTGCAACCTAAGATGAAGGACGAGGACTTCAAGAAGCAAGGATTGCAGGTTGTGGCTAACCTGAGCAAGGACCTTGGAAACGTGAAAAAGGCAGCAGGGATGGACTCTGATGTCTTGAGTAGTTATGTCACAAAACTTGAAAGTGGGCTCGACAAAGTCAGACATGTGCTGCAATACCAGAGGCCAGATATGCAGAGGAACTTTTTCGATTCAATGAAGATGTTCCTTAGAGAGGCAGAGGAGGAAATCATTAGAGTCAAGGATGATGAGAAGAAGGCTTTGTTTCTCGTGAGAGAGGTTACTGAATATTTTCATGGTGATGCTGCAAAGGAGGAAGCTCACCCATTAAGAATTTTTCTGATCGTGAGAGATTTTCTCTCGGTTTTGGATCATGTGTGCAAGGATGTCGGTAGGATGCAGGATCGGACGGTGGTGGGGACTGCGAGGTCCTTCCGGATTTCTTCCACTGCTTCACTCCCTGTTCTAAACAGGTTTAACGTGAGAGGAAATAGCAGCTCGGACGAGGAAAGCTTGTCTCCATAGAATACACAAATACGAAGCCGAATATTACCCGGCATGCAGTTAATCAGCATAACCACTGTTTTGCCAATTCGAAAGGCATCACGATGATTAAGCTTAATAATACTCAGCATGTGAGATAATCTTTACCCGCAGTTTCGGCAATTGAAATGGCATCAGTGACAAGAATGTTATAGTTGTAGCATTTCGGAGAACCAAAGGCAGAACAGGCATTTCTCATGTGATGGGTATCCCAAACCCGGAGCGAAAGAACGTCGCAGCTTCTTTATGATCGGAGTCGTCGTGTCTTGTAGAACAGGAACAAAGTCAATAGGTCAATGAGGGGATCGACATCAAACTACCTCTTTTTTGCCACGAAGCCGGTGCACGTGCGGCTGTAACCTGGAGAGTAAGAGGTGAAAAGCAAAGAGAGAGAAATCATTTTTGTACACTTTGATGAGTTTGACGTATCTTCAATAGCACAGGAAGTGTTCTCTTCGCTCAGATTGACAGACAATCCCATACAGACAGAGATCGAAGGCACGGCATGTCTTGCTGTCGCTTTTGCAGTCTCGAATACGATAAGCATTTGTTTTTGAGGATCCTAAATAAGAATACAGATAATTCTTTTGATGCATTCTCGGATCGCATTCTCGTGTCTCAAAACTAACATCCCGGATATGCGTTTGATAGCGAATCGGAGATCGGGTGCTTTCTTTTTCAGCAAAACTAGAATTCATTGTCGAAGTACAATAGCACCACCAGGGGACATTTCCCGCCCTTCCGAATTAGCAACCGCCGTATCGGGTCCCAAGACTAGTCCGCCACCGTAGGCGTTGTCGCCTTTACCGGGCTCCTGATTTCTGGCTGCGGAACTCTTGCCTGGACCAGATTGAGGCCACCTGACCATGCCGTCGGGCTTCACGTTTTGGACCCAAGTTAACGCTGCCCTCTGCGTTGCCTCTGTCCTGCTGTGTCGCCGTTGCACGTCCATGCCGCCAGTCTGCCATTTTAAGAGAGTCTCACTGCTCATCTTGCTCGTTCGCTGTTTGTTGTTGTGTGCTCATCGCGCACTGCTCTGTTTTTTTCTTTTAAAGCTATAGCCATTTACGGAGTTCAATTTTATTTGGGCCCTGATAGAACTGTCAACGATTCCGGTGGGATTTTTATAATACCTTATTGGAACCGAAACATAAAGAATTTGCGCTCGTTCTGGCCCAAACCGAAAACCCAGTTCGGGTCAGGTGGGGTCGGTTTTTTCTTTTGGCAAAGTACGTTTGCAAGTGATGTCCAAACTGAAGGATCTTGAATTGGCATAAAATGCCTTGATCACTCAAAAATAAGTCGCGGAGCATACTACCATGTAGCTCATTTCTCCATATGCTAAAATAACGCAGACCTGACATGCATAAGTACACTTCAACATTGAAAGCAAAGTGACTGCTCGTAGTGTTGTAGCTACTGACCGCCACAGAAGAGCTTGAGTCTCGCTGACATTGGGCGAACTCGTCCCTTGCTAGCGGTAGATCGCCAACCGTCACCGTGACCGGTCGAAGAAGGAAAAAGAAAACTAAAAAGAAAAATAATTAGAAATTCGATATTTTTAACAAAAGAAAATAAAAAATATATGAAAGAAAAATAAAAAAATAAATGAAAAAAGAAAACAAAAAATTAATAAAAGGAGTGTTTGGAGGAGAACGTGCTTGAGAAAAAACAAGAAAACGTTTTCCGTCCATGAAGAAAATACATTCAAAAGTGAGAAAAATGATTTCATCTTTTTGAAAATAGGAATCATTTTCCCTGCTTTTTCTCTCACCTAGACCAACAAAAAAAAAATAAATATGTTTTCCTTGACTAGTTTATTCTCTGTAAACCAAACGCCGAAAAATCAGGAAAAATTTTTCCTAAAATTTGTTTTTCGTGAAATAAACAGAGCCACAATGAGTTGTATTTTTCATTTTCCTTTAACCTACATGGATATTATTGCGGTCCTGGGATATATATAAAATAACCTATGTTATTTCAAGATATCGCCTATTTCTTCTAACGTCCAATCAAAAGAGATAATTTTTTCAAGATAATTTTACTTCCTTTTTTTTTTAGCATTTCTTTTTGAAGAATTTACTTCCAGATACTTTTGTCTAAAACTATCAAACTGAAACCACAGATGCCTCCTCGGTGCCGGAAATCGAAGCCCTAGCATTGCATGCAGCTTTACTATACTTAGAAGATGAAACTGGATCTGCAGAGATGTGTGGATCTGCACATGGTGATGAGCTCCGATAAGTTATCTTTTGGTGAACATTCTCCCAGCCCATGGGAGTTTCATGCCATCCTTGAAGAATGTAATCAAAAGCTTTCCCAGAGTTGGTCTACAGGCCACGCGAATCAAATCAAGTGGCGGACCGAATAGCCAAGACTCATCGCAAGAAGGCCCTACTGCAAGATTGCCTCGTAAACCGCAATTACCTCTCCATGGGATCTTTTATGTTCGGAAACCCATAACTCATATTATCATTTCGTTAGTCAATGAACGAAACACTCCTCTCTTCGACCAAAAAAAAAAAAATCATAGATCGACGTCGGGAAATGACAAATCAATAAGCTAAAAATTTATTATTGATTAAAATGTGGATGACGAGGCAAAAGAATACCATGTGCTTCGTGTGGGTGTACGTTCGTAAACATACTTTTGAATCCGTCAACTTATTTATTGACTCGATATATTCGCCGATATACTTAATTGTACACTAACAAAACTTCCAATCCAAATTTCGATCGCAATATATATATAAGTATATATATCAGATTGTATTAATTTCAATAAATACATTACAATCTCTAATTCCAATATCAAATCGTAAAAATCCTCTAATTCTGTCTCCTTCGTGCAAGATTCGAAGGCCTTGATATCTCAATGTCAAATTGAACATGACAAATTTTTTTTTTTAATTTCTTGAAAAACCAGACATGGGTCTTGATGGCCCAGTCCATTTCAGCTTTTATGTCCTTGCATAAACTGTCCGTCTCCAAGAAACAACAATTCCGCTGACTTCCAATATGCCTCGATTTGTCAGCACTTGAACCAGATTGGCTGATTCGAGATTTTTTATCCATCATTTTTATTTTTAAACAAATATCAATTCTATTTCAAATTTGACTTGAATAAATTGTCCAATTCAATTTACGTCATTGACCAATTGCCGTGTAAAATCTAGTAAATTGAAACTCATGAACTTTTTATCTCTTATTCGATTTTTTTCTTTCTAAAAATTGTTGATTTTTAAAATAAGTGGATTATGAAAAATCATTGATCGAATACACTTTAAACATGCTTTCTTTGGATTTTGTAAGTGGTAAAAGTTTGGGATTGATTAGTCACCATATTAATGCTAATTGGTCGAATATGGGCTCCGTGGCGCGGTTATGCAACGTAGTTTGAAGGCCACGTGGCAATCACAGAGGTAAAGTTCAGCGCCGCATGGCGAGCTCGTGTGCGTCGTGCACCCCTCTCTCAGTTCCGATACTTCAACAAAAAAGTCCGTGCTCATGGAAAAGAGGCGGTGCAAAGAAGATAAGGGCATTTGCTTTTGGGATAATAATACAAGCGGGTCCCGCATTTCGATTCAATGTGCAATGCGATCCATGAACTTTCGATTATTCGATTTGATCCATGAATTTTAACCCAAAGTGCAATATGATTCATGGATTTTCAATTATTCAATGCGGTCCCTCAATTTCTGGTACCTGCCCAAACTAGCCCCCGGACTATACTAAAATACTTAATGTTATCGTTCCATTAATTTAAAGTTCGAGGACAACATCGAACATTTTCATATAATCCAAAGACCAATTTGAATGTGCATCGTAAGTTCAGGGACCACACTACACATCACACACGTCGAGCCAAAGCTCAACAACCATATCGAACAAATCAAAAGTTCAGAGACCATACAGCGCGCCGTATCAAAATTCGAGGACCGCTCGCGCCATTTTTTCCCCAATTTCCTTTTCCTAAAGGAAAGAAAAGAGTGAGAGGGAGAGGGAGAGAGGGAGAATGGCAATTTCAATTTCCGAGCCAAGAAGGGAAAAAAGCCAAAGGCCAACAAAGCGAATGCCCTTCCCTCCCCCTCCCCGTGCCATAAGATAGCGAAAAAGAAACAAAATGTTTTTAGGGGAACCCCCGAGGGAGGGTTACGCGGAAAAAAAGGGAAGGGGGAAGGGAAGGGGGGGCGCACCACATCGTCGGCGTCCTCTTTTGTTTGACGCACGCACGCGCGCGCGCACTGAAAGAGAAGGGAAGCCGATTTTTTTTTTTTTGATGGCCATAAGGCCTTTGCTTCTTCTCCTCCATCATCATCATCGATTCCCTCTCCCCTCCTCCTGCTCCTCCTCCCCACGCCATTCCCTCCTCCACCACCACCACCGCCCCGGCCGCCTCCTCCTCTCCTCCCTCCTCCCCCCGATCCTCTCCCCCCTCCTCGGCCGCCGCCGCCGCAGCAGCAGCCTCGCCTCCCGCGCCCCGCTCTCCCCGCCCAACGACCACCGCAAGCGCCCCCAGCCGCCGCCGCCGCCCCCGCCCGTCCACCGACGCCGCGTCCCCCTCCTCGCAGCCGCCCCCCCTCGGCAGCTCTCGCCGCCGGAAACCCTGGCGCAGAAGATCGGGAAGGCCACGCGGCGGCCCGGCGCCGCCTCCAAGGCCAGGGTCTACGCCGACGTCAACGTGATCCGCCCGAAAGAGTACTGGGATTACGAGTCCCTGACTGTCCAGTGGGGGTACCGATGCTTCTTCCCCTTGTTGTATCTTGTCGCGGTGTCGAGTTTGATTGGGTCTACCTCGTCGATTGAATTGCCGGAACGAGACCGAGAGCTTGGTCTTGCCCATTTCGTTTTCAATTTTCTGTTTGGTTTATGGAAATTTTGTGAATGGGAGAGGGCTCAAACGTACGTTAGGGTTGTAATCGGTAAGGGAAGGGCGAAAGATTGTTGCTCGAGTGGTTTTTCGGTGTAACAAGCGAGGTAGCCCGACTGACTCGCTCCTTGTCGAGAACTAGGAGAATGATACCACTTCTCCGCCTGTATGCCGGGCTTTGGATTTCAATTCGTAATTTGTTTCTCGGGTATTCTTGCTATTCAGGGAACAAGATGATTATGAAGTTGTGAGGAAGGTCGGGAGGGGCAAATACAGCGAGGTGTTTGAAGGTGTTCACTGCACGGACAACGAGAAATGCATTATTAAGATTCTCAAGCCTGTCAAAAAGAAAAAGGTGTGTGCTTTTTGCATCTCGAGAATGTTTAGGGTTCATTTTTTTGGTTTTGGCGTGCATAGGAAATTCGAAACGTATTTGTAATCATGTAGCGAAGTGGCTGAATGCAAAAGGGAAGAACTGTGAGACCCTCCCTTTTGCTTTTTTGTACCTGGGCGAAAGTCCTTGTAGCTGTCTCTAGCTACGATGTTGATGCTGGAAACTTGTTTAGCTCTAATTATTTCTGTATCAGCCTTCTCATGGTGTTCCGTTGGCCATCCTGATGGTTATTTGAACTTTCTGTTGTGAAGTTCAAGAAACATTTTTAAAGCATTTTTAAAGATTCTCACTCTTCTGAGAGGATTGCATGATTAACATCACTACACATAGAAGCTACAGTGGCTTCGCTACGGTAGTTCACTGTAGTCTCAGACTTAGGTTGGACAAATTGCAATTTTTCTGTTGATTGTCTTCTCAGTGTGTAATCCTGATATCTTTGGCTTATGATACTGTTTAGCTCTTGTGCTGTACAAAGAACTGAATTAGAAGCCTGTCTTTAAGGAGTTGGTTGCATTTGAGTGGACCATCTTGCTTTAGGAAAATGTTTGTATAGCCATAATTTAGGCTGCGCTTTGTATACCAGTGAAAGAAGGTAAAGTTACAGCTTGTTGAGATTTCCTTGTACTGGTTGTACTTGTTTCTCCAGTGTACTGTGTGATCACATGTGAGTCCTTAAATGTCGGTCAATCAGAAAATGACTTTTTACTCTTTTGGATAATCTTCTTGTGATAATGGAAATGGTAAGTATAATTCCTGGAGAGATGTTATGAAAGTACCAAGCATTTTAGAAATCGCCGTTTGTCCATCTTCCTTGATTTGGCAGAAGTTGAATGGTTGGTGAAATGTTGAAGTTTATTTTTGTCTGAACTATGGGAAAGGCCATGGACTTGGAAATTTGGGGCTATGGATAGGGTACTCTCTCTCTCTCTCTCTCTCTCTCTCTCTCTCTCTCTCTCTCTCTCTCTCTCTCTCTGATGGATTAGTAGAGTGAGAATGCTTTTGCTGGCAGAGATATACCAAGGAGGCTCACGTCTTCTCGTCTTCCTTGAAGGGAAAAAAAGCAAGGTGCCGGTGGTCTTTGTTTGGAGCACTTGAACATTGTTATAGGTTTCTTAAACCAGTCAGCACCAAACACTCAATACCTGAGCTCTCTAGAGCTCCTTTTGGGGTGGATAGAGATCAAGTGCCTGAGGACGCAAACCAGGATATTTCCTTGGGCCATTGCCCTCATTGTGGGGGAACTCTTGAAGGGAAAGTAGTGCTGAAGAAGCCTTTGTTTTATGAGGGAGTAGGAAGAAACTGGGAATTTTTTTTCAAAATGATCATCGAGTTGTTAGACTTGGTAGAATTAATGGGGAGCAGATGCCAAAAACATCCTGCAACTTTCAGGTTCTTGGTAATGCTGTTGGTTAAGCGCCTCTGTCAACAAGAGAAAAGGATTTGTAGAATGCAGAAAGTTTAACAGGAAATCTATCATTCCTGTTAAGAAGATTTTTCAGAACTTGAGGGTAAGCCTTAGCCCAATCATGGAGGAGAAATCGTTCAGTGAGCATCTTCATTCTCTGTTTTAACTGAAGAACAATTAAACATGCTTTCTCCTTCAGTTCAATTTATTAATGGAAGGGTGGAAGGGGATTTGGAACCAGGAGAGCTCTTTCCAGATGAGGGAGAGGTGGTTGAAACCCCGCCTGACCGCTTGGGGTCTTTGAAAGTTGATATGCCAGATTAACCATAGCCCACTGTCGCCTTTGGAGAGAAGTGACACTACCCTTGCGCAAGCCATAGATAATAACAAAGAAGATCAATCTCTTGCTGTGGCGTCTTTTGTCAATGGGCACACCCAGAGTGCTTTTTGTGGGGAGAGGCACTTGTTACAGTCAGATGTTTTGGATGAACAGTTTCCGGCTAAAGCTTCTGATTGCGCTGTTTGCGGGATCAAATAGGTGAGTAGAATAGTAGGGGTCTCCTTTGTAGGATATAAGGAGAGGGCTTTTAAAGTTTTTGAAGATATTGAGAAAAGGAGGGAGGATGCGAAAAAAAAATCCAGGAAAGAGGCTGGTAGTATGAGAAGGGGAGTTGACTAAAGTGGGAGAACAGAAGGTACGGATTTGCAGTTAACTATGAGAAGGTAAAGTCAGTGGGAGTTAGTGTTTCAAGGGCTGTAGTAAAAAGATTTTTGAATGACTGGTGAGTCGATATTTTTAGCTTACAGAAAAAAAAAAAAATTCTGAGCAGTTTGTGAGATCCATTCAGCTGCTGAGAACTAAGAAGTGAATTCACTTATCTGCCTCAGGATTCTTCAGTGGTACTTTAATTTTGTGGGACTCGCTTGTAGTGGAATTGAGGAGTTATTTGTCAGGCTCTGGACTTTATCTCCTGCAATTTGCAGTTGCTGTCCGACAACTTTGATCTATGGACCTGGGAGGAGGGAGGGGCGAAACCAACTTTGTGAAGAGCTTACTGAGAGTAGGAAGAGGTGGTGTTTGCCTTGGCTTTTGGGGGGATTTCAACCTTGTCTTTTCTGATCATGAAAGATAGGGGGTCACAGTGGGAAGTGTGGGCACTAAGTAGTTTCGAAGTTCTGTTTTTGAGAATGTGCTCTTCAACGTCCGTCTAGTGCAGGTAGTTTCACTTGGTCCAGTTTTCAGGACTCTCCTCCTTTTTCATGGTCGGATAGATTCTTGTTATCTCAAGATCGGGATGATTTTTGCCCCAAGTTTGAGGGGAAAATTGTCCAAAAAGTTTTAAACCTATTGTACTTTGCTAATTCAGTCTTAAACCTTTCAATTTTGCCAATTGAGTCTTAAATCTTTTCATGTTTTGCCAATTGAGTTTGTCCAGCTAATTTTGGCGAGAAATTGCTGACATGGACGTCGGTCGTCCTACGTGGCATGGCCGGGCGCTAATGTTGACAATTTTTTATAATATATTAATAATTTTTGAATTTTCTTATAAATTTTATTTCCTTCTTTTCTTTTTTTCTTTTTTCCCTTCCCTTCTCTTTTTTTTTTCTTTTCTTTTTCTTTCTTTTTCCCTTTTTCTCTTTGCCAGCCACCGTCTAGCCTTGTTGATGGCCTGGCAAAGGTCGCTAGCCTCAGGCCAAGGTAACCTTCGCTATGGTGGCCCTTGCTTGGGCGTGCATTGGCTGCCCTCGCCCAAGGCGGTGACCTTCGCCGGCCATGGATGAGTCCTAGCGGTGGCCGGTGGAGTGAAAAAGGAAAAAAGAAAGAAGAAAAAGAAAAGAAAAGAAGAGGAAAGGGAAAAAATAAAAAAATTTAAAAAATTCGAAAACATATTATTAAATCCACGTCAGCGTTGGTTGTGCCACGTAGGATAGTTGGCATACATGTTAGCAATTTCTAGCCAAAATTAGCTGGATGAACTCAATTGGCAAAACGTGAAAAGGTTTAGGTCTCAATTGGCAAAATTGAAAGGTTTAGGAGTGAATTAACAAAAGTGCATTCGGTTTAGAACTTTTTGGACAATTTTCCCCAAGTTTGAGCAATGCCTTCTGCCAAGACCAACCTCTGACCATCGTGCTGTCTTATTGGAATTGGCGGGTGTAATGGGGGTCCTAGGTGTTTTCGTTTGGGAAACAAGTGGCTGAAGGTGGAAGGTCTTTATGAGCTTGTAAGGACAGCTGGTCTGAAATAGCTGAGTCGGGCACAGCTACTTTGATCTTAGCTTCGAAGCTCAAAGCTTGGAAGAGGAAGTTTAAAGGTTGGAAGAAGGAAGAGTTTGATAGTTCTTCGAGGATGAAGGATGGAGGATGAATTTATGAATGAAGTTATTTTAGTGGATGATATGGAAATTCAAAGGTGACTTAGTTGGGGTAAGGAAATGAGAGCATGTGCTAAAGCTGACCTAGCTTGGTTGCTTTTGCTGGATGAGATATCAGAGATATAGAACTTTGGCTTAGAGAAGGAGATAAAAACACCAGATTTTTCCACAAAATAGCAAATGCACATCAAAGGAATAACTACATGAGCAAGGTGATCATTGAGGGACAAACTTTTGAAAAGGACAAGAGAAGAATGAATCGATCTGTGCTTTTATTCGGAACTTTACACTGAACCTAGAGTTGGAGGCCTGGATCAGGGAATATCGTTTCCTTATCCTGCTGATGATTTTGTACATGGGTTGGCATCCCTTGGTGCCTATTGTGGATAATACTCATTACAGTTCAATAAAAAAAAAAAGATAAGTTAAATTTTTCTTCATCTTTAGACGGTGACATAGCCGCCTTTGGGGATTAGGGGAGCACGAGTTAAGGGCCATAGTTCACATCAAAGGAAGTATATCCTGTAACAGGGGGTCAAACCTGTGAGCCTGAAGGGGCTAATAAGAAATGAGAGTTTTCTCTTATGTGCTAGGGTAGCTCCCCACCCTGATTTGGCTAGGTAAATTATGAAAGTCTTTCATTGAAACTTCTACTTTATATGAACATTTTGCAGTTGGAACAATTGGTTAATGTTCAAAGAACCGATCTTTTATATTTTGTTGATACAATGTGTGACGAATTACCCCCAAAATAATATATTAGTTGACTGATGGAGGAAGAAATTTTGTATATATGTGATGGATGAACGAGAGCAAATATGTTTGAGTAATTATTTATTTACAGAATTATAGATTGCCAGCGTTCTTCAGCCAGTTTATTACTATGTATAGTTGTATTTTTATGATAGTCCTGTTGACATAATGCGTGACAATTATGAACCTTTAGTAAGTACTCTTTTTGTACCATGTGCAGATTAAGAGGGAGATCAAAATATTGCAAAACCTTTGTGGTGGACCTAATATCGTGAAGTTACTTGATATTGTTAGAGATCAGCAATCAAAGACCCCAAGTCTGATTTTTGAATACGTCAATAATACAGATTTCAAAGTGTTATATCCGACCCTTTCTGACTATGACATTCGCTATTATATTTATGAACTTCTAAAGGCAAGTCTCCCTCTCTCTCTCTCTCTCTCTCTCTCTCTTGCGCGCTCACGCCCACTCATTTTAAATTGCCTTTGTCCTTAGCTTTTTTTCCCTACTTGTTTCATGGGCTCTTGTTGTCGACTATGAGTGGTGCCTGGTAGTTGAAGCCTGTAACTTTTAGATTTGTTTTGATTTTGATCTTTCTAACAAATGTGAGTAGCGAAGAAATCTTATGACTTATTTTATCGTGATAGATGCTCTTGATGTTTATAACAATGTTGATGTTTAACAGCCCAACACTTGCATAAAGCATTTCTGCCTTATTGCAATCCTTTAGAATTTCATGTATAGGTGGTTTTGCTTTTTGCTTAGCTTGGTGAACTTGGTTTAGGAAGCTATTAGTCTGACATTTGGTAGTTTGTCTTTTCCTCAAAGATAGAAAAGATATAATTGAAGTTTTCATAATTGATGTTTTGAGGGATATTTTTACTTTGTATTAATTGAATCCAAAACCACAAGTTGAAATCTCCCTTACGATGTTTACATCTCACTATCTGAATTTCTTTGGAAAAAGTTACCGTTTGGACCGTACGAGGTGAACATTGTCTTAGGTAACCTTTTGGGGACATATACCTCCTATGGAGATATAAAGACACACTTTCATTAACTTTTTTTATATATAATAAGAAAAATTATATGTTTTGTCCCTGTACTTTAATGCTTTTCTAATCATGTCTTGATACTTTCAAATTGTCTAATCAAATCTTTATACCGTCACAAATTTTCTAATTGTGTCACTATGACAAAAAATCAGACCAAACTCAATTGACATGGATGTCAATGATGCCAAAGTATGATGAGGAGAAATTATGTTGATGCCCACATGGATTTGGGTGGAAAATCTAATTGCGCCCCTATGACAAAAAATCTGACCAAATTCAATTGACATGGACGTCAACGATGCCCAAGTATGATGAGGAGAAATTATGTTGATATGCACATGGATTTGGGTGGAAAAATATAGCTGGTGTAGATAATGTTGGATTGTGATGTGAATAAAAATTAGCCAATGTGGACACCCGCGTGGACACCCGCATTGGAAATATTTTATTCTGACAGCCACACAGCAAAATTTGGTCGGATTTGGTGTTGGAGGCACTTGATTAGAAAATGTGTGAAACTAGAATAATTTGGTTAGACAAATTAAAGCTATAGGGAATTGATGGAAAGAACGTGAAAGTAAAGGGACCAAAAGCTGAATTTTTCCAATATGATAGCCACTGCTATTAACTTTTGTATATACGTACACATTTTTTTTATTTGTATAAGAGCTAAATTCATCCTTGGGCAGAGGTCGTAATGATAGGAGCACTCAAAAATGTTTGAGGACATTATCTTGTCACTGTTCTCTAATAATTGAAGAAAGTCAAGCCACTCTTGGAAATTTGTATTCTGGTTCTTTCACGCACAACCTTTAAGGATAAGTCAATACTGTTGTTGTTCCTCTCTATCTCTATCTCTTTCTCTCTCTCTCTCTCTCTCTCTCTCTCTCTCTCTCTCTCTCCAAACACAAATACAAAATGGAAGAGGAGGGAAGGATTGGGGTTGGTGCGGAAAGGAGGGTGCAATGCCTTCCCTTAGGGTCAAAAAGTAACAGAGTTGCTTACTGTTGACTAGCTTGTTATGTCCTGTTTACTAAATGTATTGCTGTTTTTTTGATAAACATGATTAGGCATTGGACTATTGCCACTCACAAGGGATTATGCATCGTGATGTCAAGCCACATAATGTCATGATTGATCATGAGCAGCGTAAACTTCGTCTTATAGATTGGGGCCTCGCTGAGTTCTATCATCCTGCAAAAGAATACAATGTTCGCGTTGCTTCCAGGTTTTGCTTCGCTTTTGTTGTCATAGTTGTTGGATTTAAATGTGTGCGGGCGTCTATATATCTGAATTCTTAGAATGTTGTCTTTTTTTCTCAGTCATACTATTGATTTGTTGACAAATTCTAGTGACTGTTAATTTATGATTTTTGGAGTTGAAAGGAATCTTGTTTGTTTTATTTGGTGCAGTTACACTTTGCATCTCAAAATTTGAGTTTGTCAAGCTATGTCCTGTGTTCTTTCATTCTTTCAATTTGCTCACTACATTAATTGTCTCACTTTGTCCAACTCTTTAGTTATATTATAATCATGGTCAATTGACTAATGCCTTAAGCAAAGGGTCATTTCTGTTACTCAATTTATACGAAAACTAAACTTTGGCTTTTACTTGAGACTTAACAGCATCTGTAGGAAACAACTGTGGCTAATTATGTGGGTTGGCATTAGATGGGCATTGCAGACTAGTTTTGAGAATTCAAACGATTTAGGTAGGTAACATATGAGGCTTGCTGACGAGTTTGCTCTTGGTGGCAGAAACTCGCAGCCAGTGATGATTGTTAATGCTAGGGATTGAGTGTAAGTGAGAAGGAGGGAGAGAGGGATTTCAACTAACTTTTAGTGGATCTGCATAATTTTAAGATTTTGACTAATGGTTTGGAGACTTATTTTGTGTTGAAGTTATTCAACTTTGGATCATGGATTCATGGGTAACTCTATATGCCATTATTTTCTTTGAGAGATTTGCATCATTTGGTTGTAGAAGATACAGAGAATTTTAGCACGGTGTTGAACTTTAGATTGACAGCTAAGAATATATTTTGATGATTAATTTAGGTTGCTAAGAATCATTGTTATGTCATCAAATACCAATTGAAGGCTAATATGTCACTAGCATTTGCAAATTGGTTCCATACATCCAGTTTAATCAAATATCTTGTGAGTTATGATTGCAAGAAAACAGTATGGCATTTTGCTTTAATCTGGATGGATAGACATCAAGAATTGATTATGAATGATTTGCTTATGTCTAACCTGCGTGGCAGAGCCTTTTGGCTTAAGCAAAGGATTCGGAATTTCAAAAATTCAGTGCACATCTAAATTGTCCAAGTGATATCTGCAGGACTTTAATCACGATTACTGAGAATATTGCTTCATGGTTAAATAGTTTAGGTCTTTTGTGAATTTTCAATCTGTTCACAGCACTTGAAGAAGCATGGACATTGTTTTTTGTCTTTTTTCTGTGTCTAATAATTGTTAGGTCTATTTATTCATGAATGCGAGTTATAGTCCCTCTTACAACCTAAATGCCACAATTGTAGGTACTTCAAAGGACCCGAGCTGCTTGTTGATTTGCAGGACTACGATTACTCTTTAGATTTGTGGAGCCTTGGGTGTATGTTTGCAGGAATGGTGAGTATGCATGCACCATATCTAAACATCTATTGCTGGGTCTTTCATTTATATAAGTTACTTCTCTGTTATATTGTTATATCACGGGTCACCTTTATATCAGTCTCAAATGATTATTTATTCAGTTAGGTGCCAAGGCTGAGGTCAGTCTTTGTATGTTGATCTTCAATAAAAGAGATCAAGTTCTATATGGATGTATACATGTATTGCTTGCAGGAAATCTACATTTAGAAAGTTCTTTTACGATTTTTTTGTGAGAATTCTTGGTGATACGATAAATTAGTCCTTTGCTTTTTACATTCTTCATAGATGGAGTGACAAGTAAGGGATTTTCAAATTTGAGAAGTTAGGTTATGTGCTAGTGCCTTCTGCTATTCTAACTGTGAGGCTTGTGCCATGTAGATATTCCGCAAGGAGCCATTCTTCTATGGGCATGATAATTATGATCAACTGGTCAAAATAGCCAAGGTATACAGACTGATTGGTTGGAGTATAGCTTAACAAATAAGTGGCAGGATCAAAGAGATAAATCTCTCAATTTTTTGCTTTATTGCAACAGGTACTTGGCACTGATGAGCTAAATGCTTACCTTAACAAGTATCGTATAGAGCTTGACCCGCACCTTGCATCACTTGTTGGGAGGTCGGTCATATCACCAAAATTATCTTCATTATCATCATCACCGTTATTGTTATTATTTAGCGGGGATCTGCATTGTGTAAATTTGTGCATTTTTTGTTTTCTTTTTTTCAAGATATTTCTCGTTGCACCTGAGATTTCCTTTTTACTTTGTTTAATTGTAGACATAGCCGGAAGCCATGGTCAAAATTCATAAATGTTGACAACCAACATTTAGCTGTCCCTGAGGTAGATCGATTTGTCTTTTATTGTGTGGCAATTTGAAACCTTTCTATTAAGGAAGTATTCTCTTATGGTCTGTTTTGTGCATTTCTTGTTGAAGGCCATGGACTTTGTGGACAAGTTGCTGCGATATGATCATCAGGAGAGGCCAACTGCAAAGGAGGCAATGGTATGATCCAATTCCGACTTCAAAAGAGGCCATTGACTTTTTGAAAATGGGACTTCTCTGTAGGCACTGGTGCACTTTTTAGTGTCTGACATTGTGTTCATGTTGCTCTGGCTTGAATCAGTATGCTGGTAGCTTGAATTATAATTTCCAAGACTCGAGGCTCAGTGTGTGCTGAAGTTACTGTTTTAAAGTGTTTCTCGTCAAGTCACATTGCTTCAGTTGTCCTTTGGACTCGAGCAAATTCGTTTGAGATTAGATTAATGTATCGCTTTTCTGATGCTTTTTAAAGGGGTTGTGTCGTATCATTTCATGAAAAAACTTGTGTTCTCTCTCATGCAGGCTCATCCTTATTTTTACCCAGTAAGAAATGCGGAAAGCAGCAGAAATCGTGCCTAAAGATTTGAAGCTTTGTCAGCCTTTTATTCATATGGCTCATTGGATTGTTGGGTCGTCATTCTGTAACCTTACTGGACCGTGAACTGAGGTTGCAGGTTGAAAGTTCAAACATGTGTTACCTTTGACATTAGACAATCAGCTTATTCCTTTTATTTTTACTTCTTTTTCTGTATTTTTCGACCGGTGGACTTGCGTATTCCAAGTCTCTTTGTGGTTTGAAATTGAAACTTTCTTGTGCTGCTAAAAAGTGAATAACCTTGTCCTGACTTATGGCAAGAACTTGTATGGTGTTATTCTCGTGATCTGCCTAACATTGGACATTGTTTTCCATAGAAATCTTTCTAGTCAAGTACTTGCTGTGGTTCAGCCATTGCAAAGGACACCCGATCTGGCTTCGTTTACGAGTAACATTGCCTGAAATATTTGAAGAAGTTGAAGAATCAAATGTTAGTGTTAAAATCGAATTATCTCGTCCTAGTATAGTCCTGGCTAAAGTTCACGTGGCTGAATGGTGTTAATTTGAATTTGATCAAGTTATTTAACGAGAAAATTATGACAACCAGAGTCAGCATTGATACATTCCTTTTTTGGAAGAAAGTCGGATATGTGAACTTTTGGTCAACCGGACTACGACATTAGCTTTCTATATGACAAAGGCGGATGTTGGAATCGAGAGGAGGATGGTGAACCAGTGCTGATTTCTACGGGACAGCACATGCTCCGGTGGTTCTGCATCTCACATCTTCCCATTGGCGCTTACAAAGATCATTCCAAATAGGGAAAAAGCCATAAAAAATCCTAAACTATGTTTATAGTGACAAATTTATTTTGAATTTTTTTGTTGTGACATCAAAAATCTCAAATTATGCCCACTGTGATATATTTATCATAAAATTTTTCCTGTAACATAAAAAAAACCCTAAACTTGTACTTAGGTGACACATTTACTCTCTATCAAGGTTCTATTAGATTATTTTTTAGTTAGAATAATTTTGTTTCGTGGGTGCCATGTTAACATTGCTTTTTTTCTGGCATCCATTTAGGTAAATTTTTAACGATTCTCAATCACAGAACTTTAACAGAGGGTAAAGTATCACACAAGTACAAGTTTGGGATATTTTGTATCACAAAAAAATGTCAAGCATAAATGTGTAATAATGGCAATAATTCAGGATTTTTGGTAGCTTTTGCTCTTCTTAATTTGTCCGCTTGACAGAGTTGTAGCTGTGTTGTAACTTGTGCAATGAGAAGTGACGTGGACAATCCCCTATTTCAAAAGTAACATAATCATCACGAAAATAGGAGAAAATATGGGTAATCAATTTCAAAATATACCAATTTTACCCGCGACTCGATAAAATTTTGTTGTTGTTGATTTATTTTACCGTATCAGTTTCTATCGTTTGAGGTCATGCAGAAAGTTTTGTGATTAGAACCAGAGATTGACGTGCCCTTGGCGCAAAACTAAAGTACATGTTCCATAAACCACTTACAACTGTTAGTCATATTTCGTCTTAATAAATTATTGTTTCTTAAAATCTGAAATTTTCTTTCTCATTTAAAAATAATACCTGAGTGATTACTTCGAATTGTTGGGATCAAAATCAAAATTAAAACAATCTATATATCATAAAAAAAAATTCATTTGTCGTACTTATAAATGTAATTTTTTGTGCCTCCAACTATTATTTGAAATTATTAGATAGAAAATTAGCTTCAATCAATTTCCCTTGTATGACTTACATCATTTGTAGCTTCGATCAATTTCCCTTACATGACCTACATCATTGCTATTTAGTTAACTTATTTCTTTAAGTTCAAACATATAAGTGGTATATTGATGATTCCCAGACGTTATGTAATCAGGGTATTGTTTTTCTTTAATAAAATTGTTAAATAATTATTATCATAAAGCACAAAGAGTAAGAAGTTTCTTGCGTGTGGTAATATTTTAAAAGCATGACTTTTTATTAGTTGCCATAAATCCATCAATTAACCATACTTGCCATATGTTTTGCTTTTGTAACTTTTTCTGGTTTTAGCAATAAAAAATTGTAATTGGAAGCAAGATAATTTCGATTCTATCTGAAACTATTTATTATCTGGACTGTAATATCTATCATAGCAGTTTTAAAGAACGGTTGATCACATAGCTGTTATATTAGATTTTTTAACTTTTAGTGAAAAATTGAATTGTCCTTTTAATTTTCAATTTTATTGCTTTATGCGTCCTACCACCGATTCTATATATATATATATATATATATATATATATATATATATATATTAATTTCCACCTCTCTCACATACACACAAGACAATGATTCTTCACCCATTTAAGCTCGATATTTTCATCCACAAACCAATATTCTATATGTTAAGTTTTTTCTGAGTACCATAAGGTTAATGAGGTTTGCAATTGAAGTGTTGAATCGGGCATACTTGCGTAATAAATTAGTTATTACTAGTACAATTGTTCACTTACTAAAAAAGGGTTTTTTTCTCCCTAACATACGAAAATTCTCTATATCCTGCTTGTCTTGTCCATATCTATACATAATTTTATTGTTCATATTTCACTGTTCATCTCAAGACAAGAGGTCGATAAAAAGAGGCAGAAATAAGATAATCGTCAGGCTTTCTATCTCCCCTTCAGATTCCCTGACTCTCTAACTCTTTCTTCTCTTGTTCTCCAGCTCTCTAACTTTCTTTCCTCTCTTCCTACCCCTTCGCTCACATCTTCCGAAACCTCCAATTCTCATCTTCTCCATCATCATCATCTTCTTCTTCTTCCCCATCACAACTACATCACTCGCATCACAAGATTACTCTGAAATCACTGACTTTGTATCACAAGATCACTTATAAGTTTCTTCATTTAATGAAGAGATTACCAACCGATTCATGATTGGCTTAATCATTATATATATATAGTTTGCTAAAAAAATTGGTAATAAAAGAAACGAAGGTGGGCTTGGTGGAGTTGGGCTAAAAGCTCTTTCTTGTTTCTGATCTGGGTTAGGCCATTGGTATTTTCATCATCACTTTTGGACCCACAAATCTCTCTCTCGAGACAATGATCCTTTTCCCTTTTTTAACCTCAAAAAATTTCTTCGTCAAGCCCAATTATGTACATATCAAAATTTTTTTATTTCACCATAAAGCTTTATGAAATTTCCAATTAAAATGTTGAATTTGGCATATCTAAGTAAAAACTAGTTACCTTATTGCTTACCAAAAAATGAGTTTCTTTTTCCATTATACAAGAAATTTGAAAATTCTCTACCAGCATATTACCGCACACATCATGACCAAAAAAAAAAACTACTGCATGCGAATAAAAAACACCAAGTGAACTCATTTGGAGGTTAGAAATTACTTTTATTTCTATATATTGTATGTAAAGAAAAATTTATCATGATCAAATACACTATATTAGTTAAACAAATGAACCATTTTATTTCTTGTATGCTTAGACTTGAAGATAACAAGCCATAGAACGCAGTTCTAAAGCTTGGTAGGAGCAATTGAGGGTAAACATCTTATAGAACATGAGTCCGTCAATTTCCTTAGCGAGACCTGTTTGTAAAAGGTGAATATACCATTCGGTGAAAACCTGTGAGAAGTCTGGAAGGACCATTTTGCAAAAGAAGCTCACGCTATAGATGGTGTAGATGGTTGATAAACGAGCCTCTATAATCCTGGAGAGAAAACCCCATTCTCTTTAGCAATTTGATTTGAATTCAAACTGGTGCGTCAAGTTTTGCTAATTCTGTGAAAGGCAGAAAAGGATGTCACGTAGACTACAGAAACACAGAGCTCTATTTCAGCAAATGGTATGCATCATCCACGAACAGTCCTTTTGCTTGCACAAAAAGCAGCTCTAATGGTCAAGGAGGTCAGATCAACGCCTTTTTGACTGAGATATTTTTGAACGGACACCTTTAAAATTTTAAAGTCTTTTTAAAGAGATCAAAGTGGACCGTGAAGATCTGCGGAAATTCGAGCACATCAAATTCTCCATCTTTCCTTCATGCAAAATCGAGTGTTTTTCTATGGTAAATCTTTCTTGAGGGAGTGAATATTTGTTGAGTGGAAAACGAAGGACGGATATAGTGTTGCGAGAGTTGCTTGAACTACTGAGGGCTGAAGCTTTGTGTATAAGCAGTACTTTTTTTTTTTTTGGTAAAGAAAGCAGTACTTTTCTACAAGCTGCAAAATCTCAAAAATTACATAGTGGGTTCCAGCTTTAGTGGGGCTATAAGAGCTGAAAGAGTGGAGTAGGCTAAGTGTAAGGACAAACCATTATAATCTTATTTGCATCTCTCTCTCTCTTTAACTCCTTTTACATCTATTTGATAGAGGATTATGTTTCTGCTTATTGATTCTCATTTGAGCAACACATTCCACACGTCTCCCACAAAATACTTTCAATTTTCATAGAATAACCAATTGACCCCCTCTTGGTTGTTCTGCCTAGTCATTTCATAAATATGCACATATGACATTGCAACGTGCCCAGTTCGGTTAGGGGGCACGGCACATACCGCACCTTACTTGTGTTTATTAAAAAAAAAAAGTAGTCTCTAAATTGTAAGTCATAATAAAATTCGAGTATAAAATGACGAACAAACAAGACAATGTTTTCTCAAACCTTGTAGTTTTTTCTCTGTGCATAAGTGTCTTCAATTCAATTTGCTCGAACTCAAAATGAAACTTATTCAAATGTTGGTAATCTTCTTCATAACCGTCTTCACGATCCTTTCTTTCCTTGTGAGAAGATTTTGCAAAACACTCGTTCACAAAAAATAGATACTTTCCAAAAACACTTTAATCATTGTCCAGATTCCATGAACAAAAGAAGTCATCTCTCACATCTTAATCTCAGTGCTCATGAGCATAGCTCATGTCATATCCTGTTTTGAAACGCTAGAGGAGCAATATAAAACATCACTTGTTAGTAGGTAGTTTTTTGGGTGCTGGATCATCTTATCGTAAGAACTCTCCCAGTATCATTAAAATTCTTCCTTATAATACTGGGACAGAAAGTATATCTCTAAACAGCTAGAGCTACCCAAGTAAATTGCAACTGTGTTCTGACTTCAAAGGAGGATGCTTTCTTTAACACCTCGAGAGCCTTGCAAGTTGTATCATGCATACGTTCAGAACCAAATGCATAGCAAAAAAAACTTAAACAAAGTTTATTGTCTAATTGGATTACGTCCAAAGGAACCTTTAAAGGTTCACCATAATTATACAGTAGAAGGCGAAATAAGCCTCGGGATGCGACTTTCAATCTGTCTGCGATATTTTCTCATGGAAACATGTCGAAACATCTACCAGAAGAGCTTTGGACCGTGCGAATAGTCAAAATGTGCAGCAGGTGCCAGAGAGGCAGCTGTAAGCAGAGCCTGTCCTTTATATATGCATGCATGCCATACAGATCATTAGTATTTGTTTATTGTTTACTGTGAAGAAAGCTGGTCATGTAAATGAATTCAAAAGTGAAGTTCCTCTTCCATGCATATGAGATGAGACCGAGAAATGCTTTGCTTACCCGAATTGTCACTATCCCAAGATAAGGGATTGTTGGAGGGTCGAGATTTGCTAAGAAAGGAGTCAATGCATGTTCCTCCAGTTGTCAAGATAACGTGATTGTGATAGGTCATTCCGAAGTTCATACAATGCATGGACATCAACCCCTGCAGACTATGAGATTTCTAGACAGAGAGAGAGAGAGAGAGAGAAGAGACATAGTGCATAATATGGGGGATTTGGCCTCTCTATCGTGTCGGACGCTTACCATGCAAAAGCACAAAAATATGCACAACACAACAAAATTTAAGAAATGACAGTTCCTCAGGCAGTATATCCCACACACACAAATCTGTCCTCTCTCTCTCTCTCTCTCTCTTTCTCAGAGCGCAACATTCAAAGCTGGACCACATTAACAGAACTCGACACGACTCTGTAAATACTGCCATATAAATATACTTATGTCTAAACTTGGTCGCTTTCTTGATGTTTTCCCATTTAACTCTGTTTTCTTATCCAACTTACCATACGTATTGAGTGTAGAGAAATTTTGAGAAGAGTAAAAGAATATCATTGTGGACCTGTGGAGTCTCATTCTTATTCTTATGTCTATTGCCCTAACATGTTTTGGTCCTCGACAGCACTATTTTTACTATAACGTGCATAGGCATCATGTATTTTGTGAAATGTTAAAGTAAAAATCCACATCACTTAAATACGTGACAATAATGTCTCTTATATTGCATATCATCTCTATCCACCCATTAATTTAAGTTTTTAGGTTGGACATACTAACATAACATCAAAACACATATCAAGAGCACTCCCGTTTTTCAGACTTATTACTCTTAGTGGCTTCACAATAATAGGCTCACATGATAGGAGTCGTGGCCATGTCACAATGCCTGAGCTGAGACAAGCGCGTGTAAAAGAGCGACTCGCACTGCCTATTGATTTAATCTTTTAGATCGGACATTTTGACAAAAGTGACAAGGTGATTGGAGCTTACTTGTTAATGATTTGGCAAAGCTTGACAGATGTACTCCATTTAAGTTATTGCAAGGAAGAATCTGCTCATTTTTTCCATCCTTCGTAGATGGAATTAACTTTATTTTCGTCAAGATTCATGGTATGGTCCAATAGCTTCATGTCAAGTTTGGATGATGGTATGGCTCGATTTCTTGGAACACGCTAGTGGTCAAACTTGAGGGTTGATGATGATGATGATGGTGGTGGTGTAACAGTCCGGATTTTGGCCCATTTTTGGGAATTATGAAACGTGTAATTCGTCAGTGCGCTTATAATGAAATTTCGCCCGGGAACTGATCACTCTCGGGTTCTTATTTTTAAAATTAGAAATTTTGCTAGAATCGCACTCGATCGAATTTGGTCGTTAATTATACCCTGAACTTGGCAGTCAATTTCCGGGAGTTTCGGGACGAAATAAATTGGACGGTGTCGAAATTAATGTGGCCAGTATCGACATTATCAAGATTAGTGAGAAAGTGAATTTTTGGACCGGGTACGAATTTGGACTGATAGACCTCCCTCGTAGTGTGGTTTGAGTTGTTTTATTTTGGCCGTGTGCCTTAGAATATTATTCGGGATTTTTCGGGAATTGTTAGGCCTTTTTCCGAAATTTAAATCGGCACCGATAAGCCGATTTTTAGTTGGACCGTGTCCGTTGGATCGCGATTAATTTTGAAAATTTAAACCCTCTCTTTCTCTCTCCTCTCTCTCTCCTCCCCGCCGGATAACCCCCCCCTTTTCTTTCTCTCTCTCTCTCTCTCTCTCTCTCCCCGGTTCCCCGCGCACGCCACCCCTCTGCAGCTCACGTCCCTTCTCCCCCCTGCATGCTGCGCCCCCCATGCTGGCCTGACACACCCCTCCTCTCTCTCTCCTTTTTCTTTGTTATTCTTTCTTCTTCTCTCTCCTCTCTCTTCTCTTTCTTCTCCTTCCCGAACTGGTCTGGTTCTGCCCCTCCCTTCCGCCCGACGCTGCCGCTTCTTCCACCGCCGCGCCGGACCGTCGCGCCCAGCCGCCGCGCCGGACCGTCGCGCCCAGCCGCCGCGCCGCACGTCGCCGTCGCCAGACCCGCTCCGCCCCGTCGCTGCCGGCCTTCAGCCGCCCCGACAGCCCCTTCTCTCCCCCTTACGCGCGCGCGACAGTGGGCCGTCGCCGCTGCCATCTGAGCCCGACGTGGCCGTCGCCGCGCCTGGCCGTCACCGCCGTCGCCCTTGCCGCTTCGACCGTCGCCGTCACCGCCGGGAGCTAACCCAGCTGCTGCTTGAGCTCGCCGCGCCTGGACGTCCCGGCTCGAGGGCTTGTTGTGACCGGCCACCGCTGTCCGCCGCTTCGCCGCGCCGCCCGTCGCCGCCTCGAGGTCGCCGGTGCCGTCGCCGTGGACTGCATCCCCCTCACCTCAGCCGGAAGCCTCCCTCGCCCTCACTCTCCCTCTCCCGACCTCTCTCTCCCTCCCTCACGCCTTACCGCCACTCGCCGGAGGAGCCGCCGCCGCCGGTTGCCGCTCCGGCCGACCGGCCAGACCCGCCCAGCCTTGCTGAGCCGCCCCCGAACCGTCTAACCTCACCCTTGCCGCCACTGTTCATTTCCGACCGGCGAGTACTGTTCATATCCGGCGAAGCACTATTCATTTTCCGGCGAGGCACTGTTCCGGCGGGTACTGTTCACCCGAGCCCGAATCGGTCCGTCCGGCCCGTTTTACGCGTAGGACACCCGGTGAGTTTGACCCTAAACCCTAATTAGACTAATTTACATTTCTAGACGGGTTTAGGGGTTAATTAGGGTATTTTAGGGGTTAAAATGGTGGAATTGATTAGGGGTTTGATTGTGGCTAATTTGGTGGATTAGTCTGGTAAATTAATGGAGGATTAGTGGCCCGAGAGGCGTGGTTAATGGGCTGGACAGTTGGATTAAATCGGCCCGAATTTGGGATTGTTCGGGTTTAATTTGAGGATCATAATGCGTGCCGTAATTGATTTTTGTGGGGCCGAATTGGAATGATATTTGAGGATTATAATGGAGTATTTGAAAATAGTTATCGGCCTAAAATTTGTGGTTTAGTGACTGGCCGCGAATGGATTGGATTGGATTTGATTTGGGCGAGGCACGATTATTTTGGAAGTTTAATTGTGCAACTACTGTAATTGGTCGATTGATGTATTTGACTGGCTAATTGAGCCTCGAGTGTGGTTAATTTGATGGTGTCCTGTCGCGTGTCTAGCGGGACTAGAAATGGATTAGTTTGGTAGGCCTCGAATGTGCGAATGCTTGTTAACTTGATTATGTGAATTTGTGCATGGATGGTGTGCTGATTTGATGCCATGGCTGATTGAAATTGATTGTCTGACTTGGGCATGTGGATTTATGAATTTGAATATGCGCGGCACAAATTGAGTGTGTTATCTCGTAATTCGCGCATGTGGATGCCTAAGTGTGAGCTTTATGGCCATGGTTGCACATCTCAAGCATTGGCACGGCATTTGCATTTATAAGCGTGCCCGAGTGACATGTGCATTGTGATCACCTAAATTGCCCTGATGCGTTTAACGCGGGGTTCAGATAAAATTGAGATTGAGAATGTGTGATCACAATAAACCCTGATGCGTATTACGCGGGGTAGTGAACCCGTCCTGAGGCGTGTTACGCGGGACGATGCCTGGTTTACCGGAAAATGTCCGGCCTGATGCGTTTTACGCGGGCTGTGTGTCATGAATCTGGTTTATCGGAAGATGTCCGGCCTGATGCGTTTTACGCGGGCTGTGTGTCATGAGCCTGGTTTACTGGGAAATGTCCGGCCTGAGGCGTTTTACGCGGGCTGTGTGTCATGAGCCTAGTTTACCGGAAGATGTCCGGCCTGATGCGTTTTACGCGGGCTGTGTGGCATGAGCCTGCGGGCTAGAGATCGATCTCGAAGTGTGGACCTGATGCGTTTAACGCGGGTCGGAGGAGAAATTGAGAAATGGCTGAGTGCTAGTGTGCAAGTATGCGGTAATGCATTGATGAGGCATGAGCATGAGTGCGAGCACTGGCATATGCATAACATGCGTTGTGACATGGGGATGCGTGTACATACACTGTGATCAAGTTCTGTTGCGTGTTTGTTATTATTCCTGGTACGCCTAACCTGCAGGGTCATATGATTTCTAGATTTGGGCCGAGGGCCTGAGTCATGTACTGTTTAGTTTGTGTGCTGTCTGTCTAGTACTTGTCAGGAGGTGCATGTTAGCCTAGTTTAGGTTTAGGGAATTACTCGCTGAGATTTATTCTCACGGTTGTTGTAAAACCGACATTTTCAGATCCCCGGCCTTGAGGATGACAGGTGTCCTGATGCATTTTTGAGAGAAGCCCCCGGCTAGTTGTAGTGCCTGAGCCCGAGCCACTTATCCCCTTTTGTTAGTAGTGGCCTTGTATTGCTTTTGATTTTTGGTATACGGGCTGTACTGGGATATTGCAAGTTAATTCCGGTATTAGTACAAGTGTTGTTTTTGGGGGGGATGCCCTTGGTCATGTATTGATATATGTACGGGTAGTTTTAATTGCTTCCGCATGTGCTGTATATCTCTGTGTTGTGTGTTGGGTCGGCGACGCGTCCTGGGACGTCGCACACAAATCGACCTCTGCGAGGGATGTGGCGCACCGAGAAGTGCGGGGCGTGACATCCCCGTTTGATTTGGTATCAGAGCAAGGTCAGCTCGATCCAATTAGGTCGAAGCCTGGAGTAATAAGGAGCGATGACCTTGGGTAGCCAGTAGGGTGACCTCGTGTGCTAAGTGTACCTCCTGACTGTCTGTGTCTTGATTGAGTGCTTGTTTTGGTTGACCCGTAAAGTGCAGGTGCGTCGGGACTCGAGGTTAGTACACGTGTTCAGTGACTGAAGTCTTGTGCTGTTTATGCTTAATCGCATGCTGAGTGATTGATTGCTGTAGCATTAAGCTCCATGCCTAGGACCTTAAACTTGTTTAGCTTGGGTTAGGTCCCTAATCCCGATGTGGGAATTATAGCAGGAGGATGGACATGCAAGTTGGAGAGACGAGTAACCCAGGACGAGGTAGAGGTCGAGGTCGTAGACGAGGTAGAGGTCGAGGTCGAGGTCCTGAGCCGGATCGTGTTGAACCGCAAGTAAGGATTGCGGAGGATCCGAGAGTTGACGGGATCCTAAGAGCCCTCGAGGAAGCTGGAATTCTGGGAGGTAGATTGGCTCAGGAGAGAGATGCCACTATCGCCGCTGCTGTTGAGGCCGCCATTGCTGCTGCCAATGGGGCCAATGGGAATAATGGAAATAACGGGAACAATGGAAATGGTGGAAATCAGGGAAATATGGAGAACCCGATTCCAGGTCCAGTGAATGTAGTCAGGCCAATGTCTAAATTGGTAGAGCAGTTCTTGAAGCTGAAACCGCCGAGGTTCAATGGCAAGGGTGACCCTGAGACCGCACCCCGTTGGGTTGAGGAGCTGGAGAAGGCCTTCGAAGTGCTAGGGTGCACTGAGGTTGAAAAGGTAACATTGGCCGTGTACCAACTGCAGGACAATGCCAATGATTGGTGGAAGGCCACTAAAGGAAGGGTGTTCCCCGAGGGAACTGCTCAGACGTGGGCCAGATTTTCTGAGAGCTTTTTGGGAAAGTTCTTCTCGGAGAGTGCTAGAGAGAGGAAGTTAGCGGAGTTCATGAGGCTCCGCCAGGGATCGATGACAGTTGATCAGTACGAAGCAGAATTCACAAGACTGTCAAGGTTCGCGCTAAGGATGGTAGAGCACCCTGAGGACAAGGCGCGGAGATTCAGGGATGGACTGAAACCGGACCTGAGGAGTCAAATGATATCGCTGAACATCAAGGACTACGGCGAGATGTATGAACGGGCACAGGCTATAGAACGGGATCAGACTGATAGGGCAGCCGCCTCTGGCTCGCGGTTCGCCCCGGCTAAGGACAACCGCCGTTTTGGGAAGAAACCGATGGCGGGAAATAGGCGGTTTGTCCCACCGATCAAGAGGAACATCGGGAAGCCGAACCTTCAACAGAACAGGTTTGGGGCTTGCTTCATATGCGGGAGTTTGGACCATCAAATTAGGAGTTGTCCCCAGCGACGCCCCGCGGGACCCCCGATTCAGCAACAACTTCAAATTGGGAACCAGTCTGGGAGTACCCCGCCAGCTATTATGGGCAGACCGCCGGCACAAGGACGAGTGTATGCAATGGCGCGAAGGGAGGTGGAAAATGCGCCAGGGGTGGTCACAGGTATGGTTTCTCTGTGCCATCATATAGCATATGCATTATTCGATCCGGGAGCATCACATTCGTTTATAGCTGCTCAGTTTGTTGAATTGACTGGATTAAAGCCTGTTATGTTAGAAGTGCAATTGTGTGTGACTACGCCATTGAAGGATAAGATATGCATATCCCTAGGATGCCCAAATTGTGAGATAGTAGTTGGTGGCGTAGAAAGCAGGATAGACTTAGCAGTGTTACCCATGTATGATTTTGACTTGATTGTGGGCATGGACTGGTTAGTTAAGCAGAATGCTGTAATGGACTGTAGTAGCAGGGTGATCCAGTTTAGCCCGGCTGGACACCCTAGTTTTGAGTTTGTAGGGAGTCGAGGAGGAACCTCGATCCCTTGGGTTTCGTCGGTGGAAGCAACTAAGTTGTTGGACGAGGGCTGTCAAGGTTACTTAGCCAGCGTGGTTGATCCGTCAGCAGGTGAAGTGCGGCTTGAGGATATACCAGTGGTGTGCAATTTTCCCGATGTCTTTCCTCAGGAATTGCCGGGATTGCCACCAGAAAGGGAAGTAGAATTCGTTATCGAGTTGGCCCTTGGGACTGAGCCAATCTCGAAGCCGCCCTACAGGATGTCATTGTCGGAATTGAAGGAATTGAAGGTCCAGATGCAGGAACTACTGGACAAAGGTTTTATCCGACCGAGTGCGTCTCCATGGGGAGCGCCGGTATTATTCGTCAGAAAGAAGGATGGATCGTTAAGGTTGTGTATCGACTACCGGCAGCTAAATCAAGTGACGGTCAAGAATAAGTACCCTCTCCCAAGGATTGACGACCTGTTCGACCAGTTACAAGGAGCATCGGTGTTTTCTAAGATTGACTTGAGGACAGGGTATCACCAGTTAAGGATCCAAAAGGAGGATATTCCAAAGACAGCATTCAGGACTAGATATGGGCACTATGAGTTCACAGTGATGCCATTTGGACTGACAAATGCCCCTGCTGCTTTCATGGATTTAATGAACCGGGTATTCAAGGAATTCTTGGATCAGTTTGTTATTGTCTTCATTGACGATATCTTGGTGTATTCGAAGAGTTCCGAGGAACACGAAGTACACTTGGAAAAGGTCCTACAGACGTTAAGGAAGCACGCACTGTATGCTAAGTTTAGCAAGTGCGAGTTTTGGCTGAACCGAGTGGCATTTCTTGGGCATATAATATCCGGAGAAGGAATTTCCGTGGACCCGGCAAAGATTGAAGCAGTGATGGATTGGCCGAGACCGACGACAGTTACTGAGGTTCGAAGCTTTCTAGGACTGGCAGGCTATTATCGGAGGTTTGTGGAAAGATTCTCAGCGATAGCCACACCGTTGACGAAGTTGCTGAAGAAGGAAACCAAGTTTGAATGGACTGAAAAGTGCGAAGAGAGTTTTCAGGAGCTGAAACAGAGATTGACGACAGCGCCAGTATTGACGATTCCATCAGGACCGGGCGGGTATGAGATTTATAGCGATGCTTCGCTTAGAGGATTGGGATGCGTGCTAATGCAACATGGAAGAGTGGTTGCGTATGCATCGCGGCAGTTAAGGCCTCACGAAATGAACTACCCGACCCACGACTTGGAACTGGCAGCAATTATTTTCGCACTCAAAATTTGGAGGCATTACTTATGTGGCGAAAGGTTCCAGATCTACACGGACCATCAGAGCCTCAAGTACTTATTTTCGCAGAAGGAACTGAATATGAGGCAGAGGCGCTGGATGGAATTGTTGAAGGACTACGACTGCGACATATTGTATCACCCCGGAAAGGCCAACCGGGTAGCGGATGCCTTGAGCAGGAAATCGAGCATCGCGCATTTGCTGGTTAAAGAGTGGACTTTATTAGAGAGAGCACGAGACTCGGAGTTTAAGTTTGAGGTAGGACACCTCTCTGGTCTGATGGCGACATTAAGGATCGAGCCGGAAGTGCAAGCCAAGATCAAGGCGTTGCAATCCACGGACCTTGAGATTCAGAAAATTTTGAGTATGGATGACACTAGGAGGAAGCCGGACTTTCAGGTGTCCGAGGATGGAATTCTCAGGTTTCGAGAACGATTGTGCGTGCCCGATGATTTGGGACTCAAAGAAGAGATTTTGTCGGAAGCTCATAGGAGCAATTACAGTATTCACCCGGGCAGTACTAAGATGTACCAGAACCTTCGTCAGCACTATTGGTGGAATGGAATGAAGGTGGATGTGGCCAAGCATGTGGCCAAGTGTTTGACGTGTCAACAAGTGAAGGCACAGCACTGTAAGCCTGGTGGGATGTTACAGCCGTTAGAAATTCCAGAATGGAAGTGGGAACACATCACAATGGATTTTGTAACGGGACTGCCAAGAAGCCAGAGAGGACACGACTCTATTTGGGTGATAGTGGACAGACTGACCAAGTCAGCGCACTTTCTGGCGGTGCGAAAGGACTTCGAGCTAGAAAGGCTGGCAGCACTATATGTGCGTCAGATAGTTCGTCTTCATGGAGTGCCAGTATCGATCACTTCGGACCGTGATCCCAGGTTTACTGCAAATTTCTGGAAAAGTCTGCAATCTGCCATGGGGACTAAGTTGCAATTCAGTACGGCCTATCATCCACAGACGGATGGCCAGTCTGAGAGGACTATTCAGACTTTGGAGGATATGCTGAGAGCGTGTGTGCTAGATTTTCAGGGCAAGTGGGAAGAACAGTTACACTTGGTGGAATTTGCCTACAATAACAGCTTTCAGCAGAGTATCAGAATGGCACCATTTGAAGCATTATATGGCAGGGCTTGCAGAACACCATTGTGTTGGGATGAGGTAGGAGAAAGAAGTATAACGGGTCCAGAGCTGGTTCAGCAATCGATGGAAACAGTGAAGATTATCCGGGAAAGGTTGAGGACAGCCCAGAGTCGTCAGAAAAGTTACGCGGATCGAAGGCGTAGACCATTGGAGTTTCAAGTTGGCGATCATGTGTTTCTCAAGATCTCGCCAATGAGAGGACTGTCTCGGTTTGGCAAGAAAGGAAAGCTGAGTCCAAGGTACATAGGCCCGTTTGAGATTTTGGAAAGGATTGGAACATTGGCCTATCGCCTAGCCTTGCCCCCAAGTTTGTCACAGGTTCATAACGTCTTCCACGTGTCGATGTTGAGGAAGTACGAACCGGATCCGACCCACGTGCTGAATCATGAGGTAATAGACGTGGACGACAGAGTGTCGTATGTGGAAAAACCGGTGCGAATCGAGGACAAGAAGGAGCAAGTGTTGAGAAACAAGACGATCCCGTTGGTCAAAGTCATTTGGGAACATCACGGGACGGAAGGCGCCACATGGGAAAGCGAGGAAGTGATGCGACACCAATACCCCCAGTTGTTTGAGTAGTCGGGTTGGGATTGTAAATTTCGAGGACGAAATTTTTGTAAGGGGGAAGAATTGTAACAGTCCGGATTTTGGCCCATTTTTGGGAATTATGAAACGTGTAATTCGTCAGTGCGCTTATAATGAAATTTCGCCCGGGAACTGATCACTCTCGGGTTCTTATTTTTAAAATTAGAAATTTTGCTAGAATCGCACTCGATCGAATTTGGTCGTTAATTATACCCTGAACTTGGCAGTCAATTTCCGGGAGTTTCGGGACGAAATAAATTGGACGGTGTCGAAATTAATGTGGCCAGTATCGACATTATCAAGATTAGTGAGAAAGTGAATTTTTGGACCGGGTACGAATTTGGACTGATAGACCTCCCTCGTAGTGTGGTTTGAGTTGTTTTATTTTGGCCGTGTGCCTTAGAATATTATTCGGGATTTTTCGGGAATTGTTAGGCCTTTTTCCGAAATTTAAATCGGCACCGATAAGCCGATTTTTAGTTGGACCGTGTCCGTTGGATCGCGATTAATTTTGAAAATTTAAACCCTCTCTTTCTCTCTCCTCTCTCTCTCCTCCCCGCCGGATAACCCCCCCTTCTCTCTCTCTCTCTCTCTCTCTCTCTCTCTCTCCCCGGTTCCCCGCGCACGCCACCCCTCTGCAGCTCACGTCCCTTCTCCCCCCTGCATGCTGCGCCCCCCATGCTGGCCTGACACACCCCTCCTCTCTCTCTCCTTTTTCTTTGTTATTCTTTCTTCTTCTCTCTCCTCTCTCTTCTCTTTCTTCTCCTTCCCGAACTGGTCTGGTTCTGCCCCTCCCTTCCGCCCGACGCTGCCGCTTCTTCCACCGCCGCGCCGGACCGTCGCGCCCAGCCGCCGCGCCGGACCGTCGCGCCCAGCCGCCGCGCCGCACGTCGCCGTCGCCAGACCCGCTCCGCCCCGTCGCTGCCGGCCTTCAGCCGCCCCGACAGCCCCTTCTCTCCCCCTTACGCGCGCGCGACAGTGGGCCGTCGCCGCTGCCATCTGAGCCCGACGTGGCCGTCGCCGCGCCTGGCCGTCACCGCCGTCGCCCTTGCCGCTTCGACCGTCGCCGTCACCGCCGGGAGCTAACCCAGCTGCTGCTTGAGCTCGCCGCGCCTGGACGTCCCGGCTCGAGGGCTTGTTGTGACCGGCCACCGCTGTCCGCCGCTTCGCCGCGCCGCCCGTCGCCGCCTCGAGGTCGCCGGTGCCGTCGCCGTGGACTGCATCCCCCTCACCTCAGCCGGAAGCCTCCCTCGCCCTCACTCTCCCTCTCCCGACCTCTCTCTCCCTCCCTCACGCCTTACCGCCACTCGCCGGAGGAGCCGCCGCCGCCGGTTGCCGCTCCGGCCGACCGGCCAGACCCGCCCAGCCTTGCTGAGCCGCCCCCGAACCGTCTAACCTCACCCTTGCCGCCACTGTTCATTTCCGACCGGCGAGTACTGTTCATATCCGGCGAAGCACTATTCATTTTCCGGCGAGGCACTGTTCCGGCGGGTACTGTTCACCCGAGCCCGAATCGGTCCGTCCGGCCCGTTTTACGCGTAGGACACCCGGTGAGTTTGACCCTAAACCCTAATTAGACTAATTTACATTTCTAGACGGGTTTAGGGGTTAATTAGGGTATTTTAGGGGTTAAAATGGTGGAATTGATTAGGGGTTTGATTGTGGCTAATTTGGTGGATTAGTCTGGTAAATTAATGGAGGATTAGTGGCCCGAGAGGCGTGGTTAATGGGCTGGACAGTTGGATTAAATCGGCCCGAATTTGGGATTGTTCGGGTTTAATTTGAGGATCATAATGCGTGCCGTAATTGATTTTTGTGGGGCCGAATTGGAATGATATTTGAGGATTATAATGGAGTATTTGAAAATAGTTATCGGCCTAAAATTTGTGGTTTAGTGACTGGCCGCGAATGGATTGGATTGGATTTGATTTGGGCGAGGCACGATTATTTTGGAAGTTTAATTGTGCAACTACTGTAATTGGTCGATTGATGTATTTGACTGGCTAATTGAGCCTCGAGTGTGGTTAATTTGATGGTGTCCTGTCGCGTGTCTAGCGGGACTAGAAATGGATTAGTTTGGTAGGCCTCGAATGTGCGAATGCTTGTTAACTTGATTATGTGAATTTGTGCATGGATGGTGTGCTGATTTGATGCCATGGCTGATTGAAATTGATTGTCTGACTTGGGCATGTGGATTTATGAATTTGAATATGCGCGGCACAAATTGAGTGTGTTATCTCGTAATTCGCGCATGTGGATGCCTAAGTGTGAGCTTTATGGCCATGGTTGCACATCTCAAGCATTGGCACGGCATTTGCATTTATAAGCGTGCCCGAGTGACATGTGCATTGTGATCACCTAAATTGCCCTGATGCGTTTAACGCGGGGTTCAGATAAAATTGAGATTGAGAATGTGTGATCACAATAAACCCTGATGCGTATTACGCGGGGTAGTGAACCCGTCCTGAGGCGTGTTACGCGGGACGATGCCTGGTTTACCGGAAAATGTCCGGCCTGATGCGTTTTACGCGGGCTGTGTGTCATGAATCTGGTTTATCGGAAGATGTCCGGCCTGATGCGTTTTACGCGGGCTGTGTGTCATGAGCCTGGTTTACTGGGAAATGTCCGGCCTGAGGCGTTTTACGCGGGCTGTGTGTCATGAGCCTAGTTTACCGGAAGATGTCCGGCCTGATGCGTTTTACGCGGGCTGTGTGGCATGAGCCTGCGGGCTAGAGATCGATCTCGAAGTGTGGACCTGATGCGTTTAACGCGGGTCGGAGGAGAAATTGAGAAATGGCTGAGTGCTAGTGTGCAAGTATGCGGTAATGCATTGATGAGGCATGAGCATGAGTGCGAGCACTGGCATATGCATAACATGCGTTGTGACATGGGGATGCGTGTACATACACTGTGATCAAGTTCTGTTGCGTGTTTGTTATTATTCCTGGTACGCCTAACCTGCAGGGTCATATGATTTCTAGATTTGGGCCGAGGGCCTGAGTCATGTACTGTTTAGTTTGTGTGCTGTCTGTCTAGTACTTGTCAGGAGGTGCATGTTAGCCTAGTTTAGGTTTAGGGAATTACTCGCTGAGATTTATTCTCACGGTTGTTGTAAAACCGACATTTTCAGATCCCCGGCCTTGAGGATGACAGGTGTCCTGATGCATTTTTGAGAGAAGCCCCCGGCTAGTTGTAGTGCCTGAGCCCGAGCCACTTATCCCCTTTTGTTAGTAGTGGCCTTGTATTGCTTTTGATTTTTGGTATACGGGCTGTACTGGGATATTGCAAGTTAATTCCGGTATTAGTACAAGTGTTGTTTTTGGGGGGGATGCCCTTGGTCATGTATTGATATATGTACGGGTAGTTTTAATTGCTTCCGCATGTGCTGTATATCTCTGTGTTGTGTGTTGGGTCGGCGACGCGTCCTGGGACGTCGCACACAAATCGACCTCTGCGAGGGATGTGGCGCACCGAGAAGTGCGGGGCGTGACAGGTGGTATGGATGATAATGACGACGATGAATTTTCCTAAGTGCTCAAGGAGGAGCACATGGCAGTTCTCTTCTCCAAAGAGTATTGTCAATTTCTTCTCATCCCTTTCTGTTGGCAGCCCCGCGATAACGTAAGCCTCTGATCATACTTGATTCATGCCCAGATTGACTTTGCATTCATTATTAATTCATAACATGATGATGGAGAGTTTAGCTAGTATCTAACAAAACTAAATCTTCTCGCCAAAGACAATCTTTCCAAGAGCGACTACCTGGCAATTAAATAACTTTGGAAATACATAAATGTCGAGCAAATTATGGAGGTTGATATAGGTCTTCCTAGGTCCATTATCTTTGTACCATTGTCAAGCCTATTCTATTTGTAAGACCGACCCGAAAAACGTGTAACGAGAAGGGAACAAGGGTCTGATTCAGGGTCACTCATTCGAATTAAAATATCATTTTTGTCGGTCATTTGAAGGTCTCGAAACCCTAAAGACATAAAGCCTAGGTTGAGAGCCTGTCCAAGTCATGGGGTCACCTTGAACTTTTCTCTCCCACCTCAACAACATCGAGAATCAAAACAAAAATAACAAAAAAAATAGAAGCAAAAGGCATAATGGAGAGTGTGAAAAGGCCACTTTTACTTCATTAAAACCCAACTAATCCCAATCTATCATTCCTCGAGCCACACCATCCACTCAATTTCCTGTGTACTTCTTTTTGAGTCAACTTGCTCTAAAGCCTACATTCGAACTCTCCCAATTATTAAAACACCCACCATCATCAACAAACCCTTTCTTTATTATACTCAAAAGTTAGCCCTCATATCACCCAAGACAAAGTTGCAACATCATTGTGGACATGTTGCCCTACTTAACATTTGTTTTAGCCTCCCATGTTGGTTCGCCACGCATAACCAAAGCATAGTGTACACACCGATTCAAAGGCGATACAATGAACACGATCGTTTCACACTGTAAACGGAAAGTATATATATATAGACAAACTTCACAACGCCTAATACATCATTAGGGTTTTATTATTTGTTGACGAATGATTGAATAAAAAAAATGATTATTTGAAAATCTTAGCGTCACATATCACATATAATAATACGAAAAGGCGGCATTTCTAGGGCAGAAAGCAGCTACTTGCTGTCACTCCTGATTTTCGCCATGTGGACATCTGAGGGAGAGACATGGCCTAATATGTGGACTAATGGTTTCGCACCGGCCCTACAATGTTGGGTTGTGCTTCGCAAAAAACATTAGTCGTTAAGAATTATCATGTGGGGATGAAAAGGCAACGGGTACGGATGACTTAACCTCAGACTACAAGCCAAGGGAACAAGATCCCCACAACGATCCTCCCCATGCATTTGTCTTGGTTTTTGTCTCTTACTGTTCTCTATTTTCCAAAATCAACCCCCGGCGCGACACATTACCAATGTTACGTGTCGCTTACCCAAATTCCTCCCGCCCTCGACCAGAAATCATATTATAACCCCATAAATCTACGTCATTAGTGCATTGATTCTAGAGGAGCTTGCGTTGGAAACGAAGGGTGTGGTCCTGCTTAAGCCAGTCTTTTATTCTACTTTAATCTCGGTTTAACGCTCTTGATTGGACAGTTTGGAACAATTAACATCGAAATTAGATGCTTGTGTTGGTTATGTGTGATCCATCATCGACGTAATCAACCCCCTTTTTTTTTATATGAATTCCTTAATAGTTTCTGCTCAAAGGAGCTAACTGGAGTTATTGAGAATGGTGAGTAAAAAAGCCGAAAGCTCTGCGAGAATCATGTGTTTTGATTATGATTATCGTGCTCCTCGTCCCCTTTAATCAAAGTATGCGCACATTAATCTAATACTTAGGCGCGTTAATAATTGCAATCAATGCGTACTTAATTTAGATTATTCCAACCCATTGTCCTATATCTTTAGAAGATATTCTCCGGCTGAATTCGTCAGTCAACAAATGATGGTGTGAAAACTTTTTTAAAAAAATTGGATAGAGATCGACCCCAGATATCTTCTCTGATTCCAAATCTTAGGGAGTCTCGACAATCGTCCAGACATAGAATAATATGGTCAGTGAAATTTCGTTCGTGGGTTCTCCGGATCACCCTCAAGCGAATAATAATTACTTAATTATCACTTGAGCAAGAATATTATTAAATTTTAATTACTTATATCGCCATCACTTTATTCTAATCCCCCCTCCCCTCTTCCTTTTCTTTCCCAAAAAGCGCGACGAATATCATGTTTAAGTATGCTTCTCTTTTTTTGACTATCGAATGATCGCGTGATGATAATATCAAAAAAATTAAAGGATTACCACTTTTAAAGCCCACGGAATTTGATAATTTTGCCAAAGCTAGATTGGGAAATTCCCTGGGATAATCTGTGGATGACATAAGGTGATGAATGTGGGTCTCCTGGTCGAATGATGATCATCACCCCCATTGTCATCAGCAACTGTCCCTTTCTTGTAACATCACCGTTTGATTGACATGTGCATTCCCCAATTTGTTTTAGCCACCATCTTGGCCCTGGACAGACTGGTGCAAGACCAACTCTCCTTAGAATCGGTCCGCAAACCCGAAACCGGTGTGGTTCCCGGTTTAAAAATTGAAACTGCCGGTTTTACGCGAAAACCAGTTCGACTAATCCGATTACCGGTGCTTGAACAGATTTTGAGCAGGTTTTAAAGCCTCTTTTCAGAAAAAAATTGCACCCATTGAGAAGTTGAATCATAACCACTCTTTTTTGTCAAAAACAATATAATCACTTGACCAACAAATGTTTTGTAGTGAAATGAAGCAACTTTTATATTTATCAAAAGATATTGAATTTGTTTTTTTTTTTTGCCTGAAACATAAAATGAGCACGGTAGAACCAGGAACTGAAACGAAACGAGTTGGTTTAGGAACTAGGGGTCATAGGGTCGGTTCTCGGTTTTAAGTAGAGAACCTACTCATCTTGGAACCGATCACTCCTATCACGCGCTGCAAAAAAAAAAAACCATTTTGTCGCAACAAAAGAATTATGACGGCGAAAAGCTATAAACTTCGCGAGAAATTGGTTGCAAAAAGTTTGTTTTCTCAGGCGACCAAGTCCCTTTCTGGCGAAGGCACATGCTCTATTTGGTTGCCAGAGACTTTCTTTGGCGACCAAAACTTTGGTCCCTAGAACTGTAGCCAAGACTAACTTTTCGAATCGTGAAAAAATAAAACTTAAACACTTTTAGCAACAAGTGTCCAGCCTTATTTGTTTTTCAATTCTCATCCATTCTACAATTAAAAACAGTAGAATCTCCAATTACAGTATTCATTCATCTAATATTCAGTCACAAATCTCATCCAAATGCATAAATTAGTTGATAATATCAAAATAAAAATCGAATGCTCTACTTTTACAATTATCGTGAGTCCAATATATCATCACGAAGAAAACAAATATATCATTTACATTCCACATGCATTGTCCATTGTACCATAGGAAGAGATGTGGACGTCTTGAGATTGCTTGCTTTCAAACAAGATATTTCATGTTTATTATAACAAAATTAATGTTTTCGCATACTAAATAATGAACATAAAAATATACAATTACTCTCAAATTCGTGATGCCATCTTCTTCACTGTCGTCCATATCATCCGTGTTAGGACCGCAACAACAGAAGCCTGATACCTTTCACTGAGGGAGATCATTAAGAGGGAGCCAAAGTTCAAAACTGTTAATATATCTAGTTGGATCCACCTTCACTCAAAAGTTTAAGTCAATAAATTATAGGTTAACTGCTCTACACCACACCAATTATCTAATATTGGCTTTCTCTAACATAACTCATACGTATATGCATGCCACCGGGCCTGCATTGTTACCTACTGCTCATAAATTATGGCTAATTTGTCCGGGAGATCGCTAAGAGGGAGCCAAAGTCCGAACCTGTTACTATATCTAGTTGGACTCTCCTTCACTCAAAAGTTTAAGCCAATGAGTTGTGGGTCAACTAGAATATATTGACTGCTCTATACCATACCAATTATCGAATGAGGGATTTTTGTAACACAACTCATATGTACATCCTAACAATTCACCTCTTGAGTTATGCAACGGACCTCAAACTCTCTTATTTGGTCCTACATAAATATTACCGCCACCCAGTATGAATTACACGAGAATATATAATTATGACATATTTATTTATGTAGCTCCATTCCTTTTCCTGAAAAGCTCACTCTCCCTCACGTGTTGCATGGCCTTCCTTAGAACCCTAATCAAGTTAAGCTCTTGCAAATAAATTATGGAATCATAAATAAAACCGATATATAAAATCATGAATAACGTAAATGACAGATGATATTGAGTTAAAAGTCATGGACATCACTCACATGCGAACGTAACTAAAGTTAAATGTGAGTGATATTTATGTTTGTAACCTATAAATTAGAGCACAATTGGAACTTCTTTTTTTCCTCTTTTGTCCACCAAACATGTGTCTCTAGGTAATTACTCGATAACTTCAATTTTAAAACATGTACTTCCAAAAAGTTTAGTGCATTATACTCTTCTCGTCTTTGAGAGAGAGAGAATGTGGTTAGTGGTGGATCGCAAAGGATAGAGGGTAGGGGCGGCAAACGATGAGAGGGGCGGTTTGTTATGGGGAAGAGGAAGAAGGATAGAGTCATAGGGCACGCAAAGATTTTTCTTTCTCTTTCTTTTTCTTCCTTCCTTCTTTCTCTGACCGGTCGCTGAGGTCCGGCGACCAGCCAGAGGCGAGGCCTGGCAAGTCAACCTCGCCGGTCACTGTCTAGAGCGAGCCTCTCCAGATCTGCATCTTCGTTGTAAATTCGAACGAATTCTTTTGGCACCGTGGCCCGATCATCGTGATATCAATTGGGCAATCAGGAAAGCAAAATGTTTTTCCTATGTCTAAGCTGCACACATTCTACTCAGATTTCAAGGGCGATGCTGCCCAATCTGGTATCATCATTGTGTTATTTTAGTTCTCTTCCAATGGCATTAAATTCCTTCCGGATGGATGGGGCATCCCAGATGGATTGGAGTCCGCACAAAACACTGGTTTTGGGGTGGTTTCGTGCCATTCAGCAGCTACAGAGTGTTGGATCCTCTGATCTGATCCGTTCTCGCGTACCAATGCGCAGTGCGCACGCAGCTCGCGATCGCAGCAAGTTCGGCCAGCAGTTCGTGCTCCCCCCTCTGCTGACTCCCTCGCGTTTTGCTCCAATAAAATATGGGAAATATTTTTAAAATGTGAAGTTTTTTTTGTAAAAAAATCATAGTAATAATTGACTCCACTAGTTATAAAGTTTAAATTTATAGATTTTGGACATTGACTCCCCTTGTTATTTATACCCTCTCTCTTTTTTTTATTAATTGTGTTGTCACTCTTTATGATCTCTTCGGTGACTTGCGTGATTTGAATAATTTTAAAAGAAAAAGAGTATAATGTTTACAATTGAGACACGGTGCAGTTCAATCATAAGTATCATTAAGGGTGCGCATATTTCACAGGAAATAATAATTTGGAAATCATTTTTACAAAAAATGATCGCTAGTATCGCTTACAAAAATAAATGAATGAAAAATGTTTTCATTGTGCATGAAAATACTTAGATGTAAATTGTTATCGATAAATGAAATATTTTTTATTAACTAATTATTTCAAAAGATACAAGTGATTATTATTAGAAAATTATTTTTTAAATTATTTATTTTTTGTGAAATAAACGAAGCTTTGAGATATTTGAAAATTACCCAAATTAGTCAAATTGGCATAGTGAAACCTTTGAATCCAACTAAAATTTCATCTAAGTTGCTCTGACTCATGTAAGCTCAAATTGCGGCTTAATGAAGAGTTTCAATGGACCCGAACCTTTAAAAAACAAAGATGGTTAATTAATAAATTCAAAATGTTTTTACTTTTCCTAATGCAATTCATATTCTCGAGAAATTACTTGCGCGTGTTAACTATTTCATTTCTCTTTTTTTTTATATTTTTTTGTTCTTGAGAATAGGTTTGTGACAAAAATTCATTTGGTAATGCAATTTCATTTTTCTAAATCTAGAACAAATTTTTAGTCCAGAAATAGATTTTGAAAATAAATAAGAAGTAAAATTTTTTTACTTTTCTGTTTCTATGACAAAACGAGTAATAAAAACTCTTATCATTACTTGCCCTTACCTCTTGCGACAAGTGTCTACTGCCTGTCACCGGCCAACCACCACCACCCCTCGTAGCTGCCCGACGCCACCCTTTGCAGCCTCCCATTGACTGTTGCCTCTTGCTGGCCTCTAGCCACCACCACCCTCCACCGGCTGGTTGCTGCTGGTCGCTAAGAAATTTTGTAATTTCTGAGGAAGAGAAATTTTGTGTTGTGATCAGACGCGTATCTCTGTTCAGAAACTTATCAAGCGAATAAATTTTTATTTTTAGGTAAAAGTCTATTTATGAAATAGAATGGTCATCATTCACGCTCAAAGTTTACTAATATTTTGCTCCATTTTTTTTTCATTTTGAAACCAAATCAAAGTATTGATGTCATGTCATTCTTACGATTTGCCGTTTCTTTTATTCTTCTTCGATAAATTTCATCATTCAGAATTTCATTATTGCACCGTTGACAAACTATCCTAGAGCCGCCACTGCCAATAAAAGCTCTATAGTTCGTCCTCTCCACTCTCACACGGATGTTATAGGTATCTGGTCGATTTTTCTTCATTAACATAGTTTAATAAGTCCTAACGCCATCCTTTAATTGGTGAAAATTTTCTCCAACAGTATCTGGGATTGATAGATTAAAAGTTATGAACGTCATCCGCACACAAATTGATCATAATTAAGGGTTGATGATGACCGTATATATAAACTCCAATCAGTGGGGGCGACTGAAAGAAATTTTTTCTAACTAGAAATCTAGAAAAACATATCCTTTGTAGTTCTTTATCTTGTATTGATAACACATGTTTATATGGTCCTCAAGTCACAATCACTGAAAATATTTCCCTATTGTTTGCACAAAAAAATGGTATTTTTTTGTTTATCATCGACATGTGATGGACTTAGTCAACGAGAATAGAGTTTGGTAATTTATGAATATGATTTTCCACAACCTAAATAATCGATAATTTGACGAATCGACAACTTGATAAATCGATAGATGGAAGGAATCAACAAAAAGTGGAGTCGACAATCCCATATGCAACCATAAAAAAAGTAATCATAAACATAGTAAAGTCTAATAAACCGTCAACGTAGTGGATGCGTTGAGTCGTCAACTGCACCACCAATGGTAGATCAAGTCTAAAATGGAGATGTCGACGCTCCAAGACAACACACCGATGAACAGAGAATGCAGTTGGAGCCAAATCTTGTTATGTTGGCCACCATGAGGAGAATTTTTAACAAACACCGAAAGGAAACAACCAACCACATGATGAAATACCTCATTGATGCAATCCAGCCCATGACCGTCAACGCCTTCCATGAGGTTGTGCACGGGCTAGGAATGTCAAGCCATTCATTTTAGATATAGGCAAATCCTACCAATCCTGCACTTTATGGGATTTTGCAAAGGACTGAAACTGTTGGTATGACACAGACCGGTGGGACAATACCTCTTGATGGAAGTAATTTGCAACTTCCAAGTATGTTCCTCCGACTTTTAATTAATTGAACAGCGGAAATAATTTATGCCAAGCGATCCCATCACCACTGTGGATTTTACAAAAACCTAAAAATCCTATCTACCCTGAACCTAATTTATGGGGCAAAAGGTCAAGTCTATGACCTATCTACCCTGAACCTAGGGGCGGGAAATGTGTCAACTTGTGAATCCTAATCAAGTGACCGAACTTTAATTACAATAATTAGGTGCCAATTGAAGATTGGTTAGGCCAGTATATAGGAAGTCACATCCTGATTGGGTTGACCCCATACCTTACCCAAGAAAATTCAAAATTCCTAACTTCGTCGTTTTCACTTGTGAAGATGATCAATTGATTGTTGAACGCATTGGTCGATTTATTGCCCAATGTGGAGAGGCAAGAACAAATGGATTCTTGAGACTTGGATTGTTCCATTTGTCTTTATCAAAAACTATCTTTACTTGGTATATGAATTTATTTCCTAATTCAATCCATACTTGGGCTAAGATGGAAAAACAATTCCATTCTCAACTTTATATAATGATACATGAGGTGTCGATTGCAGATTTAGTTAGAATATATAAATACGATAATGAGCCAGTCGATCAGTTTGTTGCTCGATTCAAGAGAGCTAGAAATAGATGCCTTACTTCATTCTCATAGAAAGGATTCACAAATTTGGTTTTTAGTAGATTGAAATTCAATCTTAGAGAAAAGTTGGAAGTCCAAAATTTCGTCAATTTATCCTAATTGGCAATGAGAGTGTCTCGCAATTACTAATGGATAGAGATAGAGGACCACATGAAGACTTTACACAAAACGTGTCTTTCGTGAAAAAATATCGGCCATATGATAAATCTGACCAAGATAAAATTCGTCAATGATAAATCAAATTTGCCGATAACAAGGGGGCACACGATGACTCTTGATTATTTAATTTAAAGGGGACATTTGTTTGCACAAAAAAATGACTAACTTTTGGTTCGACATGTGATGGATTTAGTTAATAAGAGTAGAGTTTGGTCATTTATGAATAGAATTAAGGACAATCTAAAGAATCAACAATTTGATGAATCGACAACTTAATAAATCGACAGCTTGAAGGAATCGACAAAACGTGGAGTCAACAATCTCAAATGAAACCATCAACGTAATGGAGTCAGAAAAATAGTAAATTTAGTGGAGTTGAAAAAATCGTCAACGTATTGGAGTCAATGTAACCATTTGAAACCTCTATTTGTAACTTTCCTTTGTAACCCCTGCCTGTAACCTCCATTTGCAATCTTCGTTGATAACTGTCGATTGGAGGCTTTAAATAGTCACATCATACTCTTCGGAGACCTCCTACACAAATCAAACAAATTTACTATCTTTCGGTATCTTTACTTTCCTGCATTGTGCTTTTATTTTCCGAACTCGCATTGTCAGTTAAAAATTTCGACGTGTATCTTTATCATGGGTGCTTTGTCATCCATTAAATGCCGACATATCATCTTTATATGCTCAGGCTTTATCGTCGATTAAATTCTAGCACAATTTGTTTACATTCGATTCAGTCATACCCTGTCTTCCAGGCCTTGTCGACATGGTTTGTGTTTGTAAGGTTCTATCAATTCTATTTGAAGTCAAATCATTGGTTTCCTTGTGACGTGTGATATTTCGTGTCCAAAATTGGCGCAGAACTTATTTTCTTCAATTAAAAAATCAAATAACGACTTTCGGTAAAAAATATTTCGTCGCAGAAGAAATTCCAGCAAAACATCTATGATCCATTCACCATAAGGTAAACAAGTAATGGAATATCAATTTTTTAAAAAATTAGGTCATCGAACTTATTTTTCAATTACACAATGGAAGTTTTAATCTTTTTGCAAGTAACGCACTTCGATCGGAATCCAACTAGCTTTCGATGTAATTCTATTGAATTCAAATGGACCGAGTAGCCATGCTAACAAAATGATACCGATAATCGTTATTCGATATCCTCCACGATACTCGATAAAGCTTAATGTCGAACATCTGGTTTTTTAGCAATGACGATGCCGATTATCTTGAAATAGGGTAATTCCTACCCTAGATACGCAAAACACAGAGACATATTGAAGAACTAATGTTGGTGTATTCTCAAAGATGCCTGGCTATTATATAGCCAAGATCCCATGTCATTTCTTCAACGGGCACAAATGAACAGCCCTTGCGGATTTTATTGAAAGGAGGCAAATGTCCTCGCCGTTTGCGTCAACCCGAGGCATGAAGTCATTTTAACACTATTTCCTCGACAGTGCCAGAGAATTTCTTCTTTTCTCAAATTCGATACATTAATTTAACTTCAAGTCGTATTTGACCCCCGAATTTTTTTTTTAATTTTTCCTGCGCGTAGACACTTTCAGCACGACCGTTCAAGTCGCGGGGCCCGTCAACCTTTCTGCTTGTCAGCTAAGGTTTCCCCAATAAAAAGTATCTCCTTGGTTAACATTCTACATTAAACTAATACCGATTGTTAATTAGTTTAGAGTCTCGTGGAGAGGTGCCCAGAAATGTCTTACTGGAGTTGGTATCCATTAAACTATGCTTTTAGTTTAATGGCGTGTATCGTTTTCGACGGGAGGAAACTTCAGTTATAACTTCGTGTAACATGTCATTGGCTTTCCTTTCATTTTCCTCCGACCCTAGCGCCGATCGTTAACAATGCACAATTATTCCCGGGTCACTTTCGAAACGGCAGTACAATAAGGAAAAACTAAGGTATCGATCGGTCCTTTCGGAGCCCAAGTGGACCATCGCCCGGGTCTCCGATACACACCGAGTTTTCGTGGAAATGGTTAGACGACGGGTTTTGTTAATTAGGAGCCCGGCTCAAGTCGACGTGTCGATTTTTCTCTGGATCGATGAAAGTCTCCAAATTGATCGAAAAAGAGGGCATTTTTTTTTTTCCTTTAGCTTCTAAAGTTATGCATTCCCCTGGGGGAGAGCAGTGCCCACGGCCCAGCGGTACTATTTGTACCGACATTGAAAAAGTCGCATGCCAGGGTTGTTTTCGCACGACATGCCTGCGTGCCCATTTTTGGAATTGCTATGACATGTACCAAGCCGGGGCGATGTCGCCATTGAGCAAATAAAGCTCGAAATTTTGCCAAATCGCGGCATTCACGTGGAATTTTTTTAAAAAAAAATCCGATAACCCGAGCTCAGCGCGCGGGTGATGATTTTCCTAAAATAAGTAATTAGGGGTATTTGAGAAAGGGAGGTAATTATTTATACGAGAGTACAAATTAAAAAAAAAGCATCGGCATTTTATTATAACGATGACGATAACGATAATAAGTTGGCTCGCGGGAGAGTTCTCAGAAAGTGGACTCGAGGGTTGGTTAAACTTTTTTTACAAAATAGTCAATGTGGAGGACCACGCGGAGATGGACCGCTTGGAAAACAATCGTTCCCCCATCGCTTGCCTACTAGAGAACTTTTCAAACTCGCATCTCGCGTGTCCAAGCGATTGTTTGTTTTTAAAGGGTTTTTTTTTAATGATTTTATCTATCGTCACCCGAGTCGGTCCACGGCCAGTGCAAGGAATTCGCCGTTGGATGAGCGATGCTTGTGTTCGGAGTTATTTTTATAACCGGGTCTTTCCCTTAATTGACTTATCCAGCGGTGAATATTTATATCATTTCTCGTGTCAGCAATGCGCCTAATAAAAGCCCTCATCTTGATCTCGCCCACGCAAATGAAACAAATGAAAACTTACTCGTTCTAAAATTATACAAGTGGGGCTGATTCGCGAGACCGGGCAAGGCTGATACCTGCCCCCGTGCTGAGATGAGAATCTCGAATATCCTATTTCTGAAAGTAATTTTTTTTTTCGGGCACTCCCTTCTTGCTCCCAATTTTTCTTACAATCTTGTGGTAAGATCCTCTTCTTTGGACGTTTGGACAGCAATGGGAATCAAAGCAAACTTACCAACTTCGGGGAAGAAAATGGCGGACCACGTAAAAAAAAAATAAAAATAATTACAGACACGAGGACTCTAATTCTGTCCGAAATCTCACGATCAAACGAATCGGGACCGTACACGTGGATCGAGAGCCCATCACGATCAGCATAATGCGGACGCCAAGCCACAAGAGCAAGAGCAGTAAATAATCAAGTAAATTTGCATGTAAAAATTACCAGTTACACGTCATCGACGGTCGCCGTTTGGCCACGTGGCCAGTTTTCGCTTCCCATTAAACTAATGGGCAAAAAAAGAAGGAGAAAGGAGTAAATTTTTATTGATTACATCGAAAAAGAAGAAGAATGAAAACTTTACTGAATATTCCAAAAAAGACAGAAACCTTTACGCCATGGCTAGATTCTGCGCCGTATTCAGGGTCACTAAATAAATATCATCATCAGTCTTGCATGATTTGCGTTAATTTTGTACGGTGATATTCCATGCTCATTCATTCTTTTTTTTTTTTTCGGAGTATAAATTTACTCGAAATATTAAAATCCGAAAAAGAAATCCATTGATGAATACAAAGGGGTTTTCAATCATACGCGTCAGTAACACCCGGCACAGTCCGTAAATTGATTAAATTTACCCGGGAGCGATCTACACGCGCTTGATAAAATTCGAACAGCCGATCTAACTCCCGATGTTCTAACCAATTGTGCCATCGAAGGCTTTTTTTTTTGGTGCCGTTATATATCATTTTAAAGAAAAAAACCGCGATACGTGCACCTAAGGGTTAATATAATCAAACTCTTTTTAAATCTCTTTCGCGAGTGTCAATTATCATAAGATAGGGGTTTCTGGGGGCACAAGAGTATAGCAATCTGGAGGACCCAAATCAACCATCGCCATCGAGCGACGGAATTTAAATATTTTGACAGAAAATTAGGAAATCGTTAATTCTTAAATGCGCAGAATATTTAAGCGAACGAAGAAGATGCCTGACTCTATAAGAACGTAATTTCGTCCTTGATTAAGCATAGATAAATTATGCTAAATGAACATGTACTGAACGGAAGATTTGTTCCCAAATTATTGCGAACCGGCATAAGAACTCTGCTCTCTCTCTCTCTCTAGCTCTAGCATTGAAATTGAAGGCATTCATCTCCACGGTGAATTTTCACCAAACAATAAAAAAGAAAAGAACATGGTCCTTTCTAGAAGTTGAAATCCAATTGGCTCAGAAACGACATGGATGATGCATGGCCCCCCACCTCCCCCTCCATCCATGGTGGCGATGAGATTGGCGTCGATGAGCCATGATGATGGTCGATGATGATGGATGGTGGGACTGGATGATGGATGGTGCGAAACGGGGCGGAGTGTGGACGGTGCGGGGGAGAGTGGGATAGCGGTAATGATTACAAATGGGGTCACGATGGAAGAAATGATTAGCCAAAAAAAAAAAAAGAAAATAAACAAATGGGAAAAGAGGAAAAGAGGAAAAGCGGAAAGGGGGGGAAAAAACGGAAGAAGCGCGATGCCCCCGCGAGACCGCGCGCAGCCACAGCCGCCATTTCCTCTCCCCCGCCACAACCCTTTTTCCCCCCTCTCTCTCTCCTCTCTCTTCCTCCTCCGACCTTTTCTTCGTGATCATGATGATGATGATCGTTATTAATAATCAGCAAAACCATCCCGCTGTTTAATCGCCCCCCCCCATTAATACGGGCGACAGCCCTTTCGAATTACCTTAAACAGAGCCGCTAAATTTTCAACCCGTTGCTGGCCCCCCGGAGAAGAAAAGGGGGGAACGCTAAAACAGAGAAAGATTCGGGGACGGACGGAGCGAGAGAGGGAGAGAGACAGAGAGATTGGGCGAAATATGGGAATTTGAAAAGGAAGAAGAAAGAAGAAGAAAGAAGAAAGAAGGGGGGGGGGGGAGGAAAGGACGAGCAGGAACTCGAAAGAGCACGAAATTTGAGCTCGCGGGGAGAGAGAGAGAGAGAGGGAGAGAGAGAGAGAGAGGGAGAGAGAGAGAGAGACAAGAGGCCCCTGAATTCAGGGTATTTAAGGGGCGCCATTCGTGCCTTTCTGGTGCGCACAGTCGCTCGGCACGCGGAGCGGAGAGGGAGGAGAGGGAGGAGAGGGAGGAGGAGGAGCTCGACCGCCGGCCCATTAAGGATCGTATAATTTCCTTCCTTCCCCTTTCTTTCTTTTCTCGGCTTTCTTTTGTTTATTCGGGTCCGTTCCATCTTTTTGCATCAGACGACTTCGTATCGTCATCGTCATGGTCATGGCCGTGCGCTGTTTTTTCAGTTTCGGTCTCTCCCTCTCTCTCCCTCTCTCTCTCTCCCTCTCTCTCTTTTCTAGTTTCGAAGCGTGAGTTGGGCAATTTTTAATCCCTTTCTTTTCCCTCCTCTTCCCCTCTCTTTGCTTTCGACACACGTTACAGTCTACCTCCTCCTTCTCGCGGCCCACCCCCCCACGCTTTTCTTTAGAGCGGCTTTCTCCCTCGCCTCTCTCTCTTCCTTGGCCTATATAAAACGCGGGCGCGCACCCACCTTCCTCTTATCTGCTCACAGCTGAGTGACGACGACCCGAGTTCAGTGGTGAAGAGAGAACAGAGGGGCGAGAGAGAGAGGCGGTAACAAAGCGCAGAGAGACGCGCATTGATTGCGATGGCGACGGTGGTGGTGAGAGAGTACGACCCGGAAAAGGACCGGGTGAAGGTGGATGCCGTGGAGAGAGAATGCGAGGTCGGGCCCAGCGGGGAGCTCTCCCTCTACACCGACCACATGGGCGACCCGATTTGCAGGGTCCGGAACTGTCCCGCCTTCCTCATGCTGGTACTCTCTCTCTCTCTCTCTCTCTCGCTCTGCTTCTCTCTCTGCTACGTGTGTGTATGCGTTACGTGAGTCTCTGTTGTGATGAATGTGTCGTGGGGTTGTGGGGAGTTTTCATTTGGGTGTGTGTGTCTCTCTCTCTCCTTTTCCTTGGATTAGGTGGCGGAGATGGGTGAGGAAAAAGAGATAGTGGGGATGATCAGGGGTTGCATCAAGACCGTTACATGCGGCAAGAGGCTGTGCAGAAATAGCAAAAACATCATCAGCAGCAACAACGCCAAGGCCAGCACCACCACCAACAACGCCGCTAACGCTTCTTCGCTCGACTCCTGTATTCCCACCAAGCAAGTCCCGGTCTACACCAAGGTCGGCTACATACTGGGCCTGCGTGTCCCTTCTACTCACAGGTACCAACACGCACACACGAAACTCCTCCTCCTCCTCCTCCTCCTCTTTCGATTTAAATATCTGAAAATCGTACGCACACGCATGATGATGGTCTTTACCAAAAACGATCCCCATGTATGGAAATGAAAAGCCACGCGACCCCCCTATCATTTGTCCCTTGACCCTCCCAATTATTAGGCTCCACCCCGCCCCCTCTTCTCTCTCTCTCCCTCTCTAGAAAATAAAGAAGATATGCACATTCTCTCGCCCCCCATTTACTTGCGAAAGCTCATGTTTTGCGTAATGTGTCATGTACAGGAGGATGGGGATAGCGTCCAAACTGGTGGAGAGAATGGAGGAGTGGGTGAGGGAGAGCGGCGGCGAGTACTGCTACATGGCCACCGAGAACGACAACGTCGCCTCCGTCAAGCTCTTCACCGCCAAATGCGGCTACTCCAAGTTCCGCACTCCCTCCATCCTCGTCAACCCCGTCTTCGCCCACCACCTCCGCGTCCCCCGCCGGGCCGCCGTCCTCAAGCTCTGCCCCCGCGACGCCGAGCTCCTCTACCGCCTCCGCTTCTCCACGTCCGAGTTCTTCCCGCGCGACATCGACGCCGTCCTCAACAACAAGCTCACCCTCGGCACCTTCCTCGCCGTCCCCCGCGGCGAAAGGGGCGGCGGCGGCGTTGGCGACCGGCCCTGGGGCGGGGCGGCCGAGTTCCTGGCGGACCCGCCGGAGTCGTGGGCGGTGGTGAGCGTGTGGAACCTGCGGGACGTGTACAAGCTGGAGTTGCGGGGCGCGTCGGCGGCGAAGCGGGCGCTGGCGAGGGCGTCGCGGGCGGTGGACAGGGCGCTGCCCTGGCTGGGGCTGCCGTCGTTCCCGGAACTGTTCAGGCCGTTCGGGGCCCACTTCCTGTACGGGCTGGGCGGGGAGGGGCCGCGCGCGGGGGAGATGGTGCGGGCCCTCTGCGCGCACGCGCACAACCTGGCGAAGGACCACGGCTGCGACGTGGTGGCGACGGAGGTGGCGAGCCTGGAGCCGCTCCGGCCGGCGATCCCGCACTGGAAGCGGCTGTCGTGCGACGAGGACCTGTGGTGCATCAAGCGGCTCGGGGAGGACTACAGTGACGGGGCCGTCGGTGACTGGACCAAGTCGCCGCCGGGGCTTTCCATTTTTGTTGACCCCAGGGAGGTCTGACGAGCGAAGGCCCAAGAGAGCGGCAAAGACTTCCAAGAACCTCTCTTCTTTTTTTCTTCTTTTTTTTAAATTTCTTCTCTTCCTTTCTTTCCTTTCTTTTTTCTTTCTTAAATCAGGAGGAGATAAAGAGCAATTTTAGAGGAGCGAAAAGGGAAACCCTTTTTTTTTTATTTCCTTTTTTATTTTAAAAAAATATATTTTGTGGGCTCTTTTTCTTTTTCTTTTTTTTTTCCCATCTAGTGTAGGTTGTAGTAGCCATTTTGGAGAAGGGCAGAATGAAAAAGAAGAGAGGTGGGGAATGAGAATGGAGAGAGGTTATGAGGGGTAGGTTTTTGTTGTAAATGGGGCCGAAGAAGAATATCCTAATTCCTTACTCTCTTTGTTAAAATCCCTTTGTTTTCTTGCTTTAATTAAACTATCTTCGCTTTAGTTCTTGATCTCTGGCTTTTGAAGATCCCTCCGGCCGATCGCAAGCCTCGGGTTCTTTGATGTGGGGGCATGGGAGAGGTCCTCCTCCTCCCCTCCCCCCTCCTCATTCTAAAAGGGTTTTCTTGTTGGTGTGATGATGATGATGATGATGATGAGGACCAAGAATATGAATATCCCCTCCAATAAGAATCCCGACCCAATTCATATCTCTTTCGAGCTTTGAAGATGAGATGATTTGTGGTGAGAACTTTTGAGTGCCCCCTTTTGGGCATATCATATGTTCTTTGATTATATTCCCCATGGGATGGATGACCATATCTTTTTTTCCTCCACTCTCTCTTGAATAATCTCCTTTTTGTTTATATCTTTGGTGGTCGATGATGGGGGTTCTTATCTTAGGATCTTTCTAATTAGGGACAGGGACAGTGGGCTGCGAAGTAAAATGATGCTCCCCTCTCCCCCCCTCGAGTCTAAACGCCGAGGTCCCGTCTGGACCACATCGCCTAATAAGTGCTGCCGCCCCGAAGAATTTCTTTTCGTTTGGGTGGATAAAAGTAGATTCTAACGTAGATGTATGTGATGCTTTCGTGGTTAATTGATTGGACATTCGCCTTTTTCTCGCTTTTCGCCTTTGAAAATTCATATGCACCGCACATAGTTCGATACGATAACCATCGGTATTACAGGAGCCGATATCGTCTCGGTATATTTTATACAGCATTACGATATTTCTTCTCCTCCCCTATGTTTAGAGTAAGGGGTTATAATTATTAAGGGATAGATGAATTTATTCAAGAGAACTCAAATCTTAACACGAAGGTCTCACATTTCCAAAACGAATCTCTTTCATGTCATGAAAATCTAACGCAACTAAACTATCAATTTCTCCAAATCCAACACAAAAGCATGAGTTCATATCTCTCTCGATCCATCCATCGGGAGGGGCGGGACGGGACGGGAAAGGAAGGCACGAGCGTCATCTTGCGATTTGCTACCTCGTCTTTTTCTCAATAACAGCGGTCTGGTTTTTGAGGGGTCGCGCTCCTGAAGAATGATTTTTTTATGATGGGGGTTGGGACCTTCTTTTTCCCCCCTCTAAAATTTTTTTTTATACTATTATTGTCTATTTTTCTTTTCTATAAAATTCGGGACAAATACAGGACAAGACGTCCTGCGATGGCGACGTTTGAGGGAACCATACAATGGAAGGGGGCTTTGGAGCAGAAAAAGGACGGGCAGAAATTATAAGTGTCCTTCCAAAAGCGTGATAGATAGCTGCTTCTACTCAAGGCTTGTGTCATTGATTACACCATCCAATTTGAAATGTGGCTCGTGTTTTTCTCGACTGTTCATCATGGGTCCCCACCCCCCCTGCTCTCACCCATTGCTATGATTTGAGCCCCGATGTGATCTTGATCTTGATCTTGGTACGGAGGGGAAAAGAAACAAATGTAAACTCAGGGAAACCCCTAAAGAAAGATGAGTTGTTAAATTTCTTGGAAATTATTATGAAATAGTGGTCGAGGTGACTTGACATTTGATGGCTTTGTTTTACTCCCTTCGATGCTTGACATTTAATAATCATTCAATTTCAATGTCAGCAGAGGGATTAAATAAACCGAATGTAAAAAGGAATAGGTCACATCACATTCGTTCGGTTGTGCTTTTCCTATGGGACAATTGCTTTCCTTTCCCGTTGAATTTTGAAACATGGGTTGAAGTGTCCAAACCCTAGAGATTTTCATAATAACTATATATAAATATAGTATATATGTATACGATACTTATGTGTTCCGAACGATCTTAAGTGTTTCGTATCAACAACATCAAATTGTAGAATTCTTAAGGTTCGAGCAAAAAATGAAAAAACGAAAAGTAAAACCTAATCAAACATAGCTAAAAATATAAAATTTTAAGAATTTATAGATGGAGTTTGAATTTAAAAAATCGAAAGAACTTTTGAAAATCGGAGATAAATTCATAATGAAATATTATGGATAAATTCATATATGATTATTCACGTTATGTGTAGTCGATGTTCGATGAACTGCTTTGTTCATCACCATATATGTTTAACAAGTGTTCGAAAAACATTCGCTAACATCAGGCTCGCATGATAAAAATCACTACAGATAGGGAACTTTATGTATATACACGCTCTGATAGTAATTATAAAATATAATGATGGCGCGACAAAAAGTTTCCATAGGGTTATTCACTCTTAAATTTTCCTTTTTTGGGCGAAAGAGATTTTTAGCAAGCGCAAAGGGAAGGAAACGATTTTGAAAAATGGAAAAAGGCAAGATAAGGGCCGGGAGCAATTAAAGTCGCCGACCAAGTCACCAAGGCATAAAACAAAGAAGCTTATTATCTTCTTCACGGGAATGGCAAGGGGTTCATTATGTCATTCATGAGGGTAAAGGTCAAATTCAGTAAATGCAATCAATGCTTTCCGTTGCCACCGCCTGCCTATTATTATCCAAATTCCTTGTCTGGCCGGAACATCGGACGCATGTTTTCCTCGTATGCAATGTCACATTTCATTTAATGCATCGCGCGTCTATGCGAACCCATTACGTGCGTGCACTACAACAACTACAACTACTATGTGGCTGCCTATCAGATTTAACGATCCATATGAACTTAGAGTTATGCATTGTTATGTTACAACTTTTTCACGTCGCGTACATGGTGAAGTGATATGATTGTACGAGGTGACATTGCTGTACTATGATATCATTTAATTAAACACTTTATTGTCCTTCGGCATATGATAAGGATTAATCGGATTATTATAGTACACGGCAATATTTGAGTCCTTCGTGTAGTGTCTGATAATTGGAGCTTCAATTGACTTGAAGTGTAAGAGAGCTAGTTAGATTTTGTGAAGTACCAAAAAAGTTTTAAATTTATTGTATTGGTACAAATACAGTCATTAACTTTCAATTGGACTAATTTAGTCCAAAACCTTTTCATCTTTGTACCAATTTAGTTCATTCGGTCAATTTAAGTCGGAAATTGTTGACGTACACGCCGGTTGTCTTTCGTGGCACGGCTGAAATTGACGTAGACATTTTATATGATAATTATTTTTGTAATTTTTAAAACTTTCCTTTTCTTTTTCTTCCTTTCTTTTTTTCTTTCCTTTTTTTTTTCCTTGTTTCGCTTTGCCAGTCGCTAGAATTCGTGATGACCATCGTGGGCATAGGGCAAGGGCTGAGACGCCCTCGCCAACCACAGGCAAGGCCAAATCCGGTGAGGGGACCCTCACAAGAGGTCGACGAGGCCCCTCGCCATCTAGGATTTGCTCCTCACAGAAATATTGTAGCTCAGGAAGAAGCACAAGTTCTAGTCGCCAGTCCACATGGACCACATGCTTAGGGATGAGCTCTTTAGGATCGAGTACAACAGGCTCGAGAATGGCTTGACTTACTACGTACTCTGCAATTCCAAGCCCAAAAAATGAGAGCCCCTCTTACTCTCGTCATAATTGGGTAAGCAACTAAGCTCGCTAGATCTGATGAGGGGACTTTCGCCCAGATGGCAAGGGGCTTTGCTGGCCTCAGGCAAGGGCTGGGTGAGGGTCCCCTCGCTGGATCTGACAATGATGGCCTTGTCCAGCCCTTGCTTGTGGCCAACGACCTCTACTGGTTATCACGGAGGCTGGTGATTGGCAAAGGGATATATGGCAAAAGAAAAAAGAGAAAGGAAAAAAAAAATAAAAGAAGGAACAGAGAAGAAATGAAGAAAAGGAAAAAATTAATAAAAATTTAAAAATAATTAAATTAAAAAAGTCCACGTTAACGTCAACTGTGCCACGTAAGATAACTAACGTTTATATCAGCAATTTTCGACCTAAATTGTCCATATAGATTCATTTGATACCAATATGAAAATGTTTAGGACTTTGATTCAATTGAAATGTTTAAAACTGAATTAGTACCACTGCAATAGGTTTATGATGTTTTTGGTACTTTTCCCCGTTTTTGCTATATATGCATGTTTCGATTGACTTTTACCTTTTGTTATGCAACGCATAAATTTTGACTTTTCTTTTTTTGGATACACTTGAAAGTTTCAAATGTAAATTTTTGCATAACTTTTTAAAAAATTGGTTACTATTTTAAATTATGACTGGAAAGGAAAAAATGTATCTTTTGCTTAAATTAATAGATAAAATCATGTTGTAGAGAATTGCATAATTTATGTGTATGTTCAAATGAAGAGTACAAGAGGTATTTGTAAACTCTATAAGATGAGTTATTTATAAAATGACTATTTTTGTTAACATTACATTATCAATAACAATCAAATACGATCAATAAAACATATGCACTATCAATAGAGATATATGAATAATCAAGAGAGATAGGAAGAATCAAGCAAATTATGGAGAATCTTCTAATTATCTCTAACATCCTCTCAAACTCAAAGTGACGTAAAAGTAGTCAAGTAGAGCTTAGAGAAAAGTTTAAGTCCATAAATGGGGAGAAACCACATGTATATAAAGAGTATATAAATCCTGAATACAAAACGATGCGATATACTTTAGTACCTACTCTTACGTACAAGTTGGATTAGGTACGAATATGGAATTTAAGGAATGATGGCCTGCACATGCGAAATAAACCAGGGTAGAATTGTACCAAGACAAGAATATCAATAATGGAAATGTATATTTCTGTGCATATCATAATTAAGAGCACATAAGATGTTTATGGATTTTATAAGATGACTATCGAAGGTAATAGGATATTACATTATCAATTATAATCAAATCTAGGTAATTACGAATATGCACAATCAAAGGAGTATGGAAAATCAAGGGAGACACTCAAAGTGACGTAGAAGAAGTTAATTGGAGCTTGGAGAAAAGTTTTAACTCATAGGTAGTGAGAGACCATATGTGTATAAAGAGCATATAAGCTCCGTAGACAAAGTGATGTGGTATACTTTAGCATCCACTCTCGCATGCAAACCGAATTATGAGTGACACATGGAGTTTAACGAATGATGGCCTGCATGAGATAAACTAGGGCAAAATGGCACCAATATAAGAATATATGGAATAGAATTGTATAATATTGAATAGTACATGTGATACTTATAGGTTTAATAATATGACTATTAAAGGTAACAAGATATTACTTATGATTAATTAAGAATATGCACAAACAAAAGATATATGAAGAATCAATGAAGACATGGAGAATCTCCTAATTATCTCTAAATTCAAGGATAAACAACAAGCCAAATTCATGAATAGTGACTAGCAAATGAGGATCCTATCAATAACTTTCTGACCAATAGTAAAGAGATGAGAATAATGAAAGCTGTCACGCCGTGTCAATTACAAGCGACCTTTGTTTTTCAGGACCAGAACTTTTAATACTAGAGACAGATTGGGGGACACACACACATTGAGAGGTCCCACCGTTCATTGAACTCCATCTGTTTTTTTATAAAGAAAGCTCCTTTTGCTGGAAGACCCGAAAGGAATCTTTTCGAAAACGGATTTATCAGCACTCTCAAAATCATTATACTAGAAAGTCGCTTTTAGTCCCGAGGATTAACTAGGCCACTGAATTGACAAGCATTGAATAATTTCCGATGTGGTCGGGCCCAAGATGGTGCCATTGTCGACTCTTGGCCGCCTTGAACATTCCATCGAATGGACGTGATCAAACAGTGCGACGAAAATAACCTAAGTCGATATCCCGAATGTTATCGTGGCCAAAGAGATTCGCAAATAATATGGTTGTTGCTATGCTCATGAGAAAGAAGATATACATACGCAACATAATCTTTCATTTCATTGCAAATCTCACCTTCCTCCTCCTAATCTCTTTGCCTTCTTTGAATCGGCCTGGCTGGTCATAAATTTTTTTATTATTGCATGCCCTTTAGTTTGTGAACGTGTGATATATACGATGATGGGCTGGCCCATGTCAAGTGCTAGTAGTTGGAACGTTGTTATTTCGAGATTCGTTTAGATCGTATTTCTTGGCGGTGATTTTCTTTTTAAGTGTCGGATGAGCATGGGGGGAGAGCTTGCCTTAGTTGGCAAGACCTCGGTGAGAGTAAAGCAGTTCATTGATTCAAGAGAGATGCTAGAATATTATCAAAGGAAGTTGAATGAAAGTCCGGAGGCTTCGTGGTACTTTAAGTCATTCTTAATCACATTATAGTATATCTGCCAAGAACAAGTCTTGTTAGGGAAATGAGGATGTTAAGTGATGATCACTCGCATTACTAGCTACAAAGTACATCAATTTTCGCGAAAAACTAAGTTGAGATGGGGAGGAAGTGCATATATAAATTCTAATTAAAGAATATGGGTGCCTCAAACTATTTTTTGTTTGAAAAAAAATCATCAACTTTCACTTTAGTCTTAAATCTGCCCACGTGTCTAAAAGTCTTGACTAGTTTATTTAAAATTATCAACATTAGGGCAATTAGAGGTTCATTATCAGAACTTGTGTCTTTATCAATACCCTCACATTTAGTATGAAATAACAATGGTCTCTTGATATTGATAATTTTGAAGAAACTAGTGGTAATTTCTGGATGCATGGGCAGATTTAGGACTGGAGTTTTTGACAAAAAATTTTTTTAGAATAGGTTTATGATTGGACCTAAAGTTGTGGGTTTCTTTTGGAATTAGCCCCATCAATATTTGCCATGTCCAACATATGGATAGAGATGAATTAATGACATATAGTTTTTATTTGAGTGACTTACCAACTTTTAATTTAAAAAAAAGTCATGTAGATATATTTTTTGGGGATGCTATTTCCACTCCCTCTATGGCTAAAACACTCTTTAACACAATATGCTAACAATATTGGCCTTTATGGGTCCCACTTTTAGCATCAATTTGTCCTTTTCATTTATTGATTTCCTATTTCTTTTCTAATGGGTCCCACATCCATTTTTCTTAATATGCTTCCTTCTCTCTGTTCTCTCTCTTTTTTTTTTGTTTGAACTTTGTTCTCACTCAAGAGTTAGAGAAATGGAGAACTTTCATGTCCTTGTGCTCGCATATCCTAGGCAGGGCCACATCAACCCGCCATCGGGACTTCGACAAAACCCTCCTCCTTGACCACCTTCATCTTCACGGTTACCGATCTGACTCTCTTAACCTCAATGTAATTCAAGCTTTTTGCGAGGAAATTTACCAAATTGGTCGGTGGACATTTTCAATAGCTAGATGGGGAGAAAACAAGAAAATTGATTGTCAAGCTCTCGGACGTAATGAAATGCCAAGAGAATTTGCTTTTGAACAACACTGCTTTTGGGGATTTAATTAATTCATTGTGCAGAGAGGGGTTTTTTGATTAAGAGTTTTAGATTGCGGAGAGTATGCCTCAAGGCCGCCGCCCTCAACCTCCCCATCACCCTTCCTAGCTCCTCCTCATGTCTCATTAGTATGTGCCACTTTCTGCAAACACCATCCTCTTGCTGTTGTAAGACATGTATTGCGAAGCCTTCACTTAGGTGGATGAGAAGCTACTATCACGGGTCATAAGGACCAGTTCAATTGTCTTCGCCTACACAAGCATGGAAGTTTCCATTTCTCTACTTTTCTGATATTGTGAGTGGTTACATGAGAGAGAACGTATATATGGAAGAAGACAATGAGAGCGAATGTGAGACCCACAATGAAAAAATGTGAAATTAATTAAAGAAAAGGGGCATGACAAGAAAAAATAGGACAACACTTTCTTAAAACATTGGCAGAATAGGAATACTAAAAAGCGGGATCCACGAAGGGTAATGTAGTCAGATTATTATGTTGAGGAGTGTTTTAGCCAGAGGGAGAGTGAAAAAAGAGCGAATCCTATTTTTTTTTATATCTTCTCAAATTAAATATTTTGGAAAGTTTCAAATCCAATCTCCTTTAGTTTAGAATTCTGCGTCCATCACCATGAAAACGAGTTTCATACGTGCCCTTATTGGTCCTATGTTGATTCACCTGTCCGGATTATGAAAGGAGCAACCTCGAAGCACCGATCGGAACGAAATGGATAATGATTTTCGTCCTACACACTAGCATTCAACTGAAGTACAGCGTTTGGTTTAGGAAGTGAATGTTCAATTGCAATAAATTGCTTGATTTCAATCGTACAAATATATATTTTTTGGCCAACTATAAAGTATGGCTTTACTGGTTGCTATTAGCGTGTAACTCTCTCGGAATATATGCTAATGTTACAAGGGAAAATCATACGCATCTTAGCTTTGACTTCCATCCATGATTGCTTGTTAGAACTCTTGACGTGAAGCGAAGTACCCTTTTCTAATCCGAATCCAATAATGGGGACACAGTCATAATATATTCAATAAAATGTTTCGTTCAAAGGATGGTGCCAAATTGACTTGGGCAGTGCCTAAATTGAAGCATCACGATAGTGTGGTTGGTACGTTGAAGCTTTCAACTTCAAAGTTCCTTAGGATTCTAAAATTCTATAAATAGGGTTTCGACAGGAGATTATAAAATGTTTGTGTTGTCTGGTCTTTAGAGCTGATTCGCAAACGACACATGACAGCATGCCCTCGTGAAAAAACAAGTACCAAGATCGAGTTAGGGATCTAATAGCGTGTGTTAGGCAAGTTTTGACTGCCACTCCCTCCTTTTTCCCCAATCATGCTTAAATTAAATTTGATTGCACCATAATTTGGCTTTAAGGGGGGATTTCAAATTGGCGGGAGACTAATTTTGTGGGTGGTTTCGTTCGGGGAAGGTGGTGGCGAGGAGACTTAAAGTTAGGGTTTCTAGTCAAACTTGGTCGGCACTTTGCTTCCTTGTGGATGAAGTGATGTTAGGTTGTGTGAAGTGCATGTTGTGTCATTTGATAAAATCAATATGAAATGTCTTTGGGAAAGAAGCATCTTCGGAGAAAACGCACTTTTTCTAACCATATGTGTGCCTTATCTTTGGAATTTGGTCCGAGTTCAGATGTATGAGAACTACCCCCGTTGACTCAAAAAAATATCTTTAATCCATCAAATCATATGAATGTGTCGAGGAATTCTATATTGTTAAAGTTGTTTTCAACCGGGTCCATTGGGGGTTCATAGACAAATTTACATCTAGTCAAGGTCAATATGAGTGCGGTTCAAAGGCCAGAAATCGCCAAGAAGATGCATGTGTAGGCATTCATTCTATAATCTAGGACCATTATTTGTTTTCTCTTTTCTAGATAATGAAAGATTCAGCATTGTCAAATAAAAGAGATGTGTTGACAACGAAATTCTTGGCACACTAGTTTCCATGGACATAATGCAATTTTCCTCACTCGTCGGTAATGTACGTGCATTTGGTGATCTTGTATTTCATGGGCTAAAACATCGTACCAAAATGCAGTGAGGTCCAAGCCACCAATAACATAAACTAAAAATCTTGGGGAGAGTTCGAGTCGGGTGAGTCTCAAATCTCCAGTCTAATGTGTTGGCCAAACCCATTCATAGCATATAACGTATATGGAAATGTCGGGTTGAACTTAGGCTAGAGTTAGGTTAATAGGGCTCCCTTGTGAAGATTGTGTCTATTCATGTTAAGATCAATCAATCAATTCAATGTAACTACGGGACATGGTGCAGCAACAAGGCATGTTTATCTTATCCAATTTTTGTTTGGTGTAACCTCGCGGAGTTAGATCATGAGCCGGTAATTACTCGCGTATCACTTTACTAGTGTAGATATTTGTCTTTGATAGTATTTTTCTTATTTTTTACAATGATCTTTTGATAGATTTGGATTAGTATATATCGTGACAAAGAAATTGACATAAGACTAACCTCTATCGATCCCAAAATGCTTCTTCATAACTCGTGTTATCGGGGATATACATCTCAAAGGCTGTTTCACTAGAGTACACGCCATGCCATACGTCTATTTGAACTTTTGAAATAGACATCTTTCTAGACCTAATAATGGTTCTATTAATCGAGCTGATAATTCTTCTGGGGTCTGGTGAGAGGTTCCATTTTTGACATTTCTCCTGACTCTTTGTGAGGATTTGTTGCGTTGCTCCTCTGCATGCAGTCTTAGTTTGTATCTACTGGGAATTGCGGATTAGTTTATGTAATGCTTGGTTTGAGGGTTGATGGTGGCTCTTGTACTGTGGATTTGCTTAAGCGTCCTTGGACAAATAGATTTGTTTCTAAGTTGGGTGATGGTTCTCTTTTTTTAATTACTATTTGAAACAGTTGCTTGATTCAGTTCATTTATTGAGTTTTCTTTCTTTTGTTTGCAGTGAGCTTTACTAGAACAACATTCAAGATTTTCAGTTTCTTTCTTGGCCCTTCTCAAACCATATCAGTTTGGTTTGGTTTGGTTTGATCTGGTCATTTTTGTTTGTTTTGAACTTGTGTTTTCTAATTTCTAATCTGTTTGTCTGGTGTGTTGGTGTCGTGTTGTCTTGTAAGACTATCCAACTTTAGATTATGCATGTTCGCGTATATCTTGTCTTTAAATTCTCTATGCTGTATGGTATTGGTATCTATAGCTGTAAGAAAGTAAAAAAACATTCCTTGAAATTCAATGACACATGAGAAACCAACCACTTCTTTGAATATATAAGAAAACCAACCTCTTCTTTGGTGTTTTAACTGAAAGTTGTTCTGTGTTTTACTCTGTCACCTACATAAGCTCTTGTTCCAAGCGAAAATGGATTAAGTGATTTTATTGGATGAAAAGGTAGAAGTACATGTATTTTTTTGTAATACAATATGTGTCTAGTCTTTTGATACATTAGTTCTTCTTATATATGAATAAAAAGAAAAAAAATAAAAAAAGAGGAAGAAAAAACCGAAAACCAAGCTGTGAATAAAAAGAAAAAAAAAGATGAAAAAACTGAAAACCGAACCAAACCAAACTGGTTTTTCGGTTCGGTTCATATTTGGTTCGAGTGAGATTTGGTTCGGTTCAATAGTGCATCCCTAACGGTTTGGTTCAAGAGTACATCCCTAACGGTTCGGTTCGGTTTTTCAAGAAAACCGAACCGAACCAATTGTTTACTATCCCTAATGGGAGGAGATATTTTACATGGCATGTGATCTCATACGAGGACATGTACCAGTCCATGTACAAATTTTATGAAATTTTGATTTATTAAACTTCCGGATCTCCCTACAAGTTTCATGGTTTTCATTTTGCTAATTATTCATCCTGCTATTTTTATTTGCAAAACAAGTTTAGTCAACTTTGAGACCATATTTCCAAATCTTGCGCCAGATTATTTTGGTGATTTCAGACTCGATTTTCACAGTATTAATGACCTTCAAATTTCATGAATCTTATATTAAATTAAAGCTATGAATCTCAACTTTGATTCACTAGAAGACAAGTTTTTTTTTCTGATTCTGAACCAATTTTTCCGTAAAAATCAAAGAACATAGAGAGGTCAGAAAACAGTTCGAATTTTCCAACAATCTTCAAGCTAGCAAATCATCAAGTACATTGAGCTCATCATCCAAGCACATCTAAAGCATGTTCAACTAAGCTCATTTCTCATTCTTACACACTCAAACACCAAAGTTTGTCATCATAAATCAATTGACCTATGATTCCTAAGGAATTGACACGATAACAATTTAACTTGCTCGTCAATCAACATACATGCAACACACATTAGCTTAGAGCTAATTTCGACTAACTAAGGACAGCAAGGGATTGATGCTCATCAAGTTAAATTTAGCTTGGATTAGGCTTAATTTTGTAAGGATCATTGAACTAAAACACTTAAACATGAAAGATCTAACTTGAATTAACGATCAATCAACTAGAATCACATCAAATTCAACCTCGGGAAGTCACTGCCAGCATGTAATTTCAACTCTAAAGAAAACTAAACATGCATTAACACCGAAATCCCTAAGACTAAACTTATGCTAGAAACCAATATTGTTTGATTTCGTCACATCCTACCTTAAAATTAAATCATAGAGTGAAGTTGTGACTTAAATTTTGGACTAAGCTTGAGTCAAGGATCCTTGGATAATCCTTTGAAATGATCATCACAAGTTTGTTGCAAACCTACCTTGAAATGATTTCAGGCAAGGAATTGTTGAAATTAATCTAACGAATCCACAAGAGGAATGAGCACGACCGGCGCAGCTAGCTCAAGGACGGACCAAGGAACACCGTCACACAACAATTTGGGAGGAACAACACCGGAAATTGCTTGGGAAGTCGTCAGAATCTAGCATGCATACCGAGAGAGAGAGAGAGAGAGAGAGAGAGAGTTCTGAAATTTGTGTGTAAGAGTGCTAAAGTGAGAGAGGGGTTCGGCCAATAAAGAATAAGAGAGGGAATTGGAGGGAAATTTGATTTCTAATCTTAGCCCTTGATGCTCATTTTCATCTTATGGTCTACATTCATTCCTTAATGAGCAAGGAATGATTGATTGGCTCTTATTAAGTCACATGGATCAAGATAGGTTACATGGCACATCCTAAGGTCTAGATTAAAGGAAAATGGGGAAAAGGACACAACAAGTATCATAACTTTTTATTTGATCACTTGAGTATCATAATTTATGTATGGCACTCATTTGAGTGTTGTAATTTTATTTACGATCACTTGAAGGCCATATAACTTTGCAATTGATCACATAAGTGCTATAACTTTTAAAAAATGTTCACCATAAGTGTTATGCCACATCGGATTTCCGACATTTGGGTGAATATTAGTCTTGGTCCCATGCCCAAATGTTTTAAAAAGGAATTAAATCCACGAATTTTGAAATTTAATCAGAGAGTCAAAGTCTTTAGTTGGACCAAAAAGTCATTTCTTGATCATTTTTATGAAAAACTGAAAATTATGCATGTAAGGACCAAATTGATGTCTCTTTAAGGTTTTCAAAAATTTTATGAAATGTTGACCACAAGTTGATTTTTTAGATTTGCCCAAATAGTCAACTTTTGATTATTAAGAGAAAAATATCAAAGTAGAAATGGAATGGAATACTCTTAGCCACTATATACAAATGGAACTCTAATGATACCTAGATGACTTTTGTTGGCCGCGAAACAAACTCTCTCGCAATTAGGAATCCCTCAAGTTTTAATCTTATTGGACATGTTAACGAAAATTCATATGTCAACAACTACTTCTCCCGTGCCCAAGCCATAGATGCTCGACCTTGGGGCCCCGATGTTTGTGCCTTAGTTCCTGACAATCATGCCTGAACCTTGATGCTCAAGTCCAATTCCCTGGTGCCCATGCCCGAGTACCCGACTACCACACCCAAGTCAAGGATTGACCCACCCAAGGCCAAGTGCAAGAACCCTATTGCCTTGCCCCTGTCCACGATGGCCATGCCTAGATACCAGGGTCTCGCGCCCAAATCACTAGCGCCTAGCCCTGATTCCTCAATGACCAGGCCTAGGTCCACAAAGGCTCGACCCAACCGGGCCCAAGACCCTACTGCCGTGCCCAGTTCCCTAGTGGCCGTGTTAAGTACTTGGTTCTCGCATCTAGGCTTGATTCCCTAGCGCCTGTGCACAGATCCCAGTGGCTAGGCTCGAGAAACACTGACTCTTGTGACGAGGACTTGGGCGGTTGAGCATCTCTTATCACATGAATGATGCATGTCTTTTTAGGAAAATAAAATCAAGTTTTCCTTTCCAAACAACAAAAATTAATTTCTAGTTCATTTTTAGATTTTAATCTAACATTAAGTTCCAGTTCATTTTCCTTGAAAATAACCACAATAAACATTTTATAGAAAATATCGAATTTTCCATGAAACGAACAAAATGTTAAAATATTCTCCAAATTTTAAGAGTACCGAGGCATTGTGTGGATGGTGAGAAAATATTTGCCGCTAGGGAGCAATCGAGTTTTTTTAAGAGTGATAAATTCCGTTCAGAATATCACCTTTAACGCCTTTTGTTGAGCAATCTATTCGTGCAAGGTACGCTGAACTTCCGCACAACACAAAGAGGTCACAAGAAATAGTCCATGTACATGTCCTCGTATGAGATCACATGCCATGTAAAATATCTCCTCCCATTACTAGGTCTAGAAAGATGTCTATGTCAAAAGTTAAAATAGACGTATGGCATGACGTGTACTTCAGTGAAACAGCCTTTGATATATATATCCCCGATAACACAAGTTATAAAGAAGCATTTTGGGATCGATAGATATTCATCTTATCTCAATTTCTTTGTCATGATACACACTGATCCAAATCTATCAAAAGATCATCTTAAAAAATAAGAAAAATACTATCAAAGATAAATATCTGCACTGATAAAGTGATGCTCGAGTAATTACCGGCTCATGATTAACTCCGCGAGGTTACACCAAACAAAAATTGGATAAGATAAACATGCCTTGTTGCTGCACCGTGTCCCGTAGTTACATTGAATTAATTGATTGATCTGAACATGAATAGACACGATCTTCACAAGGGAGCCCTATTAACCTAACTCTAGCCTAAGTTCAACCCGACATTTCCATATACGTTATGTGCTATGAATGGGTTTGGCCAACACATTAGACTGGAGATTTGAGACTTATCCGACTGGAACTCTCCCCAAGATTTTTAGTTTATGTTCTTGGTTGCTCGGACCTCACTGCATTTTGGTACGATGTTTTAGCTCATGAAGTACAAGATCACCAAATGCACGTACATTACCGACTAGTGAGGAAAATTGCATTATGTCCATGGAAACCAGCGTGCCAAGAATTTCATTGTCAACACATCTCTTTCATTTGACAATGCTGCATCTTTCATTATCTAGAAAAGAGAAAACAAATAATGGTCCTAGATTATAGAATGAATGCCTACACATGCATCTTCTTGGCGATTTCTGGCCTTTGAACCGCACTCAAATTGACCTTGACTAGATGTAAATTTGTCCATGAATGATCAGATTGATGATGAAGACGGGCGTCGGCCTAAAGGTTGGAGTGGTGGTCCTTGGCGGTGATTAGACTTAGGTTCACTAGCTTAGCTTAGTATTAATTAGGCTTGTTTAGTTAATAAACTTAATCAAAATGAGTCTAACTAGGAAATAAAAGTCAATTTAGACTTAGAATGACTTCATTAATGAAATGGGTTATATAGTCTAGTTTAGGATTTTCATCTAATAAAATTAGTAGAAAACTAAGCTCGCCTTAATCTAGTTTAGATTTAAAATTAGTTTAGTCTCTAGCCTCAAGCTCATGGGGATCATGTCTTGGGGCTTAAAGAACAAGGCCTTTGATAATATTCTTTACCTGACTTGGTATCGGTCAAGCTCAGGGGGGATAAGCCATGTATATTCTTTGCTTGATAAGTATCAGGTTTTCTTGCTCGTACTTTACTTTAAGCTTTTCAATACTTGGGTGTTTAATTCTTGCACTTTTATTACATTGATTGCTTTTTATTTTTAACACTGTTAGGATAAACATTAGGACCATAATAAATCCTTAAAAACCATCGCATGAACACTTGGCTACTTTAATAACCTTTATGATTCATAATTTGTAACAAATACCACTTGATCACTTAGATGGGCAATTCAATCAAGTTAGAGGTATCAAAAGGGCACTAATAAAAACTATTAGTGTAATAAAGTCCTTGACCCTGAAAAATCTTTGGTTGCATAGGAAGTGAGGCAATTTCTCGTGCCTCACATGGTTTCTAGCCGACCATTATAGGCTAGTGGTGACTCTCGTTTCACATAGAATATTCATTAGCTAAATTAAACTTAAAATGAATTCGAATGTTGTGCGAGGTAAGGGCTTGAGAGAGCTCACGCCTAATAAAGGGCCGTCATCCCGCCTTTTGGGCATTATCTCTAAACTCGTCTTTTTCCTGACACGACCACACGGAAGGGTCACAACACCAGGCATGGCTGCCGGGGACCTACGATCTTGGGCCTAGCCTTGAGGGACCTAAGCCCAGCCATCGAGGAACCGAGATTGGCCTTGATGGACTCAAGCCCCGGTGCTAGTGACTTGGTTGCAAAAGCCAAGCACCTAGGCATGGCCACCATGGACTTGGGCATGGGCATTGGGGTCTTGGGCTCGGCCTTGAGGGACCTAGGCCCAACCTCGATGGATTTGGGCCCTAGCACTAGTGACTTGGGCGTGGGAATCGAATACCCGAGCATGGCCGCTAGAGACTTGGGCACACGTGTCGATGACTTGGGCATGGGTGCCGGGTACCCGGGCATGGCCGCTAGGTACCTAGGCACAGCACCAAGGTCCTATGAATGGTGACCAAGGACCTACCCCTAGCCTTTATGAACTTGGGCACAAGACTTAGGTACCTAAGCATTATCATTAGGGTTTCGAGCATAAGCATTTTGGGATCTTGGGCTTGAACTTGAGGGACTAGGCCCAGCCTTTCTGGATCCAATCCTGGTCATTGTGGAACTAGTCCCAACCTTGATGGACTTAAGCCCGAGAGCTGGATACCCGAGCAAGGCCTTTAGGGACCTGGGCATGGGCATCGAGGTCCCAAGCCCGGTTGCCGAGGAGCAAAGCATGGGCGTCGGGGATCCCATGCCCAAGTGCCTATGTCTTTGGTCCAAGCCTTGTTGTCTAGTCGTATTTTGGACAATGATTTTTTATTTTTAAAAGAGGAAATCATTTTTGAATTTAAGTATATATTTTTCATTGACCATGAAAGAATTTTATGCTCAATCACTATCCTAAACAATCCAAACGCCGGAAAATGAGGAAATTATTTTTCAGACAGATAATTTTGTGTGAAACAAACAGAGCCAAGTGTGCCACAGTTTGGCAAAGAGCAGCTAATCACGAGTCTCATTAGGAGTTAATGCCTGGTGGAGTTAACATGTCTTGTATAATTGGAATTCGAGATTGTGAACTCCGAGAGGGAGTTGCTTCTATTTTCAAACACCGAGCCTTCCCACGGTGAGAGTGCTTCTGCATTTGCGAAGGTTTCAGCCCAGCCTAGAGTAAAAGGCCTTAGGAAGTGTTGCTATCTCCGGGTGTCTTTTTAAGTTCTAGAGTGATGATGTCTTCCATATGGCTTCTGATGCGCTTAGCCTCTAGGCTAGTCGGTAAAACTTCAGATTCCCTGTGGTGTTTTATGGGGGCCTATACCTGCAAAAGTTGTAGCTGTACATCCAACCGACCATGCCAGACTCTTCACTTGGATGGATTGGAAAAGCCCCATCAACCAAATCACGCACACACGCTCTCAATCAATTCTTAACTCTCACAAACAATCGCGAATCACTATTGTTCTGTCTGTACTTCCAATTTTTCTCCCACTCGTGCATCTACTCCACCATTAAGCCTTGAGAAGACCTCGAAATCCTTGCATCCGTGGTGGCCCTCGTCGCCCTTGCATCTACTGTGCTCCCTGTCTTTCTCGTCTGGCATGGAAATTTTTATTTGCTAGAAAAATTGTTGTGAGTTGCCATGGCTGCCTCGGCAAGCTCGAAGCTTTGATCGGCCATGGCTATACGCTACAGCTCCAATGCTGGCGGCGAGCTCCAGACCTGGCTGCTGCGAGCTCAATCTCAAGCGGCCATGGCCGCGAGCTCCAGCGAATCTTGATGTCACCTGCGTGGAGGTCATGCCTTTCAAGGTGAGCTTCTTAAAAAACACCGAGGAGCAAAAGTGTGGGTCAGTCCAATGCTATGCCACAAGTTTGCTTTGGAGCCATCTAATTCTCGAAGGTAGGCCCATCGTGTCATGTGATATTCATAAAGCAACAAGCCCATCATATGGCCCATTAACGAAACCCATGGCTCATGGGCCACAATGGAGGTATGTTTGATTATCCCTCCGAAGTACTAATCCCCTCTTATCCCTTTCTCATTCGTCACCATGAATATCGACCGTCCTAAGTATCGGAGGGTCCCCAGTGATAAAAAGCCCAAAGAATTTTTTTTATTTTTTTTAATGAATTGCCGGCCATGGAGCGCGTCAATCTGGTACTTGCGATTGACTCATGAAATGCAAAATTTGTGCATTAACCATAAAACATTATTACCCAAGGATCCGTTTATTCGAAGGAAAACTATCTCCTAGAAATTGTTTTCCGACTTTTTGGTGTTTGGACGATGGAAAACTAATCAATCAACGAAAACATTTCTCTTGAACTGCAAACGAGTTTACATCGAGGAAAAATGATTCCCCGTCTGGCAAGAAGGAAATCACTATAATTAAACTACCAAACAAATGAAAACTAATCATTTTCCTTGACAATAATTTCCATGGAAATTTTTTTATCTTAACATGAAATTGTCAATGAAACAAATGCACAATATATTTTAATTTAATATTAATAAATCTAAAGATAATTGAATTAAATTGTAAGCTCTACGTAGATCCAGTACTACACCATTGTCCCCCACTGAAACGAACTTGACTCGGGCAATCAGAGTAGAAAATTCCTAAAAAGATTGTGTTGAGCCTTGAGTGCATGTTGAAGAGTTGGTGATTCAAAGATCGATGACAAAATTCTCGATCGTCACTTGTACCCTATGATCAAGAACTCGGATCGTAGCACTGTACATTGCGCAAGCCGTTGTCGGCGTGGCATTTTTTCCTCGCAGTGAAGGTGAAAAGTTTCCTTCTGATTTTGCAAGGCCTGAAGTTATGAAGGGATCGATGAAGTCAAGAAAGAGAAGCACGAGAAACTCATATAAGCTTAGTTCTTCTCAGTGGGGAAGATTGATGTAGAAAGGGAATCCTACTAGATTCTTACATGGTTAGCTTCAAATCTATGATGCAATTTTTTGATATATCTGAAATTATACTGATCAGAGTATCTGGTTTCCTCATTTTATCAACATTCTTGCTTTTATTCATCATAAATAGTAACCTATACTTCATAACTGTTAACTTTTGTCACGATTGAATATTGACGAACTTTCTCTTCTATTCTCTTCTGTCTATTGCCAATCTTGGGGTCTTGTTTTTGCTTCTTCTTCTCTTCCTATTTGTATTCTATGTTAGACAGGTTGTAATTGTAAACAATAGTGCAATTGAACTTATGGACTAGGGTTGGCTAAGTAGAAATGGAATAGCAATTTGTGAATCACATCAACACAGTTAGCGACAGCGATCAAGAGTGGATTTGTAGGAATTGGGTTTTTATGATTTCCCTTGTTTAGGATCAACTAAGGCAAATCAAGTTAGCAAAACCCCAAGATTCAGTTTGACAGTTCAAGCCCATGTGATATAGAAGGCTGTTACCGACCGGAAAATTTTCGGATCCATGGTTTTCTGGGATTGGCAAATTAGTCGCCAATCAGAGGATATTGCTCTCTAGGTCTTCGTCAAGGCAACCCTCTTTCCCCATATCTTTTCATCTAAGTGGTTAATGTTCTCTCCTGCATGATGAAAAAGGCCATGGAGAAAGGAGACATAAAAGGAATAAAATTGAAGAGATCATGTCCCTCATTAACAAACTTATTGTTCGCGGACAACTCTATTTTCTTCCTTGATGGGACTATAAAGGAATGTCAAAACGTAGCAGAGGTTCTGAATCAATATTGCTACACGTACAACCAGGCCATACATCTGAACAAATTGTGAACATTCTTTAGTAGAAAGTGTCCTCAAAGACTCAAGCATAACTTGTTAATGGAACTTTGTGTCCCAGAAATTGTGAAACAGGTAAATATTTGGGGATACCTTCTGATTGGGGTGAATATAAGAAACAAATGTTCGCTTGGGTTTTTGTCATGGGTGTTACGAAGTTGGAGGGTTGGAAAGAACATTTAACGTCAAAGGAATAATAGCGAGAATAGAAAGGTATTACATTAAAGAAAATGGGAGATTTTCAAACTCAGAAAGGATAAAGGTGGTTTGGGCTTTAGAGATTTGGTAACTTTCAATAGAGCAATGCGGAGAAAGCAAGCTTGCCGGTTGGTACAGGATCATTCTTTATGGAGCTACATCTTAAAAGGACTCCACTTCCCGAACTGTGACTTTTGCAGAGCAGGTAGGGGAACTCGACCAAAGTGGGGTGGGTAAAGGCTTCATTTAAGCTGAGAAACTATTAGTCCTTCCGTCATGTGGTCACTGGGAAATGGGGAAAATATCAGAATTAAAGAAGACAAATGGATTTCCAGAGGATCTACCCACCTGGGTGGCGCTGCTGGAACGCGCACTCTTCCTCTCGCAAAAGGTTGAGTGTTCGAATTCCGGGCGCCGCAGGGTGACTTAACCGGTGGCACGTGTGTGGTGGCTAGCACGTGTCGCCCCCAGGGTTTACTCCCCGGCTATTGGCCGTGCGGGGGCTCCTTGGGTTATCAAAAAAAAAAAAAATGGATTTCTAGAGGAGTGATTGGCGGTCCTGCTAACAGAGGAGAACCTCAGAGAGTGGCGGAACTGATTAACCTAGATAACTCAACCTGGACGATATTAGCTTTGAATGAACTGTTTGATGAAGAATTGAAAAATGAAATCCTAGCAATTCCATTGAATACATATGAACAGGAGGACAAATTGGTCTAGACAAACACAAAGTCTAGAGTATATTCAGTGAAAAGTTGGTACAACAAATGCAGGGAGAAAAACGAAAAGCAGTGACAATCCTCTTATCAGACCCCTCGAAGCCTATGGACAAAGATTTGGAGGGCCAATACCAACCCAAAAATGAAGCTCTTCTTATGGAATATATGCCAGGATGCATTACCAACAAAAGCAAACTTATTAAGGAGGAGAATCACCAAAGAGGATACATGTGAGCTGTGCAGTCGACAACCGGAGGCTGTGGAGGATATATTCTTGTTATACCCTTGAGCATGCCAAGTTTGGTAAGACCCCACCCTCCAGATCCTCATCGATAATGACGTGCTCGTTAAAATTGAAGAATGGCTGTTGAATTTCAAGAGTACCACAGCGACCTTTGAGCTTTTAGCAGTTGACTCTTAGACATATATGGAAATCCAGAAACAATTCTACCTTTCGCAAGCAAACTCGAAATCCATGGCATCTCCTGAGTTCGGCTTGGGCCATGCATCAGAATATCGGCAGATGGAATAAATTGGAAAGGAAAAACGACTCTGTTGAAGAAGACTCACCTCAGATCTGATCCTTCGCAGAGGGCACGACGAAAGGAGCGATTAGCTGTGTGCCGTGATCGCAACGTTGCAATTGGTGGACGGATTCTGTGTGTGTAACTTCAGCAGCTCAGGCATAAGCGAGAGCTCTAGTAGAAACTCTAGATTTTCTAAGCACGCGAAGTCTCCAACTCGAGTCAGACACTCTAGTTCTGATAAGAGCAGTGACAGGGGCAGATCATTTTGCTAGGGATGGGAGGTGCTTATCAGTGTAGCTAAGAGGAAGTTAATGGGCTTTGATGATTTATCCATGGCCCATTCAGAAATGCGAACAAGATGGTACATTATTTGGTTAAAGCACATAGAGATAGACGCCTGGCCTTTGTTGGTTGTCCAAACCCCCTGAAGCCCTATGGGCTCTTCTTTGTTCCGATTCTGACTCTTTGTACCCGCGATTATTACCTGAGTAACGAGCAATACTTTTTTTCTGACAAACAACAAGGATAATGCTCTCGAACATTTTTAAATAACCGAGGGAGATCAATTGGCAGCCAATAGATCGAGTTCTTAGAATGGCTGGCTGGGAGCGGAAAGGCCTGTGCCATCCTCAGCTTACCACTGTTTGGGGCGAATAAGAACTCATACAGGAAGGGTTGTACAGGCACCGCCCATCCCCATTGTGGGGTGATTGAAGAATGGTAAAGGGTTGGGTTATGTCACCGGAGAAAAGGGAACTAAAAGTGCCATAACTAGAAGCATACTTCAATGTCAAAATTTTTTGGGCGATCACTTCTGTGCTCCCATCGGTGGAAAAACGATTATTTATATATCTCTGGCGATTCTTATAATGTGACTTTTTAAATTAAATTTTGACCTCGACATAGCTTTTTTTTTTTTTTAAATTGAAGTTCAACGCGGAAAATTTTTTCATTCAACATAGCAAAGTGAATGACCGCACTTTATTAAAGTTGGGGAAAACTCTCACTCTCTAGCTAAAATAGCAAAGCTCTATTTTCTCGATGGAGATACAGAGCTCTTTGTCTGAGCCTCTAGTTTGCATTCATGATGCTCCAAATCTTGTTCGTTGCCATTTGGGATGACAAAATCCAAAGAATGGGCGAAGAAGGGATCACTTCTTCACACTTGGAGGAGGAGGAGGAGGCCTTGAAGTGAAGAAGACAAGGCCGGTGAGACACATCGGTTGAATCCGCATCCCTGCAGGACTTCGAGGAGAGCTATGATGCGCTAGACCTGAATTGAAAAGAGGGCCATGACGAAGGCATGGACCGATTCCTGAAGCTGTTGATCACGAACAAATGTTTCGTGCTTGAGATCTTGAGGACAAAGTTATAGTTGATGGGTGATATATGTGCCCAACGACCCCATCTTCATCTTACCATGAGAAGCTTTACATAATATCTCTTTGCTTGTTTTACTTCAAGAATCACCTTGAACTAGAACAACAATCACTCAATTCTTTTACTTTTTGTGCAAAAGGAAAAAAATAATAGAGACTAGCATAAGCTGCAATACCTTGGGTTTTTTTGACGTGTATATAGAGTCCTACAAGATCGTCCTAACTTGGAGGAAGATTTTTCATCCAAATCACACTTGCCCTCATCCTTCCTGTTTGCTTCATCCTTCTTTTCCACTCCAAGGTCTCACAACTCCTCTTCTTCAATGACCTCGACTTTACTTCTTTTGGGGTTCTTGCTCTCTCCTGCAACTGATCACATACAATTTTACTTGTAATTTCAATGGATGAGGGTTAGGATTTGTTTCTTGGCTCTAATTTAGCCTCAATTTGTCAATTTGGAGAAAAGAACAAGGGCCAATGACATTTTTTTTTGCCTATTGAAATTCTCCGACAGCCAAGTTAGCTGATTTATAATAAATTATTGCCACATTGGATTTTTTGGTTAAGAAAATCGCCGATGTCACTTAAATGGATGTTTTTTTTATCAAGTGACACTCAAGTGATTGCTCAAAAAGTTTTGGCAATGAAGCAAATACCGTACAAAAATTTTGACATTTTTGGTGCTCTTTTCTTTATATTATGGTGTAGTAAATTTCTTTGTGAGGATTGCAAAACATTTTAAGGAATTGAAGATTTGAGTCTATTTTTGTCTAAATGATGCTAAGATGTTACGATTGTATCAACTTCATCGAGCAATCCGTGACTAAGATGAACCCTCAGATTGTTGGAAAAAGTATAACCTTGAAATATCATGTACTGCTCACATCATGCAATGCAATGGAATGTGTTTGGGTTAAGAAAAGGACAACCCGTTGGGCAATCATGATGGGGTAACACTTTTGAGTTTTATGGGCTTGAAGTACTACTTTTGTCCTCAAATAATATATTGGGCTTATGCCCAAATTGAACTTTTGAAATGAAGGTATATATATATACACACACTCTCTTGTGTGACGGGAAAAGCCATCTCATAGTGGTCCGGTGGAGATCATGGGGAAAATTATCAAAAAAGTCCTAAACCTATTGTACGGAAGCCAATTCAGTCCTAAACCTTTCAATTTTGTCAATTCAGTCCTAAACCTTTTTAAAATTTGCCAATTCAGTCCTTCCGGCAAATTTACCCCGGAAAATGCTTACGTGGATGTCTAGTCAGCTCTAGCCATCCTACGTGGCCGGACCGGCGGGAGGCCGGCGCTGACTTGGTCACCGGAGATAAAACTACGCGTTTTCTACAATTAAAAAAAGAAAGAGTTTGGAGTTGTCATCTGCTTGGAACCCTCGTGTCTTGCCCCAAAGTGAACGCTCACCCCAATCCTCTCCAATTCGAAGAACCCTAACACAAATCGATTCCATCTCAAGTCGAATCGAACGATTTCTCGCAAGCCGCATCGTTCTTTCGTCAAATCGGCTCCTCCAATCCTGCGTTCGCTCGTCAAAATTGAAGACCTGATTCACCCACAACACCCGATTTGACCTCCGGATTTCGTAGCGAACGCGACAAGGTGTGTGGTCCTGATTTTCACCCACAACACCCGATTCGACCTTCGGATTTTGCAGCGAACGCGACAAGGTGTGTGGTCCCGATTTTCACCCACAACACCCGATTCGACCTCTGAATTCTGCAGCAAACGCGACAAGGTGTGTGGTCCCGCTTTTCTTGTGTTGTCGACACTTAGCGAACACAATATAAAGGTGCGTTTTCATGCTCCCAAACGCGACACAAAGGTTCATTGTCTTCACTTGTTGTCGGTACTTGACGAACATGATTGTCTTCACGCAAAACCCCCGATGGCCATCTGAAACTAATTTCTACGTATGTATGCACACAAAACGATATTTGGATGCAAAATAGTCCACGTAGCATGTTTGTGGCAAATTTTGTTGCGACAGATTTATTAATTTCTTTTGTGTGTTGTAACTTTGGGTTTTATTTTGACTGCACGGAATGTTTGTGGCAAAATAGTCTACACAGAATGTTGTTACTTTGGGTTCTGTTTTGACTACACAAAATAGTCTACATAGAATGTTTGTGGCAAAATAGTCTACGCAGAATGTTTGTGGCAAATTTTGTTTCTACACAGAATGTTTGTGGCAAATTCTATTTTGATTGAACTTGCCTTAGGTGGGTTGTTCTTTTGTTATTAAAAGCCATGGGAAGTAGCATCAATGTACTGAGGTGGGTTGTTCTTTTAGGAATTTCGCTTGAGTAAGGTCACGTGAATTTTAGCCTCTTGAAACTTTGAACACGATTATGGATGGACTAACCGTGACTTCTGTTTAGCCAAATTGACAGTAAGAAGACTTTGCCTCGAAATGTCACAGGAGGCACAAAAGATTTAATGAAGTAGATGGGAATTCTATTAGAGCTTCTGAAACCTGCACCAAATATTCGTTCAATGACTTTACTAGACAATATGTATCGTTATATAAGTTTGCCTGCGCAAAAATTTTACTTCAGTTTCCTATTTTTTTAGTTAGCATTTGTCTTGCTCTAGTTTAAGTTCTTCTCACAAGGAGTGTCAAGAGATTTGATAATCAAGCACAATGACAAATTTCTTTGTGCTAATGCTTATCTTCACATGTTATTATATTGACCCTCAATTATGTTCAGTTAACTAACTATAATATACGTTGTCATTTTGTATAGGGTCGAGATGGACAACTAGTCAACTTTGGTTTGTCTTGTTAGAGGTGCTGGTCAGGGTGCTGGTCAAAGTAAGGGCATTGGTGGAGGTGCCAGTGAGGGTGTTGGCCAAGGCGAGGGCATTGGTGAGGGTGCCGTTGAGGGTATTGGTTTGGATTGTAATTTCTCAGTTGATAAGGGTGATGGTGCTACATTAAAGAGTAATGAATTTATGATGGATGATTTAGATGTATCGGTAGATAATATTGAAATTGATTCAGACAATGAATACTCATCTAATCTAGTTGATGCAATATTCTCGACTGATGATGAGGATAATGATGATGAGGAACTTGTAGAAGGAAGGAAGAACATCAAGGAGTTCCACAAGAGGGTTACAAAGGGTTGGATTATAGCGGAACCACTCACGGAAGTTGTACCATCCCAACAATCTATAAGAGAATCATCTAATCGCGAACAATCTGATGTGGTTATTGCTGAAGGTGGTTACCAAACAGACTATTATGAAACAGATGGAGATGAGAGTTTAAGTTCTGATGTAGAGCGAGAAGATAGTAATGTGACAAGAAGGAGAAGTAGGTTTCCAATATATGATCCTGATAGTGTAGTGCCTTTTTTTTCTACGTCTATAAAGTTTGATGATAGTAGGCAATTTAAAGATGCTCTCATAAAGTACTTAATAGCCGAGCGTAGAGAGATAAAATTTGTCAAGAATGAAAAGAAATTTGTTAGAGCAAAATGTGTAGATGAAAATTGTGCTTGGAGGATTTCTGCATCTTTGGATGGTAGAACTGGGTCATTCCATGTGAAGACCTACCACGAACAACATTCATGTAGCATCGGCTTTAATAATAAGAGGATCACGAGTTCTTGGTTGGCAAAGCACTACCTTAGTACAATTAGAGTAATGCCAACCATGAAAACCAGTGCTTTGAAGGAGCTTATTAAGGATCGGTTGGGCTTAAATGTAAGTATGAATCAGTGTACAAAGGCTAAGTTGCTTGCCTTCACTGTTTTGATGGGAAACTATGAGAAAGAATATGCAAAGTTGTGGGATTATACAGAGGAGCTTAGGGAAACAAATCTTGGGAGTAGTGTTATACTGAAGGTTGAGAAGCCTGAAATGCATTCTAAAGCATTCTTTGACAGAATGTATATCTGTTTTGCTGCATGCAAAAAAGGTTTCCTTGATGGATGTAGGAAAATGATAGGGTTAGATAGTTGTTTCTTAAAAGGAATTTGTAAAGGGGAGATCTTGTGTGCCATTGGAAGGGATGCAAATGATCAAATGTTTCCAATTGCATGGGCAGTTGTCAAAGTTAAGAGTGGAGACACCTGGAATTGGTTCTTGACACAGTTGATATGGGACCTCAACATTATAAACACATATGGACGAGGTTGGGTCACAATTAGTGATAAGCAAAAGGTAAGTTCCTTATTTGTTTTTTATTGTCTTAAATAATCATACTTGTAGTATGCTATTTTGATTGGAATCATATTTTGTAGGGTCTTCTACAAGCTGTGGCAGAGTTGTTGCCTGCAGCTGAGCATAGAATGTGTGCTAGACACATTTATGCTAAATGGGGCAATAAGTATAAGGGACTACAAATGCAAAGATTGTTTTGGCAGTGTGCTAAGAGTAGTACCATGGTAGAGTATGATGAACATGCTCAAGCATTGAAGAAAATTAGTCCTGCTGCATATCACGACTTAGTTAAAACGGAGCCAAAGCATTGGTCAAGGGCTTTCTTCACCACTAAGGTCAAATGTGATATAGTTGACAACAACTTATGTGAGGCATTCAACGGAAGAATCGTAGATGCCAGGTGTAAGTCCATTTATAGCATGTTAGAGGAGCTGAGGATAATGATAATGACAAGGATGCACACACAAAAGGATGCATGTGCTCGATGGAGGAGAGACCGTGGTCCAAGAATCGTAAAAAAGTTGGAAGAAAAAAGACTTGTTGCGACTTGCTTTCAAGTGATATGGAATGGTGATAATGGATATGAGGTGATGGAAAATGGTGAGAAGTACGTGATCGATGTATTCAAGAGAGACTGTACTTGCAGGAGGTGGCAGCTTACTGGCATCCCTTGTCCCCATGCCATTTCTGCTTTAAATCATAGGCATGAGGATGCATATGATTATGTCGATGTATGTTACAAGAAGGAGAAGTTCTTAGCTGCATATCAGAACATGCTTATGCCAGTTCGAGGAGAGAGATTTTGGAAAAAAACTAGTAATGAGGCACCTGAACCACTTCCAGCTAGGGTGAAGCCTGGCAGACGTAAACATAAAAGATTAAGGGAGGAAGGTGAGGTGGCAAGTGGAACTCGGATGTCAAGGAGAGGAATGAAGATGACTTGTCAAACTTGCAAGAAAATGGGACATAATAGTTTGACATGTCCAGTTAGGAAGGCTAGGTCTACCGCTTCACAAACACACTTTTCAAGGCAAAAACTTTCGATAAGTGCATACATTTTCATGATGCCATGCTTGCTTCAGGGATAAAACCTTAGATGAATTTTCTCTTTCTAGGTTTAGAGACATATAGGCGAAGGTGCAAGCGACGTTGTTGGTGGGACACCAATTGCTGATGGTGCGCCTGGGACACCTATTTGTGGGACTGTGAGTAGTGTTCCGATAGATTTTCAATTTTACTAGCAAAGAATTTCTATTTCCATGGTGTCATGCTTGCTTTGTCAATAAAACCTTAAGTGAATATTACTCTTTCTAGGTTCAAAGGCATACGGGCGAAGGTGCAAGTGGTAGTGTTGGTGGAGCACCAATAGATGGTGTTGCTCCTAAGACGCCAGTCCACGAAACTGTGAGTAGCATTCTATTAAATTTTCATTTTGATTAGAAATTTTTTATTAACTAATGAAATTTAATGATGTTGGGCAAGATTACAAGTTTCGCACATGGCAAGAGACAGAGTTGATGTACAAACACATGTTGAATCAACATCAAAAGCAACTGCTGTTGAAGTTCCAGTTAAAGCAAGAGGCCCATCAAGAAAGAAGAAAAATAGTGACAAGAAGCAAGTCCAACCTACAAGAAAAAGTGATAGGAAGTAGTATTATGGTTGTGTTCTTTTTTTTTGTTGCTATTGGGTTCAATGAAGTATCGTTGTGGCTGTCTTATCTTTTTTTTGTCACTCAGAGGTTTAGTGAAGTAGTGTGGTGGTTCTCTTTTTGTTTGTCGATGATAGGTTTGTTCAGTGAAGTAGCATTGCAGGTTTTAGTTTTTTTTTTTTGGCTCGATGATGGCTCATTGACTTGGTTGGGGATTGGTGAAGTACTGTGCTTGTACTCTCCTTTATTGCAATGAAATGTGCTTGTGCATTCTGGTAAATTTGTTTATCTGTTGTTACTCTTACTGATTGTTGCATAAATGATGACAAGTCAAATAAATGCTTAAGTTGAAGCAGGTGTCTGGGATAGTTAATGTTCAACTTATTTGTTTTTGCATTGGTCACTGTTCAGCTAGGAAGATAAGTAATCTGAGCACATGAAGACTGCTCCGATTAATGGCAAGGAACATGACAAAGTTAGTGGGCATTAGTTTTTGAAAATGGATTGCAAATTGGATTCCAAAATGGCATGTCCATGAGAGCTGAACCTTTGTTACAAGCTAAAGCAACATCAATGGAGCTTCAATATACCAAATAGAGCACAATCTCAAATGCATATCATTAGACAATTAGCAACCTCTCTCTTCACACCACAAACATTTTCAAATTTAGTTTCGGCAACAGCCTCTATTATTCTAACAGTAAAACCAACTACAATAAGATCTCAACCTCGCAAAACTTTGATTTTGAGACTCCCAACCGCAGTGGATACATCCATTCCAAGCCAAATCTGAGCCGTTTCCCATAGTAAGTTTACATAACTTTGTTTGTTAAAGTCAATATTAATTTTCTTTTTGTACCTTTTTAGTCCAACTAATGGGCATCTAACATCTTCAGCCACAGAAGCTTTGATCAAGTTAGTATAGCTAATTCAACCCAAGTTGCTTGCTTTTGTGGGATAATCTATTAATCTTTTCCTTGTCATTGTGGGTTATTCATATATCAGAATGAATGCAAGACAGTTTTCAATGGCATATAGGATAACAGAAAGTTAAAATTCCCTAGCCATGAGATTTCCCTAGCTCTTTTCCTAATTTAAGCAACATTTGTTCTAGACAGGAAATTGAACTATTAAAAATCCAAATATTATAAAGAACATTGCCACATATTCAGACAGGATATGTGCTTTTCACACTGAAAAAAAATCTTCACTTCATTCATCCCACAAACAAAGTGCACATACATGTAAAAAAGATGCCGACAAATATAAAACATGTTCAGAATAACACATTCTATGCAAAACTCATGGCATCCTTCACCTTCAAATTTTAAAATAACATGCGAGCTAATATTAATATAAACACTAACAACACAACCAATATTATCTTCAATCTACAATTTTCTTGTTTCAGATGTTTTAATTGTGCTTTGAGAGCCTTGACTTCGGCGTCCAGCGAGCAGCCATCATCCTCACTACAGGTTGACATTAGTTCTTGCTCGACATTGCTCTGGTGAAAACTTTTCAACACACTTCTTGCCGATTGGCTGATTTCCCCATCAACCCAAATAAAAAAACTGCAACTGTCTCTTTTGTTGTTATGGTTGTATCTTGGGTAGCCATAGTATCTTCTTCCCCGATTGTCCTTCGTCTTTGCTGTTCATAGTGGAGATTTGAGGCCACAGTAACAAAAAATGGATGTATCATTGTTGATTGGAGGGACCAACGCCATCGGTTGTGATGAATAGGCTGATCTCTTCATGAATTCACTAATCTCTTCTTGCGATGACACCTCGCTATTAGTTATAGTACAATTGCTATTTATGCTTTCAAAATTACTACTGGAGTTTCCTTTTGTGATTCTGCCATTTGCAAGGGAAAAAGTGAGGATAGCATAAGATTTAAGAGAATCCAAAAAGACACTTCCAATGGTCAAGACAATGAGCAAATATGATGGACAGATGAATAGATACAAATCAGATGAACTCTTCCAGTAGGAGCACTTCCAATCTGAACAGATTCATGCTACGAACATAGAAAAATTTAGCAGAGAGAACATATGGTACCTGAGCTAATTGCACCTGGACAATCAAAAGGTCATCCTTGACAATGAATGAAAGGAACTAGAACATCCAATGGGAAATGCTTAAGAAGCCGTGGATCTATAATTTTCTAGGAAATCATCAAGAAAACTCTTAGAACATAATGAGGAGAGGGTTACAATAGCATTTGATAGTTAAATTGGCTAAATTGATTGTACTACCTATCTGAAAGAACCTCCTAATGATGGTCGGTGTAGTTTTAACTCTCAATTGTGCCACGTCTATCTATCTCCTTTCTTTTGGTTTAAGTGAAGAGCTTACTAACAAAGCCTGCCATGCACAATGATCAAACCACTTACTTTCCAATCTATGAATGTCATTCTCAAGTTCACCACTGAGGGCCTTACCATTTGAACTTGCACTCTCTAGACTCCTCAAGCTTGGCTAGATAACTATAGAGGCATGGTTGTGAAAAGATTTTCTTAGATCTATTGTCTTGTGTCAGGAAAGCATGAATTGTTTCCTACATTTGCAACTAGTGGAGAGGCTAGACTTGAAATAGCAACACGATCACTATTTCCTGATTTTGCAACCATTAGTTGTAGTAAATCCAACCTCTCTGTGTGGCCTTCACCACCAAATACTTCAATGGTTGTTTGAAGAGTCCTACAAAGCCATGTTAATAAGAACTGCAAGAATCAAACATCTAATAGAAGCATGACAAGGGAAATAGAATATTTGCTTCCCCAAAGTATATGATGAATAGATATCACATGCTTTACATAACTATAGGCAAAGTTAACTTAAACTAGAACAAGCCAAATGCCGACCCAAAGAAAAGGACACTGAAGTAAAGTTGTTGCACAATCCAACTTATACAGCACTATGTATTGTCTAGTGAACCATTGAAAGAATTATTTGGTGCAGGTTTCAAAAGCTCTAAAAAAATGCCAATGTACTTCATTCAATCTTTTGTGCTTGCCATGACATTTCAAAGCAAAGTCTAATTCCAGTCAATGTGCCTAAACAGAAGTCACATTTAGTCAATCTATAACCTTGCTCAAAGTTTCAGGAGGCTAAATTCCAAGTGACACTACTCAAATAAAATTCCTAAAAGAACAACCCACCTCAGTACATCAATGCTACTTCCCATGGCTTTTGATACCAAAGAACAACCCAGCTCAAGCTAAAATTCAGTGGTGAACCCATCCCAACTAGTAGATCTCGAGACAAAACCCAAAGAACCCATAGCAAGCTGATCTCGACACAGACCCACAACAGGCAGTAATAGCATTACCAACAGTTCCAGCATACAAAAGAATTCATAAATCTTTGTGTCGCATTTGGGAGCATGAAAACGCACCTTTATATTGTGTTCGCTGAGTGCCGACAACACAAGAAAATCGGGACCACACACCTTGTCGCGTTCGCTGCAGAATCCGGAGGTCGAATCGGGTGTTGTGGGTGATAATCGGGACCACACACCTTGTTGCGTTCGCTGTAGAATTCGAAGGTCGAATCGGGTGTTGTGGGTGAATCAAGTCTTCAATTTTGACGAGCGAACGCAGGATTGGAGGAGCCGATTTGATGAAAGAATGATGCGGCTTGCGAGAAATCGTTCGATTCGACTTGAGATGGAATCGATTTGTGTTAGGGTTCTTCGAATTGGAGAGAGGATTGGGGTGAGCGTTCACTTTGGGGCAAGACGCGAATGTTCCAAGCAGATGACAACTCCAAACTCTTTCTTTTTTTAATTGCAGAAAACGCGTTGTTTTTATCTCCGGTGACCAAGCCAGCGCCGGCCTCCCGCCGGTCCGGCCACGTAGGATGGCTAGAGTTGACTGGACATCCACGTAAGCATTTTCTGGGGTAAATTTGTCGGAAGGACTGAATTGGCAAATTTTAAAAAGGTTTAGGACTGAATTGATAAAATTGAAAGGTTTAGAACTGAATTGGCCGTCGTACAATAAGTTTAGGACTTTTTTGATAATTTTCTGGGAGATCATGCAACTCAGTGAACTTCCAAGCTAAATATTCTATGGCCGGAGAATTGGTTACTCTCTCGAAGCTCCATCGGTACCTCAACCGATTGTTATCCCTCAATTGGCCTAGCCTCTTATATGGGATGATCGTCGGAGAAGACTCCTTTATAACAAGTACTTTTTACTTAATTTCGAGGGGAATGATGACCTCCGTTAGATGATGTCTATTATAGACACCTAAGTCATGGTGGAGCACCATGTGAAGGCGGCATTGGTCGATGATGGCTTTCATCTGTGTTCCATTCTTGTGCAATTTGTAGAAATTTGGGGGCTTAGTAATGCCTAAAGAAAGTAGCCACCCTGATCGATTACTCTCACCCTTTTTCCTCTTCAAAAAGAGAGTAATCAAGGCTAGTAATATAGCACTGATGTTATCTATCCGAAAAAAATTTAGATATGTCCTTGCATTTTAAAAAAAGTATCCCGTTTCGAAATATGTTGTGCAATAAAAGAGAAGATTGCACAATCGGATAAAGCAAATTCCCCTATCATGCTGTCATTCTTGTTTCCCAGGCCCAACATCTCGACCGGTACTTGGAGCTCCATAAACAAGGGAGGGAAGCATAACTCCTTGTTGATGGCCCAATGCCTTTACCCAAGAGTTCATTTGAATATGAATTTAGAACTGAGTCCAAGTTTGAGATTACAAATTATCAATACAACTTACAAGGTAGAGTAGATTTTCCCCTATGTCAAGCTAAAAAGATTTATATTTTAGTTCCGACTTGAACTAGCATTGGGATAGTCATGCTGTAACAACTCGGATTTCATTTAACTTTCGCCGCACACTCTTATCTTAAGATTTCGATCTCCTGTTCTCTCCAATCTAGACAAACTTGCAAAACGCTGCTGGTGAGTTAGTCTCATTGCTAAGAAAGCATATAACCTACTCAATAAGTGTTGAGGAAAACTCCTATTAATTTTGAAGTTGACAAAATCTTCCATGTTATTATAAATTTGATACTTATTCTGAACTAATTTATTCCAGGTATGTATATTCTGGAAGCTCAGAAGGAAGTTTTTCAGACTTTACAAGCTGGTAAATACCTTATTGAAGACCTACATAATCTTAGTTCTGAGATTTAGACAAAGAAATTATTCAGAAGTAGATGCAAAAGTTCTTCAGTCACAGACGCAGAAGTTCTTCAGATGCAGATGCAAAATTTCTTCAGACGCAGAATTCAGAACGAAACATAACAGCTAGTGATCTGATATAGATTTCACAGAAAGAAAGTTTTGATTGTTTCAATCTAAGGCTATAATTGATTGACAATCAAATACTACGACAAGTATGCATTACAACGGATAAAGTTCTACTTATGGAAATCAAGATTCTGATTGTATGGGCGACAAGAATCAGCGGGATTCAGAATCTGTCATCTAACGGCTACTCAATCCTTATTATACAAATCTGTCCAAAGTGAAGATTGGAAGATGATCCTCTAAAAGTTGTCCAACGGCTAATTTGGAAGTAGAGGAGTATTTAAAGAGATCAACGAGCAGCAGAAGGAAGTACAGAATTAAGAATCAACAAGTCCAAAGTCTGAACATACTCTGATCATTTGTCTTGTCTTTCTGAGCTAAAAATTAAGATCTTGAGGGATACTTTGTAAGGGTGATTGTGTGAGATAGAGAGTCCTATCATACACAAGAGTGCTGTCACTCAGAATCTGTAAATTCCTCTTGATTACATAGTGAAATCCAGCCGGTAGGCTGTCAGTGTGGGAGAGTGTACGTAAGCTTACTATAAGCCAAACCACTATAAACTTGTGTGCAGTTTTTCTATCCCTTATCTCTTAATTTACATGCTGCACATCGAGAACACCATCTATATAATCTATTTTGAATCTGAAGTTTATTCAGATTCAGTTGTGATTTTTCATTTCCGCATAATTTGACAAAAATTATTTAAGATAACCTATTCACCCCCCTCTAGGTGATTTTTGCTAGCTACATTAATAAGTAATGCACCACCTCAACAATACTTAGTCACACAAGCTCTTGGTCACAACTCACAGGCTTGTACATGGTCCTCAAGTCAAAATTTGTCTTCCAAATAGAGTTGAGCTCGACCCTGTCATTGGAATCCTGGTTAGAAAATCAAGCTCGATCTCTGAAACCGAAGCTTATGGTGTTGCTAATGAAGGGTTTAGTTTTCAGATTATCAATAGTGTTCATGAAATATATTATGGTGACTGAAGTCAACTTGATCCTATCCCTGCTTGTCTTTGGGTTGAGCTTGACTACTAACCATAGAAGCTTTCGACAATTCTAGTGGCTTATCAACCCTGGACCCCAGAAAAATCGTTTCTGACTGTACTGGATTATCTTTTGCTTGAACAGTCAAATATATAACGACGATCAAGAGGACCGTCACTTGAACAGTAACAATCTTCACGGTTCTTTCTAATACGAATTTCTCGCAGCCACTGCCCTTTTTCTTTTCTTTTCCTTTCTTTTGGCTGAGTCAGATGAGTTTGATGGCATTATGCACTGAAACAATGGAAGGACGGTGAGGACTATTTTGGATTGCAAATAAGACATGATATGACACATGCTGTAAGATCAATAACATCAGTGGTTTTATTTTTGAATGCATCACAAACCCGGGGGGAATCCTCGATATGTGTAAAGGCCTTCGGGTGGAAATTATTGAGTCGAATGTGGACCTCCCATATTGAATAAAAGTACAAATGCTAGTTTTGCTTATATAGGCCCTAGAGAGATTAGCGTTCTGGTGTCCTGTACCTTTACACCCCCACCAGCATTCCCACGAAGGGAACATCTTTAAACAGGAAAAAATTATTTGGAGCACGGATCTCTCTCTCTCTCTCACACACACGCAACCACACCAACCCCGATCCAAAATTCGCTGTAATGGACCATGAGAACTAGGTCGATACCTTCACCAACGTTTTTGTGGAAGCTAGTATAGTGTAAGTCTTAAAATAAGAACTAATTCTCCACGTGTAACGTGTGCCTAATAATATTGAAACCTAAACAGTTCACAAGGCCTTATCACTCTTATGACATAGGCTTTGATACCAACTTTGTAACGATCCAAACCCAAGATTCGTCATAATGAACCTTGAGAATAAGCTGATAACTTCATAAAGGTTCCTACGGAAGCAAGTATAACAGCCCGTTTAAATGCAACAACTACTCTTCCATTGAAAACTAGTACCTCGTGATATCAAGACTTCAATAGCTCACATAACCTTATCATTCCGATAATAGAAAAATTATCCAAAAAGTCCTAAATCTATTGTACGATGGCCAATTGAGTCATAAACCTTACAATTATACCAATTGAGTCATGAACTTTTTGATTATTTAATCTTAAACATTTTAACGAATTGCAATGAAGTCCTTTTCGCTAATTTTGGTTGAAAATCGCTGACGTGATGGTCCAGTCAGCATCGAAAGTCTAATTAATAAACAAATGCCAAAAAATGTAAGTACTTTCATTTCCATTTTGTTATGCTTGCTTGGTGAGAAAGACTGTATATTAATATTGTGCAAGTAGCAATACTTGTTGTTCTGCTAGTGTAAATGTAAGTGTTGTTGGTGCCACACTTATTGCCAGTGCTACTATTGGGACACCAATATCTGATGCTGCTGGTGGTACAACAATTGCGGGTGGGACCATGTTGAGGCCTGTTCATGGGACTGTAAGTAACGATTTTATTTGAATTTTGCTTTTTACTTGCTTTCTTGGTTACTAATGAAATCTAGTCGTGTCATGGTAAGAGTACAAGTACTAGACAGGGCAAGATGCAGAGTTGATGATCATGCAAGCCACACCCACACCGGAAAAATTACCAAAATAGTCCAAAATTGGCCGTTTTAGTCCATTAAGCCAATTTTGACTGACCAACACCGGTGTGGACATTGGCCGGGGCTAGGGCTGGCGAGGCCTCGTCAGCAACTGGTGAGGCTTACCCTTGCCAACACTGGCGAGGGAGATTGCCATTGCGGGCAAGCTCAACCTCGCCCAGATCTGGCGAGGTCGAGCCTCACCATGGCTGAGTGAGAGAGCTCGTCAGATCTGGACGAGGTTGAGCCTCGCCATGGCTGGGTGAGGCTCGACCTCTCCCGCGATGATGAGGGCGAGGGTGAGGCTAGCCCTCGCCGGCCCTAGCCTCTAGTTGGTCTAGTGACCGGCCGGGGGAAGAAGGAAAGAAAAGAAAAAAGGAAAGAGAAAGGAAAAAAATAAAAATATATTATAAAATTTGCTACGATAGCATTGGCCAGCCGCTCGGCGTCCACGTTAGTACCGGCCAGCCAAAATTGGCCAGATGAACTGAAACAATACAATTACAAAAGATTTAGAACTGAATTAATAAAAAAAAAGATTTATGACTGAATTGACATAATTATAATAGATTTATAATTGATTTGGTAATTTTTCCTACCCACACCGCAACAAAGAACTTACCTTTAGGCCCGCGGAGCGGTATTGCCTAACATGTTAGAGAAAGGACAAGAAATTAAGCAACGGTAAAACAACCACCTGTTGAAGCAGCATCACTTGCTGCAGTCAAGAAAGAAGAAAAATTATGATAGCAACCAAGTCTGTTCTACAAGTAGAAGTGACGGGCTTACGAATGTATTTAAAGCCCCAACTAGAGGAGAACTGACACCATGCATCTAGATTCACTTGGGGGGTGGGGTAGATAATGCATTTATGTTGTATTGCTTGCAAATGTTGCTAACACGACTTTTTTTTTTTGTAGTCCCTCTCTTATTGCAATAAAATATGCTTTCTGCTTTCTCTGTTTGCCTTTCTTTTCCATTTGATTCACAACATTGTATGTTTTTTTTTTGGTCGAAAACATTGTATTTTTATTTGTTTATACTGACCTACAGGAGATTGGGACTTTCAAGAAACCGTACTTATTTTTATCATCCTTAGGAACTGTTAGAGCTCTATAGAGCTTGTCACAGTAGTGCTTGTTAATCTGATATGTCTTCCATTGGCTCCGTCCCAGTTTAACGACTTTAGTGTATCTCTTTGTGTTGCCATCGACCCTGTCCCAACCTTAAGACTTCAGTATATCTCTCTGTGTTTGTAAATAGAGGAGTAGGCTATGATAGATTGTTTTCTTAATTGAAAGTTTCTTGATCAGGGATTACTAGAAGCCAGCCCACCTTAAGACTCGAGGGAAGTCCATTGAGAAGGTATGCTGTACTTTGCCATTTTTCTTACTTAGGACCTTGGCTTGAGATTTCAGTTCATAATGCTGTCCCAACTATCATGCACATAAACGGCAACCCATTCTGCATCTCATATTGCAGATTGCAAAAATATCTCTATCTGCATCTCATGTCAGATAAGGACGTTATTACCAGTCAAATTTCGGACGATCTGTTTTTATACCAATAAAAGGTCTAGAGCCCAAAACCATATCTAAAGGTCTTAGAATCAGATAGAACTGATCTCCATGTATGATAAATTAATTTTTTTTAAAATGTTAAATCACCAAAACAATGTCCGGTTCATAGACCCGAGCCTTTAGCCTTAATATGGGCAAAAACTTCTGGTCCATGATTTTTTTGCTATGTACTGCAGCAATGTATGTCTTGTTGGAAAGCTCTCATCACAAGCTTTTTTCGGGTGCGAAGATCACACGAATTGGTCATTAGATGCAAAAGAAGCGAGACCCGAAACATATAAGCCCTGACCTGAGGGGGGCAAGCCTCATGACAAGGCGGCCATGCCTCGACTAGTAGCGTGCCTCCTTGCATAGAAATAGGCGCCCTTCTTCACTTTGAGATCATGATATTGATGAGTGTTTTCCTTTCTCTCGCTCTCTTGAAACTCTCTCATTTTAAAGTGGTTATTGCATTTCTCTCTTTCCGTGTGTTTTCTCGTGTTTGTAGGTGTCCGTGGGCTCCTCACCTAGAGGTAACTCTCTCATTCGGTTTGGAATTTCGGAATCGACTCTCGAGGCCTATAATACGTGGTGGTGCATTAAAAAGACCTCTTTTATCTGTGAGCCAACCATAGGTCATATACCGAAGGAAATGGGTTCGTGTGTGGCTATGGCAATGAGACTGGATGTCAAAAGCTAATATACATAGCAATTTGAACCCATGAACTGAGGCCGCACGCATGTATATATTAGTATCATGATTTTGAATTGAAATACATGATTCTGTCTTGACTTGGCAGAAAGGAAGATGTGCGTTTCTAAATGAACGTTACCTTGTCCGAGTAAAGCGGCAAATTGATAAGAGAACGCTCCTCGCGTGGTGTCAATTGCATATCTGGTTTTGAATTCAATTTGCCATGTCATATTTCTTGTGAATATTATCAGGTCATGTCATTTCATTATTGGATTTTGAAACCTTATTTTCATGTCATATTGAATGTGATCATTGTCATGTCATTTTATCATCCACCATATCATGCCGCATGTCATTATTGCAATGTGATGCAATGCGTGTTTGAGATTTAATCTTCACATGTCATGTCATGTTATTTTATTATCATGTTTTGAACATGATTAGCCATGACATATTGCACATGAACATTATCATGTCATGGGGTTGCTAAACTTTGGGTTCAAGTTTGTTTTTTTTTTTTGGTTCGTCAGACTTGTATGTGAGTGGCATGCATGTGTCATGGACCAGAGGTTTCAAGACTCGACTGATCGAAGAGATAGCCTAGATGATTGGCAAGACTTGAAGTGTCTTGGGCTCTTGGGGTTTCACGAGGATTCAAAAATATTCCTAAGGATGCTATGGGAAATATATATTTGTATATAAGATGATGCTAGTCTTGTATTTAATAAGATAGACGTTAGTTGGGGAGAGTGGATCTCTAAGGGACGATTAATGATAGTAATTGAAAGGCCTCATATATAAATAGGGGCATTATTTCCCTCATTTGTATTATCCAACATTCGAGTAATATAAGTTCATTCTTTTCTATAATTTTTCTCTCTAAACACTTTCTCTCTTTATGATCTGAGTGGGTTAATGAGTGATACATCAAGGAAGGTTGAGCTATGGTGTCCAAGTAAGAGTCAAAGGAAGCTTAAGTGCCGCATGATTTGCGATCTTGAGGTTCGGCGTGACACATGCCTGTCACTCACCAAATAGGGACTACTTGTCCGCATGAAAAGACAACCTTTGTGGGTGGAACTTCTTAGGTAATCATGGATGCCCTTTTCACAAAAGGGAAAAAGCTGAACGACTAGGCCCTATTTTGCAATTTTGTCATTGAAGTGTCCATCCTTATGAAACACTGTCTTGAAAAAACGGACCGCTATGGAATCGTAGAGATTAATTGAAACACTGAGAGGTGTCAAACTTTCCCTACTTGAAAATAGAAAATAAAAAGTATCAGCAAAGCAGAAAGAGTGGCCACCCGAGTTAGGTCAAGAATAACTTAGTCACCGGAGGAGACTTCTATGGTAGACACGTCCAAATGATAAGAAGTATCAATAAAAAATTGAGAGGCCAGAAATTGATCCGGCCCTCAAATGCAGGTGCGATGGGGGCAGTCGGTCCATGTGATGGGGCCCAAACTTGGACTTGTGGCTTGCCTTATTCGACTTTGAGATCCCCAACGGAATGACGGATTGAGAGATCGTTTCAGAATTATTGATTAGATTTTGGCCAAAATGATCTGTCTACATTGGCCGGTTTACATTTTGGGGTTCCTTGATGTGAAGGGACATAATCCTTTGATGTGTACTCAACATTTGCTTTCATTGATTTCTCGGAACAATGAATTTATTGCATTGGACATTAAATTGACACCGCCTTACCAAAAAAATAAGGAACCAACTACTACGAAAAGAAATAATTCTGCATGAAGACGCCCCCGGAAAAGACGGTTACAAAAAGGTTGGTGGTGTGGAGAGATCATAATGTTGCTCCAGATAGAAGAGTGTATGAAATACCAAAATAAGGAATCGAACCGTCCTGAAAATAAATTTAGTTCTCGATTCCAAATTTTTGAAATTAGTGGGAACCGATCCGATTCCCAATTCTGAGTGAAGAACCACTCAGAAACCACACCGAATTTGCAATCAATTTCATAAAGCCTAAAAACCCTAATTTTTCTCTTGGCATCTTTTTTTTTTCCCCAACCTCGGCCTCCTTCTCTATTTCTCATATTCTCTTCTTTCCTCTTCGTTCTCTCACCGCAAGAACCCCTTGCCGCCGTGTCCTCCTGCGGTCCCCCACTTTCCCTTGCGCCCGCGGCACCCCACCCCGAAGCGATCAAGCTACATCTCCCTCGTTATTGCCCCCCTCTCTCTCTCTCCCCGTAGCAACCCTAGCTCCGCCTATCTTTTCTTTTGCAGCTCACGAACTCCGATTTGTGGCCTGTCTTTGCCGTCGACATGCCTAGCCTACTAATTTTCTGTTGGAAGCAAGGTGAGTCTTGTTCCTCCTCGGTGTGCGGGCTTGTCAAATCACAAGAAGCGTTGCCTGGCGAGCACCAATTGTCCCCGCCATGTGCAAATTAGAACGCCATCAACCTGGCCCCGTAGGTTGAATCCAGGTCTAAGATTCTTTGAGCCCAAAATTCACAGTTTGATCCTTTAGCAGTTTCTGTTGGCTTAGGAGATGTCCGACAGACAATTAACATTGCCTTTGCCCCTGTTGAATTGCGGCTCAACATGTGTATTTGGTTTTATTAACACTCTTAGAACACTGTGTTAAAAAGAGTATACCAACTATGCTTATAACCAAACAAAGGAACAAAAGAAAAATAGATTCTCGAGCAAATCCTAGAACAGGACAGAAAAATCAACATCGGTTCTAGGGAAAATATAGTAGGTTTGGGTTCTAAAAATAGGGAACCGGTTCTAATATGATAGATTTTAGGTTTCAGATCTAGAATCTGCTCACCTTGAAACCGATCACCTTTAATCAAGGACGAGCTCATAAAGTAGAATGAAAATGCCATCCGTTTGACAATAGGAGGACATAGGAGGAATGAAGATGTGTAGAAGTAGGACGAAGTATACAGATTTGTGACTAGAAAATGGAGGAAAATATATTGATTTTGTCCAATTTTCTTCTCCATTTGGCCATGTTCTCTCCCCTCCTCTTTTTCCAAACGTACCATAATTGTATGCAACGTGGAGTCATCAATATAAAGTCAAGCTCAACATGATAGATAACGTTTACGTTCAATCCTTTTTTTCATCGTCCAGTGAAGAACAGAAAACTGTAGAATTCAAAGAAATAACTCAAGTTAAATCACAATAACCCATTGTTCAAACTTTTTTGTTGCGCACAATAAGTTCGATTTCATTGGAAGTCACATAACAATTTACAGGTGAAGTGTCCATAATGCCGAATTTAAGAGTATGTTTGTTTGAGTGAAAGAACTTTTCGTAAATTGATTTTTAGGATTATCATGTGTTTGGTTAGTTGAAAATGATTAGTTAACGAAAAATCGTTTACAGTAAAAAGAAAAAAAAAACATGCATGCTGAAGTACTCCCATAATAATACTTCTCACGTCAAAAAGTCAATAATTAAATACTAAATGATGACTATGATCATATTTTTCCACGGATGATCAGAGATAACCTAAAATTCCTCCTCACCTCTTGGTGGAGTCCGATAACGTAACGAAATCTCGCTATTAGCAGAAGAGTTCCCACAAACACGACTCTCCGAGGGATTTAAGATGTATACTTTTGTGGACATCAATGATTCACACGTGGAAACTTCTTCCCTGCCCCCCACTGAACATGAGCGAGAGAGAGAGAGAGAGAGAGAGAGAGAGTCTCATCATCATCGTCATCATCTTCATCATCTTCTAAAAGCAAAACAAAACTCTCAAAGCTCACCCCACACCACACACTCTACCCCCAACCCTGCACTTCTCTCACACACTCTCTCCCTCCACACTCTTTAATTATTACCCAAAAATGCCTTTTCTCTTCACATGACACACATCCACTGCAAAACTCTAATATGGGAATTTCACAGCATTGATGATTGGTCGCAAAAGTCTGGGATAAATGGTGGAACTTTTCTGAGCGTTTGGTCCGAGCTTCCGCTTCCATTATTACGTGTGGGTGTGTGTGTGCATGGCTGACATCACCATGTTCAACCTCATGGGGGGAAGATCATGATGAAGGCTCTGCAATCTGCATGATATGGTGGATCTTGATGACGAGAGAGGTGTTGCCAGCAGGAATTCCAAGAAGAAGGAGCTTCTTTCCACTGTTATGGAAAGAACCAGCGCATGGTTTTTGCACTTGACCTGTTCTTCCAACTGCTTCAATCAGCATATTAGTATTCTTGAATGCCTTGTTATGAGTTAAAAGTGAATACTTTCTTTTACTTTTTTCTGGAAAAGAGAACTTATAATTGTAGAGGGAAAAAATGGTGATTGATGAAGCTCAATTTTGCAGGATTTTTTCCCAGGAAATTCCCAGTGATGTCACCGTTCATGCCACAGGAGCTTCCTTTGCACTCCATAAGGTCTCTCTCTCTCTCTCTCTCTCTGTATGTGTGTATGTGTGGAAGTACCTTTCCTCTCAGTTAAGTCTCAATTATCTTGCAAATGATTCATGATGGTGGATACCCATCAGAAAGGAAAAAGCAGAATCAACTGGAGCTCAATCAGACATATGCGAATGTAATTTTATTCTTTATCTGAGACAGCTACCTTACCCGAGCTCACAATCATGTTATTCTAGGGTGGATCTCGAATTAATCGACTAATTCATGCTTTTTAAGGAATTTTAAATCCAAATCGTGCTCATATTCAACTCTAATTATGATTGCAGTTCCCATTAGTCTCAAAATGCGGGTACATAAGGAAACTTGTATCAGAATCGAACGAAGCCGATCTTTCTGATATCAAACTAGTTGACATTCCTGGTGGGAAAGAAGCATTTGAGCTTGCTGCCAAGTTCTGTTATGGGATTAATTTTGAGATCAGCACGGAGAACATCGCACCACTCCGATGCGCCGCCGAGTATCTGGAGATGACTGAGGACTATGCAATAGGCAACCTAGTGGGAAGAACCGAGGCCTACTTGAAGGAAGTGGCATTGAAGAGCCTTGCAGGAGCCATCACTGTTTTGCACAGGACAGAAAGCCTCTTTCCAATTGCAGAGAAAGTGAAATTGGTTGGCCGATGCATCGATGCAATAGCATTCTTAGCCTGCAAGGAGAGTCAGTTCTCCGTGACTGGTGCGAACGAGGACGGTAATGCTGTAATTTCTTCTATGGCTTCGCATCATAAGAGCCCCTTTGTGGAATGGTGGGCTGAAGACTTGACTATTCTTAGAATCGATATCTTTCAGAGGGTTCTTATTGCGATGACAGCCAGAGGTTATAAGCAATATGCACTCGGTCCAATTCTTATGCTTTATGCACAAAAATCTCTGAGAGGGTTGGTAAGTACATAGCAAATACACTGAATTCTCAAGATATAAGTTTTCTCTAATGCAGGACAGTTTCTGTATTTCAGAAGCTGATCTTTTGTTTCTAAAGCAGGACATATTTGGGAAGGGAAGAAAGAAAATTGAGCCAGAGCAAGAGCATGAGAAGCGGGTCGTTTTAGAAACAATAGTAAGTCTTCTTCCGAGGGAGAAGAATACTATGTCGGTGAGCTTCCTCTCTATGCTTCTTCGTGCAGCTATGTATCTCGAGACCACAGTGGCTTGTCGCCTCGACTTGGAGAAGAGGATGGGCTTGCAATTACCGCAAGCTGTTCTGGATGATCTGTTGATACCTTCTTATTCTTTTACGGGTGACACAATGTTCGATGTCGATACCGTACAGCGGATTATGGTGAACTACTTAGAGTATGAAATGGATGGGAGACGTTTGGGATTTAATGGGGATGAAGAGTATGTTTCTCCTCCTCCTAGTGATATGGAGCGGGTTGGGAAGCTTATGGAGAACTATCTTGCAGAAATCGCATCAGATCGGAATTTGTCAGTCTCAAGGTTCATTAGCCTTGCTGAGTTAGTTCCAGAACAAGCGAGGGTGACAGAAGATGGAATGTATAGAGCCATTGACATCTACCTCAAGGTTTGTTTGTCCTCTCTCTCTCTCTCTCTCTTCTTCTGTCTAGCTACTTATCTGATGGTTTTCCTCGCTAACCTCATTAAATATCTGCATAAAGCAAATTGTTTCACCAGATTTATCATATATCAAGTTGATGCTTCAATGGATGAATATATCTCTATGTGCTTGCATTTGCTCCAAGCGAATAAACAGATGAATCTTGCAGCCATGTGCTGCTGATGTGTAACTTCCTATAGTTATGGTGTTTACGTATCTTTCAGGAGATTCCTTGTGATCACGGTTAATATCCTGTTTTCTCTCAGAAAAAGGTGTTCTCCTGACAAAGTTGTAACTTTCGTATCTTTTAGAAGCCACAAAGAAATTTACAGTTTCCAGCAACAATTTTTACTGAGGAAAACTCAAAAATCTCACAATGATCTATGATGAGGGGTGTCATAGTTTCTTTAAGAAACACTAAACCAGCTAAATTGGCAGAAACGTCATAATGTGTAACTTTTGATGATGAGGCTTTGCTCATATATGCATTATGAAAAATGGGTCCATTTCTGTTTCACTATTTGTGGAGGTATTTACCCATGTTCATTTGTGCATCATGACAAATGATGTTTTCTTTTCTCAATAAGATCTCCTCATTTCATAGGCTCATCCTGCTCTCAGTGAACTGGAAAGGAAGAAAGTTTGCAGCTTGATGGACTGCCAGAAGCTATCACGAGAAGCCTGCGCTCATGCCGCTCAGAACGACCGGCTTCCTGTTCAGACCGTGGTCCAAGTCCTGTATTACGAGCAACAGCGTATGAGAGATGCCATGAATGGAAGCCTTGGGGGTGAATCTCCTGCTGCTCCATGCAAGTTAAATGTGTACTCCACTGACATCCACCCAGTCTCGGACGAACTCTCTAGCTTGAAACGAGAGAACGAGGATCTGAAAATAGAGCTAGTCAAAATGAAGATGAGGTTGAGAGAGATTGAAAAGTCGACACTGAAATCAGCAGGAGGAAGCCCGGCAGGGAGCAAGATGTCATCTGCTGATAAGCCTCCTTTGCCTCGAAAATCATTTATAAACTCAATGTCGAAAAAATTGGGTTGGCTTTATCCGTTTGGAGTCACACCTCCCAATGCTCAAGGAAAAATGAAGCCGAGCAAGGATCGGCGGCATTCAATATCTTGAGGAGTTGATATGCCTTGCAGCCGTTTGATACTTGGAGAAGAGATTAGCTGTCTTCTTGTTTAGCTTTATGAGGATCGCAAGCATATCTAGAAGTTCTATCAGTCTGTTTTGATCTTTCTTTTTCCCTTTTTTCTCTTCATCGTGTGTTGTAAATATTCTTATCACGTGATCAATTGTGACAGTTGAATGGTGAAAATAGTATTGCCAGAATGAATTCATTGTTGTCCCTCTAAGAGTCCATATTGCTAAGTCATTTCTTTCATGAGAGTTTCCGCGCAAGTATGATTTTCTCATGACAGTTTCCTCAGTAAATTATACACAAAAGAAGATAACAACAATAATAATTTAAAAAAGGAAGAAAGTGAGAGAACCGATTCTGATGCTGACATTGTAACATCCAATGTTCAGACTTACTCTGTAACTCTCCTTCCAAAAGTAACAGGAACCACAATGCTTGTCGAAATCCGCTAAACTTCTTTACCATTTTCTTGAAAGAAGCTATACAACACTCTAGGTCAGTGCTATTGGTAGTTTATTACCTTCAGTGTGGATGCTGTTTGTTGGAGTCATTTGTCTTGATGCAATTGGAAGAGATTCAGTTATCTATTAAACACAAACACACACATACAGCTCGCGAAGTTTTTCCAGTTTGATCCTGATCAAGAATTGCGAGTTTTCTGGAATTACATAGAAAGAACATAACATCAAATTCGCTTTCATGGATTTGTTTGGATACTTGTACAAGTCCAGTCCACGAGTCCAGTCCAACACGCGACACTCTCTGATATTATCAAGGACAAAGGTTGTAAGGGGCTCATTTCTATTTGTTTGTTGGGTTTCCTTGTTAGTGTTCTGACAGTTGTTCTCTCCATTTTCAGATGAAGAGCATGTGAGGTTTTGGAGATCATTTTTGGATGGTTTGTAGTTTGACTTTGCTAGCCTCGCCCATGAACTTAGACCAATTGCTAACCACATATATTGCCATTTGCTTAGTGTTCTCTAATTTAGTTTTTCTTTTAATAAGCCACACATTTCAGTACTAAAACTGAAAGATTGGATGGACTACTATAATGTCTGTTGTATTTATTGTTTCCCAGCTATTCCTATATTCAACACTGCTCTAGTCTCTGCACTATGTTCTTCTTGTTCTTCTTCTTCTAGTAAAATTCTTGGCTCTAGCTCTGCATATATTTTCTTGAATACATACTAGTTGGAGCATTATAAGCCCAAAGACAGAGCAAACAAAGCTATGAGACAATGATAGAATCAAGTCATAGAGGATACAGATAGGACAGTTACATTACTTCACTCCTGTCTTCCATTGTGGGACCAGAATGCTAGATATTATATTATGTAGAAATGGACTCTTTTGTCTGTTTAAACCGGCATCCTCCTTGTTAGTTTTGGCAAAAATTGTTGATAAAAAGAACAAAAGAACAAAATCATATGATCTGTAACTATGTTCTGCAAGTGGACAGGAATCTTGGAGAAAGCTAAACTGATGTTAATTATTTTCCGAAATCTTCATGGGTTTTTTGCAAGCCAGAGGAAGGAGCACATTTTTACAGAAGAATCCCACCCACTAGACTAGAAATAGAGGTGGGAAAGAAAATAGATGAAAAGGGAAAAAGATTCAAACTTAAAATTATCAATCAGAGGCCAAATTAGTCTATTGGAAACAGTTCGCTGGAGAAAACCTAGAATCATCTAACTTCTCTTAACTAGAGTTCAAACTCAAGACCTGGAAAAGCCAAGGGGGCTGTTTTAGGACTCTCTCTCTAATCAAGCGGTCTTCGACTCCGTCGCCGGTTTCGCCTTTCCCACCATTTTCAGAACCTTTGGTTATGTAAGGCATCTGAACACGACTCAGTTGATGTACGCCGGACTGTGACCCGTTGTGGCTTGACGACCTCGAGGAGGAAGAAGAAAAGGTTGGACTGGAATCCGAAGTCAACGCTGTATCCGTTTTCTTACTCCTCCTGTTCTTGTAGCTTGTCGGGCCTAGTGTCAGCTCAATCTCGCTCTCGTCTAAAATCTCCGAATGAACTCCGACTAATCCCTTTGAGTCCGCATTGTTGTATACTCCGGCCAGCAGTTCAAAGTTGACGCTCATCTTTGAACTTGGTAGAGGATTAGAATTGTGACTATTAATGTAATTCGATTTCTCTAGGTGTAGTCCTTCTCCATGGATGCTGCTGCCGCTGCTGTTTTTAGAGTTCTTCATCAATGCCTTCTGGATCTGGTATAGACGATGAAGTTCACAAACCTGCGATTTTAATCCAAAGTTAGTAAAATTCAGAGAGTTGATTAGAGCCAACGAGGAATTTTGTAACTTGTAGGCAAGATGGGGAGGATAAAGAAAAAGTATACCTGCTCTCTGAATGTCTCTTCATGCTTTAACATTGCCAACTTCATGTCTTCTTTATCATATGGCCTCAGAAGCTTCTCCATTTGGAGCTTTAATGGAGGTTCCAAGCCAGTCGAATTCACGATAACAATTCGCCGTCAGTGCTTCTTTCCCAACCAAATGCGATTGAATTTGGGTCTTGAATCTCTCTTCTCTATGGCGGAAAAAAATAAAAAAACACAAAAGATGAGAAAGAAGTAGGTATTGGACTGAAAAGGGAGAGGCTGTAAAATGTTTTCTTTGAATGGTATCCTAATAAATGGGTGTTGATATAAACTGTTTCAAGGATAATTTGTCTCTTTCCTTGGCTTTTTTTTTTCCTTCCAACACAAATATCTAGCAACACACATGACAGGTTGACATTTTCCATCAGACAATAATTGCACACCTGTTTTAGCATTTTCCAAGAATATAGTCCATTTTAATTCCTTAGATCCCAAGTATCTTGGGCAATTCATGCTTGGTTGCTCATTTTAGAAGGCCGAGGTTGTGAAATCGATGTACAGTGTACTAGAGAATCTGATAGCACCATAGAAAAAGATTGAAGACAGAAAAAAGAAGGAATTAGTTCCTGCAATTTCTGCTGTCAAATTTCACACAGCTCTTCTCTCAAACATCTTGCATGGACTTTTTGTAATCTTTGCGAAACAAGAAGAACATTTATCACCATGAAGACTTCTTCTACGTGATTATGATCGAAACCCAAGCTACCCGAGCTACGGGGCTCCAATACAAGAATAATTAGTTTCTATGTACTTGTAACATCTGTAGCTGATCCCTAATACATAGCAAAGCAAACAAGAAAAGGGTAAAAGAGAATAAAATGCGTGGAAAATAAAAGAACACGCCATCTATCATCACAGACCGATGTTCTAAATAGAGGTGATCACTCTTTGTGAAAGGACTAAGGAGTATAAGGTGGTGAATATTTTGGGTAAATTCATAACGAAAAAGACTCAAGAAGAAGAAGAAGAAGAAAGACGAGAAGGTGTAAGATATATCATCTAACCTGAAAGAGTTTGGTGAGCTGATGAGGAAGGAACTTTCTGTTTGGCCTGAAACAGAGAATGATGACTGTGTGATCTCTCTTTAAGAGAAAAAGCCAGCACTTAAAGTCTCTCCTCTAGCAGTTAGTTTCCACCCTTACTTCTTCAGCCAAAGCTTGCTTTTTTTTCCCCTCACCAAGAGAAAAAGAGACTTTGTCCTCCCATCATATTGTCTATATAAGTACATGATCATGTCAAAGCAGATACAGAAACATATACTAAAATAATGGGGATAATGATAATGCAAGCTATAGAAGAATTTGAGATTGTCTCTCAAAGTTTCACAGAACCCAAAAAGCTTTGATGATTAGATGCATATACAAGTCACAGGCATGCCAAACAAATCCCAGTGCCCTCAGCCAATCCCATTCAGGGTTAGTGAAAGAGATGCCCCCGGACAAATCCAGCAATGCACACATATTTTAAGCAGCTATCTTGGAATAAAAGAATTGATCCCATGTTATTGTTTATGTGAAATTGTTTAAGATTGTTGGGTTGCATTCTTTATGATTGTTGAGGATCCAAAAGCCTCTTTCCATAGCTCAAGACAATCATCAAGATAAACAAAGGCCTGCCAAAAAGAAAGAAAATGAATCACATGCACCCAGCAGTTTTATGATCAAGTACGAGTTGTCTCATGTATCTTTAATACTTGTCTGTTAAGTTTATGTCATAGATGAATGATATGTGCTCATCTACATAGGTGAGGCATTCATGGCATCTCCTGGCCAGCCGACCAGTGGATCTTGACCGCCCATTTAAGTTGCACCTCTTGGAATAGCCCAAGAGTACCTCCGAAATAAAGGGCGTTAGTGATTATTTAAGTGTATTACATTTTCATTTGATTATATAGATTTTTGTAAGAAATCGGTGACGTGCATATAGGTGAAATTTAACTGATGTCAATATCCGCGAGGGGAGGAGCTTTGAGATAATTAAGCAATGAAGTGCTTTTGTCCGTTAATTTAAACTTTTAAAGTAGACATAATAATATTATAAATGTTATTCATTTTAATAACATGGTCTTGTTAATGAGAGTCCTCACGACATTTATCAAACATATTTAATTAGAAAATATAGATATTTAAAGTATTAATCGTGCATGTCACCTGCCATGTATATTCAAAACAATAACGTTTTCATATATTTTACTACTGAATAGGTTATTCGTAGCACTTTTCTAACATAATCCTCTGGAAAAGAGAGGACCACGTAAAACAATGGTTGTACAAAGTTTCGGAAAAAAAGAAAAGCTCAAAAAGAAAACTGTAGAGAAGCCTACCAGCCATTCTGAGGGTACAGCCTAAAACCTAGTAAAACTCGTTCTGGGAAAGAGACAATTTACCAAAATGATACTTCAGAAGTCTTAGGAAAATAAAAAGGTTGTCATTTTCGAAATTACACCTACAAATGATGATGCTGCTAGCCCTTTAATTGGTTCTCAAACTTTATATTTTTAGGACAATTCAAATGATTTGTTTTGTTTTGAAAGCATCTTTAGCCTGTAAAAAGGAAGAAAACAATGCTATCAACACAACTTGTAGAGGAACTCGTTTTTTTTTGGTCAAAAAACTGCTTGTCCCAAAAGAGATACAAATCGGATTATCTTGGAAAATAAAAATAAAACGAAATAAAGGAAAAAAAAAAAGAAGAGGAAAAGTCTAGGAAGCAAGAATCAGATATTATCTGTACAGTTGTAGGGTCATATGGGGGGATGGATTCCTCATCACCACTCATGAACAGTACCGGCACAATAATTGCATCCCTTAATTGACCATGTGAAACGAGGTGGTCATAAAAAAATAAAAAGAAAATTCAATTCCAATAGAATTTCAAGAAATTGAGTGGACCCACAAATTAATAATAAAAAACATATAGAGATGTACAACGAAGGGATGTACTTCAGTGCAATCTCTCTTCGGAAGTATACATTGCGTATGGATACAGGAGAGAATTCAACACCATGAGGATTGGATCTGCAACAATTTGTTCTTTTGTGGGTGAAGATTTGGGAACTGCCCACCTTTCTATGACTTGTGAATCGGAGGGGTTGAGGCAGATTGGAGGAGAGAGACACGAGGCTATTAAAGAATCATAGAAATACAAGTGACCTAACCATTACAACAATAAGAACAAACCCACAAGTCTAGTTGATCCAAATTGAAAAATGATTGATGATTGGCTTATTCTAATGACGCAAAATGTAAGTATGTCACCTTTCTACTTATCCTCATCAACAACGATACGCACACGATTCAATCGATGACCGCAGTTTAAATTACATACATGTATATACTTCACGACCGGTGGCCTGAGGTCGTGTCGATGTTGGTGTTGGTGGCCGGTGGCGCTCGACCATGATATGGCGGTGGCTGGCCTTTGATGCTCTATTTTTGTGTGGATGTAGGAGCATTTTAGGAATGAAAACTGCTTCTAATGGGGGAAGTTGAAATGCTAATTAAGATTATCCCCTCTTTTTTCTAATCTACTCCCCCTCTTTTCTTGAATTCTATTAATAAGAAAGAATAAAAAAAAGATACGAGTTACTCTAGGAAGTCATCATCTCGGGTGATATCAACTTAAATCTCAATCAAATACACATTTTCATATGGTAGCATATAAAAGGGACTAGTGATGTAGATCCAGCCACTAAAGTTACATACACTTATCATTAGCGCAATGCTAAGTTATCACAAACCTAACTCACAAATAAAGATTTTCTATCCCTAGACCGTGCCAATCACAATATTAAATAATAATCTTATCTTCATCAATGGTTGATATTTATCGAGGTATCGAGTGGAGATAGTATAGGGTAGAGGATCCATGTCCTTACTCATCGTAAATGTATTATTATCCTACTTTAGAGTTTCTACTGTACATAGCTTACCATGATGATTTCTGCACCCAAAAAAATAAATAAGAAATATCGCTTAATCTGCAAGTTAAGTTTTAGAGACAAACATATGAACATTCGAAGAGCATGCTATTTTCATACATAAACGGACACCAAATCCAATGAACTATTACTGTCTTGTTCCTTTCTATATTATTGATGCCGTTATCTATATAGTTCATTCAAGCTCAAATTTTTTTATGATATTGTGGAAATCATAAAACTGTGAAAAGTCGCATGTAAAGTTAAACTACAGAAAGAGAGAGAGAAGCACGGGTTGCCGGTGTTGGGAGGAGCGGCCATATGGGGCGGTGGCTCCAACGTGAGCGTTTATTTTGCTTGCTGAAAGGGTTGATCAACCTCCATGGCCATCGAGCTCTGTCCATTTTCTTCTTTTGGGTCCCACCTCCAATTGAACCATCAATATCGTTTTAATATATATATATATATATATATATATATATATATATATATGATTCCCATTTTACCATAATACTGCTTACACACCTTTAAATTAAAAAACACTATCGAGTGTTACTTTGAAGACCATTATGCACCTTCATATCATTTTTCGTGTCCCTGTTCACAAAAATGTCAATTTTCTTTCCAAACAAGAATTTTACACCATAAGATTTCACCTACTGGATTTTCACATCTCTAGTTAGATTAGAGATAGATCACGCCCACGCCCAAATCAGAAGAATGGAAGGAATTACTACCTTAAAACTTGGACACGGAGACATTGCGTTGGGGATGGACTAAATCATTTCAGCCATTTTGTCGATCCACGATGGTGGTGTGGAACTAACATTGTCTACGAGATTTATTTAATTTTCATTCTTACTAACTATTTCCATTTCTCGTTGTGTAATATGAGATTCACATCCACCGACACTCTCGAGGCATTTGTCCGGCATACATCTATCATAATAACTAAGTCTTCCAAACTATGATTGTACATGACACAAGAATTCTCGATCAATTGGGATACGTAACTCAATTGATTACTCAAGGGGAAAAAAACATAAGAAAAGGCAAAAGCAAATGTCGAGCTTCTCTTTTGGACACTCATACCGGCAACTTCTCTCCCACTAGGGTCTCGAGAAATTTCAAAGCATGACTGGACAGGGGAATCTGGTTGCTGCCTTGTCGGCTTCTCGTGGGGATCGACACATAATATGACAGAGTCCCCCACGCTTGGAAATGTGAGTCTTGCGTCGAGAATAATTAGCACACCAGCCACCTAAATATAGAGAAAAAAAGGAAAAAAAAAACCTATATGACTATTTAATTTTCGATATGTGCACGCGGGACTGCAACATGTCTTGGTGTATCGATACACGGTACTAGATTGTTTAGGGCTGCGTCTTTTCGCTGATTTTGAGAAGCATTTCCCTAACTTCAAGGGCCACGTTGTATAAGAAAAATGCCCTTCTCTTTTTGTGTTTTTGAGAAATTGAGGAATTGATAATGTTCACACACATTTGGCATATATATAGTAATTCCGGAGGAGATGAATTAGTTTCCCCGCCATCGACATCCGAAGGATAGTATTGGAACCAAACCGATCTCAATGCAAACCGAACTAAAACCAGCCGGGTAAGGCCGGTTAGGTTTGACTTCTAGGTTGAACTGGCCCGGTTGAAATCTTGATGTATTAACTGATCCCATGATTTCTTGGAGTTTGTTGTAAAACATGTTATTGATATTGAATGTCGCCACAACATTTATCAAACATATTTAATTAGAAAATATCGATACTTAAAGTATTTATTGCACATGTCTCAATACCATGTATATTGAAAACTATAATATCTTCATATTTGATTGCTAAATAAGTGGTTTGCGGCACTTTTCTAATATAATTCTTTGGAAAATAGAGAATCAGGTAAAACATTGGTTGTGCAAAGTTTTAGGATAAAAGCAAAAAAGAAAAGTCCAGAGAAGCCTACCGGCCATTTGAGGGGACAGCCTAAAGCCAAGTAAAACTTGGTTCAGGGGGAGAGATAATTTGCTAAGATCATAAACCCTAGGAAAATAAGAAGGCTGTCATTTTCGAAATTGCAATTACAAATTAATGAAATTTTGTCATGCGTTACTCGACATTAGATCTTATAATTCATATGATCTTCCTCTACTGAGTTGGATTTTTCAACATGGTATCAAAGTCAATATTATTATTTTCGTGTATCTGTATTCACCCCCATTAGTCAAATTTTATGTGTTGCTCTTAATCCGGCTTGCACGTAAAAATGGCTGTTGCGATGCTTTTTTTATTCGCTGGGTCTCCATTCACCTATCAATACAACTTGTGACGGAATTCTTTTATTTTTATTTTTTTGTTGAAGAAACTGCTTGGTCCCAAAGGAGATCCAACTCGGATTATCATGAAAATAAAATGAAGTAAAGAATAAAGAAGAGGGAAGGTCTAGGAAACAAGAATCAGATATTATCTGTACAGTTGTAGGGTCATATGGGAGGGTGGATGCCTCATCACCACTCATGGAAACACAACCGGCACAATAATTGCATCCCTTAATTGACCATGCGAAACGAGGTGTCTATAAAATAATTAAAAAATAAAAGGTAAATTCAGTCCAATAGAATTTCAAGAAATTAAGCGGACCCACAAATTAATAATTAAAAAAAATAAAGAGATGGAACTTAGTACAAAGTATACATTGCGTATGTATACAGGCGAGAATTCAACAGCATGTGGATTAGATCTGCACCAATTTGTTTTAGGGGTGAAGATTTGGGAACTGCTGCCTTTTCCATGATTTGTGAAGTGGAGGTGTTGAGGCAGATTGGAGGAGAGAGACACGAGGCTATTAAAGAATTATAGGAATACAGTGACTTAACCAAAGAATAAAGACAAACCCACAATTCTAGTTTATCCAAATTAAAAGAATGATTAATGATTGGCTTATTCTAATAATGCAAAATGCAAGTTCGTCGCCTTTCTACTATCCTAATTAACAAGGAAAAGCATATGGTTTATTCGATAACCGCAATCCAAATTATACTGGTGACCTGAAATCATGTCAACATTGGTGGGTGGTTGGTGGCGGCGGCACTCGACCGTGATATGGTGGTGGGTGGCCATTGGTGCTCTATATTTCGTGTGGATGTAGGGGTATTTAAGGGATGCAGACTACTTTAATGGTGAAAGTAGGGAATGCTAATTAAGATTATCCCCTCTCTTTTTTAATCTTTTCCCCTCTTTATTGAATCCTACTAAGGAGAAAGACCAATATAAAGGCTCCTGTTACCCTAGGAAGTCATTATTTCAGGCGAGATCAACTTAGATCTCAACCAAATACATATTTTCATTTGGTAGCATACAAAAGGGACTAGTGATGTAGATCCAACCACTAAAGTCATGTACACTTATCATCAAATGTAACGCTAAGTGATCGCAAACCTAACTCATTTACAAAGATCCTCTTCCAATGCACGGTGCTCCTCTCGATATCTCGACAGAACACGGTAATAAACGATAGTCTTATTTTTCATAATTCAACGGTTGAGATTTATCGAGGCATCGGGTAGAGGATCCATGTCCTTACTCATCATGCATGTATTATTTTCCTGCTTTAGAGTTTCGGTAGTATATTATTGCTTACGGGTACGACAATTTCTGCACCCGGAAAAATAAATAAGAAGTACCCACCTACCGCTTAATCTGGAACTAAGGTTTCAGAGACAAAGATATGAACATTCGAAGGGTGTGCTATCTGCATACGTGAACGCACACCAAGTCCAATGAGCTGTTGCTGTCTTGCTCCTCCCTGTATTATTTACCCCATTATGTGTACAGTTCATTTGGGCTGAAATTGTTTTTTTTTTTAATGACGCTGTTGAAATCATGGAACTTTGAAAAGTCGCATGTAAAGTTAAAATCTAGAGAAAGAGAGAGAGAGAGACAGAGAGAGAGAGAGATGGACAGAGAGAAGCACGCGTTGCCGGCGATGGGAGGAGCAGCCGTATGGGGCGGTGGGTCCAACGGGAGAGCTTCTTTTGCTCGCCAAAAAGGCTGATCAACCCCCACGGCCTTCTTCAACCTTTGCCAATTTTCTTCTTTTGGGTCCCGCCCCCAATTAAATCATCATTATCCTTTTTATATATATATATATATATATATATATATATATATGAGACATGCTTCGCATTTCATCAATTAATTGCTTACGCTCCTCTTACTTCAAAAACACTAAATACATATTTGAGAATTACTTTTGAAGACTATCTTTGCACCCTCGTATCAATTTTTGTGTCGCCATTTATGAAATAGTCATTTTCTTTTTAAGGACATGTCCATCTCTACGTGTTAAGTTCTTACACCCGCCCAAACTACTGAAATCTAACTAAAAACCAAACGCCTCAAACCTTAAGTAAGATGCTAAAATGAGTTTGCAAGAGTGACGATTTGATCTTTTTAAAATTGGGTTTTGTTTAGATGTATGTAGATGGTATTTGTAAAAATGAAGGCCTGAGTCCAATGAGGTATTTTTTTTTTTCATATTTTCCTTTTTTTCCCGAATGCATATACTTTCATCTCGTGTATGGGAGTAAGTTCACTATTTTGATGGGATTGTAGATAGACCGTGTTCAGGTCAGGCCTAGAGAATTCACAAGAAGTCATCCGAGCAAGACTTTAATGGGATAATTACAAAAAAAAAAGGCTCAAATTTATTGTGAAGATACCAATTCAGTCATAAACCTTTCAATTTTGTTAATTAAGTTATAAATCTTTTTGACTATTTGTCAATATAATCTTTTTAATCAATTTGGGTCGGAAATTACTAACATGAACGTCGACTGTCCTATGTGGCACCATTGATGTAAATAATTATTTTAACTTTTTAAAATAATCTAAAATTTTTATGAATCTTGTGATTTTATTTCATTCCTTTTTTCTTTCCTGTTTTTTTCTACTAAGTTCGGCGAGGGCCACGGGCTAGCTAGGCAAGGACCACGACCCTTGACCATGACCGGCGAGGGCTTTGTGGTCCTTGCCTATGATCAGCAAGGGTCGTTATCAACCCTCGATGATCTTAGAAGAAAAAGAAAATAGAAAAGAAATGATTCAAAAAATGGAAAAATTATTCATGTTAGTGCCAATTATGCCACATAGAATTTCCAACATTCACGTCAATAATTTCCGGTCAAAATTAATCGGAAGGACTATATTGGCAAATTGTCAAAAAGTTGAGGATTAAATTGGCTAAACTAAGATGTTTATGACTGAATAGACATTCGTACAATAGATTTATGACTTTTTTAGTAATTTTCCAAGACTCTAACGCCATAAGATTTCACATGGGTTAGATTAGAGATGGAACATGTCTATTTGTGAGGAGTTAAATCAACCAACAGTTTAACCCATCACCGATTGACAAAACTGTTGATCACTACGGTGTATGTAATACGAGATTCATATTAGCGACAATTTCGAGGCATTTGTTCAACATACATTTATCATAATAATTGAATTTTCCAAAGAACAATCGTCCGTGATATGACAACTATCGATTTATTTAAACATAACTCAATTGATTATTTTTTTGAAAAAAAACAACGTAAGAATGCAAAAGAACATGTCAAAGTTTCTGTCTGGACCTCATACCTGCAATTTCTCTGCCCCCCACCCGAAGAAGTCCCACTAGCGTTTCAAGAAGCTTCAAAGCATATGACTGGATGGGGGAATCTGATTGCTGCCTTGTCGGCTTCTCGTGGGGGGGATATCTGATACAAGATAGTCCCCCCCACGCTTGGAAATGTGAGTCATGTGTTGAGAATAATTAGCACACCAGCTACATAGAGGGGAAAAAGAAACCTATATGACTATATTTATATATATATTTTTAAAAACATTCGATACATGCATGCGACTGCAACCTGTCTTGGTGCTTCAATGCATGGTACTGGATTGTTTAGTGCTGCCTCCCTTCGCTGATTTTGAGAAGGCGTTTCCCTAACTTCTAGGGCCAGATATAATAAAAAAGAATGCGCTTCTCTTTTTGTCTTTTTGAGTAGTTGAGGAATTAGTAAGATCAATGGGTTCGCACATTTGGGATATATTGAGTAATACAAGAGGAAATGAATCACATTCCGCCCTTTAACATCTTCAGTATAATACTAAAACCTAATCGGTCCCTATGTGAACCGATCTGAAACTAGTTAAGTACAATCGGTTTGGTACCTAACTCGAATTGAATTGGTTCGGTTGTCTGTTTCTAAATTGAAATTCTCACTTCATCAACTGATTACACGGTTTATCTGAATAAATTTCAAAACCTTAATGATAAAATAGTCCATATGTGTATATCTACTGGCATCTTTTTCTAGAGCCTATCGGTTGACAAAAGACAAAAGAAACGCATTGACGAGATTGATGATTTGACATTTGCATGTGCAAAGGATGTCGACCATGGGTTAATTTTCTGCGCCCGCAATGAATTGGTACTATAGATGTTGTCTAATTTGTCTACCCCACTTATGTTCAGTGACGACCAAGGGAGAAAATGATGCACAGTTTTTTTCACGCAGGCAATTTACACATGCAATACAAGTGTAGGTGTGTTTAACAGGGTGTTTAGTGAAAAATATAGGCCCTTTGTTAGGTAATTATTAGTGTAAACAAGTATTTAATATCAAGATTGATATTGGAGTCGTTTGATGTAATTAGCAAAATCACATTTGATTTGATTATGACAATGAGCTGCTTTTCAAATAAAAGTATGTCAAAATGTGTAATTTACATCTATTTCGACTCATTCGTCTTCCACTCATGTCTTTTTGTCACGTCAAACACGTTGCTACGTCCAATTAAGAGGTTGTCTCATGACTTAATAACATTTATTTTGTTTAGTAAAATTGAGTCCACTTAGATAGATTAACAAGCTTGGGAGTTCGGTCTTAGAGTTTGGCTTCTCTTTGCAATCTTCCATGGGAAGGCTTTGAAGTGACTTGTGTGCCATTAAGCTCTAGTTATTAGTCTTACCGACTAGCAATGGCTTATAAGTTTGCATCATTCGATAACTGGCTTAATGTGGTAGCTCAAACATGAGGTGAAAACTTTTTAGGTAAAGTGACCGATACATATTATATTGGGAAAAGTACAAAAAATGTCATAAATCTATTATATATGTTCCAATTAAGTCATAAACCTTTTAATTGTACTAATTGTGTTTTAAACCATTTCATATTTTAACAATTGAGTCAATTCAACTAATTTTGATAGAAAATTGCTAACATGGATGTCAACCATTTTACATGTACGTGGTATGACCGGTACTGACATAAATAATTTTTAATACATTTTTTTAGTTTTTTTTCTTTTCTTTTCTATTTTTTACTTTTTTTTGGGCCGAGGGCTAGCGCGCCATCCACTAGGTGATGGCTTGCATGCCCTCCTAACCAAAGTAAGGGCACATGCCCCCTCGCTCAAATTTGGTGATGGCCATGACGCTCTCGCCAGATCTAGGCCGAGCGAGGGTCGACCAATGGTCCTGCCAACCCTCACCCGAGAGAGAGAGAGAGAGAGAGAGAGAGAGAGAGAGAGAGAGAGAGAGAGAGAGAGAGAGAGAGAGAGAGAGAGAGAGAGAGAGAGAGAGAGAGTAAAGTATAGAAAAGAAAAAACCAAAAAAATTATTAAAAAATTAAAAAATTATTTAAAAATGTCTACATTAGTGTCGGCCGTACCACTTAGGATGGCCGGCGTCTATATTAGTGATATCTGGCCAATTTTGGATGAATAGACTCAATGGGAAAAATGTGAAAATGTTCATGATTCAATTGGCACAATTGAAATGTTTAGAACTAAGTTGACACAAATGCAATACTTTTATGACTTTTTTGATACTTTTCCCGCTATGTACATTATCCATAAATAATTTTAATAAATTAAATGTGGGTGAAATATGGGTATGTCAATACTTCTAACCCCACCAACCAGAGATAGTTCGGAGAGAGTTACATTGCCCCTCAAGGAGGTACGCTTAAGAAGAGACACCATGCCAACACTTACATAATCGGATGCAACATCAAACTCAACATAACCGCAGAAAAAAAAAAGAATGTCGCACCATTATTTTTACTAAGCTATATTAGCAACACTCCCTCCAATCTGCATTTGTATACCTGTCTCTTATTAGGTTGGCACCTAGTAACTTACGAAAGACAAAAAGGTTCTAAGTTCTATAACCCACTTGTTAGAAAACAGTGCCTTCCTAATTACTAGAAAATGCTTTCGACCAATAAAATAAAAGGGTAAATACCACGAAAAACCTCAAACTGGTACATTTATGATAATTTTACCTCGAACTATTTTTTTGATTACAAAAAACCCTACACTGGTGTACCTGTAATAATTTTACCTCGAACTAATTTTTTGACCATAAAAAATTTCACACTTGAACACCTGTAATAACTTTACCCCGAACTAATTTGTTGACCATAAAAAATCCAAAACTGGTACACCTATGATAAATTTACCCTCCGTTAGTTTTCGTTAAATTTTACTATCAAATTGCTAAGTTTGATGACACGTGGTAGTTGACGGGTGTACCAGTTTGGGATTTTACCCCTATGTTTGTCACAAGTTTACCAATTTGTGATTTTTCATGATATTAATCCAATTTAATGGATACTAATAAATGGTAAATTTGTCATAAATGTATCAGTTTAGGATTTTTAGTGATCAAAAAATTAGTTTGGAGTAAAATTATTATAGGTGTACAAGTTTGGAATTTTTTATGGTAAAAAAATTAGTTAGGAGAGAAGTGTATTGGTTTAGAGTTTTTTGTGATAAAAAAATGGTTTAGGATGAATTTATTATAGGTGTATCAGTTTGAAATTTTTTATAATAAAAAAATTAATTTGAAATAAAATTATCATAAATATATAAATTTAAAGTTTTTTGTGGTATTAATAATTAAATTAATTGCTAGAAAATGCCGAGACGACATTTTTAATTGAAAAGACTTCAGAATTCTTGTTCTGATCAATCACTTTGGGAACTCAGAAGTACTATTGGGTGGGGCGACGGTACAAGTGAATGCTAGGACCACTAGTTTCTCAACACTAAAGTTCAAACAAATTGGACCACGGCGTCTAGCGAGTCTATCCAAAACTTTTTGACAAACTGCGCCCCGATCTTTTTATTTTACTTTATTTATGAACAGAGGTGTCATACTGCTTTTCAAAAAGCAAGGTGTCGTATCTAAAATTTGGCCAAGGTGGACGCAATTTCATGGCGGTAAAAGGCACGATAATAGTTTAAATATAACTTTTCAATCGATTAAGCGAGTATCACAAATTTAAAAAAATGCCCATCACAAGTGCTAGGAGTCGGACATAGCATGGCACTTAGTAGAACATTTTTTTAAAAGTCATATAGCTCAAAATAATTAATCAAAAAGTTATAACGCTTGTGATTTGCTGATCCTACTGATACGTCGTGCCATCGACAAGAACAGTTGTTGCATTTTTCAAATGCTATTCGCCCTGCTTAAATGAATGAATGGAAACTGATTTGGATTGACGTAGTGTACTTCTCACAGCATCAACAACTTGCTCAGAAAACTTTAAAATATTCTTCCTGATTCGCTGGTTACATAAGACTAACAATCAATATCTTTTAATGGAACTCTGTTCTAGAGAATATGCATGCACCGCGATGTGATTTGTTTACTTCTTTTTCTCTAAACTAATGATGAGAATAAGAGAGTGTGGACAATCTGTCGCTGTTCGTGACTCGTTCCCGTCATTATCAAAGGAAAACCCCCCCTCAAATTAAGTTGGTCTGGTCTGAAGGGATTAAACAACTGATAAATCTAGGTTCAATCTAATGTGACACCAAGAACCATGATTGATTCTTGGTGGGACCTAAGTTCACACCTGCTTAATGGTATTCATTATTTTTCCTCATTAGATATTATAAAAGAAACTGGGGAGCTAAGTGGGTTACTCGTGGCATAATCTTCCCTATAATAAATTCCACTTTGGGTAGTATAACTTAATAGGACAATAATGTCGTGAGCTCTATGCTGTTTGTGGAGTAATTTGCTATTTTCATCAAAAGTTGATATGAATATGTTGGTTGTGGAATCATATTTACTCAGAGAATAAGATTATGAATTCCTTTGATTTTCTATAGGGTTAATGCTACAAAAAAAAACCCTCTGAACTATGCTTATCGTGACATAAATACTTCGAATTTTTTTTTGTATTGCTAAAAGCCCTAAACTTTCTTATTGGGACACAAATACCCCAAACTTTTTTTATAAAAAAAGCCCAAATTTATATCAATGTGACATATATATCTTCTATTTCAGTTTCATCAAAGATATATGTGTCACATATATATAAATTCGGGGTTTTTTGTAACAAGAAAAATTATGGGTATTTGTGTTATAGTAGGCAAGTTTAGGGTTTTGGTGACATAAGAAAAGTTTACGGTATTTGTGTCACAATAAATATAGTTTGGGGGTTTTTTGTGATATTTACTCATTTTATAATGGGAAAAAAACCTAAACTTGACTTTGGATTGCTCGTGTAATAGAATTCCTTGAAAATTGTGAAATTAAATTACGTCTCCTCATCGTGCAAGAGGACTCCACATTTGCAAAATTATGCTACACTATAATATGATAAGTTAGAAAGATAGATGTGAAAAAATTTTACCAAACCGAAATAAATTTGAAAACGGAAGGAAAGAAAAAACTAAGGCTCCGTTTATTTGGCGAAAAATATTCTCCCGAAAAATATTTTTCGGGTTTTCCGGTGTTCGGGGGGCGGAAAATGTTTTCCGTGGAAAAATATTTTCCTTCCCCCCTTACAAAATAACCTAAGTCTATGAAAAATGACTTCCGCTTCTTCAAAAGCGGAAATCATTTTCCGGAGCTTCTTCTTCTTCTTCTTCTTCACTCCGCTGCCGGTCGCCGGCCGCCGTCGCTGGCCACCGGCCGGCCTTTGCCACCGTCGGCTGCTGGCAAAAAATATTTTTCGAAACTTTTTCATATTGATTGCCGAATACCCAAAAATTATGTTCCGGAAAAACATTTTCCAAGAAAATGACTTCCGGGAAAATATTTTCAAAAAGGAGAATATTTTCCACCAAACGAACGGAGCCTAAGTAGCCTCTTGCTCCTTGTTGCCCTCGGCATTGCCGCCATTGCAGCTGCCACCTAATGAGGCCACCACGAAAATGGGGATGCTTGGCATCGTGCACCCATACTTCTGTTGCCATTGAAGGCCGACGACCTTCGGTGAAATTAAATGAATCGATGGAGGCTAGCATCCTCCTTGGCCGCAAGTCGGGACCTCCGTATATAGGGAGGAGGGAGGGAAGCACATCGGATAAATTGAGCGAGCGAGGGGCCAGCGTCGTCGCCAAATGGAGGCGGCAAGTTTCAGCATTGTGGCTCGATGGTCGGACCGATTCACTAGGGCGAATGGGCAGCCGATCTATGAGGCCTGGGAAGAAGAAGAAGCGAGCATGGAGGATGAACAATGAAAAACAAAAAAAAAGCGGGAAAAAGGAAAAATAAAAAAGAAGGAAGAAGGAAAAGGCAAAAAAAAAATGAAAGGAAAAATAAACCAAATATCAGCCATAAAGTTTTCATTGGTTGAGATGTGCTCAAAAAGCCTAAATTCCGAAAACTTCTATATTAAAAAATTTCCAATCATCCAAACAATTAAAAAGAAATAGCATTCCACAAAATGTGATTGCTTAGAATATGAATCCATTGTGGATTCCGTGTTGAATGAACCAAAGGGGGCCAGCGTCAATGATTAAACAAGTTGATAAAATATATACTTCACTACCAAGGTGTGTAGTTGATAAAATATAATGATATACCTTGGTCAAATTCTATGTGCTTTTGTTCGATTTAGTGATTAGCCAGAAAGCCGAATTCAACATTATACTATGAATCTTTCTCATGTGAGCCCATTTCATCTGTTATGTAATAAATACATATATCTTATAGAAAAGTGCGTGCGTGCTGTGTAACAGTCGACTATAGAAAATAAGGGAAGAAATTTTTGCTTGATTTGGTCTACCAACTTGATGCCTGCTTTCGAGACATTTTCGGATTAGGAAGAAGAAATGCATCCCTATATTCAGATTCAAGTATTCTAGCATTTTTTTGACCAAAACAAAAAAAAAACAGTACTTTAGCATTTGACTAGCGAAAAAAATATCATTTCAATATTCAGTTTCCACTTGTGTATCGATATACCGACCAATAACAAATACTTTATAAAATTTAATTTACACGTCAAATCAAACCGAGAGGAAATGATCCACACGCTTTCAATTTCATCGAGGCGAAACGACTTACGATTCGATCACGGGAGTTTATGCTCTTATACCCCCATCCAGCATTGTCAAACTATGAAGAATTTCATCTGCAAGAGCAAGTCAATGGATGGAACAGGTGAGTTAACATTTAAGTATTCGTGGCATGCATTGATAAAACCCCCAGTTCAAACTTTGGATCTTAAAATGGCATTTGAAAATTCAATGGGGCATCATCTCCGACTTGGCTTGGAAGATGACCTCTTTATGTCCTTTCTGTTTTTTTCAAGATCAAATGGCATCTCTTACCTAACATCCGCGAAACACTCCAAACATGGGACACTTATGAAACCCAATGTCCCATTGAAAAAAGCGAAGTAAAAAAACAAATGAAATTTTGATAGAACCAGCCAGTCGTATTGAGGACCCCATCGAGAAGTTCCCGAACGATAAAATCAAGCGCATCATGAGCTTGGCTGCGTCACAAAAAGGAATCGTACCAAGGCTGCCATTGGTCCCTACAAGCTTTGAGCGGGGAAAAAAGAAGATGTGGAAGAAAGATGGCGATCCTTGTCGTTACGTGCTCAGGTTCGTCCATGGCTCCACCTCCATCATAACCACATACGCCCTTTTCGAACGGAATCGATCGAGTAATGATGTTTGGTAATTTTGAAAAAAAATTAATGGTCATTTTTGGACAAAGGATTAATAGGAGCAGAGTTACGATTAAAGTGAAACTTGGTTATTTCATTAGACAAAAAAAAATTCATAATAAAATTGAGATTGAATCTATTATAATTTACAAATGTATTGTGACTTTCATTTGATCATTTATATATTCAAGCACAAGTTACCCATGTATCTTTAAAATTTGTTCGATGTTATCTCTGTACTTTTTTCTCTTTGCCAGTGGATCCCTAAACTGAATACTTTTATTTGATTTGCGTACCTAGTTGAAAAAGTTAGCTTGTTAAGTTATGCCAATGTGACTTTTAAGAACTCTAAAGAGAATATAAAAAAATAAATACTAATGAAAATACCAAAAAAAGAAGAAAATTAAAACAAAGAAAATAGACACAGGTTTTAAACCGCTTGGGAGGGAGTCATGACCCTTGCAAATTGCAATCACTATATGGCGGTGGTTAGCCGATGGTTTCTCAAGATTAAATGACCCTAACAATTGTTCTTCAGGGGTTGCAAAACCCAATTGAGATTCTATTTCACATCATATCGCGCATCACTAACAAGATTTGAAATTGGGTTCTGCGCAACCTGGGCGACTGATGGGTTAGGGTTGCATGACCTTGGTAAGGATTTATAAATATTATGGTTTAATCTAAACAAAAAAAAAATCAGTATCATTGCTAGTCTAGCTCAGCATCTCCATTTTACCATTTAGTAGGACTAACATGAGAAAATAAGAATGCACTTTAGCAACAACATTGGCACCAAAAAAAACAAGCATTGAGACGATATTGAACAAATTGTGAAAAGTACAAGAAGAAGACGATGGTGCACTCTTATCCGTACTATTTTTCAGAGATATGCAATAAGGAAAGGAGATGTTATAAGCAAAACTAGCCTCCTACTGTAATTAGACACGATAATAGAAGTCAAGCCCGCATACCATAACTTCTTATAACAGGCCGACTAACATCCATAGGGAGATTGTGGGCCGACCACTGGACATTTAGGTGAGACCTCAAAAAGCCCTAATGCTTGCCCTTTAGTCTTTACTCATCCTCTGGGGATGATTGATCATGAATTCATGATCAATATTGCGTGGATTGAAGGTTGCAGATCATAATTGAAACATGCCGTTCGAAAGCTCGTGACTTCTAGCTTCTCAATCTGTGCATGAATTTCGCTTTCGACATTGCAGTTTTTCTCACGGAGTTGGGCCGACGCTTGAAGGCCTACATGGTCGGCCCGTTGGGAATCCGAGGGCAGTTGGGTTTAGGTAGTGCTTAATTATGACAAACCTGTTTATGATTTAGGGCATTGAAATCTTTAGCAAATGAGATTATGGAGCGATCATCGGCTAAACCTCAGGTTTATACTATTTATCAACCGTGGCAATACGAATGATTTAAAACCTTACCGAACACCAAGGATCCACAGGTTTATACTATTAATCAACCGTCGCATTATGAATGGTTAAGTCTTTATGTGTATTTTCTCGGAAACAATAACCAAGTCGATCCTTTATTTAGACAAAAGACTAGAATACAAATATCTTTTAGGTGTTCTTGGAGCACATTATGGTCATCGCCCATCTACACATTCATGGAGTACGAGTTCATATATTCCCAATTTACTCCAAATAAAAAGACTTCAATGACACATTAAGCGTGAATGGTTGTGTAAAAGTTAACTTGGTGTTACATTCGGTTAAAATTTCTTCAAGAGCATACTTAAGTAGGGTGGTGTCTATTGAGATGCACGCGTGAACTGTGCTAGAAAAAGTCTCATATTAGAGAATTGGTGTGGTATGAAGCAATTAATATATCATAATTAACTCATAACTTACCGGCTTAAGCCTTTGAGTAAATGTGAATCTAACTGAATATGATAATAAGCTTAAATTGAGCTCTCTTTTGGCGATCTACATAAGCAAATGTATTGGACTTTTGCTGTGCGATTTCAATAAATGGTATTAGAGTCGATAATTGATTGGTGAAATGTTTCAAGGATGGGTAGCCTTGGGCATTGTGGTGTAGCACCACGATCACGAGCTCACACGCGAAGGGAGATTGTTGAGATTTGCATGTGAGTTATGTTAAAAAGTCCACTTCCTATTAATACATATTATAATCGGCCCATAACTCTTTGGTTTAAGTTTTTGAGTAAATGTGGGTCTAATTTTTGTTTTTGGTCGGTAATGTGGGTCTAATTGAATGGCTCGAACATCGACTTTCTTTTAGCGATATTTTTGCTGCGTGCTCCCAATAGTTTTTCTGCAATTGCGATGTAATAAGTGTTGAAAACAAGCATAGCTAGAGTTATTACTCACAAGAATATTGTGTTTGGTTGTTTCCGTTTTAACTTTTGATTTTGTGTTTAACCTTGTGTTTGGAATCAAATGTTTAATTATTGTTGAACACCTCAAATCATAAGAGAGATATAGAAGTATTCCCCAGAAATTTTGATAAATCTTCAATTATATTATTCTCATACAGTTAATGCCACAAAAAATCCTAAGTTATGCTCACCGTGATATAAATATCTTGAACTTTTTTGTGTCATTAAAAATCCTAAACTTGCATATTGTGACGCCATAAAAAACACCGAACTTATACTAGTGTAACAATTATATCCTAGATGAAACTGAAATAGAAATTATATATATCAAATCGATAGAAGTTTGAGTTTTTTCTTTGCACGAAAATAAATTTAGAGTATTTATTTTATAATGGGTATAATTTGAGATTTGTTGTCGGCCGTTTTAATATAGAGATACATTCGAAAGGACGTTTTGATTTGGCTTCTAGCACTTAACGTTATGTGTTTAGTCCACTGCTACTACGTGACTATCCTAAGGCTTTGAACTAAAACAAGACTCTCGGCAGTAAGTACCGCAATAAAATTAAAAAAAGAAGAAGAAGCAGAGCCAGGACCATCCTACTCAAAGAACATAAATTCTGGTGTTGTCCTCAAGAAAGAAAAAAAAAAGGGGGTTTTCGAATTATCTAATTTTGATTAATCTCTAATTGGTTAATAAGCACTTGACTAATCGGAGACGACCTTTCGCACACTTCCAGTGGGGACCCGCCCATGTGTAAGTGGTGGTTAGCTGCTTCCCATGTTCAAATTTGAAGCTCAACACATCCCTTTTAGTGCCTCCAGATAAAGCCTCAATTCCTTCGATTAAATTAGTTTATCACTACTAGGCCTCGTTGTGGTTATACATTGGATCAGATTTCTTGAGGAATGGAATTTGAATCCTGAGATCATTTCGTTCGTATGAAGTTTCAAACATGGAATGTGATTAGTCTTGAAATTTGATTCATTAAGCAATGTGGAATTGGATTACCTACTTGTAATTAGTATTGGGATTCCAACGGAAGTGTTGCTGCCGTCGAAGCTCAATTTATATCTCTCTGTGTGCGAACGCGCACGCCCATGTATTGTGTTTGAAGCCTGATGAAGACTTGGGAAGTTAAACTCGGAAAGAACCGAGCCGAGTCTAGATGCGGTGGCCATGAAGGTCGATGGCCGGGTGCCAACATGACGTGGTCACACGGTGGGTCTCTCTCCCTCTCGCTCTTAAAATCGAGCGATTCTATACAGTCGAGCCCCAGTATTGCAGTGGGATCATCAGCCTCACGCGACCACATATCTAGGGTTGTGCGAGGTGAGCGACCTCCATGGGCGTGATTTGTGAGCTCCACAAAAGGGAGAGTGACGGAGGCATAGTTGACGACTTGAGTAGGCAAGTGGTCGAAGTTGCCATTGGATATATGGAGGCACGATGGCGAAGGCTCATGACAGTGACTGACGGGTGGCTACACGGCGACGGGCAAGCGACGAATCAACAAAAGGTCCGATCATTGGGAAAAAAAAACCGGAAAGGAAGAAAGAAAAAGAGCTAAGAAAACGCAAAATTCAAAAGGGTGACCACATCTTAACCATTGAATGTTCAATGGCCTAGATGTACATTATCGAAAGACCTTAGATATTGTCACCCGCGTAATGAAAACAAAGTCTAATCCTATGCATTGAAATTACCTAAAACGGGAAACTCACTTATTGATTCCTCGTCAACACGGAACCAAATGAGGCCTTTAATAAAAATCACAAATTGGGAATCCACCTATGAATTCCATCAATCAGAACATACTCAATCATTTCAATTTTCGGCAACGATCTAGATAAAAAAATTCTTGACTCGATCAGCATTTGGCATTCACACATGGTTACGCGCATGTAAACGACTCAATGCCAGATTAGTAGGACAGCTGAAATGCTTTGAACCCGCATCGCAAGACCATCGCATTTCGCATCACCATTGCTCGAATAGCCATTTGATGTCGAAACATCCGAGTCATGATCTTGATAGCTAAGAGCGTTGCGCCTAGTCAAATTGGCCTCCTCACATCACCATTATTGGCAAGATTCCACAGCATATCCACATGGGTGGTGCCCTTTTGGCTTCTTATTATAATTCAACCACGCCAATTCATTAAGTTTCCACGTCCATATGGGGAAAAAACTCAGTGACCTTATGCAGTGCTGATCTTTTCAACACAGAGATTCTATCCTAGCAAAGCGTGGCCAGCATTGGCAGGGCCCACATGGAAACCCTTTTCTATGAACTTCCGAAGCGCACCCGAAGCTGCACTAACGTGGATGCTACTTTCATTGTCTCCCTCCCTCCCTCTCTCTCTCTCTCTCTCTCTCTCTCTCTCTCTCTCTGTGTCTCGCGATTTGGACCACGTTTAGGTTCTAACGGTCTTCAAACTCGTCCTGTAATAAGCAATACGACCAAACGATTGAGACGAAGGGCGGCCATCGGAAGAAGCCACCATCGACATCTCTTTCAGGATTTCTTAATCAAAGCCCCCTCACTACTTTTCAACCCTCTTCTTCTTTTGAAAAAAGAGAGAGATTCTAGTCGAAACCCAGCTGGCACTTTACGTCCGCTTCTGTATAATCTCCCTAGCTCCGAGCCTCCAACACGTTAACCCCAAACCCTTGAAATTTACCCCTATATATTCACAGCCTTTTATCTGTTGCTTTGTGTCACCAAAAACCCACTTCTTCTTTTCGCTTCCGACGATGGCCTCGTTCAAGCTCTTCGCGGTGTGGTCGCTGTCCGTCTGCTTGTGCCTCTGCCCTTTCTCGGCGTCGGCTCAGCTGAGGCAGAACTACTACGCCAATGTCTGCCCGAACGTCGAGACCATCGTGCGCAATGCCGTTCGACTGAAGTTCCAGCAGACCTTCGTCACCATCCCCGGCACTCTTCGTCTCTTTTTCCATGATTGCTTCGTCCAGGTATTCCGATACCCCCATGATTGAATTTGAAGACCCATATGGGGTCATTTTTCCGTTCGGGATTGACCAATCAGCAATCTTCTTTCTTGTGCTTCTTGTGTTTTGGCATTTTCTTTGGATGAATAGGGCTGTGATGCTTCGGTGATAGTGGCGTCCACTCCTAACAACAAGGCGGAGAAGGATCACCCAGACAACTTGTCGCTGGCCGGAGACGGGTTCGACACCGTGATCAAGGCGAAAGCGGCTGTCGACGCGGTCCCGAGCTGCCGGAACAAGGTCTCGTGCGCCGACATCCTCACCATGGCCACCCGAGACGTCATCGCACTGGTTGGTGTCCTAATTTCTCACGTTTAAATAACCTTCGAGTCATCGCGATGCTGACAATTGTGCCGCAAATGTCAATCTTGGTGTTATGCCCGAAAATGAACCAGCGAATTGGTATAAATTGCAGTCAGGAGGGCCGTCGTATGCAGTGGAATTGGGGAGATTGGACGGGCTGGTTTCGACGGCGGCGAGTGTCAATGGGAAGCTCCCTCAGCCGACCTTCAACCTTAACCAGCTCAATGCCTTGTTTGCTTCCCATGGCCTCTCCCAAGCTGACATGATCGCACTCTCAGGTAAGCGCCCAGCACGACCTCATCACATGTACATGTAGAGTGTATACAACATGGTCAACTATTCAATAAATCAACTCGGATCGTTCCGAGTAATTATCTAAATATGGCCGTTACCGAGCGTTGCTTGATAGACTCTCTTTCAAATAGGTATTAAAATATGGGTCGTAAATTAGTTTAATCGATGTCACCATATTATCCTAACATAATTCGAGGATTAAGCAAGCTATAAGACGCAAGGGCCGGTGAGATTGCTCCGATTAGAAACGACACATCGCTGGCAAACCATTAGAAGCATGTGCAACTAGAACGTGGACAGGGTCAATATTATATAATGAGATTTGGTGAGTTTGATGCATGTCATGTTGCTGTCAATTAATAATGTTGTGCACGTTATTATTATTATAATCTATCGTTACCATATGATAAGGTGTCCTCATCTTTTTGCCTCCTTATACATGGTCCTTTCCCCTTGCTCTCTTGCAGCTGCCCACACGCTCGGATTCTCCCACTGCGGCAAATTCTCGAACCGGATATACAACTTCAGCCCCCGGAACCCGGTCGACCCCACCCTGAACCGGAACTACGCGACCCAGCTCCAGGGCATGTGCCCCCGGAATGTCGACCCGAGGATAGCCATCAACATGGACCCGATCACCCCCCGGACCTTCGACAACGTGTACTTCAAGAACCTCCAGAACGGGATGGGACTTTTCACCTCGGACCAAGTTCTCTTCACCGACCCACGGTCGAGGCCCACCGTGAACGCGTGGGCCAGTAGCACCCCGGCCTTCCAGAGCGCCTTCGTCACCGCCATGACCAAGCTGGGCCGGGTCGGGGTCAAGACCGGGAGGAATGGGAACATCCGCCGCGACTGCTCCGTGTTCAATTGATGATTCCGATCTATTGAAGAAGACAATAATGAATGTGATAAGACACATTCTTTATTTTTGGTTTTGCTTAGTTAGCGACGAAAGAAAAGCTTAAAAAACAATATATTTGATCTATTAAATTTGGGTTTCAATGTGACTGCGGTGATGATTGAATGCACTTATGCATTGGAATGACGAATTCAACTGAGAATAACGTGGTGCCATTGCTTTGTTATGACTTTTTTTTATCCAATTGGAATGCTGATAATGCTACGACGTGATTCTTTTTGTAAATGTAATTTTTAATTTCAAGTTTTTTTTTCTTTTTTGCATTTTTGGTTAATGATTAGTGATTGTCTACCTTTACCTCACCTTTTTATTCTCAAATATATTATTGGAGTGTGGCTGGACAATGGACGGGCTTATCCTGATTATCGTGTCCTTGTCAAGTTGTCATTTAACAGCTGGAATACTTATCGATCCGTACAATATCTATTTTGCCAGGGGGTCATTATTTTATTTCCCACTGGCAAATACGTGCAACACGTTTGCGTGTGTTCGAGAAAATGATGTTTGTAAGATTAGCAGAATCGTTTTTTTGGTAAAGGTAAGTGTTAAGATTAGCAGAATCGTTTATTATGTAACATTTGAATAATTAATGCGGAAAGCAAGTATCAGTTAAAATTGCACTGTTCAAAGGAATCGTGTATATGGAAAAATAAAGTATCTCAAAATTTGATTTTTCCTAGGAAGAGTGTTATAATAGAGAATAGAATGAGATTTTTACGCGGAAACATGTAAGAGATGAAAACATGGAAATTCGGCCATTTTGAAACTGGGACTTGACGGTTCAGATGAGTTTTTTTTCTCCAATCTTTCCTCACTTTAGTACATGCACTACCCTTTTGCTAGCCTAAGTATCGGAGGGCCATTCCAGGTCAAACACCCGGATGCCCTAACCTGTATTTGCTCGCGTGAGTCCATCTCGAGACGGGAGTTTCGACGGATTTCTCAAAGATCAAATAGTGCATCAATACAGTGGTGCCATACGTGGGAAGCACACGAATAAGCTGTGTGCGTTCTCCCCCTGAATGATCTAAGGAATCACCATACACCCAAATACCATCTTAGCCACTTGAAATGTATGACCAATCCAATCACCCTGATTCTACTCAACCCACAGATATTGGATCATATACCCATGAGCAAGCGTACCCCTAGCCCACATCTCTATGATCCTTTCAATTATGAACATTATGTGCTGTCAAAGCATGCACCCGTGGCCAATTCCATACTTTGGAAAGCAAGCTAGGCCAACTTCTTGAGGCAAGGCAAGGAGGACCACGACGGCCAAACCGCACGAGAACACTTCCTAGGGCTGTCTCGACTAAGGACCGATGAGCTCGGGAGGCGAGTCTGGCGTTAGATGCTAGAGATGTAATTTAGGACATTTTTTTATAGAGATCTTTAGGATATTTTTTTAAAATATTTTTTTGCGATCGTGCATATGTTTGGGCTATTCTTCACATCTCCAACTGTGCATATCCTTGATTGATCACACTTGATTTGATTACATCTAATAAAGTTTATAAATAGGCTCATGTACTGCTCTTCATTCGAATAACATCGAAATGTACTAGATTTCCTTTCCGCATACTATTTCTTATCTTGGTATTAGAGCTAATCGATCCTGAAATGTACACCCGAGTGCGCATGTAGAGCTAATCTCGCACCTGTCATTTTTTTCATTAAGTCCTAATATTCTCTGGTCAACGTCGATTTCAACTTTGTTCGTCTCATCCAATAGCCAAAGTCGGCCTGTTATGTTGTAGCATAGTCTGCAAACAGTGAGATCGAGTCCGTTTCGTAACAACGCCAGCCATCGATTTATGAACAAACCAATGATAATTTTTGAAGAAACCGGTGGTGATTTTTGGTTGAAGAGTTAATCGGAGCAGATTCGGGACTAAAGTGAAGTTTGTGATTTTTTTTTTTACGAAGAAAGTTCGGGATAAAATTGGGATGGGACCTTAAGTTTGGAATTTTTTGGGGAATGAAGCTTGTTTCTAATGCATATCTGTCAATCGATTTCAGAAGACACAGAATTTTCTTGTAGCCAGTGAACAACAGCCTACAGACCCCATAAAAAAAAAGACACTACACTTTGGAATATAAAGCATCCTCACCGTTTAGTAAGATCTACGTAAAGCCAATCGACCGAATTTAGCTGAGGACGTCTTACTCCGGAAAAAGAGCTAGCAAAGTCCATCAATAATAGCAGAAGCGGGATGATGTAGAGAGGATAAGAGGAGTGGGAAAGCACGATGAACTCGAATGATACATGACAGATAAGGAGTGTCGAGTGGATAAGAATTTTGCGTTGAGATTTTCTCGATGATTTGATCCGCCAATAATATCCTTGTTGAAGATGGTGAAGTCTAGGTGAACTGTGGGCGTCCATGAGTCTCAAAAGTGTGAAAGTGATGAACTAACGAAGCCTAGAAATGCTAAAATCCAGGTGGTGAAAAGTCCGCAAATGAATTGAATTGGACCGGCTGATGTACGGGATCGTGTCATGTAGCAACCATTGTGTAGGAAAATTAGTGGTTGATAAGATGCGGCGTGTCACGATGGAAGGTTGCGGCATGTCGTGACAACATGAATTAATGACGGATTGTCATTTGTTAGGAGGACAGAAGTCGACACCAAACCCACCAAATAATACAGGAGGCTAAGTTATCTCACTCCAAGTCTGTCAATCCAAAAACTGTCAGACATCTCAACTGGACAAAGATGACTTATAATTTTGTTGCCAATTATAAGTTGTTCTTGCGTAGAGTTGTGCTTCGTGAAGCCAACCAGCAAAAATCCTTAAGAAAGTACACTTGCAAGTTGATCGAGAAAATTATAAGAAGAAATAATATATTTGTTTGCAATAAATGTCGAATGATCAAATTATACATCTACAGCTAACCTTTTAGCAAGATTGGGTTTGGTCAATAAACTAATTTTGTCACATTTTGATATGGACACAGATTGATCATCAATATATTGATTGTGTAACTTCTTTTAAAAAAAGATTCATCTGCCTCTATTACCGTTGACGTAGCTAGTTATAATTTGAGAAATACATCAACAAGTCAAATCAATGGGTAATTCTATCTGGTTATTGTAAAAAAGAAAGAGAGGGTATATTACATGTCCACCATAAACGAATCCTGAATAAAATGACGTATGTAGATGGGTAGCAAAGAGATCTAATGTACCCTCTTTTTCTTTAGTGTGAAGCATGTCCCTTTTTTCTGCTTTTGACTTTCCTTGCAGGACAACACATTTAAAGAACCATAATCAATAATATTCCAATAATAGAAACTTTATAGAAATGAATAACGACACTCTTTAATAATTATATAAGTCGTTCTTCGATGTCATGATATCCAACATGGATCTCTTAACTATCCATCTACATACATAATTTTCGGCTAATGGATCTTGAATAAATATAAATATTAAAGAGATGCATGTTGGGCATCATGACCTCAAAGAATGACTTATATAAATATTAAAGTGGGTCGTTATTCATTTCTATAAGTTTCTACTATTGGAATATCATCGATTACATGTTCGGCAAGGAAAGTCAAAAGCGGAAAAAAGGGGACATGCTTCACACTATAGTTTTATATAATAAGCCCCGGTTGTTCGAAATTTGAAGTCTAAACACGATTCCACAGAACTTGAATAAATCAATTGCGAGATATTGCATAGTTTTGCTTAAACATTATTTCTGCTTCATGTCATACCACAATCCGATTGCAGTAATCTACGAATTGTCGAACTTTGAATGGGAAGTGGGCATGCCACCATCTCTGAACGTTGGACGATGCGTGGCTAGGTGGGTACCCAGTCTCTGCCCACTTGTGAACAAAGGGGTGGGGTCTTGACTCGTATTATACAATTCAAGTTAAGATCTCTTTATCGGACATTTCTCACTACCCTACCGCCATTGTAGAATGCCTAGAGGCGACCACGTTGCATGTGAACTAGGGAGTGTGGTGGTCAGATCTGGACCTTTCGTTTTTGGTGGCCGCTCGCCTTGCCTCCTTAAATTCTTCCTTTATCTTTGACTTTCATAAGGTATTTTTTGTTTTCCATAGGAAGAATGAATACCCTCTAAAAATTTTACGTCCGGGTGATCCCGAGTTAATGGAGCCTTTGAGGGACTTGCTCAGGTCATAGATCTAAATCTTTTGATCCCTTTTTTCCATTTCTTGTCCTAGAAAGAATCATAAGAATGAGGTTGACTTTGGTTTATATAATTATGGGGGATGATACGGTGGGTAATCCTCGAACTTTTGAATGTGTTTATTTGAGGGAAAGTATTTTGCGGGAATTCGTTTTCCAAACTTCTCACCCGTTTGGTTCGTCGAAAATACTTTTTGGTCAAGGAAAATAATCATTTATAAATTTATAATAGTGAATTCTCTAATCTAATGAGGTGAAAACACTTTTCGGAAATTACTTCTCTTAAAATTTTTAATACTTTATAGTTTCTTTTTTTTTCTTTTCTTTTTTTCATTTTTCCTTCTTCTTCCCTTTGTCGGTTGTCAGCCAGCCTCAAGCAAGGCCAAGCTCACTAGCCTCGTTGCGGCGAGGTCGAGCTCACTTGAGGCCGGAGAGGCTCGACCTCACCATGTTCGGCGAGCTCACGCCTCGACCTCACCGCCTCGCGACTTGGCCTTCAAGCCTTCAAGCTCGCACCTTGACCTTGCTCAACATTGGTGAGGTCAAGGCTCGGCCAAACTCCATGGAGATCGACAAGCTCGCAGCTCGCCAGCTCTAGGCGAGCTGGAGTTCGCCAACCCAAGCTTGCCTGTGGCCTTCATCGAGTGAGCCTCGAGCTTGCTTGTGGCCATCACCGACCGGTCATGGCAGAGGAAGGAGGACAAAGAAAAAGGAAATTAAAAAATAATTAGAAATTCGATTTTTTTAAAAAGAGAAATTTAAAAAATTAAAATTCCGAATTTTTAAAATAATGAAAAAAATAATGAAAAATTTTGATTTTTTTTCTTGAAATAATGAAATAATTTTCCAAAAAAATCCAAACATTAGAAAATGATTTCGATCATGTATCACCAAACAATGGAAAACTAATTATATTCTTGGAAAATGCTTTTCTTATCATTGAGTTTTCTACAAAACAAACCCACCATTTATTAGGAATTCAACATAGTCCTTAAACTTTTTTTTGGTTGAATTTAATTTCCGAGCATTTTAAATCGCGTTCAATGCCATTCTTCTTTTAAGTTGGCTAATGAAAATTGCTGATGGGGTGATGGGGAGGCTAACATAATTAATTATTCGCTGGTTGTCCAAGTTGTCATGCGAAGTCTCTAGTCTAACGGTCCAAATGCTTCTGCATTCTCCATTGGGGAGCCCACAATATGAAGTGCAGCAAAATTTTTTTCTTTTTTTTCCTCTTATTTTCCCCTTTTCACCCATCTTTTCTTTCTTTACAGCTGTGCTCCACCATTACAGTAGTGGCTAACGAAATTGGAGCAGCTTAAATCGTGAAAATGAGGTTCTGGGAAAGCAATTGTATTGCTAGGTGAAAAGCGGTGGGGTGCCACACCTTATATAGTGACACTCCAGCGACCAAAAGCATCGCTAGCTTATATTTTGACCTAAGTAGCATGGGCTACATGAGATCCCGCGTGAATCAACAAGCACCACCTTGCAAGGCTAATTACTCCTGGATAACTGATAATGAAGTAATATCGTGAGGGAAGGGTTAGAAGAAACCCTCGGCGTGAAGTCAAACAAAGTATGAAATCGTAAGGTCCCTAAGCATTTGGAAGAGGTTTCACCTGGATTGTCAGGTCATGACGCCTCATATTTGAGGTCAAACCACCTCTAATATGAGGCAAGGCCCGTGTATCTTAGATCTAAGGCAGACATATGCAGCTAGAGAGAGGCGGGATGACACGAGTGGGGGTGATGGATGGTGGGTCGATGACGACGGCAAGAGTGGTGGAGGTGGCAGGAATGAAGAAGAAGAATGAAGAAAATGAAAAGGAAGAAAAATTGAAGAAAGAATATAATGTAATATACTATGTTGACTCGAATAAATTAAATGACATGGCAGCATGCATTTTTTGTTTGACCCCTTCATTGTTGATGCGGCAATTTAGACACGCAAAAACGTACATGACCTTATGTTGAATTAAACAAAAGGATCACATTTTATTCAATTTAAAAAGTTTAGGATTTAATTGATAAAAAAAGAGTTCAAGACTACACTGATTAACGAGTAAAAGTTCAAGGACTACCCAAGACATTACTCCTAATTGGTGATAACTTGCACAACAACTCATGTAATGCATGAGACAATTTTACACATTTTATTGGAAAAAAGCTAATTAATGAATTTCTACTATGATCCTAATATGTTGTGTGTTAATTGATGAGAAATAGTAGGAAAAAAAATTCAATTACCTCGAGATGTGTTTAAATTAATAATGACAAGCTATTGTTGATTTATTTGACTCTAGAAAATAAAAATCCTATTTATATTAGGAGAAATACTCATTTAAAACCTTAAAGGTTGATTAAATTAAGCAAAAAAAATTGATGTCGAGGTTCTACTTTGATTAGTCAATTAACCTCGAGATATATACCTTTTCGCAAAATTTTATTATTCTTATCTTTTCCCACTTTAAAATCTAAATCTATATATATACATATTTATTTATTGAAGTTAAATTAGAACTTGCAGTTTTGACTTGAAGCCCAATTCCGACTTCAACTTTTGCTGTGATGTTTTTCTACACGTCGAGCATTAGCTTTTCGGTGCATGTGTTTTACTTCAATAATGATCTTTGATATGCACAAATTGAGAAACTATTTATGCCATTTTGCCTTTTCTTTAATAAAAGATCGTGAAAAGCGTGATTCTCTCTTTTGCCACATTGAACTCCTGTACTAAAGGCAGTCAGGGTTGGCCATCCTAGGAAGCCCTCAGCTGCTTCAATTGCCTGTCCACTGCAAGTTTATATTTTCCACATAACTCCCAGAGTAGTAGGAAAGCCTTTTTTCGCTATATCTTACTCATGAAAAGAGCCAGTATGATGCATGAACGTGGATTTTGGCTGCTACTTTGCATAACCCAATGAAGATGAGGCATGGAACATCTCTGTCATCTTGTCAGAACCAGTCAATTTCGTTTCCAACTCCACGTGTTTCAGCCCATTGAATTTGGCAAAACCCAATCGCTGTCCTTGGGACTCGAAAGTCTTCACATGCTTACTCCCCTATTAAATAAACAAGAATGTTCGCCAGCTAAGAGTTTAAAAATGTTTGATCGTTAGTTAGGCACTTGTTCTTTTCATAGTCATGTACAACATTAATGTTAGCGTAAAGATCACGATATGTTGAAATTCATGCATGATCTGATTTGTGTTAGTAGCGGATCTGTGAGAGCCCCCGAAGCAGCAGTTTGGGCAAGCCATATATGCTTGAGGACATCCCGTGGAATTTAATTCAGTTCGAACACATGAATATACGTCCAAGATTCGAAGTTGGCTAACCTCTCGAAGTCTTTCGAAATATTATCCAACATCGTCACTTGACAGTGGATCGCAGTCCTCCACTTATCAATTTAAACTTTTAGTTTGGATTTTCTAATATGTTATCAGAACCACTGTTATCCCTTTCGCATATATGCGTCCACCCTTCATCAGTCAAATTTCACGTGCGCTGTTCATAATTCGGCTTGCCCGTGAGAGGGATATTGAAATATTGTCCCACATCACTTCTAGATTGGATTTTCTAACAAATTCAACGAGTTGAGATTGTTCTGCCAATACTCGTGTCCAAAGTTCCAACAATTGTGAATTCGATCAGATCAATAGGGAGCCCCCAAATTTTCCCAATCAAGATTGTCACTTGATTCCCACACTGCCTTATCGTCTTCTTGCAACAAGATATCGCTTCCTGAAATCTCGCTCACTCTTTCACACGAGCGCGAGAATCAGTACGAGTTTATTTCTTCCTTTTACATCAAAATGGACTTTGGGTGCCGGTGCCCCATCTCTTTGGAAGAAGAAAACCCATCTTCTAATCAGGACACATTTCGACTTCAATGGGCTGGGCTGGGTCGGCCCATAATGAGCGGCCCAACTCAGTCAAAAACCCAACAAGATCTTTATGTGTTTCATGTGCATTGAAGCACCCTTTTTCTTTTCCCGATAGCATACGGTATCCCAATCTCCTGGTACTACCAGGGAGTGCTAATGCAACCCTCGAGAATCTCAGCTTTTCGACGACGAAACAACATCTCATTGCTAGAGATGAGTTCTTGCAATGAAACGTAGTTCGCTGCAAACCTCAATTTCAGCAACAAAATTTGGAGTTAGATAGTGAACAGGTAATCTCAGCCGAACAGAAAGCACAAGATCATCGGATTTTTGCGAGAAATTTAGGTTTTAAAGGTGAAATGTGATTTCGTCACTAGAAAATGAAATGTACTAAGCTCAATAATCAACAGGGGCTGAATTGGTTGTTATAGAAAATTTGAGAACTTCTTCATGTTATAAGCTTGAAGAAGGTGCAATTTGTGCATTAGATGAAGTGAGCAACACGGCCTTTTCTAGCGATGAAATTATTAATTAACCTGGGATGATTGGAGATGTAGTTGCACGTGCCGGTCAATTGGGAAGAAACAAAAGAGCTGCAATTTAAGGATTCGGTTATGTGTGAGGAAATGAGGAAATGTTAGCTCTCCCATAACGCGCGCCCTCTCAGTACCACATTAGGTCTGTAGACATTCGAATTGTGCAAATTCAAGATTGTCCGTCTATGGTACCTAAGGTTCCTAGAATCATTTTCCTATTCTGGGTTTGGGTATTCTACCGAAACAAATTTTTCTAAGAGAAGGAATCACGACCAATCTATTTCATTGGGGAAATTACCAAAAAAAAAACATAAACTGATTACACTTATACCAATTTAGTCATAAACCTTTTAATTGTGTCAATTTAGTTTTCAAGCTTTTGACAATTAGTACATATAGTTATTTCGGCTAATTTTGGTCGAAAACTACTGACATGGGTGCTAGCCGTTTTATGTGGCATGATCAACACTTACATGGACAATTTTTGGAATTAAAAAAATTGAAATTTTCTAATTTTTCTAATTTTATTTTATTTTAGTTTTTTTCTTTTTCCTTCTTCCTCCGTCGGTCATCGAGCCTCGGCAACAGCGACTATCCACATGCGAGGGCCGACCTCGCCGCCTTCACGCAAGGCTCACCCTCACTGGGATTTGGACAGCTCGAGCTTCACCGGCCTCGAATGAGGTTCGAGCTTGTTGGGATTGGGCGAGGCTTGACTTTACAGGCCTAGGGCAAGATCGACCTCGTTGGTATCTTGCAAGCTCGAGCCTCGCTTGAGGCCGGCCCTCGCCGTTCTGCTCCTATGGCTGGTCACCGGCCATCGCCGAGTCCGAGCGACCGACGGATGAAGAAAGACAAAGAAAAATAAAGAAAAAAGAAAAAAAATGATTTTTTTAATTAAAAAAATTATCCACGTCAACATTGGCTGTGCCACGTACGACGGCTAGCGTCCATATTAGCAATTTCAGACCAAAATTAGCCTAAAAGGCTAAATTGGCAAATTTTCAAAAGGTTTATGACTCACAATTGAAAGATTTATGACTTAACCAGCACAAGTGCAATAGATTTAGGACTTTTTTGGTAATTTTTCCCAATTTCATATGCTGCTCGGGAATGTAAATCCTACGAGTTAGTGAGAAGGAAAAGTAATCATCTAGCTCAAAAATAAGAAACAACTGGTAAAGATTAGCCAGAAAACTAGACTTAGAGGTGCAAGGTTTCGATTATGTTGTTGAGGCTAACAATATAATCTAGAAAGAGGGTGAATAGGTTGAAGGAAAACTATGAAGAACTTTTGCGAAATATAAAAAGTTAAAACTTCACCAGCTGCATAAACGATTTAACATAATTAGGAGTGTTGCTAGTTACACTGAGATTTATAGTGATTCGGCTTTATTTCCAAACCTACAAACACTCCCAAGACTAATAATCAGCATTGGAAGTTACAACCGGCTAGTGTTGTTCCCTTTACACGATGGATCACACTATCGGGATAGAAACACCTGCACTCACACTTGGCTCTTTTACACTTAGCAAATAACCGGGTCTCTATTGGGAAATGAGCTTTGCGAAGATATGATTTTCCCTATGTAGAGTTAAAGCTGATGCTAAATTGCATCTTTTTACAGTAATGGAAAGTCCAAAGAGATGTGGCCCTCTACAAAACATTCATCTCAAACGATGATCAAGCTAGCTGAGAACGTGATGGCGTCTTCTTATATGATTACTTATCCTAATACGAAAGAGGACTTCTATTGGCCAACGGACGGTAAGAAAGTCAATCGAATTCATTTATAAATTACTACAAACTAGTGCAGAAGCATGTATCTGCGAAGCACACAGTATGCATAATCTCTACGAAGACGCAAAAGTAGAAGGAACAATCTGTGCACGCATACTGGATGTTTTACATCCAATTTGGTTAGAAGAAACAATCTGTCCAGGCATATCTGATCCTCTACATCTAATTTGCTGACTATGTGGTTTAATTATGTGGTTCTCTTTCTGTCAAGTAGCTAGGACTTCCACTTGTTTCAGAAAGACATTCACTCATTGATGAGAGCAATTGCTCTATTAGATGTACAACCCAACTATCGTCAAGATTTCAAGTGTCCATCTCCGACCATTGACCTCATATCATTATGTGTCTAAAGTTCATTGGAGTGATAGCCTTTTACATAACCCACAAGGACTTATCTTGATTTCTATCTTGCATCATGCGGCTTAGTCCTTATTGCACCACCTAATTTATTGATAGCGAAAATATCTGCCATACCGAGAGTTACAGATTTGCGATAGCAGATGCAGGCAAATTTGATCTGGCAGGAAGCTTTAGATCCTTCCAGTCTTCATCATCCACCTTGGAGAAATACTTGTCTACCATCTTTTCACTGACAAGCTCCAATCTAGGAGGCTCCCACTACAAATGAGAAGGATGAAAATCATAGTAAAGAAACTCATGACAAGGAAATTAGGAGAATTGACACAATACCGGAAAATGGAAAGAGGACGCATGTTAAACCTTTGGATTCTTATCCTTGTCCAAGAGTAAGGCTCTGCAACCCTGCATTGCACGGACAAGTGTCACTTTATCACCTAAATTCAAATGAAACTATACAACAATCATCTAATTAATTACAGAACCTCAACAAAGTCCTTGCTGACTTCGCCTTGCATTACATGGCAAACCATTCTGTATTCTCGTACAAGGCACTGGCCAATTCCTTGTAGTCGACCTTCTCTTATCTGCAATTGCCAGACCAATTCTTAGAAGTCTGACCATTTCACAATTTTTAAACAGGTCACTTGTCTAAGCTAAATTCCCACTCATCTCTACTATCAACGGAGGGAATTGTGCAACTTAATTAACACCAGCAATTAAATGCTCTTTTAGAACAAATTACGTGATTGTACATAATCAAGGCCCTTAGACCTTTATAAAACGATAGCAAATGGAATTCTACAATCGCACACTGACTCAAGTTGTCAGTGAGCAGATACTGCACACTGACCTCACTTCTCAGCCCTACTATAAATATTTGCTATAACTTTGTTCATCCATGCTATCACAGGTCTTTAAGTGAATTTGTAAATGACTTCTCTACGTTTTAATCAATACTGGTGGCCATTATCCAGGTCAGAGACACTAATGCACAAGTGTCGTTATAGTCATATGCCTGCACCTCTAAATTTAAATAAAGCATACAGTTGTCATGATATCTATCCCAGTCGGTGATCCGAGGCATAAAAAGAAGAAAAGTAAATCTCGGTTTTCCAGTAGAATAATGATGCTCTTTGTTACACGATGGATCACACTATCGCAAACCTAGAGGTGATTTTCCGTAAAATGTGGATAACCATTGCCTGCACCAGTCACTAGAAGAAATATTTTCCACTGGCTGCCTTCTCAATCTTCGATTTGGTGGTAATGTTTACATGCTAAAGAATGCCGAAAATGTGCGTCTAGGCTATAAAGATGTGTCGGCACATTTACATTTACGCAGTGAGAGCTTTTACTTCTTTTTAAGGTTCTTGAATACTCATTGTCTGAGTGAAGCTCCTGATGGCTTGCCAAAACCTATCAACAAGAACAGCTCGACCACCTTGAGTTGAAGCTCGGCAACATGACTTTTCCTTGAAGCTAAGTGCGGAATCTTTTCGCCCCCAAGTCGCAAGCTTTGTACGAGGAACTGGAGTGATGGGGATGGATCGGCGCAAACAGATTGACAGTTTCATATTCGTTTGTTGTAGTAGGTGAATAGATGGAGAAGAGCCTGGTTGAGCTGCGGAAAATTAGCTCAACAGATTCAAATTGATTGTTCTGTCAATCAAAGAAAAACTCCTCACTATGTGCATCTCCTCGTCATCGTCATCTTTGTCTGATGATCAGTCATTTGCATTAAGAATGTCAGTTTTCACCATCCTATAGGACTCCATCAATGGCTTGTACATATTTCGTATGATTACTCAACCATTAAACACATTAGTAATTTTTTATTATTTTGTAATTTTCAAAACATTATAAGGGATTTTCTCCTCGGGCGAGGATGGCCAGCCCTCATTCACCTACCCTAGGCTAGGGCTTGCCACCCTCACCCCAGGCGGCCACATCGCCCCACTGGTAAGGGCCTTGCCATTCTCTCTCTCTCTTTTTTTCAGTTTGGTTTTTTCAAAAATAAAATTTTAACATTTTTTTATTTTAATTTAAATAAAATTTGAAGAAAAGATACTAAAAATACCACATTAGTATTTTCTGTTAGTTTAGCTAACGGTGTTAGTCAAATAACTTAATTTCACTTTTTGATAATTTTAATACTCAATCGCACTTTCGTAATAATATTTATGACTTCTAAAACACTTAATTGCTATCTTTTTTTAAGCCAGAGAAAAGGGCTTAGTGTGGAAAAGCATATTTCAACAATCATCGACTTTTCTGCAAAACAAGTAAGTTATAATATCAAGGGATATATTCACTAGAAGACCTAAATCTTGTCATAAAAGTGCAATTGAGTTCTAAAATTTATAAAAAATGTAATTAAATCCTAAAACTTGTCAAATTGGATTAATTGAGTCATAAAGTTAGCACTGTCCAATTTGGCTAACGGAAAATACTGACCCGATTTTTTATTATTTTTTCTACCCTATGTGGCGATGACACGACTTTTTTATTATTATTTTAATACTAATTTTATTTAAATAAAATTTCAGAAATAAGCTTTTTAAAAAAAAAGAGGAGAAGGAGGATAGGTGGAGAGGGCTAGAATTCCTCATCGCCGCCATTGCCAGGAGAGGCCGACGAGGGTGGGGCAACCCACCCCTGTCGATCGCAGGCCCTCGCTTAGCCGGTGGCGACCCTCGGTTGAGTCGAGGCAAGGGTCGGTGATCAATTAGTAGGTTCGACGGTGTTAATTTTAGAACTCAATTGAATCAATTTGATAAATTTTATGACTTAATTATAAATTTTTATAAATTTGAGGACTCAATCGAACCTTTCTAATAAAAATTTTAGGACTTCCGGTCGAAACAAGCCAAATATCAACGAACGGGAAGGGGCAGCTTTTGGGCAATTCACGAATAAGGCCCAAGGCCAACTCGGCGTCTCGTCTCGTCTCGTCTTCCTTCCTCCGGGACTGCTCCGCCCCGGTCGTCGTCGGAGCCTCCCTCATTAAGCCCCCAAAATCCTTTAGTTTTTTACCTCCGCCCAAAAACCGAAATCCCCCAAAGCCAAAAACCTTCCCCCGCCACCCACCCATTCCCGGAGAGAGACCGCGATCGCCGCCGCCGCCGCGTCGCCGTCGCCGTCGCCGTCACGACCGAGATCGAGATCGGATTGACGACGTAGGGAGATCGACATCTGGGAATCCCCCCGCCCGGAAACCTCGCAGAGGGAGAGAGAGAGACACACACACACACACGCCCACACCATGGCCGCGGAGATGTCGAGCATGGATCCCGAGGGCGGCATCGACGGCGTCCGCATGAGCTGGAACGTGTGGCCCCGCACCAAGGTGGAGGCCAGCAAGTGCGTGATCCCGCTCGCCGCCTGCATCGCCCCGCTCCGCCCCCACCCGGACATCCCCACCCTCCCCTACGCCCCGCTCCGCTGCAAGACCTGCTCCGCCGTCCTCAACCCCTTCGCCCGCGTCGACTTCGCCGCCAAGATCTGGATCTGCCCCTTCTGCTACCAGCGCAACCACTTCCCCCCGCACTACGCCGCCATCTCCGACACCAACCTCCCCGGCGAGCTCTACCCCCAGTACGGCACAATTCAGTACTCTCTCCCCTCCATGGCCCCCAACAACCCCGGCGATCCGCACTCCCGTGCCTCCCCCGTCTTCATCTTCGTCCTCGACACCTGCATGATCGAGGAGGAATTGGGCTTCGCCAAGTCGGCCCTCAAGCAGGCGATCGGGTTGCTGCCGGACAACGCCCTCGTCGGGTTCGTCTCCTTCGGGACGCAGGTCCAGGTCCACGAGTTGGGGTTCTCCGAGATGTCTAAAGTTTATGTCTTTCGAGGTAGTAAGGAGATCGCGAAGGAGCAGGTCCTGGAGCAGCTGGGTCTGGGCGTTTCTGCGCGTAGTCGGGTCGGGGGCCCTGGTTTCCAGAAGGGGATGGTGCAAAACGGGTACCCAGGAGGTTCCGTTGTTACCCGGTTCTTGTTGCCTGCGTCCGAGTGCGAGTACACGCTCAATTCGGTGCGTTCTTTTGGTGCTTTGGCAGTCGGAGTTATGGGTGAATCATTTATTGATTGATTGATTGATTGATTGAGTTTGGTGCTTGTTTTGCAGTTGTTGGATGAATTGCAGACGGATCAGTGGCCTGTTGCACCAGGTAATCGGGCGGCGCGCTGCACGGGAGTTGCATTGAGCGTTGCAGCCGGATTAGTTGGGGCTTGTCTCCCTGGGACAGGAGCTCGAATAGTTGCTTTGGTTGGAGGACCATGCACTGAAGGACCGGGCACGGTGAGTTCATTCAGCTTTGTTTTTCCCCAGCACTTGTTGTCTTTGCTTCAAGATATTGCTGTAGTGGATCCTTGTTAAGTGATTAGAGCAAGTCAATTTAACCCTATTGCACAGTACTTGTTTAGACTGTATTAATGCTCTGTTCTGATATTTTATCGATTTACCTAATATCTTTTGCCGAATACGTAATACAGTCTCCTGTATGCATCGACATTATATTTCGTTTGTTATTAATAGATCCCATGGTTGCATGCACCTTGATTTACATGGATTGAGATAGATTGAAGGAAAAGGGATGATTTCTGTCTGCATGTAGCAGTTGTTGAAACTCTGCCTACAAATATTTGCACTTAGTATAAGTATAGGTGAGTTTTTGTTTTTTTAATTTTGTTTTAATACTTGTTGTATGAGCATATGGGGATACCTAACCTTAAGCATGTTCTCTTATGTGATGAGAATTTCCTCATATGTTGATTTATTTTTTGTTTTTTTTTTTTCGGGGGGGTGGGGTCAGAATTCTCGAGAGGAGGGATGATTACTTCTGAGTGGTTTTCCTCTGAAGATGGTATTACTTTATCATTATTTATGTATTGAATGAAGATCGGTTAATCATGCTGAATTTTACAGATTGTATCCAAAGACTTATCAGATCCTGTACGTTCACATAAAGATCTTGACAAAGATGCTGCACCATATTTCAAGAAAGCAGTCAAATTTTATGATAGTCTTGCTAAGCAGCTGGTCAACCAGGGCCATGTTTTAGATCTTTTCGCATCAGCCCTTGATCAGGTATATCAGTCAGCCTTTTTGTTGCTGGATGCATTCTATTGGCTCTTTATGAATGTACTTTTATGCGTTCAATCTTATTATTGACTCTTTACACTGCATATTGTACTTCCAATTAGCAGGATGATACAGTTTTTCCTGCAATCTCCGTCACATTCATCAGACTTATAAAATAGTCGAAGCACTTGGTCAAAAACATATTCTTATTTCTGTTCATAAAGATTTTTGCAGTGGACATAACAAAGTCAACTTACATGCCACTCACTGTAAGACTTGGATGAATCTATGATTCAAACCTTGCATGCTCTGCCATATGTATAGAAATAACCATAGACTAGTAGTTAAATCAGTCCAGAAATTTAACTTTGCTATATGCTGTCTATATTCTGTATTCCCAGCACTCTAGATGCACTATATAACTACGTAAACTGCATGGAACCTTTCCGAAAATGTAAGTAGGCTGGCAAGTTCAACATGCAGATATGCTTGGTCTAATGTACATTTTCAAGTAAACATACTGATATACACTGTTAATAAATATAATGGTTATCTGAGATAAGTGTAACGATGATCTTTGGTACACACGCGGGCTGCCAAACTAAGGGATGCAAATCTCATGGCGCTGACACTTGATCTGGAGTGTAGTTCTGAATATAGCTGTGGATTGCCAAGGACCTGCCCTAAAGTTAAATAGGTCACATAAGACTCTCCAGAAAACATGTCTCCATCCATAAGTTCAACGATTTAGCAAACCTTGGTCTAGTATACACTCCATAGACTAGCAATAAAGAGTCCATTAATCATAAACCTTGATTAGTTGTGTAGGACCGTATATGAAATTGAGCTAAGATGCAAGTGTTTGCGCCCATTTAACAAATTTACCACTTACAAAGAACCTGTGTGCATCTTATGTGTACGTATGCTACTATTGTTGTCAACCTAAGTAGAAGTCAGAAGTAGCTGCTAAGTGCCTGTAGATTGGCTTTATTCTAAAAAATAAGAGATTTATTGTCTCATAAATTTCCCTGCAAGGGTTGATTTAGGTGAATTTAAAATCGAGTAACTTGAAGAGTGAAGATTTTTGGTTTGCTTCACCTCAGAGAATTTTATAGAATGGATGATGAACATCACCAAAATAAAACTAGAAATTTGATTGGAGGTAGAGATTGTGCTTTTGAACCTACATACTGGTAGATAAAGGTATCAAACTGATTGGGCTGGTGACATTTTCTTCATCCATTATGTACAGGAGAATGTTACAGTGGCCACTGTGGAAATAGTGGTGAACCATCATCTCTAATGCTGGCACGTTCCTTTCACATCACAAATGTTGTGAAGTGATGACTTATAACAGTAAACTAGACATGTGAAATTTACCTGGTACACTTGATGTGACCTATGTTCATGGAGAGAGATAGCCAAAAGTTGCTAAGAAATTCAGGGGAGGTGATACGGTCAAGTTTTTGAACTTTAGCTCTAGTTATACCCTATATCACAATCTTTAGTACACCCTAGATAGACCAAAAAAAAAAAAAATCCTTAACCTAGCTGGGGCCTGAAAAGTGTACTATCTGGTCGGGTTGGCTTTGGCCCCACCCCTCCTCTGTCTCCATGATAGATCACTTGGAAATTTCAGTTTTTATTTTTCTTTTTCTTTTCTTGGGTCGAGATACCAAATTGGTTCACAACCCACGATATTGTATTACAAAAAATCGAGCTGTAAACTCAAATTATGGATAGAACGGTGGCCAAATAGGGACTTGTGAAGGCTGGGCAGTATTTCAGCAGCCACTGTTGCATCAACTAATAAATTGTTTTGGTTTTATCTTTGCTTTATTTTCCTTGAGACTGAACAGAGGCAGTGTGATTGAGAACTGGAATGATGTTTTACATTGGCATATTAACACTTACGTTGATTCTAGTGGTTATGTTTTGTTTTGAGAATGCTTTTTGCACTGTTTGCTCAGACTGCGATATTGCAATTGTGAACAAATGCATGTCTCTGGATGTTGTCTAAAATGAGAGCACCGCCATAAAAGTGCCAGATGCCTTTCTAAAAATACTCCAGTAGTTTCTGACTGGTTTTGCATTTATTCTTGACTTTTTTTCTTAATATAATGGTTTCCATTTTCTGCCTTCGTTAGGTTGGGGTTGCAGAAATGAAAGTTGCGGTTGAAAGAACCGGTGGGCTGGTTGTTTTGGCAGAAAGTTTTGGTCATTCTGTATTTAAGGACTCTTTCAAACGTGTATTTGAAGATGGGGAACAATCTCTTGGACTTTGCTTCAAGTAAGTTTTTTTTTTTATGTCTCTTCTTTGTTCAGTTTTAATGGTGGTTGCTTCCTGTTAGAGATTGGTGCAAGCTAAGTTTGTTGCAAGTCCTTTGGCAATATTTGTGCATTTGGAGATGATATGTTTCTCTATTGCTAAAGATGATAGATGTGGTATGTGGTTTTTAGGTGTTCAACCATATATATTCAACTTTCTAGCTTATGTGTGGTGTCTTATTGTATTCTTCTTCTCTTGATTTCTTTTATTTGTTTATATTTGAGCAGAACCATTAAGTTAAGACTTAATCACTTTACTGGTTCCAAGCCAATGCTTTCCTTCTATTGTCAAGTAGGAGTTGTAGAAGTATATCCATTAGGGACGTATTCAGAAATTTTTCTCAGTGGGGCCATACTCCATGCTAATTTAGCACTGATCCACTTGATTGAATTTCAACAATTATTGTTACGTACATTCTTACGCTAAAAGGTTAGGTAAGCTAATAAGAAGCAAATTCTTCTTGTGTGGAACCACTGAATGCTCATAATTTTACAACTATCTATAATGTGCTCTTTGGTCATGCAAATTTCAGTATTATATAATAACTTGCATAAATCACCAACTTTAGAGATTTTTATTGGGTGTTGATTAAAGAATTTTTTAAAATGAAACTACACAGTTACATTTGTAAAATGAATGAGGTCAATTGTCCCTACTCCTTTATGTGTTGATCTGTCGTTGTCAGTTGCTGAGTTTTGGTATTACACTTGGCTCTGACTTTTAATTCATTGAAGGTGCTTTCTCTCCCATGCCTTTGGTATCTAACATGAATGAATCTTTATAACTTAGGAAAACTTTTTTTTCGGGGTGTTAGTCTAAGCTCAAAACATGGACCCATAGTGGCAGCTAGATCCCAGCCTTGGCTATATTATGTTCTACATACCTAACTTCTACAAGAAATCTTTCAGAGTGTCTAATGCTTTTGTGATTGTAGCCTGTACTTCCTGTGTACATCTTCTTGGGGCACGTGTATCCATGTGGCCAGGAAATTATTTCCCATTTTGTGTTGGTTTTGAAAAATATGCTGTCATGGTCCCATTGATTAACCATGTTGCATTGCCAAGATGCAAAACATTAACGAAATATCAAGTTTTTTTTCCTTTTACTTTTGCAGTGGCATACTTGAGATAAACTGCTCCAAGGACATCAAAATAGAGGGTATCCTTGGACCTTGCACTTCTTTGGAGAAGGTAGGGTACCTCCCAAGTTGCTTATGAGATTGTATATTATGTGGATGAGATTTGATTAGAATGAGAGTTGCTCTATGTGCGTTGCAGAAAGGACCAGCTGTTGCAGACACAGTCACTGGGGAGGGTGGCACTACGGCATGGAAAATGTGTGGCCTTGACAAGAGTACTTGCTTAACTGTCTTGTTTGATCTTTCATCCAGTGAACGGTCTGCTGCTCCTGGAACTGTAAACCCACAATTGTATTTGCAGTTCCTCACAAGGTATAACGAGTGACTCATTTTGATGAGAAACTTGAATATTTCTGCTCCTTTTATGCTGTTGCAACCTCCGCTCTTTGATGGACTTGTATGATGTATTAATTGTAGTTATCAGAACCCTGAAGGTCAATCAATGCTTAGAGTTACAACAGTCACTCGAACATGGATAGACAGTTCTGTCAGCTCTGAGGTGTGTGCTTATACTTAATATGAATATTTTGAAAGCCAAGGTGACATTTTTGTTTATCAATTTTGTTGATGAAATTCCCCATTAGTCCCTTGATCTTTTGCTGATTGATTTTGGTGGATCTTGTAGTTGATTGACCAATCAAGTAACGTGTTTTGCCAATGGTGACTACTTGCACTAACTTCCACATCTATGAAGATTATGCATCTCCATTTTCTCTTTTGTTCATGTGTACTACTCCATACTTCTGACAGTTACCTTGATGTGGAAATTGGAGGACGTTACTTTCATGGTACTATTTGTCCACTTCAAACTTATCATTATGAAAGTGCCATTGTCACCTAATTTTCTTTTCTGGTCACAACTGCGTGATGCTGGTGTTTCTGTAAGGTCTTGAGCAATTGCCATCTACTCACTTTCTATCCCAGTCTTTTGTCATTTCATTGCAAGAGAGAACAAAATTGACTTTCATGTTGATTGAAACGGCATTCGGACTGCTGACATGATTTGGTAGCCTGAATACTCAAATTTCTTTAGCTGACTGTGTAAGAACTAATGACAATAGATCTAGTGTGTATTCTTTTCTTTCAGCTCTATGTGGACCTCCTACAGTCCTACTATTCTTGTCTAATTGTCAGAGTTGACTGTTTGGATATTGTCCTTCGTTAATGTAAAACTATCTGCTACCAGGACCTGGTACAAGGCTTTGATCAGGAGACAGCTGCTGTGGTAATGGCAAGAATAGCTTCCTTCAAAATGGAGACGGAGGTAAAGAAACTCGTGTGCCTCTTAAGTGTGTTTACTCTCCTGAACGCTTGTTTCCTGTTCTTTTTAAATTAAAATCATATCATGTATGCTATGATGAGATCATTGAGCAAAAATTAGGTTAGGAGTGATGAGAATCTGATTCAGTGGTGTTCCTTTCCTTGTTTCTTGTCAGCTGGACAATTGACCCTGATTTCCAAACTTATTTTACCAAATATCCTTTTTTAACTGCTCCTTGTTGCCTGGTCTCTGGTCATCCTTTTCCTAATTTTTCCTTTCATCAAAGCAGGAAGGATTTGATGCTACTCGGTGGTTGGATAGGAAACTTATTCGCGTTTGTTCCAAGTTTGGTGACTATCGAAAGGATGATCCAACGTCCTTTATGTTAAATCCTTGTTTCTCATTGTTTCCTCAATTTTTGTTCAATCTACGGCGGTCGCAGTTTGTACAGGTAATCTTGGTGTGTCTCTTAGTGAAAGATTTTGGTTTGACAGATCTTATTAAGGAGAGGCCTTCGTGTGGTTTGCAGGTATTCAACAATAGTCCAGATGAGACTGCCTACTTTCGGATGCTATTAAACCGTGAAAATATTGCTAATGCTGCAGTCATGATTCAACCGTCACTTATATCATATTCATTCAATTCATTACCAGCGCCGGCTTTGCTGGATGTAGCTTCCATAGCAGCTGATCGTATTCTATTGCTAGACTCGTACTTTAGCATTGTCATTTTCCATGGAATGACGATAGCTCAATGGCGTAACATGGGATACCAGAATCAACCGGAGCACCAGGTTGGTTCTTTGAAAATGTGATTCAAATGGGTATTGGAATGCTCGTACACAAACCTAAACTGCTTTCTGTTCCCCTAAAATTTGTAAAAGCTAGAATTCCTATGGTACTAGCTTCTTCAGCAAACATCTTTTGTAAGTCAGATGGGAGATATAGCCTTTGTACTATTTAGTAAGAAGACTACCGCTGTACTTTTCCTGTTTTGGTCAGGGTGGATAAACTACAGCACTTAAAATTTAGCTTTTGTAGTCTGGCAGATTAATTTGCCCCAGTTGGGTTGTCTATAATACAAATATTTCTAGAAATGTCAAGCGATGTTTTTATAATGGAAACTTAATTACCTGGTTTGCCGATTTTCTTAACTTGAATAACCTATGTTATATGTCAACCAACTTGATTTTAGCTTATTTAGGATAGAATTGATGGAAGCTTCATCAACTGAATTGCCCACTATCCAATAGCCATGTCACTGCTTAGATACTGTCGATTCCGTAGCTAATGCATGAAAATGGTAGTGACAGACTGAAGCAGACTGCTTTTGATGTGCTAATCAGGTAGATGGTTTTGATAAGATGTACCTTGTGCTGGAGTTGAAAGTAAAACCAAAGTATGGGCTTTTTCTTGTTTATTTCATTTACCCGGGAATAGTTATGTGGTGAGAGATGTGTTCAAATGGCTCTATTAGTGAATGTGCCTTATGTTGGGTTGGAACCTAAGACGGACTCTGTCTTTCTGATTTGGTCTTGTTCCTGATTTGATAAAAAAGTGGAAAGACTTATGCGATGGTGAAGGTTTTGATAAAAAAATTTTGCTTGATGTTTATGTTTGTGTAATTCTTTTTCAAGGGGTGTTGCTGGACTGATATGGTGCCGCGCAACTGTGTGTAGAGTAAATATTAACCCTAAATGCTTGTTGTTCAGCACATACTTTATTTAAGACTTAAATTTACATGGTAAGATATATCGCGACATTGATTGAGATTTTTTGCTCTGTTCTGCTGCCTTTGTATAACTTAACACTACAAATATACAGTATATGATTTGATCTGTTGGTATCTAGGCCAAAGTTCAAGAAAAATCTTTTGGGACAGCATGCTGCCTAGCGCTGCTTTTGGTTAAGCCATAACTCGATGTTCCATCTGACTGTGTTTTCCTACTTACAGGCATTTGCACAACTATTGCAAGCTCCTAATGATGATGCGCAGATGATCATTCGTGAACGGTTTCCTGTTCCCAGATTGGTTGTATGTGATCAGCATGGATCACAGGTTAGCACTTTTATCTACTTCGTCTTTTGCCTTGCTACAGTCCCTCATTCCAAAACATTTCGTTTTGTTTCTTGTGCTTATTCTTATGACATAAGATAAAAAAATAGTAGTCTTAATGTTCGGCATTATGTGCGTCTTGTTCTCTGTCAAGCCAAAGACTGTCAAAAGTACTCCTTACAAGCTTATTTCGAAACTGCATATGAGCTTAGTGTTTGTTTCGAACAATCTTTTTCTTTTTTCGCTTGAGGACATTCAGCCTATGGACAAAGTTATAACCTTTGGCTTGACATACATTCCTTGTAGTCTTTGCCTCAATTCTCCACACATCCACGAATTAATAACTTACACTGCCATTTTGTCACTTCTCAATTGTCCCAGAAATTTCTGATTTGGTGTTAGATACCTTATCTACTATGCTTATTTTCCTGACGCGCCACAAAATTCTAGATCCTTTATTGCGTGCACTGGGCTGCCATGAGATTATGCATTAAACTCTATCATTGCTTTTTTAGAGAACTCAGTTTCTATTCTCTCTTGCATTATGAGCAGGCGAGGTTCTTGTTGGCAAAGTTGAACCCATCAGCCACGTACAATAATACCCACGAAATGACTGCTGGGTCGGATGTGATTTTCACCGATGATGTGAGTCTTCAAGTTTTCTTTGAACACCTTCAGAGGCTGGCTGTGCAATCCTAGAGGCAGCAATAGAGCTTTGAGAGTTTGACCATCATAGGGTCTTTTAATCATTTCCTCCTTGTTGCCCTCTTGCATTTGATATTTTTTGTTTTTGTTTTATAAGATGAGATTTGTGACCCTACAATGAATACATGAGCAAGAGAATAATATAGGCACGAGTAATTCTTTGGGGTCTATGGGGGGGGGGGGTGTTTTGGAGGAACTTGCTTCCGTGAGAGATGATTGAACGGTTTTCAGTTAAGTTTATAAGGGAAGAAAGGAACAAAAGGAAGTAATGTAAGATATTGGGTCTGACATCTGTTTCCTTTGTTTTGTAATTGATATTAGATGGATTTTGTGGGGGGGGGGGGGGGGGTTTAATTTTCTCTTTCAATGGTTTCTCTGGGATTTTGTATCAATAGTTATGGTATTCTGTTTATTGCATTCTGCTATAGTTGACCAAGAATTCTGTTTCGAGAGTTGTTCTAAGGACAAAGGCAATCAGCAGGGATGCCGAAAAGATAAAAACAGCACTCCAATCGGCAATCGGCAATTGGCAGGGATGCCGTATCCTAATTGCAAGCGTATTATAAAAAAGAAAGGGTCGAGCTCTGGCCGTAGTGCATCTCTTTTGATGGTCCATTGTGAACTTTGATCTGCAGGAGAGCTTGGCCAATTAACCCACTAACAAAGAAAAAAGAAATGGATGAAGATAAACACACGTCATGCACTCGAGCAAAATATAACCTGTCCCTTATTTTTCGAAACTGCCGTTGCATCTCTTGAAACAGGGTGGGTGTTGATCTATAATATCTAGGGCCAATCTCTTCTAATTTCAAGAATTTCAAATGAATTCTTGAGAAAAAGTTGGGGTGGGGGTCATGGTCAAGGGCCAAACCCCGACCAGAAAACCAGATCTAAGGGTCGACCCTTCATATCCTAGTTTTATCATATAGGTCATATGCTATCTGATCCTAAAACTTCTGCGATATGACGATCTAGGTCGAGGAAATCAAATCGAAACAAAGTTACTCACCGAACAGGGTGAGGTCAAAATCGTAATTTAACTAGCATAAATGGCTGAAGTTGCGAGTTGGAACGCTCGACTCGCTTACAGGAATTATAATGCACTGATGATCCATAAAGAGGGAATAGGTGAAGCCCTTCCAAAAATTAAAGGATTAGGTAAAAAAACTCAACATTTTTTCGAAACCCTTTGATAATCAAAAACAAGAGGGTAGAAGCCACCAAATATTTTCCCACCGTGACAGATGTACCTTAAATTATTTTTTTGTAACACCAAAAATCTCAGACATATAATTGTGTGATATATTTACCTTCCATCAAAGTTTTGTCAATGAGTACTATAAAAAATTTGCCTACATGGAAGACGAAAAGCAAATAGTGCTAACATGGCACTAACGTGGCTTAAGTGAAATAAAAACAACGTTGTTTTAACTGAAAAATTATCTTATATAACATTGAAGAAGGGTAAATGTGTCATATATCACATCGGAGGTTTTAGGTGAAAATTGGGCAGAATGACTGCATTAGAAATTGGGGCACATGTTTAGGGCTAAATTGGCAATTTTGACAAGTTTGAAATTGAATTGACATATGTACAATAAGTTTATCATTGATTCAGTAATTTTTCGTATATTTGTTGCTCATGTTGTTACTATTAGATTTAGTATTGATTTTACTATTTTACTTACGAAGCAATTAATTAATTATCTGTGTTGTTTTTTACTGGTTGTGGCACCGTCACCCTGTCATCTATATTTGTATCTTAGCCTTAGTTAATTAGAATCTACTGGAAATCTCAACGAAAAATCAAGAGCAAAATTTTGAAAGTACGGTGAATAAATGATAATAGATAAACATACAATTTAAATCTACTTTCAATCCAAGTTATACTCTTTAAATCTTATTGAAAAAAATATTTGAATGTATATCTAAAAATAATCTTTTATGTGTATAATGTTTACTTTTTTTTACATTCACATTTAACATGGTGTATGCTCCAGAAAAGACACAAATATTATTTTGTTACTATTACCCTCCAAACAAATCCAAAAACCCTTCAGAATCCTGCTTGAGGGTATGAAGTGTTTGGTATTACATGCAAGAAATTACAGCAGTTTCAATTCAAAGTATGTATCAATGGTTCTTCATCCAGATACTTTGGTTAAATAAGAGATTGTAACGGCATATTCAGAGATATGGTCATTCAAAGAATGCTCATTTGTATCTTCTTTATCTTTATCATTTTTCCCGAATTCCTTTTCCACATATCAACTTAGACACGAGTCGTCGAGTACACGTGGAATGACATGTTGTATATTTAATGGTATCATTGGACAGAAACTTGATGGGAGCTGAATATGGAATATGAGGTAAAGTGCTCTTTTATAGGATAAAAAAAAAGTTTGGGCTAGAAATTGAAACTCGACTTAAAATTGGCGCTTCTCAGGGGGATTAACCCGCTTAATTTAGCGGAGCTTTATGATCAGTTTGCATGTATGTTTCTCTTATATACGCAAAGTTCTCTAATCTAAAAGTTTTGTTAAGAGTATAGGAGGACTTCACTGATTATGGGCCAATGAGGTTGATGAACTTATATTAATTTGATCCTTTTTTGTATAACTTTAATCTTTTTTTGAAGTAAGGTTGATGAACTTTTATTATTTTGTGCGCTAGCCCCCCTCGAGGACTAGTCGTGTATCACCGCCGGTTTATAGCTGAGTCATCGCCTGTCGGTCGCGCGGACACCTTGATTATCAAAAAAAAAAACTTTTATTATTTTGTTTAGGAGGCTAGACTAATATATAGATGGACAAATTAAGCGAAGTAAAGATGGAAATAATTCTTGTTAAGTTATTTCTTTTGGGCGTGTGCAAAACGGACCGCCTAAATCGGGAACCGCCTAGACTGGCCAATTTGGTCTTGTTCCTGGTTCCAAGGGGAACCGGATCGAACCAATTACATATACTTTTTTTTTGTGATTATGTATAGTCGGCATGGGGAACACAATTTGTTATCGCATTGGCTTGAATTGCATGTTTGTTTTGTGATTATGTGTAATCGACATGGGGAACACAATTACAGTTTGATCTGATTCCTTATTCCACCTTGAAGCTGAACCGGATCGAGAACCAATCACCCATGATCTTTCTATACCTTCTTGCTTTTATTCAATATCTTGATGATCTTATCCATAGTCATGTATGTGTGTGTGTGTGTGTGTATATATATATATATATATATATATATAGGCCAGTCTCATAAAAGGTAGAATGGAACAAACAAGAACTCCACTCAAAGTCAAGCGACAGCCGTCGTTAGGTCATTGAAAGCTGATACCTCAACTCTCCCTTAATCTCTGTTTATGGACGTTAGCGCTCTTGGTGATAAGAGTCCTTTTCATACATTACCTTCCATTCAAGATTTTTGGGGAATTTCAAATTACTCCCTGGTAGACTCTTTTTTAGCCAAAAGTCCTTCAGTTACTTAAATTTGCATCCTTAAGCATCTTTCTTCTCGATATACGAGCAATTATAGCAAACTTTGGCGGTGTAAAAAAAAATTCACACAAGAGGTCTTATAACCATTGATATGAGAGATAATGCATAATTATCATCCTCAAATCAATGGTTCACTTACACTAATTGTGTATCCTCTATTTTTCCTTCACGAATTTTCCATTTTTTTGCGATTTGCAAGTAGTTGCCAAATTTGATGCAATAGTTTAACTATTGCTCTAACACTTCCCCTAAATGATTAAATTATGGAGAAATTAATAGTTTTGGAGGAAAATTGATAAAAAAATGTCCTACTCTGATGCCTGTAGAAATTGTGAGATGACAATTAATTCCCCAAAATGCTTAAACTATTGTATGAAAACGTGATTATTTATTCTCATTTTACTTTTCACCAACCATGTATCACCGATTAAGACTGGCAATTCACGTCGGTGTATCATAATCGCATTTGTAGTTTGTGTAAAGTTGTGTTGGTATAAAACATCTTGATTTTGATTCTACATGGGAAATAATTGACTTACAACAAAAAATATTACTTTGTGCAAATTAGTGTCAACTTATAAACTTATTTGTGTTCAGTCTTGTTATGAGTAATGATGATGGAAGTCCAAGTATTATATTGCCTTCTTTTTATGACGAGAAAGTCAGTTTAGGCAAAGTAAATCTAGGGTCATGAAATACCACACTAACCTGATAAACTAGTAAAATGAGAATCAAAACTTGAATGAATGGCTCAACATGGAATTCTTAACTCTATGGGATGGGAATTGCATCTGTTTAACGCACCTAATCGACACACACAAATTCAATCCTTATCCTCAATGTAAACCTCAAAGGGTTACAAGCAGAATGACTTAGCCTACTTCTCAACTTCCATAATTTGTTTATAGAAAGCCTTTTAATCATGTCATAATTTCCACATTGGTTTGAGGAAAAAATTGTTTGAAAAGTCTCAAACCTATTGTATGGACGTCGATTGAGTCCTAAACTTTTCAATTTAGCCAATAAAATAATACATTTTTTGAAGATTACCCAGTGTAGTCCATTTAACCAATTTAGGTCGAAAATCATTGGCATGACAATCCAATTAGTGCCTGACATCCTACCTAGTACAACTGGCAATCTAAGATGTCCAAATCCACTCAAAACGACGTCATTTTGACAATTTTCATAGTTGTTTCTTTTTTTCTTGCTTTTCTTTTCTTCTTTTTTTCTCACTTTTTTCATTTTCTTCATTCATCTCCCCATATAGAGCCGGCAAGGATCGCTAGAGCCTCAATGATGGCCAATGACCCTCGTTGGCTATAGGCGAGGGCATGCTAGGCAAGAGTTTCCAGCCATCATTGAGGCCTCAAGCTTCCCTCATCAGCTCTTTTCGAGAAGATGAACAATGATGAAAAAGAAAAAAGAAAAGAAAAAGGAAAGAAAAGAGAAAATTAGTAAAATCTCTCCAAGTGACGACGATTTAAGTAGAGTCAGACACGTCAAATCATCGAGAGTGCCATATAGAACGGCTGGCATTGATTGGACCGCCATATTTGCGATTTCTGACCTAAATTGGCCAAATGGACTACATTAAAATATCTTTAAAAGCTTTAAGAACTACATTGGCAAATTGAAAAGTTTAGGACAGATTTAAAATTTTTTTGATAATTTTCTCTGGGTTTGAGTTTCTCTATAGACAAATTATGTACCTAAGTTTCAATACCAATGAGCTAAGAAATAAAATACCAAAAGAATTTAGATAAACATAATTACATGTATGGCATGTGCGAGAATTCGAATTACGAGTGCATTTGTTTAACTAAAAAATCAAGATTTGGAAAAAATATTCCACAAAATAGCTCACATTGCTTACATGAATAAATGATTACATAATACTTTCATCACCCACAAAAATAGTCGGGCATAAATGATTTTCGATAATTAAAATGTTTTCCATCGATTAATTCTTCTCAAAAAATATGTGGCCATGATTGCCCAAAATTTCTTTTACATTTTCAGTGCACCTAATAAAATTCATGTTCCCAAGCCTAATGGTCGATAGAGAACCATAACAATTCACAAACAAAAGAAAAAGAAGAGAAAGGGTCAAGACCTGGGACACTCGCTCCAACTACCACAAAATGCCGGGCATGAACCGGAAATACGAGAAGTCCGAGGGCATAAAAAGCAAACCGATCCCCGATTATTCCTAGTACGTTTACGCGGAATCCTATACGGTACACGCAGCCTCCGGTCCACGAGAAGAAGCGGGACCCACTCCGCCTGTGCGAGCGCGGCAGAATATACCTTCTTCTTCTCTGCAATATCCCCTCTCTCTCTCTCTCTCTCTCTCTCTCTCTCTCTGCAAACTCCTAAGTTATCGTCGTAGCACTCGACTGCACTAAGCCTGTCCTTCTCTCTCTCTCTCTCTCTAGAGCCATGGTGCTTCACTTCGAGCTCCCCTTCTTCGTCATCCTCGCGACCCTCCTCCTCCTCTGCGTCGTCGTGGCCAAACTCCGCGACATGGCCGAGGCGCGAACCGCCGCCGAACCCGCTTCGCCGTCGAGCCCCGGCTCGTGCAAGGGCCCGGCCGGCGACGAACCCGTCGCGTCTCGGGGCGACGATCGAACGGCGGGGGAAGTCGGGTCCGCCGGTTCCGAGGGTTCGGATGGAGCTCGTGCCGGGACCGGGACGGAACTGCGGAGGAAGGAGTTCCCAGACGACGACGACTGGGAGGGGGTGGAGAGGAGCGAGTGGGCGAGGCTTTTCGGGCGGGCCGTCCGGTTCGCGTGCTCGGCGCGCAATGCCGGTTTGATCTCGGGGATCCACGGCGAGCCGACGGCGAAGCTGTACGGGCTCCATAAGGTCGCGCTCGAGGGGCCGTGCGGCGAGCGCCGGCCGATGGCGTTCAGGGTCTCGGCTCGAGCCAAGTGGTAAAGTCAACAGCCTCATCAATATCTCCCTGATTTTTTTTTGTTGACTAATGATTGTTATCCATTTATTGAGTCATTATAATTCAGAATAATTTAGGAAGCGACAATATTGGTATTTAGGAGCAATCTACATCTGATTATTTACAATTAGAATAATTTTTATTATCCGTACCGTGACATATAAAACAAAACCGATCTCCCCCATATATTTATTGAGATCTTTTAAAATATTATATTATATCTATAGTATTTCGTTTCTAAAGTATATATTCCTGATTATCTATTAAGCAACCACTGTATCATTGGCAAGATGCATAAGTACATAATTTTTCAAAGTATTCTTAATTACCTATATAAAAAATATTGTCTCCATAGCAAGATGCATAAGTAAAAGAATTATATTTAGTCCAATATGCTCATTTAAAATGCAGTGGTTGCCAAATGTCTTCATATGTATTCATTTTGATGGCAAATTGGACAGAATGCTAAAGGGGTGAATTTGTGTTAGGATACCAGTTTCGAATTTTTTGTAAAATAGGAATTTGTTTTTGTTAGACGCGTGATGGATGTTAGTTTGCAATTTTTAATAGTATTAACCCATATATTTATCTTTCATATGTATCCCTATCAAAATTTGATCCCCCGCTCTCTCATACATAAGGCCCTTTTCAGAAAAATCAAATCCAAGAAGAATAATCTTATTTTTTGCCCTTTTTTTGCAAGATTATATTTTCTGTATATTATCGGTAGAGATTCAACAGTGTCTTCCTCTAGCCATGTATGGATTCTAGCCATATTAACAGGAAAAAACAATGATTGCAATTTTAATGATTCCAATTTTTGTGGGGCTGTGAGCTTTAGGAATGCTTGGCGACAGCTTGGGAACATGAGCCCGGAGGTTGCCATGGAGGAATACATCAATCTTCTCTCAGAAAAATTTCCCAACTGGATGCAGAACGATGCGGTCGTAAGTAGTTTGATCTTGCTTGTCCCATTTATGTCTTCTTCTTCTTCTTCTTTGCAAGAATTCCAGTTTCTTGAAGGATTTGTTTTGTTCTTTTGCTGGTGCTTTCTTGGTCAGGAGGATGAAGAAGAAGAAGTTTGTACAGATGCCGAAACATTTTGGAAGCTAATCTGCAATCTGAGGACAGTGATAGAGCAGCAAACGAAAAGAAAACTGACCGAAACAGGTACCATATCAGCATCTTTGACGACTTTCTGCTGTCCCCTGAGTGTTTTTATTTCATGCAAAATGGGTCCCGCATTCGGTATAGATTGTACAAAAAAAAGAAAAGGAGGTCCGCCAGATCTGCTTTTTAAATTGGTGTTTGGTCCGTAGATTAAAAGAAAGCCGTGGACATATAAAGGTGATTGAGCTTACATTTGATTAAGAAAAGTTAGGATAAGTGAGGAAAACTAGTAACACAGAGATTAGGAAATCATCGTGAATATTGAATTCGAGACCCTAATTGGAAGAAATTGGGGTCAGTAAAGACTAAGCAAGTACCAATAATGTAAGAAATTCAAAAAGTTTTGGGTGAAAAAGAAGAAACTATTAGATGAGTGTAATATATGAAAAATTGAATACGAACAGCTAGAATGGTGGGTCCCACAGCGGCCTCCCCCGATTCGACGGTCCAATTTCATTCCAATATATGTACTAGGTCGACTGAATAATTTCTAGTGAAGAAAAATTAGCTCGAACTTTTCTCGGGACTCGTTTAAAGAGACCACTGTCCATCCTTTGTGGCATGCTTTCATAGATATCAACTTTTTTTTTCTTTTTTTTTTTCGTGAGACTAACTCGCATCCTAATATCCTCCATGAAGATCACAGAAGCTGAATCCTGCGACATGATCCTCATGTCAATGGGCTCCATGATGCAGACAAGACTTTGGTGAAGGAGGCACATCAAGAGATTGTGCAGGCAATTATTTTGATTAGGGAGAGGATTATAACTCTTAGTCTAGCCATTGAAGTTTATCTTAGCTGATGGTAAACTTAGGTTTCATTTTGCATGTTTTAGGATCAACAATGTACAATCTTCTATGTAAATTTATGACCTCATCAGAAAATGGTGCTTCTTCTTTCAGTTTCAGGGGCGGAAAATACTTGTAAATATTAAAATTGCTACGCTTTGTAAGTTTTATCTCGAACTCCTCAAGAGAGTGTAGATATAGAGAGTTTTTTCGAGTGTAATTTGACACTAAAAAGAAGAAGAAGAAAAATATTTTTTCCTTGAGTTCATCAAGGGTTTTCCTAGCATTTATTGTTTACGGGCATGATGTTTAATGACCGAAAATGCCATTACATGTAGATATTTGAAGATTAGGGGAGTTTTTTTTTTTCAATGGTCGGAATTGTCTCATTTAAAAATGCAACGGTGTTAACTTTATGACTTAATTGAACCGATTTAACATGTTTTAAAATTTAATTGTACTTTTTGCAAGTTTCGAAATTCAATTATACATCTGTAATAAGTTTTATGACTCCTAGTAAACATATCCCTTATTTTATTATATGAACGAAGGGGATACATTTATATAAGAGTGAAATGAAGGTGCTCATGAACAGACACAACCATTGAATATTAATAGTAGTTGACTTCAAAGTTAAAGCATAATCTTTTGAAAAAAAATGAACATTTATTGCCAAAGGAAAAATTCGAATGATTTAGAAAATATTTTCCTAAATATGGTTACTTATATCGCTTGAAATAATTATTAAATAAAAAATATTTTCATTATCGATAATAATTTATGTCTAAACATTTTCATGGATGGCAAACATATTTATCGTTAACTTATTTTTATGAACAATAATAACAGATCATTTTTAGGAATATATTTTTTAAATTATTCATTTTTCGCGAAACAAACGCATGCTAAATTTGGTTTTGGCCTAAATTTGAAGACCTCGTCTCTTGAGTCCCCAAATAGCCGAATTCGATGGGAGATAAGATGAGAGAGTAGAATGAAAGAAATCGGGAATCATCTAAATGACAATACGGATGGACATGATAGCAACTCAAATCTGATCGGGGCTCTATCTAGGATTACGAACTAATCGAATATGGTCACCTTTCAGAAAAAGGTTCACAAATGAAATCCAATTTACAACTCTTATAGATTATCATCTGGCCATTAAGCAAATCGACCAAATTTAGTGATTCAAATAATTTGGAAATCCTTCAAACTTTAGATGTGATTTGGGATAATTGCACAAATGGTATCTGAATTTTGACCCAATGTGTCGTCCGTGAATCTTTAATTTGTTCAATATGATTCTTGAACTTTTGATCTATGTTTAATATAGTACATGGACTGTATGAAAATGTTTAATATTTTTCCCCAATCATATATGAAATTCGGAAATCATATTGAACAAATTAAAAATTCAACGACGACATTGAACAAATTAAAAATTCATGGACGATATTGCATATTAGGTTGATGGTCAGTATTGAACAAATTAAAAATTCGGTGATAATATTGCACCTCGGACCAAAATTTATTGTCTATTCATGCCGTTTTCCCAATTTTTTCACTGCAAAGTAAGTGCGGGGTGACATGACAGATGAATGATATTACATTTTTTTTTTCATCTTGCTACATTTTCTTTTTCCTTTTTCCCTTGTTTTCTTCTTGTTTTTCCCGGAAAATTAACTCGCCGCGCGACTCCCAGAAAATGTCGATCCACCGCGTCCTCCTTGATCCCCGTTCTCTGCGGCGGCCGGAATTAGATACCTGAGAATCGCCGCCGTTCCGCCGTCGCGATCCCATGGCGGTCGTGATCGAGACCACCGCCTGGGAGCCGAACCCCTCCCTCTTCGTCTTCATCTTCCTCGCCTGCTTGCTCTCCGTCTTCCTCCTCCCCTACGCCGCCAGAAGCGCGCCGCCCCCTTCCGCCTTCGACCACGGGGCCCCGCTCTCCTCCTCGTCGCGGTTCCAGCGGAGCTTCCTCCTCCTCTACTCCCTCTGCTCAGGTCAGCATTCGCTCCTGCTCGGTCGCTCGGGACGCCGATCGATTCGTTTCCCCCGTGCGCGCGGGCGGAGCGGCTTGTGTTTGAACTGAGCTTCGCTTCTCGTGCTGTTGTGTTTGGGCAGTGATGGAAGGGCTGTCGTCGGTGTTCGGGGAGTTCGAGTTCAGTTACTTTGGCGTGAGCAGGGAGCGGATGGTTTTGTCCCTTTGCGTTGGGTTCGCGGGTTCTCTCGTCGTTGGATCTTTCCTCGGAGTGCTTTCTGATACAATGTGAGTTGGCCAAACTTGATTTCTTTCTTTCTCGCTTGCTCTCTTTCCCATTGCTTCCTGGAATGTGTATTGTCGTCGTGTTGCTGGCTGCTATTTGCGCTGATGATTTAGTGAAGCAAACCAGGCTGAGAGGTAGGTGAGTATAGCAAAATCTAGCGCGGGGGATGATTTTTCAGTTGCCTTACAACTGGGGATGGGATTTCAATCTGCAAATGTGCGTGACCTGCTTTGATTGGGCTTACATCCTGCTTTTATTGCCTTCATGTTCTTCTAGGAACGTCCACTCTGTTTTTGAGAATGTACCATGTATTGGATATACTCTTTTGACGCTAATCTTGAGGAATTGCAACAAGTTGTTTACGATATTGGGTTATGTCTAGTAGGGACTTCAAGAATGCAAGGTACTTCTTGATAATTCTAATTTTTAGGCAGGTATTCTGTTGACAAAGGTATAGTTGATGGGATAAAGATAAAAAGGATAAATAAGGAAGCTTTTCTTTACGCAATTATGTGGCTAGTCCTACATTTGGAATAAATTATGGTACGTGAACTGACGTATACTGCTGTCTGCAGAGGCCACAGGAAATTCTGTTTATTCTTTTGCATCTTGCACCTTTTTGTTGGCGTATGGAAGACGATAACTGCCCATCCCAGTGTTTGGGTAGCAAGTATATGTTTGTCTCTGGCTTCTTCGATATACTCTTTCAGTTTTGAGACATGGATGGTCATTGAACATGAAAAGGTTCGTGTCAGAAGCTTCAGTTTCACTCCCATTTACTATAAGATGTTGACTCATATCATACAAGTTTCAACCCATACATTTTTCCTTCTCATTAGCAGTAGAAACCACACTTGGGATTGTAACAAGAGTTTGCATTTTTTGCTTCCTTTCTCTTTACAGCAAGGACACAGAGAAGATTTATTGAGTGACAACTTTTGGTTAATGGCGTTCTTGGGGTCTGCATCTTTCATAGGAAGCCAGGTGCTTGCCAATTGGCTAATTGGTGACAACGTGAAAAAGAGAATGACTTCTCCTTCAATGGCAGCTGTCTTCTTGGCTTTGGCGGGCGTTATTTTTGTTGCACGGCTGTGGAGAGAATCTTCTCGAACGGACGTATTTGAGGATCATGGCAGGTCCTATTTTTCCAATGGTAAGAGTTGGATCTCTCCTTTGCTCAATAGTACCAGTCTGCTATCGTATGAAAAGTATCCACTCTTCATTGAAGCTGACATCTCAACTTGAATTCATGGCTAATTAATTAAAGGTCTCAAATAATATTTGATGTTGCTGTAGTGATCTCTGGTTTACATCAAATAACAAGAGTTCACTACTTATGAGGACATTCATGGATATTTTAAATAGAAAGTATGATATTGGCTGAAGTATGTCTCAACATCCGATTCCTTAAGATTTGGAACCAAAAAGCACGTGCTTAGGGATGTTACCTCACCTAAAGGTTTTAAAGGTGGGCTATATAGTTGTGTTGTCTTGTTGCATTGATCTTTGAAAAAATTGAAAGGTTCCTCCACAAGATTATTCATTGTGGGTTAGTTGAGGACCAAGATCGAGCATTAACTTGCTTACCTCGAGGCACAGGGAGGTTATGATCAGCCAAAAGATGATTAGACGTGTCTGAATTTGAAATGCCCCTGCAGCACAAGGGTGTAGCTTTGTCTACTAATCTTAATAGTGCTGAAGTAATCCAATAATCCGATGTTGGCAAAACTAATCTTCAGTAAATCTGCAAGGCTTTAAACAAAAATCTGCCTTAACTCAATAATCCGATGTTGGCAAAACGGCAATTAGGAAATTTTCTCGAGCCTGTGGCTCCTGTAAATGGCTCTCATTCCAAAACAATTGTGATGAATGGTTCCTTCTTTTCTTTATCGGTCTATTTTCTCTCATCGCCCTTATCATTTGCTGCCATGTCAATGAATTTTGTGCTCTTTTAGAATTGTTGGTTGTTTCAAGATCAAGCTATTTACATTTTAGTTAATGTTCTTCCTTATTCACTAACAAATAGACCATTTTATAGGTACCTTTTTAGATTTTACTCAGAATATTATTTAGTTAAAATTCTTGCATACATTCTTAAATTTGATCTACTCGTGGTTCACAGATAGAAGAGTATGGTTATTGGCATGTGCACAAGCTAGCCTTCACTTCTCTGTATCAATGTTTTGGATTCTCTGGACGCCCATGTTGGTGGTATGTTCTTGTTACACATCTTTCTGAAAGGGATATTAATATCGCCTGGAGGACTTACATGAACAGCAGCATTGATCCCATCCTTTGCACACAAAATGTTGGTTTCAACTACTAATTGTTTACTGGCACAAAAAAACAAGTCTCACTGTTTATACAGAGTGAGCTTACCCTGTGATTTTATTGAATGCATTTGGAGTGCAGGCTGATGGCAGAGAACTGCATCTGGGCTTGATATATCCCTGTCTTTTGGGAGCAAGAATGCTCGGAAGCACAATTTTTCCTTGGCTCATAAGTGGATCTTTGTCATTTCGAACTGAAGATTGCATTCTTTATGCATTCATCATATCAGGTTGTGTACTATCCGCTGTAGCCTACGACTATCAGGTATTTCTGTTTTCTTAAATGGCAATGCATGATTCGATATCTGATTTTGTAACCATCACATACTGAGAGATACTATGCTTGTGTTGTGCAGGAAATTGGAGTTCTAGTGACATTGTTCTGCTTATTTCAGGCATGTGTAGGCGTAATCCTACCTTCTCTTGCCAGATTGAGGACCATGTATGCCATTCTGAGCTGTTTGCTGGAATTTCAACACAAGATATTGCTAATTCTGATATATGGATGGATGTTTATGATTATTGCTAATTATGTTTTGTAGGTATGTGCCAAATGGCTTGCGAGGAGGAATGATAAGCTTTTCTCTTGCTCCTGCGAATGCTGCAGTTTTGCTATTTTTGGTGCAAGTGAGTTTCAAATATGATCTACTTTCTAGTCTATCTCCATATTTCTTGCCTGCAGTGGTGACGTAAACCAGGAGGGAGATCAATCAATTCTGGATTTATACGGTATCATTTTTCGTTTAGATCATTAGGGTCGGAAAAATAGTCCTAGTTTTGGATGTAGATCAGCTTCAGCTGTAAATCCTAAGGCAAGGTTAAGGACATGATTGTTACAACTATCTATGAGTTTCACGGTGTGCCCGAAAATTTACAGGATTTTATGGAAGAGGAACTATGTCATGATTAGAAAGGACAAGATAAATAGGCTAGAAGCACTGGATTAATGAATGAGATTGCATTTGCTATGACGATTAAGTACCATAGTTAGTAATAACCATTCTGCCTCTGTAGAAAGCTTCAATAATAGCTCTTCCATTGTGCATTACTTGCCGATTTTACATGGCCTTTTCTAGCATTGCAGACCTGGTCTAGAGTGCATCTTTTCCGAAAGATGTTCTTATCAATTAAGTGGCTTATTGATGAACTTAACAATCAGTATAAACATTAGTTTGTTCTTTTCTGATTTCCTGCACATATTTGCTGGTGGGTGACTTCAAGGTATTATCACTGTGAACCTTCTGGGCATGAACGGTTTTATATATTTAGTAGAGAAGAACTTTGACATGACAGTGCCATTTGGCACCTTGTTTTAGTAAACATGATGAAGAGCCAAATAATTGTCTGATCTTCCTGCTTTTCTTCCCTCACTTTAGTCCTCTTGATGACTTTCTGCAACTTGTTAGTGGTTCATGTGTTTGGGTGTTGGAGCAAAACCCATCAGGTTCTTTTCCTGAGGACTACCACAATTTAGCTTACTTGCATTTTCGGGTAGATCTATTGAGAAAATGTTTCCATTATGAGTTGTCAATTGTTCCAGGGAGGCTATTATCGCAGTATCAGCAACGCAGCAATTATGGCATGTGCTGCCATTGGGCTTTTTGCGGCAGCTGGTTGCATGCATGTCTTGAAGCGGTTAGGGAAGCAACCATACCAGCACTTGCGCAAGTTATGAGTTCATTGCTCGTTTGCCTATGTCTGGATCGCTTTGATGTGAATGGCTTATCAGTGGGACAGAGGAAGGATAAGGATTGGTTCCAATTGCATATGAAATGTAGTCACAGCATGCAAGGGGATCGAATGATTGGCAAAAGGTGTTGGTCAAATTCTACCGCTTTTACCCCAAGCAGAGGACATGAATTAGTTCATTGGAAAGAAGATGCTATCAACAGTGACTATCAGTTGCGGTGTCTGTTTGCACCCTATGGAAATCAGTGCCAATTCATCAAAAGCCATATGAGAGAAGACAATGATCCGTTAGGGCATCATCTGGGGAATCAGGACCTCTTGCTAGCTGTGGAATTTTTCTCTGGCAACTATTCTGATGTTGCGAGATTTGAGTGACTGCATTCCATATTTTTTATCATCTGAGACTCTGGAGATCAATTTTTGCCTAGGTCTCAATAAGGAAATCATAAGCTTTAGGGGGATTCTCATTTTTCCTTTTAATTCAAGAGTGGAGATTTTACATTAACCGTAATATTTGCAGCTTGAGAATGGAACGTTTCTTCTGTACCAAACAGAAAGTGAAACATCTATTTTAGAAGAAAAACTTCATAAATTACTCTCTGGTCATCTGTTTGATTAAGTACAGAAAATGGAGCTCCCAAACCCAACTATCTTCGTATTATCAGTGAAACTTTCTCTTTTGAGATGGGATCATCTGTAAACATTGACAGACAAAATGCTAATATGACAGTAATGGTACTGTTCATAAAGAAGAGGCATTTATTAAACTAAAAAGCCACTTGAGACTAATTAAATAATGAGTACATGCCTATGCTCGATATTGCAAACTTGCGAGACAAATTGTCTCACGGTGGTTAGTGATGCGTTACGGACGATTAATCATCTCCCTTGGTCTCTAATCCACTTTGTTGCCACCCATTTCTCCCCTTTGATCACAGGACAGCTCCCGTGAAGTGAGGTCTGCCAAGGCCACCACAGAAATTGTTAAGCAGAACATTTTCAACTCTTTCAGTGTTATAAGAACTGTTGGGATAACAAGACTTGCACCAGAAAATACTAAGAAGGAAAACTTAGGCAATGCTGACTCAACCGAAATAATGGTCTGAAACATGATTTTATTACAGAGTCGGCAACTTGATAATCAAAGAAGCAACGCTTCTTTAAGAAGATCATAGATGACAGATTTACTAAGATAAGCAATTTCGTTTTCTTCCCAATAACACGATATACTGGAAATAGGGGTTGAAAACTCCATGAGTAAAGCGCGTCACATTGACTATAATATAGGAGATTCAGTACACATCTAGCACTCACAGTGTTGCAGGTCGAGAAAAATAACAGCAGGCGCAGTTCATGATGATCAAGGAGAAGTACTCACAGGATCAATTGTACCATTTGGTAATAAGGAATAGAAGAGAAGTCCGTCACCCTGTTGTGGTTTCACCTTCAATCCTACACATTTTGTAAAATCATAGGTCCCATCCATATTCATACCATTCTGCATGACAGAGTTAAATGATTACATGGTTTAGCCAAACTCAAGAGGAAGAAGATATTCAACCATACCTCAAAAGGGAACATAGTTTCTCCCCCCTCTTCAACGTCAGATAAGTACAGCAAAAAAGAGGCAACCTACACACAGATTGAGCAAGAGTAACATTACCAACCCTGTCAAGCTCTTGAAATGTAAATGTTGTGGCTAACCACGTATGAAAAAAGGGTAAACATATGAGTGTTCTTGCACCTTGCCCCTATGCACAGTTTCTTTACCATCCAATTGATGAAATGTGATAGGAAGAAACTAACAAGAAAGTCAGAGAACTAAAGCGAAAAAAACTTCACAGAAAGCATCAATTTATATTTAACTGACTAGAGCAATTTGTTGTTGGGTGAACCTTCAATATATGTTCTGAAAACCGAAAATGAAGAGTTTTAAGCTTAAAGCTGGACAAGAATATCAAGAAAGCATGAAAACATACATCACTTGTCTATATATCCGAAGCAAAAGTAAAAGAGCACAGTCAAGATTAGACGACAAGAAAATAGCAGTGTTAAGTCAGTTTTGACAAGTTTCTTGTGAAGTGCACTTTTCTGAGTTTGAATTTTATGAATTTTGAGCACGTCCACCGGAGCAGGGCAACTGACAAAGGGGGAATAGCTGGGCAGTTTCCCAGCAGACAAAGGAGACTAGTTTGTTAATTTGCGAGTCCCACCTAGCCCAGAGGGTAGGTATCACACACCCCATCCCCACCCCCAGCGCCCTTCTCCCAAAGAAAAAAAAAAGCCTTGCATCTAGGAGACCGCAGATGTTATTGACAAATTAGTTGCTTAAAGAGCCTAACACATACTTTGGCAGGTAAATCATTGCAATGCAAAAGCAAGAAGTTCAACAGGGTGGAAGAATACGTCTTCTTTAACGCCAGTGGAATTTCTCTACTCTGGAGAGTAGATAACTTCTTCCGTAAGATTCCAATTATATGGCCCCAAATACATACACGCACGCACACTTAAAACGCACACGTGCACACAAAAGGAATCTATTCCATATGCTGCACTTCCCAGTATTTGAGAGCAGAACAAGAAAAGCACCTCCTTACCAAAAAAAAAACAAGAAAAGCACCAAGTTTTTTCACTCCCATAAGCCATTTCAGAGAACCGTGAAGAGCTCAGCTAGCTTAATAACAGGTTGTACTGATGGAAAACATTGTGTTTCCAAGCTTTGTCCGTAGTATTTAATCTTGCCATTATCTTAAAATTTCATTCACAAAACTTCCATGATAAGGATATTTAAGGGATCAATGACATATGTTTACAAGGACATTATCATCCATGCCTCACCAAATTAGTAAATATACAAAAAATAGAGGCAACGAATTTTTGTAGCAAGCATACCCTGTGGCTCTTTTGTGGGCCATATTGAGCGGGATTGAATGCATCATAGTGAGAATTATATTTCTGCCCACTCTCGTAGCGTAACACATTGAATGCCTGAAACATGGTGATATCCTTAAACAATTTTAGATCTTCCCTGAAAATGAAAGGTTAAGAAATTTAACCAAAAAGAAAGAATATATCACGTGCAGTGACTATTTGAGAATGAAGAAGAGCTTCAAACATAGGGCATAAACTAGCAACATGTGCTTTTTCCCCCTCTATAAACGATTAGTGAAATGAAAACCTCGTAATCTCAATTTGAGATCAAAAGAGGAAATAAGATTGTACACACAAACTATCAATGTGTGATTTTGTTTCTCTGTCAATAATCAGTGACAATAAAAACCTTCCAGCCAAAAGAGCAAGTTAGATTGTGTACACAACTTAACCACCATGACATGTTGACCAGAAAGTACCATACTATATATTCTGTTGAGATAACAGGTTGAGGAATGTAAATATATTTGGAGGTGGAGAACGGAGTTGGTTTTCGATATCCTAAGTTGTTCTTGTCCTCATTCTTTATACCATTATCTAACTCAAAAGTTGAGATGCAAATTATCTTGCCTTCTATTCATGATCATGAGGCGGGATACCTTTTACCCTGAATCCTCACTTCTGGTAGGCTACAAAGACAATAGCTAGGGGTGAAACTGAGTCAAGCTATTTTTGAGAAGCTCGTGCTTGCTTGATGATCACTCGAGATCGGCTCACCTTATTTCAAGGGAGCACGAGCCGGAGCTATTGAGTATCTTGTCAAGTTGAATTCGAGATCGCCAATACTCAGCTTGACAAGCTCACGAGTCTAATCGACCCTAATCAAGCTTCTATTATTTTTTCAATGATATCTTCTAATTACAGAAAGACACAGAAATCATTAAAATTACATATTTAACTCTAATACACATATGCAGGGAAACTGCTTGAGCTTACTAAACTTGAGCTTGAATTCGAGCTCAAGCCTACAGTTCGTTACTCCATCGTGCTCAAACCGAGTTTGGAGACCCAAGCATGCGAGTTGAGTCAAGCTTGAGCTTAGCATTGTATCGACTCACCTCATTGCACCCCTAACAACAGCTACTCAAGAGAAAGGAAAACAAACTAGTTAATTGGGTTTGTGCAATAGCGCTCAAGGTGGAAGAGTACTTTGTTCATTTGGATCATTCAAATATAAAATCTGAAGGTATGCCCTCTGATGTGAGTGAAGAGAGTAATGGCAAAAAGTTAGGTAGGACTCATGTTGATGCATCACAAACTTACAAAATAATCACCCAAAAACTGCTACTGATAATGACGACTTCCAGGGTAGAATAGTACCTCTCCATGTTCCCTTGGAAGCATCGTCACTCTTGCAATTTTCTCTTCAATAATATCCAAGGTTCCAGTTTTGTCTTCAGAAGTACTTATGAACATGCCAGAACTGCGTGGAAAGAAACAGTTAACCAAACATTACAATAAAGCGGCCTCTTACTTCTACTTATGCAATGTTTGCGCATCGTCACACATACTTGGGCATAAAAAAAAAAGTTAGGTAGAGGAACTTCAGATGCATAGAAAAAGTCGTATTCATCCATTCTCCATAGTATCCGTTGTAGTAATTGCATTTCTGGTTATGGATTTGGCTTCCACATTTTCTCAAACTAATTCATAGGTAATTAGTCCATGCATCTCTTTAAAAGCTCCATTGTTGTAGAATAGAATGATAGCAATTGAAAGAACAGAAAAAGGAACGTCTTTCAGTTCATTATGCAAGGCACATAACAATGCAAATTGAGCCAGCTGACACAATTTAGATGTATGCACTCAAAACCTTATATAACATCGACTAGTTTAGACAAAATAAAGAGAATATACCTTGTTCTAATGCCCTTCGTGTTCTGTGCTGTTTCTCCCTTTCTCAACGCCACTGTTGAAGGTGTGAGACTTCCCTTTGCCATTTTTATTATGCTTTGGCATTGTTCTGCTGTTGCAAAATTAGGAAAGTAGAGAGCACGAGGTCCCCAGCTCAACACCTACCCAAGAAACAAAGACAGAAAATCATATGAGACCGTGTTCTCATCACAAAACAGAGAACACAAAAGCTGATCTTTCTGAGCACAAGAAGAAAAACCCGAAAACAGAGAAAAGTAGCAAAGTCTGTTTCAATATTAACGTGATCAACGTTACTTTTTCTCTGTTTTGTTTGTCCTGCTTTTGTTCAGAAACCCACTCAAAAAGCACACCCCACAAAACATGAGTCCAACGAATACCACACAATTTCGAAATATCCAAGAGGCGATCGCAAGTTCAACTACCAACGAATTATAACAGTTATGGGAACCTGGAAAGGAATCGAAACGAACGAATCATCCCCGGTCTCTCCCCGCGGCACCGGCGCATAGTCTCTCTCATCCCTTACCGATCCGAGAACCCTCGCCCTTGCTCCTACCTCGGACGCATCCTGCAAAGATCAAAACCGAACTCACCTCACTTCAACCCACCGGAAAAAAGAACACGCGCACACACGAAAAAGCAAATCCAGGCGCCAATAACAATCACAGCAGACCTGAGGGAGAAGAGAGGAGCTGTAGAATCCAGCGAGGAAGAAGGAGGAGCAAGCGAAGAAGAACACAGGCAACCCCAGCTTCGACTTGGAGCTCCAGCTCTGCCTGATCGCTTTGCCTCTCATGTTTTCCGGCGAGCGAGCGGGCGAGCGATCGCCTCCGGTTTTCGCAGTCCGAAGAAGCTTCCAACGGGGAGAAGAGAGCCGAATCGGAAGAGGAGGAGGTGGTGTTCTTGGTGCAGACGACGATGAAAGCTTTCGATCAAATGCAGATTCTTTCTTCTTCTTCTTCTTGCCAGTTCAGTGTCAACGTGAGAGAAAGAGAGAGAGCAATTTAATGCAAGACGCGGCAGGATAGTTCATGCTGAATTTAGCGGGAACCGAATCGGATCTCGGGAATCATATCTGGGTAATGTCACGTGGGATAATTATTAGGTTACCAAAATAATTTTTGTATTGCAACACTCACAAAATGGTACACTTCTATGTCAAATTAGTGTACTGGTGCCACATTTATCCTATATTAGTTTTTACGGGGAAAAGTGCAAAAAAAGTCCTAAACGTTTTATATTAATGCCAATTTAGTTCTAAATTTTTTTTGTATCAATTCAAACTTAAACCTTTTATATTTGTTTCAATTCAGTCCTAAACCTTTTTGTTTTTGTGACAATTCTGTCTTTTCGACTAATTTTAGCCGGATTTTGCTGACGTAGATAAAATTTAATAATATTTCGATATCTTTTTGAATTTTTATTTTTATTTTTTATTTTGTTTTTCCCTCCCCTCCCTCCTTCCTCCGTCGATCCCTGGACCGGCGATCGGCCAAAGGCCAAAGCTTGACGAGGTGAGACCTCGCCAAATCTGGCAAGGTAACCTCGCCGAGCCACCGGCGAGGCTCGAGCCCTCACCAAAGGCCTTCGACCTTGTGGCCTCGGCAAGGGCTCGAGCCTCGCTTGCTGCTAGGCGAGGCCGGACCTCGCCAGCCTCTAGCCTCCGGCGGGTTGTTGGTCCGGTGACTAGCTAGAGGAAGAAGGGAGTGGAGGGAAAAAAATGAAAAAAAATAAATAAAAATTGCAATATTATTAAAATATAGTTAAATTTTGTCCACGTTAGTACCGGTGACTGGTTAGCCAGCATCCACATCAGCAAAATTCAGCCAAAATTGGTCAGAATGGTTAAATTAGCACAAAAAAAAGGTTTAGGACTGGATTGGTACTAAAAAAAATTTATGACTAAATTGGCACCAATGCAAAAGGTTTAGGACTAAATTAGCATGAAAAAAGGATTTATGACTAAATTGACACAAATGCAAAAAGTTTAAGACTGTTTTGGCACTTTTCCCGTTTTTACGTCACCAAAAAAAAATTCTAAATCTCTACACTCGTGTCATATTTACTCAAAATTGGTGCACAAGTGCTACATTTATACACCCGTTCCACCTTTATAGGGTAAATGTTGCACGGGTGCACCAGTTTATCATTTTTTTGTGCCATAAAAATTAGTTTGGAGATAAATGTAGCACAAGATATACCGGTTTGAAAGTTTCCAAGACACAAAAATCTATTTATTAGGGTAAATGTGGCATGGCCTACCAATTTGACATTTTTTATGATATTATATTTAATTATGATTAATATCACGAAAAACACCAAATCGGTATACACGTGATAAATTTACTCCAAACTAAATTTTTGACCATCAAAATCTCCAAATCAGTACACATGTGATAAATTTATCATAAACTAATTTTTCGACCGTCTAAAACCCTAAGTTGGTACACCTTGCGGATGTCGGCTTCTCTACTATACTCGTAGTCACGGCTTAAAGAGAAGCAAGAGGCAACAACGGAGGTCGAAGAGGAGGAGGAGCTCTGGAGCGGAGAGAGACGAGCGAGAAGGAAGAGAGGAGGAAAAGGAAGGCACGCAACAATGAGGAACGTTCGCCAAAATGAGCTACAGCTGCGTTACACGCGAGTCTGGGAAAATGATTCCGATTTTCAGAGGGCGGAAGTCTTTTTCCCTAGTTTTCAAAGACTTTTGAAGGAAATTATTTTCTTTGATTCATTTGTTTGCATTGGGCTTAACAGCAGAGATTCCGAAAAACTGTTTTTAGGAACACGTTTTGACGGAAACAAAAGAAGCCTTAAAAAAGCCACCACACCTTTTATCACTGCTGAAATTACTACAAGAACACTTCAGTGGGAACGTGTGATCTTTCTTTAACGGACGAGCGCTTTTTCTTAAAATCGGGTTAAATTAATGATGTACCTACCTTCCACGCGCTAAGTCGCATCAGGAAAACACAGCACAGCATCAATTCAATCAATTATTGGCCAAAAGACAACTTTGATGGAATTGACATCTGATTTGTTACTAAATTGCGACAACTCTTCTTTCCAGTAATCATTAATGTCCTACCAAGTTAACCCGTCAAGGTGATTCTCAAGCGACATGTTCATTGAGATGTAAAAGGTACCAAGGGAGCTGTCTAAATATTGCCGAGTTAGATTTCCATAGCTGTTCTTGATAACAAAGTAAGGGTTGACTGACCAATCAAAGGAAAAGTATGAGCTCAACATGAAAATTCCATTAAAATCAGTCTTCTTAATGGAATTAACTCAAGATATGCTACATTAAAATACACCGAAGAAGCAAGAAAGTAGGAAAACTAATAAAAGGCAAGAAACAAAAGATTTCGGTTTCAAACTTCATAAATTACTTTCTGGTCATCCGTGTGACTTAAGTACACAGAAAATGGAGCTCCCAAACCCAACTATTTTCGTATTATCAGTGGAACTTTCTCTTTGGGATGAGATCATCTGTAGATATTGACGGACAAATGCTAATATGACGCTCATGGCACGATTCATAAAGAAGACGCATTGATCAAACCAAAAAGCCTCTTAAGACTAACTAAATAATGAATACGTGCCTATGCTCAATATCACAAAATTGTGCAGTCTCAAAGTGGTTAGTGACGTATTACGGACGATTAGTCATCTTGCACTTGGTCTCTAATCCACTTTGTTGCCACCCATTTCTCCCCTTTGATCACAGGACAGCTCCCGTGAAGTGAGGTCTGCCAAGGCAACCACAGAAATTGTTAAGCAGAATATTTTGAATCTTTCAGTGTTATACCAACTGTGGGGATAACAAGACTCGCACCATAAAATACTAAAAAAAAACTTATGCAACAGCAATGGTCTGAAACATGATTTTCTTACGGAGTGGCAGCTTGATATTCAAAGAAGCAACGCTTTCATTGATTCAAATGCACAGGCACTGATATTTTATCTTTAAGCAGATCGTAGATGACAGATTTGCTAAGATTTGCAATTTCGATGTCTTCCCAATTACATGATTTACTGAAAATCAGGGTAGAAAACTCTGAGTATAGCACGTCACATTGACTATAGTCTTAAGAGATTCAGTACACATCTAGCACTGACAGTATTGCCAGTCAAGAAAATTTTCAGCAGGTGCAGTTCACGATGAACGAGGAGAAGTACTCACAGGATCAATTGTACCATTTGGTAATAAGGAATAGAAGAGAAGTCCGTCACCCTGCCGTGGTTTCACCTTCAGTCCAACACATTTTTGAAAATCATAGGTCCCATCCATATTCATACCATTCTGCATGCCAGAGTTAAATGATTACATGGTCTAACCAAACTCAAGAGGAAGAAGACTATCCAAACATACCTCAAAAGGGAACACAGTTTCTCCCCCCTCTTCAACGTCAGATAAGTAAAGCAAAAAAGAGGCAACCTACACACAGATTGAGCAAGAGTAACATGACCAACCCTTTCAAGCTCTTGAAATGTAAATGTTTTTTCTTGGGTAAGGAAAACAACGAAGCAGCCAACTCTTGAAATGTAAATGTTGTGCTAATTACGTATGACAAAAAGGTAAACATATGAGTATTCTTGCACCTTGCCCCTATGCACAGTTTCTTTACCATCAAATTGATGAAATATGATGGGAAGAAACTAAAAGCAATTTATTGTCAAGTGAACCTTCAATATATGTTCTGAAAACTGAAAATGAAAAGTTTTGAGCTTAAAGCAGGAAAATAATATCAATTAAGCATAAAAGCATACATCACTTGTCTATACATCTGAAGCAAAAGTAAAAGAGCACAGCCAAGTTCAGAGGACAAGAAAATAGCAGAGTCTTAAGTCAGATTTGACAAGTTTCTTGTGAAGTGCAATTTTCTAAAATTAAATTTTATAATATGGGCATGTCCACCTGAGCAGGACAAATGACAAAGGGGGAATAGCTCGGCAGCTTCCCAGCAGATAAAGGAGACTATTTTGCTTCTTTGTGAGTCCCACCTAGCCCATGGGGTAGGAATCACACACCCCACCCCCATCCCCCCCGCCCTTCTCCACAAAGGAAAAAAAAAAGCCTTGCGTCTAGAAGACCACAGATGTTATCGACAAGTTAGTTGCTTCAAGAGCATAACACATACTTTGGCAGGTAAATCATTGCAATGCAAAAGCAAAGAGTTCAACAGGGTGGAAGCATACGTCTTCTTTAATGCCAGTGAAACTTCTCAACTTTGGCGAGTAGCCAACTTCTTGAGATTCCAATAATATAGCTCCAGATACATACACACGCGCACCCATGCACACATGCACACGTGCACACATGCTGCACAAACCAGCATTTGAGAGTAGAAAAAGAAAACCACCAAGTTTTTTTACTCCCATGAGCCATTTCAGAGAACCGTGAAGATCTCAGCTAGCGTAATAATAGGTTGTACTGATGTAAAATTTTATGTTTCACAGCCTTGTCAGTAATATTTAATCTTGCCATTATCTTGAAATTTCATTGACAAAACTTCCATGATAAGGATATTAAAGGGATCAATGACTTGTTTTCAAGGACATTATCATCCATGCCTCACGAAATTAGTAAACACTAAAAAAAAATAGAGGCGACAAATATTTGTAGCAAGCATACCCTCTGGCTCTTTTGTGGACCATATTCAGCAGTACTGAATGCATCGTAGTGAGAATTATATCTCTGCCCAAGCTCGTAGCGTAACACATTGAATGCCTGAAACATGGTGATATCCTCAAACAATTTTAGATCTTCCCTGAAAATGAAAGGTTAAGAAATTTAACCAAAAAGAAAGGATATATCACATGCAGGGACTATTTGAGAATGATGAAGAGCTTCAAACATAGGGCATAAACTAACAACATGTGCTTTAACTAACGACATGTGCTTTTTCCCCCTCTATAAATGATTAGTGAAATGAAAACCTCATGATCACAATTTGAGGTTGAAAGAGGAAAGAAGTTTGTATGCACAAACTATCAGTGTGTGATATAGTTTCTCTGTCAATAATTAGTGACAATAAAAACCTTCCAGCCAAAAGAGCAAGTTAGATTGTATACACAGCTTACCCACCATGAAATGTTGACCAGAAAGTACCATACTGTATATTCTGTTGAGATAACAGGTTGAGGAATGTAAATATATTTGGAGGTGGAAAACGAAGTTGGTTTTCCATATCCTAAGTTGTTCTTGTCCACATTCCTTATACCATTATGTAACTCAACAGTTGAAATGAAAATTATCCTGCCTTCTATTCATGATCATGAGGTGAGAAACCTTTTACTTTGAATCCTCACTTCTAGTAGGCTACAAAGACAATAGCTAGGGGTGAAACTGAGTCAAGCTACTCATGAGTAGCTCAGGCTTGCTCGATAATCACTCAAGATCAGCTCACCTCATTGCAAGGAGCTCAAGCCGGAGATATTGAGTATCTTGTCGAGTTGAATTCGAGCTTGCGAATACTCAGCTTGACAGGCTCATGAGTCTAGTCAACCCTAATCGAGCTTCTTTTATTTTTTCAATAATATCTTCTAATTACAAAAAGACACAAAAATCATTAAAATTGCAAATTTAACTCTCATACACATATGCAGGGAAACCGCTTGAGCTTACTAAACTTGAGCTTGAACTCGAGCTCAAGCCAACAGTTTGATACTCCATCGAGCTCGGGCTCAAACCAAGTTTGGAGACCCCAAGGATGCGAGTTGAGTCGAGCTCAAGCTTGACACTTTATCGACTCGACTCAACTTGCCTCGATTACACCCCTAAAACAGCTACTCAAGACAGAGGTAAACAAACTAGTCAATCAAATTTTTGCAATAGTGCTCAAGGTGGAAGAGCACTTTGTTCATTTGGATCTTTCAAATATAAAATCTGAAGGTATACCCTCTAATGTGAGTGGAGAGAGCACTAGCAAATAGTAAAAGCCAACATGATGTGAGAAGTGACGCTAGGTAGGACTCATGTTGATACATCACAAACTTACAAACTAATCACCCAAACACTGCTACTGCTAAAGACGACTTCCAGGGTAGAATAGTACCTCTCCATGTTCCCTTGGAAGCATTGTCACCCTTGCAATTTTCTCTTCAATAATATCCAAGGTTCCAGTTTTGTCTTCAGAAGCACTGATGAACATGCCAGAGCTGCGTGGAAAGAAATAGTTAACCAAACATTACAATAAAGCCGCCTCTTGCTTCTACTTAAGCAATGTATGCGCATCGCCGCACATGCTTGGGTATAAAAGAAAATTAAGAAGAGGAACTTCAGATGCATAGAAAAAGTCTTATTTATCCATTCTCCATAGTATCACGTTGTAGTAATTGCATTTCTGGTTATGAATTTGGCTTCCACATTTTCTCCAACCAATTCATAGGAAATTAGTCCATGCATCTCTCTAAAAGCTCCACTTATGTGATTCTTGTAGAATATAATGATAGCAATTGAAAGAACAGAAAAAGGAACCTCCTTCAGTTCATTATTCAAGGCACATAACAATGCAAATTGAGCCAGCTGATATAATTTAGATGTATGGACTTAAATCCTTATACAGCATCGACTAGTTTAGACAAAAATAAACAGAAAATACCTTGTCCTAATGCCCTTCGTGTTCTCTGCTGTTTCTCCCTTTCGCAACGCCAAGGTCGAAGGTGTGAGACCTGCCTTTGCCAATTTTATTACGTGTTGGCATTGTTCTGCTGTTGCAAAATTAGGGAAGTAGAGAGCACGAGGTCCCCAGCTCAACACCTACCCAAGAAACAAAGACGGGAAATCATATGAGACCATGTCCTCATCACAAAAACAGAGAACACAAAATCTGATCTTTCTCAGCACAAGAAGAAAAACCCGAAAACAGAGAAAAGAAGCAAAATCATTTTCAATGGTAACTCGATCAACGTTACTTTTTCTCTGACAAATGGGGAAAAGAATTCTTTTTGTTCAGGCGCCCGCCCAAGAAGCACACCCCCCACAAAATTGTACGACCGTTAATCCACACAATTCAACACGAATCCGACCAACACCACACAAAAAAAAAAAAGATTCGAAACGTCCAAGAGACGATCGCAAGTTCAACTACCAACGAATCACAACAGTCATGGGAACCTGGAAAGGAATCGAAACGAACGAATCATCCCCGGTCTCTCCACGCGGCAACGGCGCGTAGTCTCTCTCGTCCCTGACCGATCCGAGAACCCTCGCCCTCGCTCTCGCTCCTACTCCGGACGCATCCTGCAAAGATCAAAACCGAACTCACCTCACTTCAACCCACCGGAAAAAAAAAAAAACACGCGCGCGCACACGGAAAAGCAAATCCACGCGCGCGCGAGCGCGCGCAGCAATCACGGCAAACCTGAGGGAGAAGAGAGGAGCCGTAGAATCCGGCGAGGAAGAAGAAGGAGCAAGCGAGGACGACCGCGGGCAACCCCAGCTTCGACTTGGAGCTCCAGCTCTGCCTCATCGCCGCTTTGCCTCTCATGTCGCCGGCGAGCGAGCGAGCGAGCGATCGAGCGATCGATCGCCTCCTGCCTTCGCGGTCGGGAGGAAGCTTTCGATGGTGAGCAGAGATGGTGCTTTTTGCTGCGGGCGACGATGGAGAGCTTTCGATCAAAATGCAGTTTCTTCGTCTTCTTCTTCTTCTTCGTCTTCGTGTTTCTTCTTTCCTCTTGCTTTGTTCAGTCAATGTGAGAGAAATACAGAGAGAGAGAGACAGAGCAATTTAACAGTACGACGCAGCGGGGGATCGTTCACGCTGAATTTGTGCGGAAGCGGAATCAGATGTCGGGAATCAAATCTTAGGTAAATGGCAAGTATTCTTAAAACAAGGAAAAAAGATAAGTATTCTTGTTAGATTACCAAAATTTCCCCGGGGTTTGGGAGTTTTAGCGGCACTAAAATTAATTTGAGATAAATATAACATAAAGGTACCAGTTTAATTATGTTTGATAGTCGGGGATAAAATTTTGTATTTAGTTTATACTCAAGACAAGATAAAATGGGATATAAGAAAGATACAATCTGATTAAAATTATCTCATAAAAGAAGTGGGATAAAAGTGAACAGGATTTTTAATATTCATAATATAAAATTTATTTTTCTCCGGTAATAATTTTTTTAAAGTAATAAACTTAAAATAATATTTGACTTATGATATAAAAAATCCAAATAACATAAAAACAACAATTTCGTTTTATTTATTCCTATTTTTATTTAGTGTTTATATTTATTACGTATTTTAGGTATATTGGTATAGTTTAGTATTGATGGATGGGGAAAAAGAAATTAAAAAAGAGAGAGGGATATATAATGAAAAAAATAAGGAGATAAAAATGAAGCAAGCAAGAGCATCGCAAGAAATTTTTAGTATCTCTATTTGTGCAACTTTAAGTTTATTTGCACTGATATGCCGTTTTATACTAAACAATGAACAAAATATGATGTGAAAATATTCGACATTATTACTGCAATTCACCAAACAATGAATAGGAGATAGCAAAATCCCTGGGTTATATCATATCCTATCCATGCTAAAGATCCAAACGACCAAACGCAACATTTAAGATTTTTGGGGTATTATCCTTAATTATTAAGTTGTTCTGTGGTCAAGCTACAAAGTGTAAAATGGATGTCATTACTAATGATGACAAATTATTAACCTTAATGAACTTTATGATTATTTGAGAAAGATTACAACGATACTAGAAAATTACTAGCAACAACATTCTAGGATTACGAAGTATGAATTCGATTACAATGAGTTTAGCCAATTTATCATAATTTTAGGCCAATTATTGAGTATAGATTCTATTAGTTAATAGGGTTTGAGTTAACTTATAATGCTATTAAGAAATTATTAAGTGTAAGTATCTTTGTATTACGAACTTTAAAACTATTTTTTTTTTGGTTGCATTTTTCCACTTCGTGTATCACTAATCGACTCCCTTCCTAATATTTTGACCAATTTTATCATTTGCGAGTCTCACATTTTTGACATCCCAATTATATTCCTCCTTGATCAAATGTGGTGTCTCTCTCTTTATTTGGTTCCGACCATTTCTTTCTCTGCGGGTCCCACTCCTTTTATTGCCTTTGTGCTCTACTAGTACACAATTCTCAAGGCAACACTAATGGTCATGGCAAACGACCGTGACAGCAACCACTGGGGTTTGCCCAAGTGGCCACCTTTCTTTTTTGGGAAGGGACAAGTGAGGAGTTCGAATCATCACCTTCTCATGAGGACTAAGGGCAGGGATGTGTAATTTCAAATGTGGGTTTCGATTCCACTAAGAGGAAGACAATTTCGCCGCATTGAACCAATTGGAGCATCACCACCTCCAATCAATCAACGCCACCATCGCCATGCACTAGCTTATTTTCCAAGAACTCTCCTTCGAGCTCTAGCCTTTTGCTACCACTCTCCTCCTCCACCTCCTCAACTTCCACCTTTGGGACCCCACAGCGAGCCCCCTCTCCCCGATCCCCGCCGACCGCCACTACCCCCTCCATCGACGACTCAGCATCCTTAAGCTCGGCTCTAGCACTGGTTTCGTTTGGATTGCGGCCCATCACCATCATCTACCTCCACACTTGGTCCCCAACCTCTAGTTCAGTGTTAACGCAAAAGCGTCGACCGTGGTTGCGAGCGTCGAAAATTGGTCATTCCCTCCTTTCATCATCATAGCGAATCCCCTGACTCAGAGCATACAAGAAGTCTAGTGGAAAAAAAATTTAGGGTTGAAAATCGCTAAGTCCCCTTCAAAAAGAGAGGCCAATTGCAATGCCTTGAATAAATATTTTGATGGAATTGCTCCAGCCATAAAATATTTTTCACCGAAAGTTGTTCTTTGATTTTTATTAACGGGAACAAGTGTTCTACGCCAACATCGGACGGGAAATATTACAGGCAAAATAAATTAATAAGCCTTAATTAGAACAAAATTGTACAAACACAAATCATACCGGAATTTAATCTACAACAAGGCTTGGAAGATACAAACTCAATGAAGTAACTAGATATAAACAAACTATGATGGAATTTAATTGACGACTCAGCTTGATAACATAAAAATACTATGTCATAATTTAATTAATGACACAGCACCCGGGATAGAGATTGTACACCAAAATTTAATCGATGACACTAATTGAAAGCTGCAGCTATAAAAATAAAATACAGTACAGGAAAATAAAAATACTGAAAAGATAGTAAATTTGTTTGATTTATGCAGGATCCACCTTTAGTAGATGACTGATGGTATTTACAATGATTTAGCAATAACTGCTTTTTAGCGGTTTCTAGCAATTACATTTCCCTAAACGATTTTGACCAATTACTTCCATGTTCCTCCATCTTCGAAATTCCGTGCCCACGCTCTCATGATACCATGATTTTGCTTCTAAGAGATTGCTTTTACTGAATTGTGTGTCAATTGCTCCACAACTTTACTTTTGGACTATTGTTGCTCGTGATCTTACTTTTCAAGTAATGATTGTCCCATGATCTTACTCTTAAATGGTAATTGTTCCCTCAAAAAACGTATGCCTATTTCCCCTCAATCTCAATTACTCTACTGATTTTGAACTTTGTGGTCACGCTTCCATGCTCCTTAGGTGAACATCTGCCAGTTACTCCATTGTCAGGATAAGAATACTAGGAGTACCATAATTTTCGTACAGTGTTCACTTGAATGCCATAACTTTTTTTTGCTCACTTAAATGCTACTTTCGGCCAAAAAAAAAATCACTTGAGTGTCACTTCCAACAAATCGTCATACGTGGCTTTTTTAATTAATTTTCCATCTATCGTGGATTTTTTAATGTTATTTTATTGATTTTATAGATTTTTTTTTGAAATTTTCTTTTTCTTTCTTATTTTTTGTTTTTTTTTTCAAGGTTGGAGAGGGTTGCTAGTAACCCTTATCGGAGGCCTTGCCCTCGGCCAAACTGGGCCACCTCGCCATTGGCCGATATGGCCACGAAGGCCCTTGGCGAGGTAGCAAAGGTTCTCACTAGATCTGGCGAGGCCACCTCGCCCACGATCATGAAAGTCCGCGGTGAGATGGTCTCGCCAGATCTGGCGAGACTGCCTTATTCCTTCAGGCTCCTCTTCCTCCTCTTCCGGTCGAAGCCCTCCATTTTCTCTCCCCTCAGTAGGCCGAGGATGGTTGTCGACCGCCTCTCTCTGGCGCCCTATTCCTACAACATCACCACGAGTTTCTTCGTCTTCATCTTCTTCTTCTACTTCCTCTTCTCCTCTTAGTTCTTGTTCTTCTTGTTTGGCAACAATGGCCAAGACCGGCTCTTGGCCAAGACCGGCTCTTGCCCAAACCCTCTAACTTATGTCACCGCCAAGACCAACAAGCCCACCCTCTTCTACCTCACTATCACCTCCTTCCTCTACACCATCTCCTACCTCGCCGCCCTCTGACGCTGTCCTGCCGACCTCATCTTGGCTCACACCCAAAAGCCTAATGACATCACGCCCTCACCGACAATGGGCGAGGTGACGCCTGTGGTAGTGAAGACTCTCACCAAATTTGGCGAGGCCACCTCGCCCGCGGCTACCCAGATCTGGCGGCAGCCTTCATGACCTCGCCCTCGCCTAAGAAGCCACGATGGCCTCGCCTAGGACCTTCGCGACCGAGGGTAAGGCGGCCTTCACCCAATCTGGGCGAGGCTTTCACAGCCGGTGAGGGTCATCGATGACCCTCGCCGGTATTGAAAAAAATTTACAAAAAAAAGGAAAAATAAAATAAAAATTCAAAAAATATTAAATTCTTGTCTACGTCAGCTCCGGTGAAGCCACGTAGGACGACCGGCATCCATATAGGATTTTCCGGCTGCCAAATGGCGATGGCACTCAAGTAATCTTTTTTTGCTAGAAGTGGCACTTAAGTAAGTCAAAAAAAAGTTATGGCACTCAAGTGAGCGTCGTATGAAAGTTAAGCATTCCTATTGTCCTTATCCCCTCTATTGTCCCAACTACTTTATCTCAAAATGGTAATTATATCCATATGCTTCTCGCGTACTCTGCTATTCACCCATTGTCGGTGTTCATATATATGGTTGCCAAAAGTTTGTCGTCGTGTATCGACAAATGAATATGTGCCACCGATGTGTAACGATGTCGACCAGCAAATGACAAATGATAATCGCTACAGTTGTCAATAAATTGTCACGTGTATGATAATGCTCATGTATTACTTAAGTGACTGTTCATGCTCACATGTCAAGCACGTGCTTGCTCATGTTGATTATAAGTAAATAAGAATGTAAAATGATCAAAGAGGAGATAAAACATAACAAAGACTCAAGCTGAGTATGTTTTAAAATTTGACTATAGGTGAAGCTTTCTAGAGGCTTTTTCTCAAAACCCAGAAGGCAAAATCAATACAAGAGAGAAAGAGAAAGTAATACAAGAGAGGGTCAAAAAATTGAAGAAGAGGGAAAGTGGCAATTTTTTGGGGGTTATGGTTTTTCCACTCATTCTTTAGCTCATACACTCCCTATAACCGTGTTTTGACCATATTATTCTCAGAGGGTCACACTTTTTTAGCATCCTCTATTATTTTTCTTTTTTTATTTTCTTGTGGGTCTCACCTTTCTCCTTCTTAATTCTCAGTTCTCTCTCCAAGAGGTAATTTTGGCCATCTCTTATCCCTCTTAATTGAATTAATCATAGTTCAAGTCTTGGTGGTAATTCATTAATTATCCGGAAATGAGGATAACCCCTCTCATCTCAATTTTGCTCCAAAAAATATTTACATTTTCCAATTAGCCAAGAAGATGGAAAGAAAGGGGAGAATAAGAACAAGTTTCAAAGTCAAAATTTCGTTTTACTTGCTCTCGGCTAAAGCTATTAGAGACACTTTGTTGCTGAGTTTGATCGTTTTCGTTTTCTTCGTTTTCTTCATCGATTACTGAATTATGACAAACAACATGACTCCCAACATAGACATCATCAACCGAATTATGATCATGAACCGAATTACTAGCCACAACATTCTCAAATTATGAAGTATGAATTCGATTACAATGAGTTTAGCCAATTTATCATAATTTTACCAAGTATAGATTCTATTAGTTAATGGGGTTTGGGTTAATTTAGAATGCTATTAGGAAATTCTTAAGTGTAAGCATCTTCATATTACGAACTTTAAAACTATTTTTTTTGTTGCGTTTTTTCCACTCCATGTATCACTAATCGACTCCCTAGTATTTTCACCATTTTATCATTTGTGAGTCTCACGTTTTTTGGCATCCCAAATTACATTTCTCCTCGATCAAATGTGGCGTCCCTCCTTTTGTTTGGTTTCGTCCTTTTCTTTCTTTGTGGGTCCCACTCCTTTTATTGCCTTTGTGCTCCACTTAGTACATGATTCTCAAGCCAACATTAATGGCCATGGTAGACAACCATGACAATGAAGAGGAAGACAATTTCACCGCTTTGAACCAACTAGAGCATTACCACCTCCGATCAATCAACACCACCATTGCCATGTGCCAACTTCATTTCTAAGAACTCTCTTTCTAGCTCTGGCCTTTTGCTACCACTCTCCTCATCCACCTCCTTCAACTTCCATCTTTGGGACCCAGCAGTGAACCCCCTCTTCTCCATCGTGGCCGACCACCATTGCCCTCGCCATCGGCGGCTCAGTATCCTTGAGCTTGGCTTTGGCATTGGTTTCGTTCGGATCACAGCCCGTCACCATCATCGACCTCCGCACTTGGTCTTTAACCTCTAGTTCAGTGTTGACACAAAAGCATCTGTAAGAGTTTTCCTGTACGCGAACTACATTAATTGAGATTATAATTAATCGTTTACGGGCTTGGTCTAATAAGGTTGGATATAAGGATTCTCAATCAATATGATACGGGCCTGGTTTGTATGCGTTGAGTTAAGTGCAGCCCGTTATGAGAAAGCTTGGCTGAAAACTTTATAAATAGAGTTGGAGGTCCCTCCCCTAACCCAACTCTCTCTCTCTCTCTCTCTCTCTCTCTCTCTCTCTCTCTCTCTCTCTCTCTCTCTCAAACACTCTCAAATCTTGCACACGATACTCGTGAGGGCAGAGGCAGTCTCATAGCACTAGGGATTCCGAAGGGTTTTAGGGGAGAAGAGCTCTGGCACCTGTTCGTCGTTATTTCTACATCCAAAGGCGATAGATTCCAAAATAAGTGCATAAATACCGTCTATCCTTTTACCGTACCATTTATTTCTTTCTATGGCGATCTTAGGGCGCTCAACCGTGCCTCACGGACGATCAACGTGTGATATCAGAGTCGCCATAGTCGAGGATTAGACCGTACTATTTCGTATGTAATTTTCGATTTTTCGTCATATGAAAGTTGGAATAAATCACATAAACGGATAGATCGACTCGAAATGAAAATTTTGAGTGGTCGCCGGTCTCCAGGGGCCGCCGGACGTGGTCGCATGCGCTGCCATGCACCGCAACATTGATGACCCCAACGACACACGCGCTAGGGCTTTCGCGAGCTGAGTCGATCCGGTTGACTCGACCCGACTTTGGAACCAACCCGAGGTTTGACCGGGTGACCCGACCCAACCCTAGGATTCGACCCAAAAGTTGACCATTGACCGGACCGATCAATCGGTCGAACCGGTCAGTGGTCGGATAGGTCGGCGATTGAACTGGTTTGGACCAGTCGGACTGGCCTTTTAGGTCGAATTCGACGCCAGTGCATGTGCTTCATGTGCCGCACATTCAGGAGGCGCGTGAGGGCGAGTCCGAGCTCCGTTTGGAGCCTGTAAGGTACCGGCGTGCTTGTATGAAGATTCTCTACATTGTGGTATAGTTATTTTATATATTCGATGCTTTTAAGTATGTGAAAATACATACAAAACTCGTTATACGTGTCTTCTTATGGTATATTTTCATATTTTCCCGTATTTTTCTGTGGTATCTAAGATACAGATTAAAGCTTACATGTATATAACCACATAAAAATTATGTAGAGCATGATTTATTGATAGTATGTATAAGATTCAATATATATCAATGATTAGAGTGATATAGTTAGCATGGTATGTAATTTTAGTGACATTGCCCATGTCTTCAAGTCTAGAATTATATGTATATGATGAATGTGAGACATAAAGCTTATATCCTTGATATGAGAGACTTTCAAGGATTCAACTGAGTAGTGACCGCCAAAGTGGCACACTTGATTGGGTTTGAGAAATATTAGTCTCGTATTGTTAGTGATGTCTCATGTTCTAATGTGATGTCATACTCCCAAATGAGGTAATTATGTATTAATTTATGGAGGGATACATATACAAAATATGCTTGAGGAATGACTGATTCTAGTAGTTTGTACACCCAGAGGTGGTAAATTCATAAAAAAAATTTGAATATATTCTCATGGCTGTTATCATGTAGAGAGTATACAACTCAATCTCATGTATTCTGCCCAAAGGTGATTATATGATGATGTATGTAACTCTCAAGATAGTACTCATATAATGATAATTATAAACATTGCTTGTTTTCCTAGTCAACTATTCTCTAAACGGTAACTCTATTAGTATTGAGATTCTTACTAGTTCAAACTTTGAGAAATAGAAAGAGGATTTTTTGTTTGGTATGGAACTGGCAGATATTCATATCGCTCTTACTAAGGATAAGCCAACAAACGTCACTACTGATAATATGGATATAGAAAAGGCACATAGTGCTGCTTGGGAAAAGAACAATCGAATTTGCTTCTTATTCATGAAGCGATCCATTCAGGACCACTTGAAGAGTGGTTTGCCAGCTGATTGCACTATTAAAGAAATGATGGAAACCTTGCAAGCAAGGAATCATGTCTCGTCTACTGCTGAGATTGGGACATATATGCAAGTACTCAGCAATATGAGGTATGATGATTCCAGTGGGGTTAAGGATTACATCATTAGGATGGTAGACCTGCAGACAAAATTGAAAACTCATAATATTGTCTTTTCTGATGTCTACATTATGTATCAAGTCCTGAATATCCTTCCCACTGAGTTTGGAATTATAAAGACCAATTATAATTCTAATATGAAACTTGGTCAGCCATTGATCTGATAGTTAGGGTGGTGACAGAGGAATAGAAACTACAGAAAGATAAAGGAAATCTTTCTTTTTATACCTCTAGTTCTAGCAGAAAGAAGAATAAGAAGGTCAAAAATCATATTCAAGAAAGGAACTCCTGAAACCACCAATTATTCTGACCATCTGGGTCCTAAAATAGCATCCTTGAAAAAGGATGGTAGTCATTGCTACTTTTGTAGGAAGAAGGGGCACATGAAGAAGGATTGCAATAGATATAAACTTGGCTGTCTAAGCATGAGCATTCAAGTATTGATTCTTTAGTACTTGTTTGTGAATCCAACATATTAGCTATGTTGCACAGACACGCTCTCAGAGCCACTGTGTCGGTGTCAAACATGGACAAGTGTCCGACACGCGTTTGACACGCGGTCAACGCATCAAACGCGCCGGCAACACACGTGTCCTTCGTTACCGAGAGAGATGAGGAAGGAGGTGCAGCCGAGAGAGACAAATGAGGAAGAAGGTGCCAGATCTTTGACACCGAGGACGACACCCTCCACGCCATCATCTCCTTCGGCTCTTGCTTCTCTGACGCTAATAACGACGCCCTTCATGCCACCATCTCCTTTGCCTTGCACTTCGCCGGTGATGGAGGAAAAGGAAGAGATGGGAGAAGGCTATGGGTCACATGAAGGAGGAAGTTGGAGAGAGCAGGAGGCGAAGAAAAAGAGAGGAAGATATTATTAGGGTTTTAACAAATGAAAGTGAGCTGGGCATCCAACAATGGGCTATTTTTTTTTATTTTTGATCTTGTACTTTCCTTTTTTTCTAATTTGATTATCTAATTTTAGTTTCTTAACTAATATATTTATTTACACATAATTATTTTTTGAAAATTTATGTTTACTAAGCCCCATCCCGTTTTTGGTGGCTAGATAGCGGTGCAACTAATTATATTGCATTTACCATATAGAGATTCACAAAGATAAGGAAGCCAAATCGGGATGAATCAAAGTTCACCGTAGGAAATAACAAGAAAGTCGATGTCGAGTTCGTGAAGGATGTCATTTAATTCTGGATTCTGGTTTTAATATGATGTTAAGAAATACCTTTCATGTATCTTCCTTCAGACGGAACTTAGTTTCCATATTATGTTTGGATGTGTGTGGCTACTCTTTTGATATAAAGAACAATGTTATTTCTATGTTCTTTAATTCAAATAAGGTTGGGTGCTGCAATATATCAAATGGATTGTACAGATTGTGTTTAAGTCCCAATGATATATACGTCGCTTATAAAACTAAAAAGTCATTTCTCAAAGACCTCTATCTAAGAAACAGTCTTATGCATTGTGGTATAAATGACTTGATCATATTTCTAGGGAAACTAGGGAAAAAGTGGCAGGGTGATAAAGTCCGACATTCTGCCTGCTCTTAAAAATGACCTAGATAATTGCGTAGATTGTTGTAAGAGTAAGATGATCAAGATAAAGAAAAAAACCGCAATCCGTAGTTCTAACCTATTATAGGTCATTCTCACAGATATCAGTGGACCCTATACGGTAACATTATGTAGAAATTTTTATTTCATCACTTTTATTGACGACTATTCTCGATATGATTATCTGTACTTGATTAAGGAAAAGTCTGAGTCTCTTGACAAGTTCAAGATTTTTCGAACTGAAGTTGAGAAACAATTGGGAAAGTCATAAAGGTTGTTAGGTCTAATTGGGATGGTGAGTATTATGGCAGAAACGGCGATGCTGGACAGCTTAAAGGGCCATTTGTAAAATACTTACAGGATTATGGAAGAATAGCTCAGTTTACTATACCCAAGAGTCCTAAACAAAATGATGTGGCTGAAAGGCGAAATTGCACCCTTATGGACATGATGAGGAGTATAATTAGTAGGACAAACTTACATGGTTTTCTTTGGGGTGAAGCTTTGAAAACAACTCTCTACATTCTAAACTGTGTTCCTATTAAGGCTATTCCATTGACTCCTTTTGAGTTATGGAAATGACGTAAGTCTAGCTTAAATCACCTTAAAATATGGGGCTATCCTGCACAAGTAAAGTTATACAATCTAATATTGAGTAAGTTGAAACCCAGAAACACTCGGTGTTACTTCGTATCTTACCCAGATCATTCGAAAGGGTATCGGTTTTGCAATCCCCATGGAGCCACAAGAATTGTGGAATCATAGACAGCGAAATTTCTGGAATTTGATATGGCCGAAGAAGGTAGTTGCTCTCAGACTATTGAGGATAATGATATGGTAGGTACTAGTGTATCTTTCTCTCTATCTATACAGATAATAATGGAGACCCTTACACCACATACTGAACCTGTTGTGGTCCAGGTTATTGAAACAACTCTTGATGAAATACTTCAAGCCCCTCAAGTGCAGGATGAAGTTATAATAGCTCCACTAAGGAGATCTATCAAGTAAAGACGATCGGCTATACCATCAGATTATATGATCTATCTGGGAGTGCATGACTACGATATAGGTTACGTGGTTGATCCAGTAACTCATTCAAATGTTGTTTCTTGTCCTCAATTAGATATGTGGGTGGATGCAATGAAAGACAAAATACAGTTTATGAAACATAATGAAGTTTGAGAGCTTGTTGAATTGCCTAAAAGTTACAAGCCTGTTGGCAGTAAATGGGTATACAAAACCAAAAGGCTCCAAAGGAAAGATTGAGAAGTTCAAAGTCAGATTGGTAACTAAGGGTTTCACTCAAAAAGAAAGAGTAGACTATGAGGCAACTTTTTCTCCAGTCTCTTATAAAGATTCTTTCATAGTGATTATAACATTAGTAGCTCATTTTGATATGGAGTTACACCAGATAGATGTTAAGACTGCCTTTCTGAATGGAAACCTTGATGAGGAAACTTATATGGTGCAACCTGAAGGTTTTACAGTTGATGATTCAAGTGAGCTTGAGTGTAGACTAAAAAAGTCTATGTATGACATCAAGCAAGCTTCTAGACAATGGTACTTGAAGTTTCATAGTGTTGTCACTTCATTCAATTTTATTGAAAATAAGTTGGATCAGTGTATATACAGCAAGGTCAGTGGGAGGAAATTTATTTTTCTCATACTCTAAGTAGACGATATCTTGCTTGCGAGTAGTGATATTAGATCACTACATGAGACAAAGTGAATGTTGTCAAAGAATTTTGACATGAAGGACCTTGATAAGGCGTGTTTTGTTCTAAGCATTGAGATCCATAGGGATTGTTCTCGCCGAGTATTGGGTTTGTCTCAGAGGACATAAGTTGATCGTATTTTAGGCCTAATTCCTTAAAAAACCCCCAAGTTTAGGTGTTATCCCAAATCTACCCTAAACTTTTTTTTGTCTCATAAAAAACCACAAACTTTTATTTCAAACCCAAATCTGCCCTAAGTTAATTTTCTGTCCAAATGTTGACAAATTTTTTCCAACTTGTGATCCACGTGTCTATCTTCTTTTCCCACGTTAGCTTGGGTTGACTGTTTCTTTCTTTCTTTTTTGTTTTTTCATTATCTTCTCTCTTTCACTTTCCGCCATTCACCTTCTTCATCCTTCACCTTCAACCTCTTCACCTAAATCTCCAAATCATCCGCAAGCGCCACCCCATGGTTAGGCGACACCAGCCCAAATTGCTATCCTCTGCTTCTTCTGCATCTCCATTGCCCTCTCGTCGGCAATCGATGACGACACCTCGTCCAAGCCTGACCTCACTTCCTTATTCTTAGCGTCGGCGGAATTGAGCGCGAGGCCCAGCACGTTGAAGTAGCGGTCCACGTCGCCGGTGCCATTATCGTAGGTCCTCAACAAGCCTTCATAGGTGAGCCCCTTCTCGCCGTCAATGCACTCACCCTAGGTCTTGAACTTGAACCTCCGGTTCACGGCCACCGCGAGCCCGACCATTTCCTCCCTGTTGAGCCCTCCATCACGGTTCCCATCAAATGCTGGAAAATTCGCTTCACCTTTTCCGATCTGCTACCTCTGGTAGCCATTTTAGTGCTAGAGTTTCATTAGAAACAGAGAAAAGGGAAGATTTTGGCCCAAATGACTGACCAATGTAGAGATAGACGTAGAGGTCGCAATGTGAAGATTGAAAGCGACGATGGTGTCGCCGGCCTTGGGCGACTGCCGGTGACACAAGATCCAGGGTTGCCCAAGGCCAGCGACTCCAAATCTGGGCGAGGCGGCATTGGATCCGACATCCTGATCCGAAATTCAACTATCCACCGACAAATAGAGGGGGTGGAGGCTCGGCAAATGGAAGGGTCTGGGCTTACAATAACGACAAGGTGACGAGGAAGTCGTGGCAATATGCACGCAAGCTGTTGTGGCGATGACCGGCGTGTGGCAGCACCTGGGCTTCCTCTGTGTTCTTGATGGTGCTCTTGTTGTCCATGGCGGAAAGTGAAAGGGAGAAGAGAATGAAAAAACAAAAAAGAAAGAAAGAAACAGTCAACCCAAGCTGACGTGGGAAAAGAAGATAGACACGTGGATGACAAGTTGGAAAAAAATTGTCAACATTTGGACGGAAAATTAACCTAGGGCAGATTTGGGTTTGAAATAAAAGTTTGTAGTTTTTTATGAAACAAAAAAAGTTTATGGTAGATTTGGAACAACACCTAAAGTTGGGGGTTTTTTAGGGAATTAGGCCTCGTATTTTAGAAAGATTCAGTATGCATCACTGCAACCCAGGAATTGCTCTTGTCATAAAGGGTGATAAACTGAGTCTGTCACAGTGTCCCCATATAGATATTGATAAAACCCAAATAAAGAATATACCTTATGCTAATGCACTTGAAAGTATCATGTATCCTCAAGTTTGCACTAGACCAACCATTACTTTTGCAACGGAATTTCTAAGCAAATATTAGTCAAATCCAAGACACGATCATTGGTTTGATGCCAAGAAGGTTTTGAGGTACTTAAAGAGGACAAAAAACTATATGACGATCTACAGACATGTTCAGAACCTACAGCTAGCAACATATTCAGATTCAGACTTTGCTGGCTGTCGGGATAAAAAGAAATCGACAACGAGTTACGTTTTTAAATTAGTATAAGGTGCAGTATCATGGAAAAGTGAGAAACATAAATCAATGACATCCTCTACCATGCGAGCGGAGTTTGTAGCGTGCTTTTCGACCACTACTCAAGCAATTTGGCTCGGAAACCTCACTAGGAAGTTGGCCATATGGATAGGTCCATACAGTTTTATTGTGACAATAACTCTGTAGTGTTGTTTGTTAATAACAATAGAGGTCTTAAGGGGTCTAAGTATATCGAGATCAAGTACTTCACCATAAAGAAAAAAGTTCGGGAAGATGACATTACAGTAGAGCATATTTCCATACATGATATGATAGCAGATCCACTAACTAAAGGCCTTCACCCTTATATATATGAACGACATGTCGTTAACATGGGCTTAGGAGTATTATGGTATGCTGTTGATTAGTGGGAGCTACTTTTGTCTTTGTTCTAATAAAATTTGCATATGCATTTTGTTACATTTAGTAACATTTTGGATGTGTATCAACTCATTTGCATTCAATAAGATGTTTCTGAATGCATTGTTGTCATGTTAAATACATATATAAAGTGAAAATCTTAATATACTGTGTAAACCTTGAGTAAAGTCTATGGGCATTCAGTTATTAGCCTTAAGGATATGTCTTATTACACATAAATTAATGTTGACAATAAGGATAAGACATTTGTAGGTTCATTAGAATCATAAAGATATTCTTTAGTGACACATCAGGTTTTTGTGACACTTCAAGAGAGAAAATGTGGACTGCCAAAGATGATGACACATAAGGTATAACTCTTTATGAGGTATTATCTGTTTAACATACAACCATATCGAATCCATATTAGTAAAGTCAAAGGCATTTGTAACCATGATAGGCTCTGCGTTTGATGTTTATGCAATTATCACCATAATTTGGTATTTGAGACTCTATGAGATCGGATTGACTATTAAAAATAATCCATGGACTAATATAAATGTGCACACATGCAGTACGATTTCAATTAATATAGCCCAAGTGGGAGAATAGAAGAGTTTTCATATATGTGAGATACATTAATTGAGATTGTAATTAACCGTTTACGGGCTTAATCTAATAAGATTAGATATAAGGATTCTTAATCAGTCTAATATGGGCTTAGCTTTTGTAGATCGAGTTAAGCCCAGCCCATTATAAGAGGGCTTAGCTAGAAACTCTATAAATAGAGCAAGAGATCCCTCCTCTAACCCAACTCTCTCTCAAATACTCTTAAACCTCACACACGGTACTCAAGAGAGCTGAGGCAGTCTAGCGCCAGGGACTCCAGGGGTTACAAGGGAGAGCTCCGGCACCTTTTCGCCGTCATTTTCGCATCCAAAGGCAATGGATTCCAAAATAAATGCATAAATCCCGTATATCCTTTTGCCGTACCATCTATTTCTTACTATGGCAATCCTAGGGCGCTTAGCCATGCCTCACGGACAGTCAACAGCGTCGACCCCGGTTGCAAGCATTGGAAACTGGTCATTCCCTCCTCTTTTCATCGTCATAGTGAATCCACTGACTCAGAGCCTACAAGAAGTCGGTGGAAAAATTTTTGGAGGGTTGAAAATCGCTAAGTCCCCTTCAAAAAGAGAGGCCAATTGCAATGCTTTGAATAAGTGTTTCACCAGAATTGCTCCCGTGATAAATATCTTTCACCAAAAGTCATTCTTCGATTTTTATTATAGGGAACAAGTGTTCTGCGCCAATATCGGACTGGAAATATAGGCTGTTGGAAACAGATGCGGAAAAAATAAAAGACAACATAGAAATTTTAAGTGGTTCAATCACAAGGTGATCTACGTCCACGGTCGAGGCAAGACAAAATTTCACTATAATCAAAGAGAGTACGGTTTTCAGAAGTCGAAACAACGACTAAAGCTCACGACTCACAAAACTCTCTGTAAACAAAGTTTTTTTTATACATCAATGAGAAAACCTAACCGTAGTATAAATAGGGCTCCCAAAAATTTTCCTTAGGGGCTACTCCCCTGAACCCCTCGAGACATTAGTTCGCTTGCTCCAGCTTGGGCGGTCCGTTATGGAGATTTGTTCGCTTGCTAAGGGTTGGGTCTATCAGCCCAACCCTCAGCGTCACGAACCAAATTTTCTCTCCACTTTCAGGTTGCACAAAAAATATGTCGAGTCGGGTCATAAACCAGACCGAGTATATAAAATTCAAGACATATTTAACACAAGTAAAATAAATTAATAGCTTTAATTAGAACAAAACTATACAAACACAAACCATACCAGGATTTAATCTACGACAAAGCTTGGATGATGCAGACTCGATGAAGTAACCAGATATAAACAAACTATGCTGGAAGTTAATCAATGACTCAGCTTGAGAACACAAAGATACTATGCCAGAATTTAATTAACGACACAGCACCCGAGATAGAGATTGCATACCAGAATTTAATCGACGACACTAATTGAAAGCTATAGCTATAAAAATAAAATGCAACGTAGGAAAGTAAAATTACTAAAAAGATAGTAAATTTATTTGATTTGTACAAGATCTGCCTTTAGTATGACTGGTGGTATTTACAATGATTTAGCAATAACTGCGTTTTAGCGGTTTCCGACAATTAGATTTCCCTAAATGGTTTTCACCAATTACTTCCATGTTCCTCCATCTTCGAAATTCCATGCCCACGTCTCATGATGCCATGATTTTATTTCCAAGAAGTTGCTTTTACCAAACTGTGTGTCAATTGCTCCACAACTTTACTTTTGGACAATTGTTGCCCATGATCTTACTTTTTAAGTAATGACTGTCCCACGATCTTATTCCTAAGTAGTAATTGTTCTCTCAAAAAATGCATGCCTATTTCTCCTCAATCTCAACTACTTTGCTGATTTTGAACTTTGTGGTCGCGCTTCCATAGTCCTTAGGTGAACATCTACCAATTACTCCATTGTCCCAGCTACTTCATCTCAAAACGGAAATTATATCCATATGCTTCTCACGCACTCTACTATTCACCCATCGTCGGTATTCAACAGTAAGGTTGCCAGAAGTTTGTCGTCGTGTATCGATAACTGAATAAGCACCACTGATGTGTATCAATGTCGACTAGCAAATGCCAATCTCTACAGTCATCAATATAATGTCACGTGCGATGATGCTCACGTGTTACTTATGTGACTGTTCATGCTCACATGTCAAGCACGTGCTTGCTCATGTCGATTATAAGTAAATAAGAACGTAAAATGATCAAAGAAGAGATAAAATATAACAGAGATTCAAGCTAAGTATGTTTTGAAATTTGACAGTAGGAGAAGCTTTCTAGAGGCTTTTTCTCAAAACCCAAAAGGCAAAATCATTACAAGAGAGAAAGATAAAGTAATACAAGAGAGGGCCAGAAAATTGAAGAAGAGAGAAAGTGGCAATTTTTTTTGGGAACGTGCTTTTTCTACTCATTCTTTAGCTAATATACTCCCTATAACAATGTTTTGATCATATTATCCTCAGTGGGTCTCACTTTTTCAGCATCCTTTGTTATTTTTTTTTCTTTGCTTGTGGGTCCTAGCTTTCTCCTTAATTCTTTGCTCTTTCTCCCAGAGGTAATTCTTGCCATCTCTTATCCCTCTTAGTTGATTCTAATCATGGTTCAAGTCTTGGTGGTAATTGATCAATTATCCGAAAATGAAAATAACCCCTCTCATCTTAATTCTACTCCAAAAAATATTTACATTTTCCAATTAGCTAAGAAGATGGAAAGAAAGGAGAGAACAAGAAGAAGCTTCAAAGTCAAAATCTCGTTTTTCTTGCTCTCATCTAAAGCAATTGGAGACATTTAGTTGATGAGTTTGATCTTTTTCATTTTCTTTATTTTCTTCATCAGTTATTGAATTATGACGGACAATATGACTCTCAACATAGTCATCGTCTACCGAATTATGATCATGAACCATAAGAACATCATAATCCTCCTCCTCCTCCTCCTCCTCCTCCTCTCTACCTTCGATCTCTCTATTTCTTGTTCCTCTTGTTTTTCATCGTGCTTTAGCTAACTTCTCTTGACTCTCTCTCCCACAGTCTCACCCTCATCATATCATTTATTCTCTTTCATCTCTCCCTACTTCACTCTCTCTCACCCATGAACTATCATTCTAAGCTTTGCACAAACCACCTTGATAAACTCTTTCAGTACTTGAACTGGTACACGGAGAGAGAGAGAGAGAGAGAGAGAGAGAGAGAGAGAGAGAGAGAGAGAGAGAGAGAGAGAGAGAGAGAGAGAGAGAGAGAGAGCGCAATTAAAGGGAAATCAATCAATGGCTTCATCCGACCACATGGCGAGCATTCACCGGTGCATCTTTTCTCGTCCAAGTTTCATGCACCCCGATTCACCGAGACTTACTCTTGGGATACTGAGACCCTCACCAAAGCGTGCCACCACTACCACCACCTCACCCAATAACTCCGACATCCTCACCCCGACGTCGCCTCCCCCTTCTGAAAACACCGCTTCAAGCCCGCACCTTATACCCCTGTCGCCACTACTACTCCCTTGGGGTCCAACCAGGAGGCCACAATGAGAAGCGTAATGAGTCTCCATTCCGACCACCAATATGACCACCAACATCGTCTATTGATAGAGATAAGATGGAATGTGGGACTCACATAAAAGAAAAAGAAAGAAATCAAATGTACATCATATTCGAGAGAAAGAAAAAATGAAACACTTTTGGTAGAATAGTAATAAAGGATGCTAAAAAAGTGGGACCGAAGAGGATAATATGGTCAAAACACTAAAATATGGAGTGTATTAACTAAAGAATGAGTGGAAAATTAGCGCGACCCTCTTTTTTAATGTTGTGAGTAAATATTGATGAGGGAGAAAGAGGGGCACCACATTTGACCGAGGATAAGTAATCTTGAGATGACAAAAATGGGAGACCCATAAAAGATAAAATGGTCAAAATACTACTAAAGGATTAGGAATAGAGGGAGTGGAAAAAGCCAACCTTTTTTTTTATAGAAAAAGGATATTAATTATAAGTTCAACCAAGATTACCGCAACTCGTGTGGTGATTGTGTAGTGACATCTGTTCTATCGTAAATATTACCCTGTGAGGTAGTAAATTACTTCTTAAAATCAATAATTTAGATTATCTTCAAAGTAGTAATTTAAGTAATGAAGAAGTAATTTATACATTATAGGAAATAATTCGCCTTGAAAATAATAATTTCCCTTTCCTATTGCAATCCTTAAGATAAGGTAATTTACCCTATAGATTGTAATACGAAATAGTAGTTTACCTTGTAATGAGTGAATTGAGTAAGCACTAATTCTTGATGACCGTCATTATACTTATTCTTAAATATTACTAACAAAATCTAACGGTAGTGACATTTTCTTGCATCGTAATGCATAATAATGTTCGTTAGTTATATTTCTTATTCATAAAATAAGTTTCAAAATCATAAATTACCATTAGATTCGTAAACATCTATAAATGTAAAACTTATTTTACAGGTTGTGAATCACCTGTTAAGTCCGTAAATTGTCTGACAACCGACATAAATTATAAATGAGTGACATTTTGAACATGGAATGGTAGGGTTGTCAAAAAGAATTACCCTAACCAAAACCCAAACTAAACCGACCTAACCAAAACAAGAAATTTCAAGTTTGTACGGGTCGGGTTTCCCTTCGGTTTGTGTAATAAGTAGAACAACGAACTTTTGATGGTTCCGTTTGATTTGAGATCATATTTCCGGACCGACCCAAAACACATTATTGAAGTTTTGGCGATTCGATTTGGCTCAATTGAGTCTCTCCCTCTGCCCTCCCCTCGCCAATCACCTTTGCACATTTCCTCTGGCCATAGTCTTCATTACTTGCAACGACCCTAGCGTCGAATTCATCCATGCCTCAGTCACTAACCTGTCTTGCCGCCCTATGTCCCCGAGTGCGTCTGGTCCTCTTCCCGCTCATCCGAACGATGAGCTAAACGCAAACACCGAGAGCCAATTGTCACCATCATCATAGAGGGGACGGAGCTGCATGACGAAGTCATCATCGGCTATGCCGCGTAACACACTGTAGTCGACGACATCTCGTACTGCGTGAGCAGATGTTCTCAAAGGTCCTGGGATTTCCACCGTGAGTCAGTTCTTAACTTCAACCCAGAAGCGTGAAGCCATGGGCGACCACCCATGGCGTCCAAGCGCGGTGGCATGCGTGCAAGATAGAGAAAGAGCAAGGGAGGAAAAGGAGCACAGCGTTTATGCATGGGTCTAGGGGCTTCGTGGCAGCAAGCTGGGCGAGGGTCCCAATCACCGGTGGCTGGCCGTCACCGAGGCCCGACGATGGCCGGTGGAGGGAAAAAGGGAAAAAAGAAAAATAAAAGAAACAGAAATAAAAGGGAAAAAAAAAGAATAAAAAAATCTAAATAATTAAATAATTGCAAAAATTGTCCGCATCAACGATTTCTAGCCAATATTAGCTAAAATGACTAAAATTGACAAATTATCAAAAAAATTTAGAACTAAATTGACGCAATTGAAAATTTTAAAACTAAATTGGTAAATTTCAAAAAATTTAAGATTAAATTGGAACAATTGAAAATTTTAAAATTAAATTGGCTGCTGTACAGTAGATTCAGAATTTTTTTTGGACAAGTTTACCCTACGTCTCTACTGAATGACTTAATGAATGAGTACATAAAATGGCTCTATTTATAGAGCATGAGCAATGCTCAAAAATCTTATTTATTTTGATTAAGACTCACCTATTAATTACTGACAAACACCGCTGTATATACTTCAACAGATTCCATGGATTAAATTCTCCTCAATCCCAAACCACCCTCACATTTTGGTAAACATACATTATCTGAAGTGACTTTAGCCTCTCTCCCACCTTCCGATTTGCCCTTCCAGAGAAAAAAAGTTAGGCATTTACTTTCGACTTGCTCGGTCTTCTTTAGGCAAGAGAAAAACTTGGCACCAACAGATGATAAGACTGCAAATGACAGATTTTGGTTAATAAATCTTTACAACAATGACTTTCTGGCTAAGATCTTGAAGAACCCTTACAAGAATGATAACGAAAGGATTTGGATCATCTCTATTCAAGGGCTGAAATGATATCTAAGTTTATCCATCCTGGAGTTTGTTACATCACCTTGCTCTCTTCCTTAGTGACACGTTCAGAGTTACTTTAGATTTACTCCTTTTTTGTCAAGATTCCTCTAATTGATGAGATATGGCAATCAAGCACTTCTTGCACAAATACCATTAATATGCTGACTTCACAATTTTACAAATTAGAAGAAAATATAAAACCCAGAACAGATTATTTAAGTTCAAAAAAAAGTTCAAATCAGACAGAGGACTTAATTGCAGAGTTATAAACAAATAAGAAAACCAAAAGGAACAAGCAAGATCAGCCGAGGAATTAATTCAGACCTAATTCGAATATTTATAAACTTTACATTAGTGTGAGTTTTAATTTGAGTGATAATCAGCAGCAATTTCTCTATTTGAATGCCATAGTAATTATTTGATTATGATCAGTTGGCCTCTCTTAAAGATATAACGTCAGTTTACCCCATAAACTAAGCAAATGTCAATTTGAAAAGAGGTGGACATATATCTTTCGTCCGCTTTCGAACAATGACAATGCCGGAGAGATAAAATGATATTAATTGATGAGAATTTCCATTTAACAATGCTAAGACAGACAATAGAGAATGATATAGGTTTATCAAGTTATTTTAGTGAATAAATTGTCAATAAATAGATACCTGATGAAAGTAGTGACCATTAATAAAGTCAATTTCGTAAAAAAATATTTCTTATTCCCTTCATACGATTAACATGATTACTAACTTTAGTTTAGTCAAATTTCATTTTTGAGTCCTTTTTTAGCAATTACAGAATATGTGCATCCTCAAATTAGTATAGTAAGTGTTAAGTCACGGGTCATTTAAGAGTAGAAAGATTTCTAATGGGACAATGGAACTCTCAGCTTTGCAATCTTTACAATGCGCAAGAGCTGGTTGCTGATTCATGGAGCTCCTAAAAAGAGTACATTATCAACAACCTTCTGAAATGTGGCACAAAATAGAAACTTCAACATTAATGCTTTCAGACTTTCCTTGTTTACAAACAAAACCCCCAAAAATCAATGAAAGAGACACCAAAATTATACAATGGTTTACCTTGTTGCACAAGATAGAGGATGGTAAGAATGCCGCCATGATCCTTCCACCATTAAAGCCTAGTCCAAGTTAGATAGAGTTTTCCATAAGCTATATCTGAAATAAAAAAACACAAAAGACCAGTCAAAGTGGTGTTACCTTATGAGCCAAGGTACCCAGTAAAATAAATTATGTGAACTAGTGGAGCTCATCGAACTTCTGGCTTCAAAGATCGGCAAAGTTCAACTAAGACCTTCGTTAGTGAGTCTCCTCCTTGACCAACCAACATCAGACAACAGCCACAAACATATCTCAATGCACACGTTTACCTCTTAGTCCATGATATTCCAATTCACAAAGTAATGATGCTTAATCCAAACTTCAGATAAAGTGTGAAGCAGTCACATAAATTTACTTGTAATTTGCAAGAAGCATAAATAACATACCACAGATGTTTGTGATTCCATCTGGTCAACGAACCACAGAAACAGACCTCCTTCTATGCGCCATTTGATTTGCATGAAAGTGTGATATACCAGCACTTTTAAGATATGACGAGGTTCTCTCATAAGGCCAATATAAGAGTTACCCGGTATGCCAAAGATCCAAACAGTAAGGTCGGTGGAGCAACTGAGGCATACAGGTCTAGGTTCCACAGGCTCTGTAGGTTTTGCAGGTTGTCTCTCACATTCCTTAGTGCACATGCAGAAATGTAATCCAGAGCTTTGAACTTCGAAAATCACATGACTTTGCTTTAGCATGGTACCATGCATGAGACAAAGATCCAAACAGTGAGCTCGGCAGAGCAACTGAGGCATACAGGTCTACCTGAACATGCAGGTTCCATAGGCTCTGTAGGTTTCTGCAGGTTGTCTTGCACATGCCTTAGTGCACACGCAGAAGTGTAATCCGGAACTTTGAACTTCGAAAATCGTCTGACTTTGCTTTAGCATCGTATCATGCATAAGACACTTTAGATGTCCTACAGATATCCCTCGATCATACAAATCTCTTTTGACATCTATTCCATCAAAATGGACATGCAGCGATCAACCATCGTTTTCAGATCACAAGAGGCTGCCCTACTGGGATCAGATTGATTGACATCCCAACAGTCGGCTTTCTAAAGCAAGCCAGCGGTTCTGTGTCTTCTTTAGGCCAAAATATTGCAAGCTTGCTCTTTGTAGCTTATGTTGATCCAAGGAGAGGTTTAGGACCCAAAAGTGAACTTTTAGACAAGCTTCTTGCACCAACTGAGAAGTCTAAACAGTTGTCCTTCCACAACACCTCTGACTGGCTGTTTCCTTCTCTTAACATCTTCAATATCTAATGTTCTATAAGCAAGAGCAAGCAGATACACCGCTGGGTGGAGTCTCCTGCACAGAGAATGAGTATAATAAAGTTATCCAATAATTCTTTTCTTTGCCTGCACTTGAAAAGCCAAGCATATGATCTTTCCCTACTTCTCATTTGGCTATCCTAAATATATGGGCGATAAAGAGTTCAGTATAGGCAAAAGCTTGCGGATGAATAGTGCTTGATGTCTAGCCCCTATGTCTAGCACCATTCCGCCTGCTTTAACAAAGACTACCTTTCAAGTAAATGCAGGGCCAAGCCCATTTCAGTTACTTTGTGGTACACGCAGTCTATCAACTTTTAGCATCTAACTGTAGAGATCAGGTGGATAGTGTAAAAGCATTGATTTGCAGTAACCAGAGCATAGTACAACTCTCTTCAAGAACACTTGCGCATGACAAAGCATGAAAGTTTGTGGACAAACATGAATTCTCACAAACCATCTCTAGCCCAACAAAAACAAAAGGCCAAATTTGAACTCTCCAAGAGAAAGAGACGGCAATTGAACTCCAAATGGACACATCTTTAGCGCCTCCTTAAAAATATAATTCAGTTGTCCCACCTAAAGTCGGTCACTTTAGTATTGGAATTCGTTCAAAGATCAAATGACAATCCCTATTTGGCTCTTCATTTGGTTCCCTGTCCCTTGTAGACATACCAAATCCCAGCCTCAGTGATGGCAACTCATTGAGACAACTCTAAATTAAATCCAATTTACCTTTGGAGTTTGATATTTTAATCTTAAAAGAGAACATACATGACCAGTTGATTGCAATGGGGGAAAATTTTCCTATTCCTTGTGAGGCAACAATGGGGGAACAGTTCTTATTTCCTGACGAACCAAAAGTTCAGAAAAGATGCAAGATGAAGACCCACATGTCAACCCTATCTTTCGGTAGCAGCCATAAAATGATGTTAAGTATTCAATTTTTCTCACAACTTTATCATTTCATACACAGGGGTAATTGATCTTTCATGGGATAACATTAATTGTACAGCTTCTAATCTTTATAGGATAGCATAGATGATTGACTATGTGCTACTAGACCCTTACAGGAGAATTCAGCTTACTACTTTCAAAGTAATTCCAAATTCACCAGAAGCGAGCTTTCATTTATATCCAGCTTTCAAGTATTACTGCCTTTTTACATCTATTACTTAGAGGAGTTAAAGCCGGCAAGCAAGTTAGCAAATCAACAGTGGTTGAAATGGAAAGAACAATCTGTTGACTTTCTTGGTGTTCAATAATTTACACTGGAATGGGGGGAAAACTAACAAAGAAAAGTATTTAAACCAGTATCTAATGTTAACCCTGATATGGCTTTTCAACCATTGAGAAAGAAAAGAAAATAAACGTAGGTTTACGATTCCAGGATCCATGCCATGCACTTACTTGTCAAATTGTCCCTCCACATCAGAACCATCCCAGTACCTCTGGGATGGAACTGTTTTTCTTTTCTCATCTCTTCCAAATGTTTCAACATACCAGCCCCCAATATCATGCATCGCACACCTTGGCTGAAACAGCCAAAACCTGAGAAAGAACAGGGATATTAGGAGTAGAATAGAGTAGAATAAATAAAGTCATACTGAATCAACCAAAAAAAGTAGAAATGCCTGATCAATCTGCATTATTTTTGAGAAGTTGCTTTTGTGATTCCAGTTCAGAGCTCAACCAATTAGTCAGTGAAAAATATGTTCCCTGGTCCCTTTTCAACTTTAATATATCATGTTTGTAGAGAGAGAGAGAGAGAGAGAGATCAGACCATTTTGACCAATACCACTCTAGTCGAAGCATTTGCTAACTAATACCCTACACCAAATAATAAAAGAATGAACTTTTTCACAAAATTTCCTTCTTAGTTCTTCCCCATGAAAATCCCCAGATAAAACATTTATTCTGTTTCATTGCCACTGCTGTTCCCAACCTACTCCACATTAATGAGATCATCTACCATAATTCTAGACAAAGTGTTTCCTCCTCTCTTATACATGACACTCTAGTCTTTAATTTCAAGTGTCTAAGTGGAGGTCTGAGAATGACATGGCAGAGATACCAATGTCAATCTGACTAAGCATCGGAAGGGTAAGACATATTCACGGAAGAGAAGAGAAAAGCTTTCTCTCTCAACAAGAGGCTTGAATAATAATGCAGGATATCTTGTGTACAGCTTCAACGAAATCCACATGCATTCTCCATCCCTAGTTTTGTAATGACTCAAGAACAAATCCACCTAGGCCAAGCCCCTGGAGGAGTATTGAATGTTAATGTTTGGACTAATCATACAGGTCAAATCTTGTGTACATCTTCAACAAAAGCACCTTCAATACCTGCAAGCTTAAATTGGGAAAGGAAAAATAGATGGTCCTAGTGTCCCATGCACACTAGGATCAGTTTCAAGCTTAAAAAAAAAAAATTCCTAAAAGGATGTTTTAATGAATTTCTAGAGCAAACACAAGAATGAGATACATAAAGATTGCAACATGCTCAAATGCACATGCATTACTTAGCCTACAAAATCATAAGATTGCTAATGATCAACAAGGAAGAGGATGGACTCATCCAAGGATTATGCACTAACTGCAAATGACTACAAACACTGTGCTATATAAATATAGGTAGAGTTTTTTTTTTGGACAGAAAATATAGGTAGAGTTCAACATGGGATCTTGAGAAACTAATTATGAGCAACAAATCTTACTTGCTAGGGGGTAGCCGGGCCCTAGTACTTCTGCACTCACAAACGGAAATCTTATCTCCACATTGATACCAGTGCATATGCTTCACCTGAGAAAGATATAAATAAGACATAGTGACTGAATTTTGTTGAAGTATACAAATCAGTGAAAGCATAAGTTAAGTCCACAGACCTACTTAATAAGTGCAGATTATAGTTGTACAGATTTTCTAGCAAAAGTCTACGTGGCCAAAGTACAGACATTGACAATGGATTGGTCAACAAGCTAAAATACAACTATTCACTCGAAGTAAAGTTTGCAGTAGAAAGAGCTACCGCATGATGGGAAAGCCAGTGATTGGGACTTCAATATAGATCATACCATCCAGAATTTAACGAAGATGTGAAAGGCAGAAATTTTATTGTTGCAAAAAAGTCCAAGGTCAATCCATCGCAGTATTCATTACAAGGACAAAATCTTAAATGCTATGCATATTTTCTGACAAGAACCAGCCACACTTGTGTTAAATTATCACGCAAGGCATGCTGAATCAATCATGTTCTCTGAGCATCTGAAAAATGTAAAGACTTAAAACCATATGCATCTCTCTCTCTGTCTCTCTCTCCCCAACTAAGTGAATAGGTCTAAGTGTGTAATAAGACCATACACGTTCATCTCAAATCTCTGGTCATAAAGACATGAAAGAACATGCAATCAAAATTCTCCAAGTTAGTCACCTGAGGAAGTCAAAAAGGACACAAAAGAACTAGTAGTCTAGAGCATTTACAACAGCACTACCAGCCTCCTTGACAATGAAAAATTTGTTGCATGCATGTGATAACTTTAAAAAATTTGCACAAAAAAGAAGTTGCAAGTGCGAGCTCGATCATCAAGGACAAAAAATTAGTCTGAATATATCTTATCAACCAAAGTAGGGTGAAAAAAAGGACAGAATTTTACTATGAAGGACACGTTTAAATTTTAGGTGGTAATCAAACCGATGATGCAAACAGACCAGAAATGTTCTGTGTTTCATTATCACATGCGTTTTCGTGCCACTGCTATCATAAACAAAGCATGTTCCTTCTTCTGGGCTGGTCCCCAGTCCTACTATTGTTCCCAGTGGAGTTGACCCAACTCCGCAGCTTATAGAGGAAAGATACTCTTGGCTATTATCCATGCAGTCCTTCTGTGAATTGAGAAAGACATATATGCGATCATCAGCATCATCATTCCTGATTCCGTTGCAACAGCTTTGAGGAGGTAATCTTGTTGCTTTGGCCACTACTCTTCCAGATATATGTAACTCCAGGTCTTTATATGCATCAGATGCATAATTTGTACAACTGGTCTCTGTCTGAGAAATATCAGCATTTGCTTGCATTCCATAATTGATGGAAGCGTCTGTATTATTTCTCGTATAACACTCACCAAGAGTCACAGATTGATAAGAATTTAACTTCTCATGGAAGGCAGATGATAATTCGGGAATCTTGTTGACCAGACAGACCATACCAAAGAGATATCGGCCTGAAACCAAGTGCAATACCTCCGGAGTTTCATGAAAAGACCGCTCCTCGGCTTCAAAGCAGTCGGGAAGGAGATCCAGTGAATCAATCCAAGGACCATAATATGCAGCACGTATTGCTGAATAGAAGTCCCCTTCAAGTATATCAAAATAGCCGGTTCCTGTGACCACTTTGTTCTCTGACAATATATCATTGATAGCATATCTATACCACTTCAACCATTCAACAACTTCCATCTCCTTATATACTGTTGCATGCGATCTGTACATATAAGAAACTGAATACTCTTTCGAAAGTTTCTGTACTAGCTTTTTCTGAGTCAAAAGATAACTATCGTAATGGGCCCTCTTTCCAGCATCAGAGAGAATCTGCAACTCACGGTCGATTATGCTTTAAAGTCAGGCAAGCCTCTACATCAATCGCAGAAATAAACAACAGTCATCATCGACAAGGCAACAACCATGGAAAATCTCCAGTCACAATATTTCTAGATCAGAAATACGCTTAATGATAGCAAAGACATGATAAACAAAACATACAAGCCCAGAAGGCATTGTCGTATACACAGAAATTTCATCACAAAAAGGATCTTTTTTCTTCTTTTAGCGTTCCATGAAGTTTATATTGCATCGTAAAATTTCATTTCGGGACTTGCACTATGCCCTGCGATGCAGCGAGCGCACCGATTGCTAACATCTCCCACACGTTTAGAGTTCATATGGACCTAGAACGCAATTACCAGAGACGAAAACCGAAATGGGATTCACATTGAAGCCCACCAATAATTATTCCAGCTAATATCCTCTAGATGAAACGTCAATACAAAGTATTCCCAACTTTTCTGAATTGCTCGAGATTTGAACTTTTAGCTCCAAATTTCTAATTGACAGAGAGAGAGATAGTGAAACCTAACCGGAGAACTACCGTTCTCTGCCACAATTCAAGAAATGCAAGCTCCGCCTAATTTCGATTATGCCATGAAATATCCAAAGAACCAACAGGAACACTCGAAAATCAAAGTGCTCGTTCCAACAGACGATCAACAAATATACCTCGTAGGCTGCAAGAATCTGAACGAATCGTCGACAAGTTTCGGCGTCGTTCGACGACCCAGCGAGGTCGGGGTGAGTTTCCTTGGCCAACCTGCGGAACGACGCCTTGATCTCGGCGAACGAGCTGGTCTCCGCCACTCCCAGCAGCTCGTACGCGCTGCGCCCGCCTAGCTCGGGCCCAGCCGAGCCGCCGCCTCCGGAGGTGCCGAGCCACCGCCGGACTCCGCGGCCCGGGTACAGCGGGGGGACGAGGCGGCGGCCGAAATCGGCGGCGGAACCCGAATGGGGTGGCCGGGGAAAGCACTGAATCAGCCGGCGACGGTGATTCCTAGCGAGAGAGGCCATGATCACGGACGCTGGCGGCTTCTTCGTTTGCTCCGATCGATTGGGAGCGGTATCGCGCGACGGCACCGAGTGAGTGATGAACGACTGAGAGAGTTGGGAGGTGGGACCGAGCTGCACTGCGCAGCAGCGAGCGATGAAGTATCTGTGGGCCACGAATGACACAGGATAAACGTTCAGACTACCTTGCACGGGTGGCCTCCGAACTCCACGTTGAATCTTTGATTCTCGTATATGGCCCCATCCAAGTAAGTCCCTAGAAGAGACCATGTGAGGATTAACAATGAAATGCACGTACATCAGTTCTTTGGTTGCATGGTTCGAGAGTAAAACATGGAATCAAGAACCTAAGAACTGGATCCGGATAGGTGAAATTGGTAAAAACCTGTTGATTTCATGTTTTGAAGTATGCAAGATAGGTTACAGGTTTCAAAAAATTAAAGAACCACCTATTTCAATGGGTAAATTCCAAATGAAGGTTCCATATGAAGTCTAAAACCGCTCACTACTAATACCATGAAAAACATATTTGGTTTGTCTGTGAACTTGTTAATGCAAAACAGTGCACGCGCTCACACGCGCACATACTCTTCGTATCAGTAGAAAGCTGCCTAAAGGGAAACCTACTTACCATGAAGTCGTCTCTTAATCTTTCTTAAGAGGGGAAACCAAACGCCACACCCAAGCTGAAGCATTACCGCAATCAAAGTCAAAACCAACATGCATTAACAAACATCTCAATGCGTCGTTCGATATCAGTTCTAAAACCAACATTGTCTTTTTGCCTTGAGAGCCAATGTACAGAGACCAAATGTTTCCTTACATTAAGGTCAAATTATCAAACATCTCATGATGCAGCAGCCTCTCCAGGAAGAAGAGTAATACAGGAAAATTTGTTATCGTTCACAATGTAAAGTAGCCCAAAAATAGATTCCCTCAAGACCTATACATAGATCTCCTTATTTTCACATAAAAACACCAGCATAAGTTAAAGCTAAATCAGGAAACAGCATCAACGGTAGAGACTCTCAGATCTCAGATTCTCAGCAATTTCTGTTTCCCAGCGGTCTCCGTTCTCAAGCAACTTCTCCTTATCATACAGAAGCTCCTGCGGAAAGATAGAACACTTAAGAGTGAGATCATAGCAAGTGGAATATAGCTTCTAATTGTTATCAGGTAACAGTTGCTCCTATACCTCGTGAGTCTCAGTAGCAAACTCGAAGTTAGGTCCCTCGACAATGGCGTCAACAGGGCATGCCTCTTGACAGAATCCACAGTAGATGCACTTTGTCATGTCGATGTCATACCTGCAGTGCTAAAAGATATGAGAGAGAGACAGAGACAGAGACAGAGAGAAGGCATAAGGGAGAACAATCCATCACCTGGTTGTTCTGCGGCTTCCATCCTCTCGTTCCTCAGCCTCTATGGTAATTGCTTGAGCTGGACATATCTGGAAGCAAAACACACAATTGCATCAGACAGCCACCAAAACCACGAGCGGTAAATGTTAGCCGACACTGATAATTCGTTACATTTTCCCATCCAGGGAGTAAAAGAAACAAATTTCTTTTTTCTGACATCCGAGATTATTAATGCAATGATAATGTACTAGATTATAGCTTTCAATTAGTGTGGCACAATCAACCATCAACAGACATCATTATTGATGGCCAAAGGACCATACCAGTCAGCAAAATTCCACTTAATATAAGAAACAAAACCAACTGGCTACCAATAATTAGCTGCATTACAGCATTAACATAATTGTATAAGACAATGCAAATGTAAATAAACACATTAAATGCGGGTATTTTTAGCTAAGACAAACAACACTATAAAGCAACATCAACAGCAAAGGGCTAGGGGTCCATTTGTTGATTCTTTTTGCCACAGAGAGGCAATAATGTATAGCCCCATACTTCCAAGCAGGAAGAACCAATAACTCTTACAGCCAACTTTGCAAATGTTCCAGACTCTCTTAATCAACAGAGATACTTCAAACTTACAGCTTCACAAAGTTTACAGGCAATGCAACGTTCTTCTCCGGTTGGATATCTTCGAAGCGCATGTTCACCTCGAAATCGGGGGCTCAAAGGCCCCTTCTCAAATGGATAGTTGATCTGAAAATACAAAATGTATCAATATAGAGTCCAATATGATCGCATCCTTAAAAATTGTGTCCATGCAAGGTGCTTACTGTCACTTTCGGTTCAAAGAAGTATTTGAGTGTCAACATCAGGCCTCGAACCATTTCCGTGAGAAATAATGTATTGATGCTTCGCTCAAAAACTACAGTTAATAATAGGATTAGTCTAAACCCTGTGGAAAGAGTGACCTAGAACCAAACAGCAACCAAAAGAAAAGTTACCAGAGCTCCAGTCCTTGGAGATTTCCTTAGCAAGTTGCTCTCTTTCTTCATCATCTGCAACACACAACCAAACGATTATGCCCAAACAAAATAACTCCTCAACAACATAAGCAAGGAATTACATGTTCTTAACACAAAATAGTTTGGGCAAGAGGATCAGACAAAATTATATATGCACATTTCTAGAGCACATTTCACATATGTATACTATTTCACTAAGCTCCCCTAGATCTAGTTTCAATATTTTTTTGCAGCTACATTCAAGAGATAACAAATCAATTAGCAAGTAATTAAATTTGGGAAATCACAATTTGATTTTTTCTTGATAGGAAATGGAGGAGGCAAACCTTTCTTAGATGAATACGAGCATGGTTGGGCACGAAGCCCATAGGGCTGAAAGTTTTGCAATGCTTGCCCTGATACAACCTAAAATAATGAAGGCAAGAGAAGAAAAATCAAGCCATTAGATGTCAAAAGACAAAGTAAAGAATAATGGCAAGACAATAAAGAAACAGGCGCTCCATAAACTTGCTTATAAGGGAGAAGTTAGCTGAAAGAATGCAGGCCATAGGATACTCAAGAAATGGAAAAGAGCTACCATTGATATCTTTACATGTAATCGCAGAAAACTAGAAGATATATATAGTTATAACACATTGAGTCATGAAGAGGAACTTTTTTTCTTTTTCTTGTTGACATAAAAGTAAATAAATCAAGATTAAACTAACCAGAACAGCTAACTCAACTTAAATAAACTAACCCTTAACAAAGGGAGGAACCTCATGCAGCCAGATCACATCTTAATCAGGCAACTGTTGCACTACCTAATTATGTATCCCTAGCTCTAGCGTCAATTGCTTTTTCACAAACATGCTGCACAGCCACATCATTTTTTCCAGAAAAATGAAAAGATGCTTTTTATGAACTTCTAAAGCGGATAGAGCAGTTGCAATAAAGATTCAACAACAAAGTAAAGGCCATGGAAATCCCAATTACCTTTTTCTTAAATATATGAGAGAAAGTAATGTTCCAACCAATAGTTGCAGGTACTTCCATTTACACAGCCACACTAAACTGCGTAAAATTTGGACAGTGCCACCAGGCCAATATTTTTCACTACCTTTTTGAACTCTAACTAATTGTAGATTTGGCAGCTGAAAAAAAAGGGTTTTCTTACCATACATTCAGGTTAGGCCCTTAGGTGTAAAGAAGACACCACTAAATTATTCCTAAACTTTTGCTTATTATTCACTGTCATAACTGAACTATTTTTTGGTTCAATGTCGTCACTAAACTAATCATTCTTTATTCAATTCAGTCCTTCTATCTAGATAATTAACGGAAATTGTTGTCGTGGACACTAGTTGTCATTAAATGTTGCCCTGGCATCCTACATGTCGTCCAATGGTTTGTTAGCTGGCTTTTAAAAAATTTATGAAGATCAATTTGAGGTTTCTTTTATTCTATAACAAAGGACTCCTGCCAAATTCAGTAATTTGATATGGTGCCTAATTCTTCTAGTTGACAGCAGCAATCTCAAATCCATTGTAAAAGCTACGTCAGAATGCCACCGGGTATCTATCGACGCACTCTCTTCTTCCTAATTCCTTAGCGACATATATGTGCACTTAACTTCCAACATCCTCATTTCAAAGCATAATAGATCAGATCTAAGCACAGTGAAGATGCAACCTTTTCTCTCCAATAACTTTGCTAGATGACATGTACCTTAAATTCTGCTAACAGAGTTAAGCAAGTGTTTGCCCAAATAAAGGACACTTTTCATCATAACGTTGTTATTTCGAACGTAAAAGCTTTGAACATTTTCCAATGCAACATTCAGTTAGTTCAAACAAGATAGCTGTCGGCTTCAGGTTTTTCCTCCAAGTGCTATAATACTCATTGTTGAGGCCATCATCAGACAAGCTTTCCCATTTCTTCTTGGTAATCAGCTGAACGCGAGAAATGGCGAGAAAGAAAGAAGCAACCGGGCATCTTCTTTGGAAATAGTCTTTTCGGACAAAACCCAGTTCACTTACATCCTCTATCTTCAGTCCACTAAACATGTTATTTCGATCACATTTAAAAAAAAAAAAAAAAACCAACCGCACGTCGTAGAGCACAGCAATCAAGTCAAATGAACGGAATCCACACAATAAAAAGAAGGGACAGAAGGATTCATCCGGCATCGCAGAATCTCAATTCGATGCCCGTTTCGGTCGGAATCAAAAGCAAAAAGGAGAGAGGGAAGCAACAGGGCATCATCACGCGATGAACAAAACCCTCAAACAAGATCGATTCTAACTCCAAATCACTCACAAATCCTCCCACAAAAAAAGGAAGAAAAACGAAACGTCCTCTCGGGTAAGCCCAAACCATGCGGATGAACTCGAGCGAACCCATCTTTAGATCAGGTGAAAACAGAGCAAATGTCAAGTCCGAGGCATCAAACGACCCACTCGGCCAAACTTCTGGGAAACGAGACAACCGGTGGGGGGAAGAGAAAAAGCTAGGGTTCCACGAGAGCTTACCAGCTGACGGGCCCGAAGAGCCTGGAGAGACTTGCGAGCCAAGATGGAAGCCGCCATTTCTGCCGGAGCGAGCGGCGTGTGGTGGAGCGAGGAGGAAGAGGAGATAGATTTGGTTGATATGACGACGAGCTTCTTTGCTCTCGCTCCCTCGCAGGCAGCTACAGGAAACGGGAACGTGCCACCACGCGACTCCTCTGTGGCCGATCGGTGCGAAGCCGGTTCGTTCCTCCGCTGGCCCGGCCCGAATCAGATCAGTCCGGTCCGGCCCGGATTGTTTCGGCCCGTATGGAATGGGCTTTTCTTCACGTACAAAGCTTGAAAGCAAAACTCGCAAGGCGAGTATTGCAACTCTACCATCATTTTTTTTTTGCCGGACTTACGATTGGAGAACATGACACAAATAGTCATTTAACTTCGACCAAATGTGCAATGTGGTCCCTGAACTTTTAATTTGTTCAGTATGATTCGTGAACTGTAGTCAAATATGCAATACAGTTCTTGAACTTTCGATTTGTTCAATGTGATCTCTGGACTTTTGACATATATTTAATTTAGTCCCTGAATTATATAAAAATGCAATATCATCCCTGAACTTAAATTGAACTTTCGATTTGGTTACTTTTTGTCTTGATGTTTATAATCACCTGTGCTTCGCTGCTGTTGTTTCTCCTTAGCATGGCAATGTGGATTTCTGTGAAGAATTCTAGTTGTCCGGTTACTTCGCGAAATGCTAACTGAGGAGATCTCCTGAAGATAAGGCTTGGTTTTCCTTGTGTAATACCTTTGTGATTGAATTCGGTTATGTTAGAAGCTAGTGTGGATAAGACTATTTCGATGTATGTTCCTCGTGGATATTTGTACTCTGCTTGCATTCTGGTCTCCAGGAAATATATACTCATTATGCATATTGTTGGAGTTTTTGTTTTTCTAATAAAATATTTAAATATTAAACCACACATTTATCGTACAGCTTAAGCTTTTAGAACAGTTGGTAGGGGTCTCTCGCATAATCTCACATCATATTAGAGCAGAAAATCCTGAGTTCAAATCTTTATAGACCTCATTTGCCTCTCCAATTAAGTATGTCAATGTTTAGTATTAGGCAAAAAGATCAGATTAAGAGCTAAAAATTTAAGTTTTTAGAACTGTTGGTAATGATTTCACATCATCTCACGAAACATAAATTTGCTGCCAAGAGCTAGTGTGGATTCAACATCTATTTCTTGCTTGTTAGCAGGTCGTACTTTTAATTTCTTATGCGTGTCTCCAGCCGAGATAAATTTGTCTTGTTTTGTCGATTTTACCCATCTGGCAATGCGTCCGCCTTTGCCACACCGTGACCTCTACCCTTCTTTTGAGGACTGGGTATGTTTTTCACTTTGGTACAATATTGCAAACCCTGTCTTTTACCTCTACCGAGACAATTTATACTAAGTCAGTAGTCATATTTCATGAAGGTACCTTTATGTCCCCGCTGCAACGATTTGGGTTTATGTGGGGGGGTCTTCGTCGTAGCTGCTACTGGAACTTATATATACTTGGCGGTGATTTATCGGAAAAGATAAGATTAGGAGCTTAAATGGCGGCACGAGGTAGATCTCGAAGCCTTACTCACCGATACAGACAATTGTGGTGCTCATTTGCGAATTTGTACGATTCTTTTGGCTTTGAGCCATTGCTCATGGTAAATTCAATCGGTAGTTATTTTAAAAGGTTTCTCTTTGCGATGATGAGTTGGACGAGTTAATGTGATCGTCGGTTCGAACAGTAAGAAAACGAGTGAGACCATTTCCCAGCAAGGCCACGTCTAAATATATAGAAATTTTACTTGTGGTTTTAAAAAATTTGAGTTTGTTCAATACGAGTCATCGTACTTGTAAGATTTGTGTAATTGAGTCCTTCAGTCATAAGCATATTTAATTATGTCGATGTGGTTGATGACATGGCAACTTCAATTAACGAAAACCAAACTCACTCTTGCAAAAAGAGAAGAGAAAAAATGCAGGCAACGGAGGCGAGATGAAAGACCCTCCATCACACCACCACACTACCGTCGTCGGCCATTCGCCATCACCACAGCCGGCCTCTCTTCGAAAAACCCTAACCTCTCTCTCAAAGCTTAAGGTCGTTTCTGTGCAAGACTCCTCTGCATTGGGGTTCTCCGGTCAACTCTTAACAATGGCCGGACCGGCCGTCCGTCATGGCAAGCCTTTGTTAAAATGACGATCAAGGCAAATGTACCTTCTAGGAATCCAAGATACTTGAGGTGGCGATATAGATGTTGACATTACAAGAAAAATCTTCTCAGCATTCTATGGCAGGGGAAATTTCTTTCCTCGCCTTATAAAAAAACCGGTATATATATCAATTCGTCACATGGCACTTGGGTAAATTTCTTTTCTTGCCGTACGAAAATAGCGGTATATTCTTTTCTCTACCCTCGCGAGGTACCTACCCAACAAAAATTTAAAGTGAAATGGAAAGATCTATACAACCTATATGAAGCAAGCATGGACCAGCCACTATGGACCACTAATTCCTTCCCCGCCGGACGGGTAAAGGATAGAACCCACCCCACCTTTTTATGCCCATCTTGCGGAAGGAAGTAACAAGTTCAAAACCTTTTTAGCCACTCAAAATCACATTCCAATCACTCGTGAGCCGTCCAAAGACCAAAAAAAAATCTTCCGTTTCACACCACAAAATCTATAATTTTCCAATTGTAGATTCGACACCCCCACCAACCCAAAAGAAGCATTGACGAGCACCACCACTGCCTCTTCATTTAAAAATATAAATTAGCAAATATGCACAAAAAAAAACAATATTTGAAAGATTAAGTAAAGATATTTTATTAATAAACATTTGGATGATGGAAATATATCATAGTATGTGTGGAAAGGTATAAGATATTTCAAGATTGGAAGTCTTTTCTGGAAGATTATCGTCAGATAGAAAGAGAAATTAAATTTCGATATTAAAATGCGTGAGTGATTACGTAGAATTATTAACTTGAACATTTATTCGTGGGTTCGATATTTTTGAAATAAGTAATTACGGACATTTTGGAAGAAAAGAATAGATTGAAATCCCCTAAAATTAGAAGGTCCTCTTTATATTACATAATAGCATGAATTAGCCATTTATCTTTAAAATATTGCAAGTGGGAATATACCCACTATTTTTTATTTTATTCACGAAAATCGACCACTTTCAATTATAGTGCACTCCGAATTGAGCCGTCTTCGATTATGTGAAAGCGAAACCTTCTAAATTTGAATCCCTCCACTTTTTAGGAATTGTTGGACTTTTCAAACCTAGGAAAATAAAGACATTGCGTGCTACTATGTTTGCTGCTATATTTGCTCAATTCGATACCAAAAATGAGGGCATATCTACTAATTGATGATTCCATACCAATAGATTTATTTTGGAAATAAACCTTTCGCAAAACTAAAGAGTTCTGCTTCCCACTTTTATGAGAAAAGGAAGGATGTATGTTAAAAAAAAATGGATTTGTTCACCGGAAGTCCTAAAATTTATCATAGAAGTGCAATTAAGTCATAAAACTTGTAAAAAGTGCAATCAAATTCTAAAATTTGTCAAAATTGGCACCTCCCAGCGATGGTACGGCGGGGGCAGCAAGGGCTTGCAGCCCTCCCCTCCTGATTTCTCCTCCTCCTCCTTTTAAAAAAAATATATATTTAGCTTATTTTTAAAATTTGTATTGAAATAATAATAATAATAATAAGCCATGTCATCACCATGTAGGATAGAAAAAATAAAAAAAGCCATGTTAGCATTTTTCGTTAGCCAAATTGAACGGAGTTAACTTTATGACTCGATTGAACCAATTTAATAAGTTTTAGGACTTTATTGCACTTTTTGCAAATTTTAGGACTCAAATATACTTTCGTGAAAAATTTTAGGACTTTCTAGTAAACATATCCAAAAAAAAAAACAGAGATACCAATTGGATTAGTGGAGGAATATAGCAGTGAGATTAGTTTATGCTTGATTTCATTTAAAAGATCTACTCACATTTCTAAACCTATTTGTCTAATTTAAGAAATTTTCAAGATGTTATTTATAGGAAGGTTTGTATTTTTTTCTCCCATTAAGTAGGGGGTATCTTGCTTATACCTCCTACTCAAGGATTTTCTATGGGTCTATTCACTCACTTGCATGTACTTATAACTTTATTTTCTTTTTCCTTACGATAATCTAAGGGCACAAATACAAATACTTGGTTACCCAAAGGTCCGTTGAACATAGTATCCTGCAAGCCTCATAATCGGTTTAGTTGAAACCTTTGGTTTGTCTGGGTATCTTGCCTATAGCAGATTATACAGAGTTGGCAAGATTTGAATGGGCAACTTCAAGTTTTTGAACTAAAAATTTCTTGACATCCCAACTAATGAGTCCAAGTGCCAACCTTGGAGGTTAATTAGTACTTGTGACTTTCACATTTGCATTTTGTACATAATAACATAGCTCTTGCCCAATTTGGAGCCAAACATTTTTTTTCTTTGTGGAAAAAGGACATTGAAAACTTTTGTGCAACAGATTGTCGAACTTATCCTCGTCACATGCTTCATTCAATGTAGCTTTGTTTTCCTCGAAAAGGATAGGGAAAAGCCTTTTCAAAAAGGATTATATTAAATGGTTTCACGAGAGTCCCTCAAACTATATAGGATGAAGATAAATAAAAGGTCATGACAAAAGTTCAAGTATTTTAAACAAATCCTGTAAGTTCACGTAAAAATAAATTTATTTAGTAAATAAAGATATATTCACATTCTGTTATGCGAGTACAACACTTATAATAATTCATAGTAAAAAGCAAAAATCAAATTTTGACAAGGCGAGAAATTCATATGATGTGATGATATATTGGGAAAAAATAAGGAAAGGAAGTTCAGGGAGCAAAAACGGTGGAAATAAGATGAAGGTGACTTTTATTTTTTTTGGTCGAAAGATGAAGGTGACTTGAGGAGGAAAGAAAGAACATGAAGGAAAAAAAAATGATTTTCCTTGGCTGTTGTGCTGAAGGAAGAATTTCTAATCTAAAACCATAAATTATCCTCCTCTTTTTTTCTTTTCGAAAATTCAACTTTTCATTTATGTATTTTCGTTATTTTTCTAATCAAATTCGTTTACTTTCAATTTTTTTTTTATTGTAAAGTTCTTCTACTTGTAAACAAATGTCTAATCACCCTCAAAGGCGTTGGTGGAGTGGTAAGGATTTTGGTATTGCGGGTGACTGATCCTAAGTTCAAGTCTCTCTGCCCTTCACCTTATCACACTCTTGACTGACATAAATGCTAGTATGTGGATTTGGCTAGTTCTCCCCCTGTTGGTGTCTAGCTGGTCGGACTCTTATAGTGCGGTCAGTGTGGGAGTCCGAGTCATAAAAAAAAAGTGCGGTCAGTGTGGGAGTCCGAGTCATAAAAAAAAAAAAGGTCTAATCAAGTCCCTCCTGTATAAAATTCGACCAAATTCAATTGATGTAGTCGTCGGAGATTGACGGAGTATGACATGGACTTCATATTGCATATGTGGATAACCTTCTCGGGAGGTCGACGACAAACTAATAAATTAGTTTTAGATTTTTTTATCTCCTACCAAATCTCTATCCAAGTTCACGTCGGTAATGTTTAACCTATGTTACGTGCGAAATTGAATTTGGCCAAATTTTGAATCAAAATGATTTGATTAGACATTTCTTTTCAAATAAAAGAACTTGATTAGGAAAATTAAAAACACATAAACTTGATTAGAAAAGTAGCGAAAACATAGGAAGAAAAGTAAAAATTTCCCATCGTTTCACTTCGATTTGATTGAAAAAATTATAGATTCAATGTCGAGCATGGGTGAATACAAGGAAAGTGGCACCCTATGGGATAATTCAAGTCATTAAGCTAAAATTATCAATATAACATATTTCTTTTTAACCAATGGCATTTCAAGGTTCTCTCTTATTGTTTTCAATCATTAAAAATAAGATGAAATGACAAGAATTTAATTCGATCTTCAGCTTTCATTTAAAAGAAAATCCAAATCGCGCATGTTGTAATTTGTCAAGTTAGAGTTTTATGAACACCGACATCACTCGCTTCAAATCTCGTCGAATCACAAGTCTTTAGATATCGCAATTTACTTTATCATATCGTTTGTAGAACGAGTTTATTTTTTTTTCTTTAGGATACGTGCATTAGAAGTGCTAAAACTTGTCACGAAATGCAATGGAGTACTAAAATTTTCAAAAAATACAATTAAGTCCTAAAACTTATCGCGAAAGTACAATCGACTTCTAAAACTCATCAAATTGCTTCAATTAAGTCCTTTCGTTAACTGTACTTTTCGAAAATTTTAGAGCTCGATCGCACTTTTATTACAAGTTTTAGGATTCGATTATACATTTTTAATCCGTGATAAGTTTTAGGACTTCTGGTGCGCTTATCCATCTTTCTTTTAACGAGAGAAACGTACTTTAGCGGCCTGTGGAGTCCAATAAACACATAAGATAGGCATAATCTTTGCCCCCAAAAAAAGAAAGAAACCCTATGTATATAAAAAAAAAGGCACATTCTTTTTTATTCATTCAAAAAGTTATAAAAAACAAATCGGCTCTCTATGTTCTCCTTCTTGACCCCACCTGTGTGCATGCTAGAATCCACTCCCCTTGGTGGCGAAAGCGAGACTTCCTTCCCCCCTTCTCTTTTCACCTGTTTTATTCTCTCGTTTCTTCACAGATATGGCCGGCTCTTCCGCTAACACCAACAGCACTCATCTTGGACCGCCTGCAAAAAAGTTTAGAAAAACAAAACTCTCTCTGTTCCCCATCTCTCTCTCTCTCTCTGCTCTGCCCTCCCCTGTTGCAGTTCACTTTATCACTTCTCTTACATCTTCCACATGTCTGTCTCTCTCTAAGCCTCAGCCCCATTCAAAAAATGCTTCTTCCTCTTTCTCTCTCTCTCTCACCTATAAATCTGTCCCTCGCTCCATTCATTCTTTTCCCCTCCCAACAGACATTCTCTCTCGGTATCTCAACACCCCTTTAGCCCCACCCACCCACACAGCACAAACTCTGTCTCTCCCTCTCTCTGTCTCTCTCTCTCTGTCTCTGTCTTGGGACTCTGGAGATGGAGGAAAGGCTCTGTTACGGCAACAATGCGGATGAGGACGAGGACGAAGCGCTGTCGCTCTCCGACCTCCCGCTCCATCTGGCCGGCGGAGACTCCCGTGCCGCCGGCGCCGACGGCGAATCGAGGACGGAGGAGGGTCGCCGGGAGGATCAGGATCGAGCCGGGTCGTGCGGGACGGAGGACCAGGAGTTCGATTTCGGGTCGCGGGTCGGCGGGCCGTGCTCCTCCGGGTGGCGGATGTGCGCGGCCGACGAGCTGTTCTTCCAAGGCCAGATCCTCCCTCTCCGCCTCTCCGTGAGCTCCGACTCCTTGCGGGACGAGGGGAGGAGGTCCGTGTCGAGGTCGGATTTCGTGGAGATCGGGTCGATCAGCACCCGGGCCTCGAGCATGGGCAGCAGCAGGAGCAACAGCCACGGGAGCAGTCGCTACTCGTCCTCCTCGTCGACGTCGCGGTCGTCGTCGATGACCAACTCCTCCTCGTCGAGAGCCAGCTTCCAACGGGTCAACCCGTTTCACGCCCACCCGAGCCCGAAGCCCCAAATCGGGCCTTCCACCGGGAAATTCAGGACCCGCAGCCTAAAGTCGCCGCCGTCGTCGATGTGGGAGTTCTTCCGGCTGGGCTTGATCCGCACGCCCGACATTGGACTCGCCGAGCTGAAGCCCCGCAAAAGCACGGTCAACGGCGGCGCCGACATCCAATGCTTGATAAGCCGCAACAGCAGCAGCAGCAGCAGCAACGTCAGCGTCAACAACGGAGGTCTCGCGAGCGGCAACAACAAGAACGTCGAGCAGAAGACGAACGACAACATGAGCAAGAGCAAGAACAGGGAGAGGTTCTTGTTGAACGGGTCGTTTCTCGGCGGGTGCAGGTGCTCGGGGGACGCGGTCTCGTCCAGCGTCTTCGCCGTGATGGGCGGCGGCGGTCAGACGAGGAGGGCGAGCAATGCGGGGGACGACGACGAGGTGGTCGGGAAGATCAGACTGATGACGGCGGCGGCGGCGGCGGAGGCGAAGAGGAAGACGTCGCGTCATCGAACGTTCGAGTGGATAAAGGAGCTTTCTCATGCTACCTATCCTGTCGACTCGTGATTGGGACGAAAGCGGTCGCTCCCGCATGCATCTCTTTCTTGCTTTAATCGATTTCATTACTTTTCCTTTCCCTGTTTTTTTGTCGTTATGTATCTTTTAGTCTAATTCCAATGACAATTTTAAATGAAAAAAGATGCTTAAACCCCCCTATACCTCTCTCTCTGAATTGCAAATGAATGATTGATTTATTTATTGCAACACCAATTACAATTAGGCCTAATTCCATAAAAGAAATATTCAACTTTACCTTGAGAGACAATTTTTGCCCGGAAATTTTTTTTTGTTTCATAAAAAATTACAAACTTTTACTCGAGTCCCAAATCTAGCCTGAACAATTAAAAATTTCATATCACAAGGGGTCAGATTTGGGACTCGAGTAAAAGTTGGCAATTTTTATTGAGACCAAAAAAAGTCTGGCCCAAATTTTCACTTAAGATAAAGTTAGTGCTTTTTTGGGGAATTAGTCCAATTGTTGCTTTTTTGGGGAATTAATCCTTTTGTTATATTACTTGAGAAATTGCTTTCAGTATTTGTAGCATTACTTCTTCTAATGTAATGCTTGTCAAAGGGTGGGATTTATATTACAAGATATATATGCAATTAAATGGAGATATCACACGCAGCGAAGAGGCAAAATCAGATATCCTTAGACATGTTTATGCTCGAGATAACCATTATGAGATCCTCGCCCATCAAGCTTTTTGTCGTAAGAAATGCTACCTTTAATTAAGCTTGGTTTACAAAATTAATATATTAAGTGATGCGCTAAATTGCTACTGGGTAAGATGACTGACTTACTCATATGCCTACTTACAGTCTGTTACACATTATAGCGTGTCAATTTTGTCGACCAACTTTAGTATACCTAGCTAGCATTACACTTTTATATATTGCATATCGTATAGAAGAAGCATCTTCGAAACGATATTAAACCAAGCTAATCAAAATCTTAAGGAGCATTATTTGTATGATGAATTTGTCCTTTCAAATTTATTTACATGATTAACAAGCGCTAATGATTATCAGGACAGCCTCCAGCAGTAATTTCCTCTCTTCTTTTTTCTCCTTTTCTTTTTTTGGGTTCTTTTGGAATAGGGTTGATATCATGAAAAATCCAAAACTGGTACACTCGTGATAATTTTATCCTAAATTAATTTTGTGATCACCAAAAACTCTAAACTGGTATGTTTGTGACAAATTTACCCTTAATTTGTTTTCGTTAAATTTTACTGTGAAATTACTCTGTTAAATGACGCTCAATAGTTAACTGATATATCCATTTTTTGTTTTACCCTCCATTTATCACAGATATACCTGTTTGTGATTTTTTGTGATATTAATTCAATTTAACGGAAACTAAAGGAAGGTAAATTTATCACAAATATACCAGTTTAGGATTTTTAGTGATTAAAATATTAATTTAGAGTAAATTTATTATATGAGTATCAATTTGAAATTTTTTATAGTCAAAAAAATGATTAAAGGTACTATTATCATAAATATATATTAAATTGAAGTTTTTCGTGATATTAATCTTTTGGAATAAAAAGCAGCGGTAGGAAAGATTAGATTTTCCCCCTTTTTTTTTTTCTTATATATATATATATACATATTTTTGTGGGGGTTGGGAGGATAACTAATGATTGAGAATGTAAGAGCGTGATGGGAGGAAATGATACAGCGTCAGAGTTTGCGGTGTTAGTGGCGGTGCATGTCATGATTAAAGCGTGAACATTCGCATTTTCTATGTTTCCCCCTTTCTCTACGCGATCGTGGAATTGTACCCGTGAGCTCGCCAGATCTCGACCGTCTAAACCCGCGGAGACCCACGTGAGGTCCCACACGATCAAGCGGCTGGGATCGGATGGGCTCACGCGCATCCGGCGCGGAGTGTGGCGTCTCTGCGGTGGTGGTGGGGCGGGGGGGTTTGGTGGATCGTGTTTTGAAAATGACCAGCACTACATGAATGTTGTCCCAGCTTTTTTGCCTATTCTTGACTGTGTCAAAGCAAAAGGCTCACGCCTCGCACGGCAAATACAGAGAAAAAGATGATGAGGACTCGACTCGGGAAGCACGGGAAGAGGAGTTGGGGGGAACACGAATCCCTCGCGGCCGTCAAAGGTTAAAAAAAAAAGGAGGAGCAAAATCATTGAAAGGTTTTCCAAGCCAATAGAGAAAACACATATTTGCTCGGGAAAAGAAAGAAAGAAAACGAAAAGTGAGAAAGGTTATCGACGTAAATGCTAGTCTCCCTAAAAATCTCGATTGATCTTGATATAGTTATTCAGGGACACATACTAATACTCGAGAGATGGTCTCGAACAACTTTGGAATCCTTTGAATTTAGCAAGATGGATGCACAAAATTATATGTGCTTCGATTAAGTAGTTTACATATCATCAAGCTGCTAAAGTAAAAACCCTGGTTAAGCTGCACTTACGTAGAGCTGCGTTGTCTTTAGGCCAGCAGTATCCATTTGCTTATAAAAAAAAATAAAAAAAATCTTTCTAATATAATGGATCAAATTGAATCGATAAAAGTTGTGAAAAGAACTTTTATTGATTTTGAACAGGAAGTTAAATGGCTGGACATTGAAGGAAATTAATTGCGAGTACTTAAAATTTAACATGTTGAAAGATAAATTTGTGAGAAAGTAACAATAAACGTTAAATTCGCAATCCTTACCAAAAAAAAAACGTTAAATTCGCAAGAACTAGTATCCAGTGATTGACCGGACAAATCTTTACAAAGAGTACAACTTAGGTATCTATAACCCACCATTCAAAGTGTTTTGAATTAACAAATTACTTTGTAACCTATGTGAGGGTACTGATAAGGAGTTACATCCTCTATACACGATATCCTATTATTTAGGGCCTAATTCCCTAAAATACCCCCAACTTTACTCTTTGTCCCAATTATATCCCCAACTTTTTTTTGTCTCATAAAAAACCCCAAACTTTTACTTTTGTCCAAAATCTACCCCGTTTACTATTCATCTAATTTTTTAATATTATTTTATATTTTTTCGAATTTTTTTCGAATTTTTTTCTTTTCTTTTCTTTTTTTTTTTGTTTCACCTTCAACCTCCGATTGATCGCCGATCCGGCGACCGACCAGAGGCGGGGTCCGGCGAGGTCGGCCCCGCCGGCCACTGGTAAGGCTTGTCCTCACCGGCAGTTGGCGAGGTCGGCCTCGCTGTTGTTGGGCGAGGCCGAGCCTCGACGTTGCTGGGCGAGGCCGGGCCCCGTCGGCAGCTGGCGAGGTCGACCTCGCCGTTGCTGGGCGAGGCTCGGCCCCGCCGACAGCTGGCAAGGTCGGGCCTCGCCCAGCAACGACGGGGTCGAGCCTCGCTAGTGGCCGGCGGGGCCGACCTCGCCGGCAGCTGGGGAGGCTCGGCCTCGCCGACAGCTGGCGAGGTCGGCCTCGCCGTTGCTGGGCAAGGCCGAGCCTCGCCGGCTGCCGGCGGGGCCAAGCCGTGCCGACAGCGGGCGAGGTCGGCCCCGCCCCGCCGGCATCTGGCGAGGTCGAGCCTCGCCCAGCAACGGCGAGGCCGAGCCTCGCCAGATCTGGCGAGGCTCGGCCCCGCCGGCAGCCGGCGAGGCTTGGCCTCACCCAGCAACGGCGGGGCCGACCTTGCCAGCTGCCGGCGGGGCCGGCCTCGCCCAGCAACGGTGAGGCCGACCTCGCCGGCCCCCCCTCTGGCCGGTCATTGGACCGGCGACCGGCTGGAGGTTGAAGGTGAAACAAAAAAAAAGAAAAGAAAAGAAAAGAAAAAAAGAAAAAAATTTGAAATAATATAAAATAATATTAAAAAATTAGATAAATAGTAAACGGAGTAGATTTGGGACAAAAGTAAAAGTTTGGGGTTTTTTATGAGACAAAAAAAAGTTGGGGATATAATTGGGACAAAGAGTAAAATTTGGGATTTTTTAGGAAATTAAGCCATTTATTTAGTAATGATTCGTAATGTGCTCGTGTCGATCCATCATCTTTGTCTTCAATTGACGTACTAATAGACCGTTGCTCTATTCATTAATAACATTGTTTTAATACTTAACCAAACTCAGGGATTGCTTACTGTCGATGGCTTTGTCGGTCAACGTCTCTTGAGTCCCTGTGAAGGCTCCCGTTAACAATTTTCACATTGCGTTGTCCATTTTCTTTCATTATTGACAGGATCGTGGTTTGTCTATTATCTTGTTAACTAATGACTTCTGTTTTGACCAAACTTTATTCTTGTCAACCGAGTCTACCACTCATCGATAAGAAAGAATTGATCATTTTTTGGTGTCAACAACTCTCATAAAAATTTGTACTTACCGAGCACTCACATTCTTCCTTCTTGCTCTCATCCCCTCCTCTGGTCCTCGCCACACCCCAGTACTTGGGTGCTTTCTCAGTTTCTCTAGTGCCAACTCTGAAATCAGAGGGACTCACCCTTAACTTGACAATGCAGAGGGGAAAGATAAACATGTCACGAGCGAGGCAGGTTTGAACTCCAACGCGAGAGGGATGCCTCGCGAACCGGACTTCTAGAGATGAGGCCCTTTTTTGCGAGGTCAAGTCAATTTGTCAACAACGCAAAGAAAGATCTTGCTCCACCACACCACTTCCAACACTCGAGATAGATAAGAAATGAAAAATGAACACAACTTCAGGATGGGTTTAAACTGAGTCTTGAAAGAAGGAATTTTGCCCTAAGATAGGTTATTTACAAATCAAAGTGAAGACTACTACGAGACTGAAAAGAATGGTAGGAAAACCGCGAAGGGGAGACTGTCGAAGTTCACAAGCAAAGGCCACGAACGGTTATCGCTCATAAAGAGAAAGAAATTGAAAATCTGTGCTTCAATTGAAGAGTTTTTCCAAGGGGACTGGACCTGACATTACATAAAAGGGGGCACTAGGGGAATGAGTCACACCATACCAGGGCGAGGGGCCTAACTGACTTTCATCTCAGGCTAGTTGGTAGAAATTCACGTCTTAGATCACCACCTAGCGTGCTCTTACATTAAAGCACCTTTTGGCCATGCTTTCTCAGTCCATTGAGGTAGAGAACGCATTACAGTGGGAAGGGAGCCGCCCCGGTACCGTCGCGTTTTCAGCCGCCGCCACCACCACCAATGGAGACTTTAGCGAGCCATCTTTGTCGCCTTCTTGACGTTGAGGCGACACTGTTGGGAGTTCCGTTGCACCTTTTGGCCATGTTTTCTCTCTGTGTACTGTGTAGTGTGTGGTGGAGTTCCGTTCTCAAAGCAGAGAGAGAAATGTGGAGGCGACACTATTGGGAGGCCGTTGCGCGGGATAGAGACAGAGGATGATACTTTCATCTGTGGCAACAACGTAAAGAGTACAGTAGTTGTCGAAGGCACGATAGTGAGGATGGAGACGTAGAGAGAAATCAAAGGTATCCTCACGTCTTATGAGAAATCATCACAGCACCTAACAAAACCCTAACCCATTCATTCATTCATTCATTCTCTCTCTCTCTCTCTCTCCATACACATCCGTCGTAAGCGGCTTGTCTCCATCCATCGAAGACACCACCCGCTGCCCAAACCACCATCACATCAGTCTTTTGTGTCACACAACCACCATCAAATCGGAGGCCTTTGACCCTTGTGGGGTTGGATTGAGCCGCCAACTAGCGCGTTGCGAGAGAGAGAGAGAGAGAGAGAGATTGGGGAGGCGGCAATACTGGTGCGATAGGTGATGGGAGGAGACGGTGCCGGTGGTGGTTGAAAGACAGGTTCGGCGGGGCGCTTGCAATGGACAAGATTGCAATAACCATTGTTCTTCCATGGTGTTCCTCTCTTTCTTTTTTCTCTCTAATATGGATTATAGATGAAGGCTACTTACATGAGTGATCTAGAATATGTTATTATTATTAATGATAACTATTAGTAAAATAATCTAAGAAGCATAGTAAAAAACTTACAGACGATATAGTTATCATTAGAAAATTAGAATACAACATGTGGTGGCAGATTAGTGGTGCGAGACTAATCAGTTAATATCTACAAGATCACATGTTTTTTTTTTGGTAAGGTTACAAGATCACATGTTTACACCTGCTAACTGCAATAGTCCATGATTTTTGTGCCGATGGTAGATTTCTAGACCTTTAGCGCTTCGGTGGTACTGTAATGACAGACTCTTATACTTACGGGTGGATTGAATAATTATGACTCAATTAACGTTTTATAATGAATGTCGACCCTTACCGTGTTGCCCAAAGGGGTTGCTACATTTGTTGTTCCTTTTAACCCTTGTTTCTCATTCAATAACAAAGATTGATAAATTAAAATTGCGGTACTTTTCTCATATATGTATATGTATATATAGAGAGAATATAGAATGTCCTGCGACATAGCTTGAGGGGAAAAAGTGTCAAAAAAGTCCTAAACCTTTTGCATTAGTGCCAATTTAGTTCTAAACCTTTTTTTGGTGCCAATTCAGTCCTCAACCTTTTGCATTGGTGCTAATTTAGTCTTAAACCTTTTTTTGGTGCCAATTAAGTCTTAAATCTTTTAAATTGGTACAAATTCAGTTCTAAATCTTTTGTTTTTGTACCAATTTAGTCATTCTGGTCAATTTTGACCAGAATTTACTGACGTGGACGCCTGTCGAACAGTCACCGGCGCTAATGTGGATAACTTTAATAATATTTTAATATTTTTTTGAATTTTTATTTTTGAATTTTTTTATTTTTTTTCCACTTTTTTTTCCCCATTTCCTTCCTCTAGCCGGTCGCCGGTCCGATGACCGGCCAGAGGCCGGCGAGCTTGACCTCACCAGCCACTAGTGAGGGCAGCGGCCTCGCCCAACGAGGGCTAACCTCGCCTTGGTCCGGCGAGGCTCAAGCCCTTGACGGAGGCTGCGGTGAGAGCGAGCCTCGCCATGATCGAGCGAGATTCGACCTCGCCGGATCTGGTGAGGTCGAGCCTCGTCCAGAGACCTCACTAGATTCAGCAAGGTCGGGCCTCGCCTGACCATGGCGAGGGTCGAGCCCTCGCCGAAGGCCGTGGCGAGGCCCGACCTTGCCGGATCTAACGAGGTTGAGCCTTGCTTGACCAAGGCGAGGCTTGCCCTTGCCGGGCGAGGCTACCGCCCTCACTAGTGGCCTGCGAGGTTAGGCTCGCCGGCCTCTGGCCTCTGGCTGGTCGCCGGATCGGCGACCGGCCAAAGGAAGGAGGGGGGCACAAAAAAAAGTGGAAAAAAAAGAAAAAAAGGAAAAAAATAAAAATTCAAAAAAATATTATTAAAGTTGTCCACGTTGGCACCAGTGACCGGCTGCTGGCCAGTAGGCATCCACATCGGCAAATTCCGATCAAAATTGACCGGAATGACTAAATTGGCACAATAACAAAAAGTTTAGGATTGAATTGGCACAAATTTAAAAGGTTTAGGACTTAATTGGCACCAAAAAAGGTTTAGAGCTAAATTGGCATCAATGTAAAAGGTTTAAGATTGAATTGACATCAAAAAAAGGTTTAGGACTAAATTGGCACTAATACAAAAAGTTTAAGACTCTTTTGGCACTTTTCCCTAGCTTGAGGAATAGTAAAGTTTCATTGTGTCTTTTTATTGAGGTACAAGTTGCCTGCTTCTTAAATTAATGGTAATTATACAATTGGTATGATCCCCAATTATGCAGTTGAATCTTATGTATTACTGTAGAAAATTTCATAATTTATAACTTTAGGCATAACACAATAATCAAATATCATCTATGCTACGTATATAATTGTGGATTATCCACAATCCGGTGAGTGACATAATTATGAAATAATTAATATTGGAGAAAGAAGGAATTTGCATGCTTTGTCTATGTTCTTTTGCTATTATGATGTCAAACCAAGAAAGCAATAGCTATTACAAAACCTAAAGCAACCAATGTAATAGCTAAATCACATGCAAAATGATACGACATGGCAACAATCACATACAATATGATACGACAAATTATATTCGAAATATGATGGCGAAATGACATGTCAATAGTCATACGTAACATGAGGTTGCAAACCCAATGACAAAATGACATGACAGTACAGTAATTACATGCAACCTTGGCATACGACTATGCCTATACCAGTCTTTGCGTACTCTAATTGTATTTTGTACAATAATCAGCACAAAGCACAATGTTATAGACGCTAACAAAGGGTTTACCCTTAAGGGGCGTTGAGACAATCTAAGTACACAATCCACATTAAGGGTTACTTTCGAAACTGTTAAATGCAAAGCATGGTTAACCTTGAAACAAATGTGATCTTCTACTAATCTGATTGATGGGGAGTGCTCCGGTGAAGATCAAGCCCAAGTAGGGATCTGGCCCAATTGATGCACTGGGCTTTACGTTTCGGAGTTGATTCTGGCCCAAGCCCGGTCCAGATCAGCCCATTGAGGTGGACCGCCCGGAATTCACATCAGTTATTGTTAAATGCAAAGCATGGTTAATCCTGAAACAAACATGATCATCTCTTAATCTGGTTGATGGGGAGTGCTCTCGTGAAGATCAAGCCCAAGTAGGGATTCCGGTCCAATTGATCCGCCGGGCTTTACGATTTGGAGCCGAGTCGGGCCCGGGACCAGGCCAGATCGGCCCATTAAGGTGGACCGCCCCGAATTCACCTCAATATTAGGATAGGGGGAACGAACTTGGTTGGAAGTTTGATGTCGCTTTTGTGGACTTTGACACTGAATGAATCCGCCTTTGTCTGGGGCGGTTGACTCTGATCCCAAACTGACCTGTTGGTCCTATACCGGTTTCTGCACCACGTGTCCAAGTGATTTTTCCATGCAGCCGCTGTCTTGAAACTTGAACACTTGTTCGGTTGGTCACCCACCTTTCCAGCTGCTTACCTTCACTAATGCTGCCTTTAACGTGTTAGGCTTCCACTCACAAGTGGCAAAGGAAAAGGAGAAAGAGTTCACGAGGGTTTGATAAGGTAAGTTGTAATTTTGCATCCTTGTCCCTGAACATTTAATTGCTGGATAAAATGAATCGATCTACATCACATGATTCATGCTTTTTCGCTCCAAATTGATGAGGACAAGTACCGTAAAATCGTGGTTAGAAGTATTTAGCGATGCTGCACTGATGTCATTGTGGAAGGAGTGCGGAATAGGACTTAGGTTTTGGCCGTTGGTCATTGGAGGAATTAAGGTTTTATTTTGGTCAATCAAGGACTCAAGTTTTACATTTGTAGCATCAAGTCTTGGACTCATTATTGTCAGTGGGATTTGAGTGTCGGAAACCGCACTTGGCAAATGAATTAAAAATTCAACATGGGAGCCCTGCCGGATTTCCGACCCCTAAATTGAATTCCACTAATGGTGAGCTTGAGACTTGACTGGGGCTTTTTTAAAACCGTCGGTCGTCAATCGATTGTAATAGAACCTTGAGACCAGCATCCAAACTTTAAGTCATGTTTCTACTCTGGTCATGGTAGACCAAGTTCATGCCATGATTGACCAATTTTTGGAACAACTATTCTAATAAAGTAATCGTGCAATTGATGCATTGGCGGCCAATCCATGCAGACTCTTAAATGCAGTGAATCGTGCCTGATTTTATATTTCGGATGTAACGAGTACATGCATTAAATACCTAATCTTTCAGATTTGGTCCTTTAAAATACTAGAATAGAGCCGAATCAAGTATTATAACGATTTGACTCCACATTTGTCGAGCTCTTCAAATTCTGATTAGGTATCGTTTGGTACGGCTTCTTTGCAGCAGTTTTAACTATGAAGGAGAGTGCTACCGTTTTTACGAGGCCGTATATGTGAAGTACCTTCGAGTTACAGCACTACCAAAACCGCAATAGCTTACGGACTCTTCTAGGAAGCAGCCTTGCTCAGCTTCAGAATTCGACAATTTTGAAGCATCTGCTACAAAAAATATAAGTTACAACATTCCATAGCATCACAATGACAATATAACGGTCGGTGGTGGCCGTCGCCCCTTCATTGTTAAATGTGGTTAAACTTTATCCTGCAAAATTTCATGTGCATTTTCTTTTATTCGAAGTTGATTTTTCATTTCGCTTTTCTCAATTAATCACTCTCCAATCGACCTAAATACAACTCCTGCCGTGGATACCTTGATAAAATGGCGATGATAATCGACATCAAACCCTCGTCTGAAACTCGCGTATAAGTGCAATATATACTGGTAACACCAATTAAAGTTCATTACTGTCGAAGCTCCCTTTGACATAGATTCAATTATATTATCAGATTTGAAGTACGCAAGTTATTATGCGATTGAGTATATGCTTTGAAACAGTCCCCCCAAGAAAATAGTTAATGAGGAATCTGCCAATAAACTTCACACAAAAATGAGAAATGTTAGGGATGTCCTAAGTCAAGGAATAGGTTTCCAAACCACTCATAATTCATTGTATACCGATTTTTAGATCAGTTATTCTTATTGTTAAAGATAATTAGGATATTTTTCTTAATTTTACATATATCTCTCTTGATTGTGCATGTCCCTGATTGATTATAGTTGATATTATAATTACGTTGTTATCTTAGATAGTTATCCAATAGAACTTATAACTGGGCTCATGTACTTCACTACGATATAGAGAAATATACATAATTTACGCAATGCTACTACTCTCTTCCGCATTATTCCTTTTTCGTGGTATAAGAATATGATGTCATGAGTTTAAATTTTTCTAGGCCCCTTATCTGCATCCTTTATTATGTATTACTATGCTTAGTATTAGGCCAAAATTGGACTTATATATAAGGAAGAGTGTTAGAATATTTAAATATTAAATAACGCATTTATTTGATAGTTCAAGCTTTTTTAAAAGTAATCCCACAACATCTCACAATGTCAAAGAGAGGCAATTTTGAGGAAATTTTGAGTGCGCTGGGCACACATCGCACTTGGTACACACCCAAGTGCACACCTCGGTGCACATACCGAGTGTGCACACTCGGAGCATACGTTGCATCTCGTGTCATCTCTTTTGTCATTATTACCAATATCTCCCTCTCAACGTGAATCCGCAATATTGATCGTCTTGCCTAATGGTGATGCTAGCAACCACGTTAACCTGTTTAGTTGTCTCCTAGCCTGCATGGTAACCACGACAACCTCCTGCCATGACGATAGCCTCATGCCACGTAGTTTGCGCAGCAGCCACGACAACATGCAACTGCGCCATAAGCAACCATGTCAACATTAGCTGGTTCTCTCTAGAGCACAATGAACCGCAACAACGATCCAACCCGGGCCTTTTTTCACATGTTTTTTCGAACTCTAGTCTACTCCCAAGCCATTTGAGTTTGAGGGGAATGTTAGAGAGGATTAGGATATTTCCCTCAGATTCTTTTATTCTCTCGGGATTGTGAGTATATTTCTCTTGATTGTGCATATCCATGATTGATTACAATTAATATCATGATTATTTTGTTAACTAATATGATCATCTAATAAAACTTATAAATAGGCTCACGCTCTACTATTTTACACAAAGAAATATACATAATTTACACAATATCCTCTCTTCCGCAAGCGACATCAAAATAAACTCAAACTTTTCATTGGATTTCAATGTTATGCCCAAAAACACAGTTTTCCTCAAAGCCCTCCCTAAAAGGAGTCTGTTCTAGACACCAAGTCAATTCGACAGCTCCTACGCTCCAAAAAGTGAGCAAGTCCGGGTATAGGATCTCTCGAATATTGGGCAGCTCGTAGCGGTCGTCTTATCTCTTGTCATTATTCTGTACATTTACATTGTTTCCATCACAGATTACCGAGTCAAAAGAAAAAAGAAATGGCAACCTAACATTGTCGATAGTCAACCCTCCCGGTAGATATTGTCTTTTTCTATGCGGGGTTCCATAAAGTTTATATGTCTAATTTACGTCCTCGAGACAGAGACATGTGTGTATTCCAAAGAGCACCATCAAATCGGCAATTCGGAAACCATTTAAACACAAAAAACCGAAATAGCCATGCCGTCACGCAGGTCTCTCTCCTTAGCCATCCAAAACTGCCTCCTCGCGTGAACGGCCAAAGAAGGAGCGATCAAATCTCATGGGGATCTTGGAACAGGCGCACAACGTCCGGGTCCTGGGGTCTGGGGACGAGACCATAGTCCTCGCGCACGGGTTCGGGACGGACCAGTCGGTGTGGAAGCACCTCATGCCCCACCTGGTGGGCTCGTACAGGGTCGTGCTGTACGACAACATGGGGGCAGGGACCACCAACCCGGATTACTTCGACTTCGAGCGGTACTCGTCCCTCGAGGGCTTCGTGTACGACCTGCTCGCGATCCTGGAGGAGCTGGGGATAGTCCAGCCATGCATCTTCGTTGGCCACTCCCTCTCGGCCATGGTCGGCGCCCTTGCCTCCATCTCCTGCCCCGACCTCTTCTCCAAGATCATCATGCTCGCCGCCTCACCAAGGTGAGCCCGGAAACTTTCTCTGTGCATGACAAATTTAGGTAATTAGTGTTAGGAAACATACTTGATTTGTCTGAAGACTCAGTTCACTAAACAAAACAGGAAGAAATTAGAGATTGTAGAATGGAGAGGAATTTTGTCTGTCTGTCAAGACTTTCCCTATAAACGCGCTGGGCTGTGTGTTCATCTGTCACTTTTGTCACTCATTTTCTGAGAGTTTAGTCTTACGATTTTATCGTCAGATAGGTTTGAAGATAGGTTTACTTCCTCCCATCCTCTCTCTGTCTCTCTCTCTCTCTGAGAGGGATAGTCATACTACATTTGTGCAGTAAAAATGGAGACAATTATTCACAGTCCTGAACATATTATATAAATATAATTCAACTCTAAACCTTTAGATATAATCTTAAAACTGCGTAAAATTTTAATATAATTCTTCCGGTCAATTTGCAAGTCGGTGATTTCAAAGCATAAGGGAGAGAGGGTGAAGGACGAGATATATGTAAGTTCCATGTAAAGAGCTATGCTTAGTATAACCACATTAAGTCCTCTTTCTTCTTAACTTGCACATCCTTTCTCCTGCGTTCTCTTCCGTATGGTTTGAGTTTTCAGGATTCATTATGTATAATTAAAGCCATGATCAAGAGAATGTTTATCCGGGTGCACATCACATGGCACGTCACTCAACCTTTGTAATACCCACGTGGTCTATATTCAGGGTCATTCTTGCACATCAGACGGCACATGCCAATAGAAAAATATTAGAGTTAATAATTGTAACAAAATGAAAGTTTTGAGAGCAATATGTAATAGTTGAGAGTTTGTGAACGAACATGTACCGTCCTAAAGTTTTGGTGGATTCAGTCTAATTTTCCCTGTCTTTAAATATATGATTTATGCATTTGATCTGAAATATATGCCACAAGATAAATTTATTGTATTAGATGAATGATACTGAGAATTTGAAGTATAACTTTTTTTTTTGGTCGAAATAACTTTTTGTTTGTTATGCGAATAAATGCATTTTTTATCCATTCAAGTAAAAGTCAAATCAAAATAATTTCAACAATAACTTATTTTATCATGTGAACAATCTAAATTTAAACAGTGTAGCAAAAGAATAAAAATTTGCATCTTATTTGAAACATGCACGTTTGTATTTCATTTAGTTTTATTTCTGAAATATAGGTCATATCATTTGAAGCAAATCCGTTTAATAGAAAATGAGAAACAGAACAAATTGTTATAAGTTGAAATTGAGATTTTTTAGGAAGAAAGAAACTAGATAAGAAAGAAGTTTAGAAGTTGTTATATCAATTTACTATTTGACAAATTTTGTTTACATATTGCAAGTTATCATAAATTTAAACATTTGTGGCATAGCAATCAAAGTTAAATCATAGCAAAAGTTTTAGAGTTTCTTTAAATTTTAAAATTGTTGAAAAACTAGGATATATCTAATTAGTCGATTAAAAGTTATGAATATCATACACAGGTAAACTTAGCTAAAAATAATGCGATCGATGTCCATGTTTGTGGCTTACCAATCAGACAATTGGTTGGGGAAAGTTTCTTCCAAGCAGGGATGAAGGGGAATATGACCCTTCAAAGAAATGTCCGTCGTCAAATTGAAAAGTGTATATAGATACTTGGTTTTCTTATGGAAGCAAACATAGGTGAATTGATCACGTGGATGTGTTCATCTCTAGGTACTTGAATGATCCGGAGTACTATGGCGGCTTTGAGCAAGAGGACCTCGACCAACTCTTTGAGGCAATGCGGGAGAACTATAAGGCGTGGTGCTCCGGATTTGCACCGTTGGCCATTGGCGGTGACATGGACACGGTGCACGTCCAGGAGTTCAGCCGGACCCTGTTCAACATGAGGCCCGACATAGCGCTGTGCATCGCGCGGACCATCTTCCACATCGACATGAGGCGTTACCTCGGCCTGGTCACCGTGCCCTGCCACATAATTCAGAGCACGGCGGACTTGGCCGTGCCGGTGGGAGTGTCCGAGTACATGCACCGGCATCTGGGGGGCAAGTCGACCGTCGAGGTCATGTCGTTGGGCGGCCACCTACCGCAGCTGAGCTCGCCGGAGACGGTCGTCCCGGTGCTGCTGAGGCATATTCGCTGCAATCTTGCGGCCTAGTGCATATGTAACTTACTTTGTCCGCTTCGTTTGAGTTTCATTCTTCCTTCTTGCAACAGAACTTAGTAAAGGAAAAAGAACAGCTATTCTCAAACATCAGTAGCAGTGGTTCCATCAAACGTGGCAGGATCTTCACTGCAAAATCTGGTTGGCTTCTTCCTTTGCTTAGCTAAGGTAATCAGCGCACTGAAGATCAAGAACGTGGGAAGTGTGTGGTGAATATATCCACAGATAATCCGCAGTCAATCATAGAAAATAAGCAAAGCATACAATCTTCGCGGTCGCTCAATCTTGATTAAATCACCCTCGACATTGTGTCTCCTACGGCATGATCTCGTACAGTCGACTCCACAAATTTTTCATCCATTATTAAGATATTAGAGTTGATAAAACTTAAATGCGACTTACCACGACCGAAACATATTATAAACCTAAAAAATTGTGTTCTACCGTCAAAAAGAATCTTGACACCCATTTTGTCACCCGAATCTGATGGCTAATTTTTGACACTTTGGAATCGCTCACCTGTTCATCGCTGTGTTAGGGTGTTTGCAATTTCCTGATTTTCATTGCGCCTCCCAAAACTTGGGAATCGTAATCATTTCACCTCGATGTAAATCAAGTCGATTCAATGTCGGAAGAAGAAATAATCGCAAATCAAATTTCGGTCAAATCTTCATATACCTAAAAAAGGTCTCGAAACGCAAAACGGCACTTAGAGGTTTCAGAATCAAATGAAACTTTCCAGATCCTAAGGAAGGTTAATAATGATTTTTGAAATTGACAAGTCATTGAAACGATGCTAGGTTCATAGATCCGAGTCTTACATCTCGATATGGGTTGAAATCTTGCTTGATTTTTCACCTAAAAATATTGGACTCATTGGAAAGCTCCCGACACAAGCACTCCAATGAAACAAAATTCATGTGAATCTGACATCAAACATGGGATGGAGGTTATATAAGCTCAGAAAGAGCAAGCCTCAACTCAATGAGTTCGTGCTTTTTCTTGAGAGGGCTAATAACGCATATAAATACCCCTCCTATCCCCATTTTCAGAGATGATGAGTCTTTTCCTCGCCCTTTTACTCTTGTAATTCTCACAAATCAAGTTTGATTCTCATATTTGTCTTGTTTTTGCATGTTTTTTCCGTTGGTGTAGGTATTGAAACTCTTGCGCTTTCGAGATAAGTCTCCAACTCCCTTACTTTCAATTCCAATAGAAACCCATGCTAGTACATGTGTTGTTTGTTTAGAATAATAGAATTTAGAATACATCCCTATACCGCCCATTTTGAATAAAAATACATGATGCGAGGCTGTTGTAATGCTGAAATAAAATCTCAAATTGTATGATCTATTATTGTGCTGCCGAAATGTCGCTTGCAATTATGCATGTTGATAGGCCATCATAACGACTGTTTAGATCTGAAATTAGGTGTTATGATGTTGGCTGTGAAGGAACACAATAGAATGGATGATGTTGTTGTTACTAATATATGTATTATGCAGTTTGGAGTGAATATAAAGTTTTGGACATATTGAAGTACTGCATTCGAACACCCATTTATTTGAAAGCCAACCCATAGGTCATGTACCGAATGGATTGGATTCAAGTCAAAGATATGCTGTGATAACGAGACTAGAAGTTAAAAGTCAATAGCTATCCTGATTCGAACCCATGAACTAAGGCCCATGCATGCATGTGATTATTCATTTCATGTTTTTGATACTGAAATGATATTGGGAGATTTTGTTTCGACTCGGCCGAAAGGAAATAGTGCATTCAAGTAAAATCATTAGCCAAAAAATAACTCCTCACATAGTATAGTCTGCACATCACATCATTGTCATGTCTTACATATGATTTTCCATGTCACGTTATATGTGATTATTATAATATCATGTGACCTCATAGTCACGTCTTGCATTTAATTTGCTATGTCATGCCACATGTGATTATCACAATATTATTTCATTGGTATGTCTGACACCTGATTTATCATGCCATATTGCATGTGATTATTACTATGTCATGTCTTATATCTAAGTTATCATGTCATACTGCATGTGATTGTTGCCATGCAACTTCATCGTTATGTCTCGCATCTAATTTATCAAATCCCACTGCATGTGATTATAATCATGTTATGTCATTTCATAATCCTATAAATTGTATCTGATTTGTCATGTTGTAATGCATGTGATCATTTTTATGTCATGTTATATTTTTTTTTATGACCGAGGTGTCCGCGTGGCCGGCGAGCTTGCGCTCAAACCAGCGGTGAAACCCGACTAGTCCTCGGGAGGACTAGCGCAGCATTCCACGGCCACGACCCTCCATTTAAATCACAGTCACCTACGAGTTTTGAACCCAGGATCTCTCGTGAAAGGAACTGAGCGCAAACCATCGCAACCACTGATGGGTGGGTATGTTATTTTCATATCTCATAATTGAACTTTGAATATCAATTAATATTTACATACTCACTTTCACACCAAAACAGGGTCATGCCACTGCACATAATCAAACACCCTCGCCAATTGGTATTGACATTGAGTAAGTGTTCGGCAACATTTCAAGATTTAAAAAAAAAAATTCATGCATGCTTAGAAAATTATTGAATGAATGTTTAAGGACTCTACCAAAATCTAGGGTTGCTGTGTGCACGAAAGGGCATTGTGTGATGCTAATCCGTCCCACGGTAACCAAACTCTCGGACCTAAGATCTCTAGTTTTTGTAGACCAGTTTCCTTAACGCGTGCACTTAGATAATTGACTTTCTCATCAATGCCTAAGCCTTTACGTGCCCTTAAACCTAAGTATTATGAACAGATTGGTTCCAACTTTAGTATGGTATTTAAGTTGGTGATCTTTTGAATCCAGTGGACTTTCCAAACTTAGGATATGGGGAAGATCTTAGGCACCAAGGCACTGCTAACTAAAGGCCCCCAGTTTGCAACATTTGAGGTTCTACGCTACACATATGCTATTGTCACGGTCAAGAGGTTTTCAACACTAAGGACCGTGACACATCAATGAAGACCCGTTCAAAACCCAACGAAGCTTCAAGAATCTTCCCAAGGATGGGCGAGACGGTAATTGTGCCGGGGTTCTAGAGAGTTCTCGGCATAAATGCCGGTAGTTGGTAGCTCTCGGAATAAATGTCGGTAGGTGGTCGACGAGAACGATACGATCTCGGCCACTCATCTAGAAACCGATCAATGGTTGTAATCCGAGGCCCTCTACTATATAAAGGGGTGTCCTCCTTCTCATTTCAATCAATCCAAAAAAACAACAAGAAGCAGTTGCTTTCTCTTCCAGAGCTTCTCTCTCTAGATTCTCTCTCTACGATCCGAGTGTCCGAGCGAGTGAGTGACCGGGAAAAAGGCTTGGCCTAGGCTTTCCAACGATCCAAGGAAGTCTAAGTCGCCGCACGGGTCGTTCCCAAACTATCGGCCCGTGACAAGTGGTATCAGAGCAAGTAGAGAGTCCATCCAAGGAGATCGAGGAGCACACCAACTGGTCAAGAGAATGTCGAACAACGAACAACTCGCTTCAGTTGTTGTGGATGAAAGGGCTCCTGAAGAACCGGTTCCCAATGAGCCGGCTGCCCAACCAAAGACTCGTGGAAAATCCAAGAAAAGGGATGCTTCGTCGAACGCCATAGCCGCGATCGATGAGAAGCTCACGAGAATGAGAACAACAATGTTGGAGTTCATCGAAGAAATCGACGAAGTTAAAAGGCGGATCGACGAGGGTGAAGAAAGTCTCCGCCATGAATTCACAAATGTCGTCAATCGCACGACGGCCCCTTTGTTCGATAGGGATGATGCCCTCGAAGCATCGATCGAGGCTCTAAAGCTTGAGGTCGTGGAGCTCAAAGAAGACAGCTCTCCCAAGACCGAAGTCGAAGCCTTGAAGATGGAGGTGCAAGAGCTCAAGACCGAGCTCATCCTATGTAAAGCAAGCATCGCGAATGGTGCATTGCCCATCCAAACGGCACACAAGCTAGATGTGCCGAAGCCGAAAGAATTTAAAGGCAACCGGTCCGCCAAAGAGGTGGACAACTTCCTATGGAGCATGGGACAGTACTTCGACGCCATTGGAATCCAAGAAGATTTGGCCAAGGTACGAACCGCTTCTATGTTCTTGGTCGATAATGCCATGCTTTGGTGGCGAAATAGATGTGAAGAGACAAAACAAGGCGCCGACCCCATCACTACTTGGGATGGGTTTGTCGAAGAATTTCGGGATTATTTCTTCCCCGAGTATGCTAAACAAGAAGCCCGTAGCAAGCTCCATCGCCTTGAGCAACGAGGCACGATCCGAGAATACGTGAAGGAATTCACCGAACTCAAACTCCAAGTTCCCAACCTTGGGGAAGAGGAGGCTCTCGGGGCGTTCATGGATGGATTGAAGCCGTGGGCACTACTCGAGCTCAAACGAAGGGACGTCAAAAGCCTTTCACGAGCACTGGTAGCGGCCGAGTCTCTCGCCGACTTCACCAAAGAAGCCCCAAAAACAAGAGGAAGTGGGTGGAGATCGGATGGCCACCACGATGAAGAAGACCAAGCTGTTCGTGGTCGAAAAGACTCGGACAGTAGTCCCAATCGTGGCCGAAGAGATCATGGTGGACGTGAGAAAACATGGGGAGAAGGATCGTCCAAGTCAAGCGATCCCAAGTGGAAGCAACCTCAAGGAGACTACAAGAACAGGTTTGATACTCCACCACCGTCTCCGTGCTTCATTTGCAACGGTCCTCATTGGACACAAAAGTGCCCAAAGAAGAGTAGGATCAATGCCATCCTTGCCGTAGAAGAGGATGAAGAGCCGAAGCAAGAAAAGGAGAAACGTGAGATGCGACTTGGGACCGTGAAGGTTTTCAACTCAATCAACTCCGTGAAGGACAAAGCTCCGCCAAGGGAGAAGCCGACACATTCGCACCTCTCATTCGTTGAGGTCAAGGTAAATGGCGTACCCCTCCTTGCCTTGGTCGATACAGGTGCCACAAGCTTGTTTTTGTCAAAGGAAGCGGCCAAACACTTGGGACTTCATGTGGAACCAACTCGCAATCGTTACAAGACGCCCAATTCTAACGAGATATCAGGTGTAGGCGTGGCCAAAAATGTGGATCTCCAAGTTGGTACTTGGGAAGGCAAACTCCCGTTCGAGGTAATTCCTCTCGATGACTATGATCTCATTCTCGGCCTTGAATTTTTCGATGCCGCGAGAGCCATGATAGACCTGAGGAGCAACACGGTTATCATCACCGACTCGGAGTGCCCATCCATGGTTCCGATGATTAATGGGGTGACCGAAGCCAAAATCCTCTCCACGATCCGAAGGACAAACAAAGAACCAAGAGTTGAGAAGTCCGTGCCCGAACTTTGCACCAAGCCAAAGCCGAAGGTGCATCATCCTCTTCAACACAACATGCCGATCCATGTTCTATTCCCGGAGGTAACAAGCTTGCCGACCAACATGGAGAAAGCCAAAACAAAGGAGCCAAATGCCCGACAAACTGAGAAGCCGAAGAAATCTCGGAAGAGTCGAAGGCGCTCCAAAAAGCCAACAAATAAACCCCAAGCCAAGAGCGTCGAGGACGTCGCTCGAATGAGTGGGGGAGAATGTCACGGTCAAGAGGTTTTCAACACTAAGGACCGTGACACATCAATGAAGACCCGTTCAAAACCCAACGAAGCTTCAAGAATCTTCCCAAGGATGGGCGAGACGGTAATTGTGCCGGGGTTCTAGAGAGTTCTCGGCATAAATGCCGGTAGTTGGTAGCTCTCGGAATAAATGTTGGTAGGTGGTCGACGAGAACGATACGATCTCGGCCACTCATCTAGAAACCGATCAATGGTTGTAATCCGAGGCCCTCTACTATATAAAGGGGTGTCCTCCTTCTCATTTCAATCAATCCAAAAAAACAACAAGAAGCAGTTGCTTTCTCTTCCAGAGCTTCTCTCTCTAGATTCTCTCTCTACGATCCGAGTGTCCGAGCGAGTGAGTGACCGGGAAAAAGGCTTGGCCTAGGCTTTCCAACGATCCAAGGAAGTCTAAGTCGCCGCACGGGTCGTTCCCAAACTATCGGCCCGTGACACTATCATATTCAGATAATGTTTACAGCAAGACGTTTTCGTCAGTGAAGAACGACCTCTTTGCTCTGCAGAAGGAGAACAAGCTATTGGACGTGCAATGTGTTGATGACTGATGGGAGCTTGCGAATGGTAGATAAGTCAATAAAAGCGGAACATATTGATGTCTAGAAGGACCGTAAGAATGGTGAGAACAGACCAAAGGACACGCAACGGAGAAAGAAATGTGATGGATCAATAGAAGATGAACGATCTAGATGACATGGATAAGTCAATAAGCTTGAATGGACCTTACATATGGTGACCAAACCAGAGGGCGTTAGGCTACATAACACAAGGATCCAGAGTGTACAGGGAGACGTACGGTAAAGCAAGAAGTCCTGGAATTACTTGCTACAGACGAAGTGGACAATTGTCCACACTTTTGGAAAAGAAGATCCAACTCTTTACCGATTCTTATCGAATTCACATTGATGCGTCGTAGTCGCCTTGAAGCCTTGGAATTCATGAAAAGCATTCCGGAGAAGATCGAAAGCGCGTAGGCAGCAAGATTTAAACTGAACAAAGCACAAGAAGTGAAAAGCCTGTACCGATTAGCAGCTCGAAAAAGTTCCCACGTCCCCTATAACAACCCATTCAACCCCCTTCTTAATTATTCGTGCCTAATCCACTTCAACTCGGTCTCGTGGCATTTGGGTTAGATTTTTTTCAATGTGTTACGTTTTATTTTTGTGGCATATGTGTTAGAGATCCTATGTTCCAACCAGACCTGTCAAATGGGTGGAGTCATATCGGATCGAAAATTGTTTGATCAAAATAGACTCATTTAACTCGTTTTGACCCATTTTCATGTAATGAAAATCTAATGACCCGTACTTAGACCTGTCAAATGGGTGGGTCGTGTTGGATTTGGGTCGGGTCATAAATGGTCCAACTCAAATTGACCCATTAACCCGTTTATGACCCATTTATGCGCAATGCAATTTTGTTGACCCATACCCGATCCGACCCATACCCAACCCATACCCGATTAGACCCATATTGGTAAAATACTTTCATATTTAATTAAATATAGGAAAATTCATGCCCAAGCTGAAATGAGAGTGCAGAATGAGTGAGTGCAAGATTGAATGAGGGTGAGAGAAATGCGTTGAGTTTAAATCAGTTGTAAACTCATTTATGACCCATTTGCGACCCATTTATGACCCATTTAACACTAATATAAGACTTCTACCCATTTATGACCCATTTACTAAATATAACTAACCCATTTATGACTCATTTACTAATAAATGGGTTAAGAAATGGGTTTATGACCCATTTTGACAGTTCTACCCGTACTCGATCCAACCTATATCTAACTCATAGCCGACCCAATCCGTATTGCTAAAACACTTCCATATTTAATTCAATCTAAAAAAACTCGTACCCAAATTGAGACGAGAGTGTAGAATGAGTAAGTGCAAAATTGAGCTAGGGATGAATTGACTTTAAATAAGTTGTAAACCCATTTACGACCCATTTAATACCCATATACCTAGTTATGACCCATTTAGTAAATATAACTACTCTATTTATGACATATTTATTGATTTATGGATTAAAAAATGGATTTATGACCTATTTTGATAGGTCTAATTTTAACGAACGACAGCTAAATAATTCATCGTATTCTCAATCTTGCCAATGCTCCCTTGATCTTCCTCATTTTCTGGATTTGGTCTTATTTTTGTCGTATTATGTGCTTTGCTGCACTTCGCCCATGAAAGTCCATCCACTTCTCACCTATCTTTTTTCCGAGCAATGAATCCGGTTTTCTTTCGACCAAAAAAAAAAAAATCCGGTTTTCTTTCGACAAAAAAGAAAAATAAAAAAAAGAAACCGACCACAGCTGAAAAGAAAATTCTTTCCCCCCGATGAGCGCTCGCGGTTCACGTGAGCGGCACGGTACGAATCTCCCCAAAATCAAAATAAAAGAAAAAGAAGAAAAAATCCGAAATGAAAAAAAGTCCATTTTATTTTATTTTATTTTTCTTTTTCGCTTTTTTTTCCCCGGGTCTTCGTCATGATCTCCAAGCGCCCAGTTTAACCCAACTCCAGGTGTGTCCTCAAATCAGTCCTCGCCATTTTCACCTCCTCCCCTTCCTCTCCTTCGTCGTCTTCTTCTTCATCTTCGTCTTCGTCTTCGTCTTCCTTTGCTGGGAGGCGTCGGGACGAAGGAAGGAGCGAGCGGCGGAGCTGCGCTGCTCTCTCGGTCTCGGTCTCGGTCTCGGTCTCGATCCCCGCTCACTCTCTCACTCTTCCGCTCCCCCCGCGTCGGCGGGCGGCGGGCGGCGGAGGGGATGGCCGCGGCGGTGTCCGAGCGTGTCGAGCTCGCCAGGCTCTGCACCTCGCGCGATTGGTCCAAGGCAATCCGAGTCCTCGACTCGCTCCTGGCTCGGTCGTGCACAATCCAGGACATCTGGTAATCCGTCTCCCTCCTCCTTCACCTTGGCCCCCGCCCCCCGTCCCGCTTTTCTAGGTTTTGTGCAGATCCCTGAGGTTCTGCGGATTTTGGGAAATGCAATTCGGCCGGGCTTCGGTTCGGTTCCTTCCGTCTTTCGTTTGGGCGTGTTTCCGCTAATTCTGTGGCGCCTGTCGTTGTCAATCTGGTTCCAGCAATCGAGCTTTCTGCTACAGTCAATTGGAGCTGCACAAGCATGTGGTGAAGGACTGCGACCGCGCGCTTCAGCTGGAACCTGCGCTTCTTCAGGCTTATATTCTGAAAGGTTTGCCGTCGCTTGGTTCTCTCGATACGCGTTTTTCTCCATTTCCGTTTCTGTGGGTTGACCGATTTACTTAGGAGTGACAGAATTCGTGATTGTGTTTTGCTTTCTACTTTTAATTGTCAATATTAGGTTGATGAATGGTAATTTGTTAATTTGAAGATGAATGATGTAATTGGAGTATTGGATATTCTCACCTAGGGTTTTGGTAGTGAATGCGGAGGGTAGAACAGAATAGGCAGCAGACTAGCTGAGCGGTTGAGCTTTGCCCGGTAATTAGCATTTGTAGATTTATAGTTTGTGTCGTTCAGGTAAAAAGCATCTCTTTATAAGTTTAAAAGTTTTAGCTCTCTCTCTCTCTCTTCTATTTGAACAGAATGGTGTTGCTCTCCTGCCTTTTTTTTTTTTGTGTTGCTCTCCTGCATTTTTCTTTTCGTCCATCCTTCCTCATTCTGCTAACCCGTTGGTTTTTCTATTTTGGCGGGCCCTTTAGATTGTTTCATCATGCATGTATCAAGTAAACATCTAATAGTTTCTGGATGATTTGGTTGACCTTTTTTCCTTCCATGTTATAGCACACAAAGTTTGCATGTATGATTATGAGTATGAATGCATTTCAATGCATATGTGGGACTAGTGTTACCCTCCTTCATGTGGCTGCTTAAACTTCTAACTTTAAGCTCCAATTATTGTTAGACGCGGTTGCAATTTGTACAGATTTTTGTATAGACTGTTGTCATGAGCGTTGAAGATTTAACCAAGAGCACGTTGAGGTTGGGAACGCCTCAACTTGTTCTTAATCGGTTGGAAGAATTGCAGATTCCTTGTTTATGCTACTAATAGAGTCACGGTTTTCAAGTTTGCATGTACTCATACTAGCATTTTGTGTTAATTGGTGATATTTCAGGGATTCTCGTTTTTCTTGTTTTAGATACTAGAACTATTCTTTGTTCGAAGGGACCGTTTGCATGTGTAGCATACATCTGCATTTGTTGGTTCAAATTGAGGCTAGTCTTGTATTTTCTTCTAGGTCGGGCATTATCTGCTCTGGGAAGGAAAGCGGATGCTGTTTTGGCTTGGGAGAAAGGGTATGAACATGGTCTAAATCATTCGGCGGATCTGAAGCAGTTGCTAGAGTTGGAAGAGCTTTTGACTAATGCAAAACAAGATAAAACCAATGCATCTGAGAACCATGCTGACTCCACCTCAACTGTGTCTGTAATGGATTCTGTACCTCGAGTCAATGGAGAATCAAATGAAATTAGTCAGAACCAGAAGAGTTTGAGAGATGCATTGAAAAATTCCAGCAGATCGAATGGTGCATCGGACGTTCCTTATAAGCCCAATCGGAGTTTGGACTTACCAAGTTGTTTTAGTAATGAAGCCAAACGGAAAGAGAAGCTCGAGTGCAAAATAAATGGAAGCCTTCATGTTCTTGATGATTCAAAATCTGAGTCCAAATCATGCAAGACATCCTTAACTGGCAGCGAATCATCTATAGTTTGTATCAAGCCAAGTGATATGGCTGAAACATCTAGCAAATTGAGCGATAAGGTTGTTGCTCAAAGTGAAATGAGTGATGGGATCACTCATAATGAAATAACTGATGACCCCAGGAGAAATAAAAAGCCCTGTGTCACTAAGCTTTCCAAGAACCGATCAATAAGTGTAGATTTTCGTTTGTCCAGGGGTATAGCACAGGTAAGCTCAATATATTGCGTCTTTATGGTGCTCCTTCACCTTCTTCACGCACTGAACTTCTTAACATTACAAAAATTCTTGCATAGGTCAATGAGGGAAAATATGCCCAGGCCGTATCCATCTTTGATCAGGTAATTATTGTTCTTTCAAGTCGCTTGATTTTTTTATGTGGGTCTTCTGAAGTCAATATAACAAATTGGAATCTTATCATGTTTCTTTATTTCTTTTTATTCTTTTGCTATGTGTTTTCTGGATTTGACTTATTGGGAGGGGATGATAGCATAGTGTAATCTTGGAACCACTAATTATTTTCTGTCTCTACTTTCTTCTGATGAGATTATACACAGATATTGAGGGAGGATCCTAATTATCCCGAGGCTCTGATTGGAAGAGGGACAGCATATGCCTTCCAACGTGAACTTGATGCAGCCATAGCGGATTTTTCAAAGGTACTTTTCCCTTATTTAGTTGCTGAATGTATTTGTTAAATTACTTTCCCTCGTTTTCTCTCACTAGGCCATTGAGGCAAACCCATCAGCTGGTGAGGCATGGAAGCGAAGAGGGCAAGCAAGAGCAGCTTTAGGGGAATCGGATAAGGTGAGACTTGTCCTTTTCATTGTCCCCCCTTCTTTTAAAGTATTAACATCTTCTAAACCAGTGTAGAGAATTTTCGTTGATATCCATCTCCATTCTCTATATATTCATGTAGATGAATAGCTAACTTATACTCACCTACGGATATTAATCTGTAAATATGTCTGTTGGTGACTTCTAAACGAGATGACCAGAAAAATCTCCTTAATGAGGGCAGAAAGCTGCTCAGCATGAATAGCAGAGTATTGATTTATCCAGTAGAAGTGCTTAGCTAAAAAAGAAAAGAAAAAAGGCTATTGCTCAAAAGTTGGTGCTTGTCATTGCTACATTGCACATATCTTACTTGCTGCATGTTTGTTTCTATTTTATCACAGGCTATTGCGGACTTGACAAAAGCCTTAGAATTTGAGCGGAACTCAGCTGATGTTCTACATGAAAGAGGTAGTGTTCTTAAAATTAGTGAATTGTGATGTGAGGATCTTCAGATTGGTCATTCATGGGGCTCTTTCAAGAAAGCTCGTCCCCTGAATGCTTGGCTTCTGCAGCTCTATGATGATTATGAGCCAATATGTGTTTTGAATGGTTATGCAGTTGTAGTGATTTCACACAATGATGCAGAATGACTAATGGCATAAAAATTTTACTGCGACAAACACACAAAATATAAAGTTGGCTGTGCTATCTTTAATCCTAGACAAAGATCAATTGTTTAGGCTACTCTGTCAAAACTATATGACTTCTTGTTGGCACCTTTTAAATTGGAAAGTATGATCCTGATAGTGATGTCTAGGTGATTGAAGCAATTTAGTTTTTCTGTTGACATGTAATTATGAGTATCTTATTTACCCAGGAATCGTCAATTTCAAGTTCAAGGATTTTGAAGCTGCTGTTGCGGACTTATCTGCCTGTGTTAAGCTCGATAAGGAGAACAAATCTGCATATACATATTTGGTCTGTCCTATTTTTGAAATATCCGTATTATTTGATTCTGGGTATGTTAAGTTCTGCCAAAGTTACAAAGGTTACATTGTTGAGATATTTGACATATTGTTGCATAGGGTTTGGCATTGTGTTCAGTTGGTGACTATCAAAGGGCTGAAGAAGCACATTTAAAAGCTATCCAGCTTGATCGAAACTTCCTTGAAGCATTGTCTCATCTAACACAGGTTCCATCATGACCGACTTTGTTAATTTTCGGATATCATGATATTTTTTTGTTGCCACCGCAAACATTTTTTCTTGGCAAAGTGTGACTGTAGTTTAGTCTCAATGAGACTGATTCCTGGCTAAAAGCTAATTTTGTGAGCGAACTAAAACATATGTTAATGGCTAATGTGAACTTATATCTTCTCTTAATTTGCACTTAGGAGTCTGTACACAGAAAGTGTTGTCTATGTTGCTTTGTTAAGCTTATTATTTAATAGAGATGAGACTTGCATATGTACATTAGTTTAATTGATAACCTTGAGAAGGATGGATCCTCTTTATCTACTCAAATTGCGGGAACAAAAAGAAACATTCAGAAGGATTGATCTTGTCATGAGGTGGTGCCTGAACATGGTGTACAGTACAGTACACTGATTCAATATGACTGTTACACTTTTGTGGAGAGGGATAGCATTAAAATTTGAATTACCAGCTGAATTGGAAACAAAATAGTTTCTATCTGTGGTTGATGTCGTTCCTGAGAACGTGCGCAATTGTGTAAATGCAAATGACTAGTGAATCAGCTATAGATGTCAATTATTGTGGTCTTAATCATGGAGATAATGATGATGATGGTCAAGACTAAAAGAACTGTGTCTGTGAGGAGCTTCTTTTGCAGATCTATGCAGTTTATTTGCCGAAAAAGCAAAAGAGTACTAACTTATGTGAATAGTTGATAAAGACCCCGTTTGGTTCGGCTTTGAGAATGGGCTTTCAGCCTTGAAAGCATCTTCCCAAAATGCTGAACCGTTTGGTTTAGTATTCGGCCTAGCATTGGCCAAATGCTAGCATTTGAAATGCCGAAAGCCCAAAGCTGGCAGCTTTGGGCTTTCGGCATTTGTGGAATGCTGAACCAAAATTTTTTGTCCCCAAACTACCCTCACTTATTTTGGTTTATTCCGGTTTTGCCCCTCTTAGTATTGTTCATCTTCTTCGTGAGGTGGCCGGCGAGGGAGGCCGACACCGGATTGGGCCGACGAGGTCGCACGACTTAGGTGACGGCCGCTTGAGGTCGCGCGACTGCCCAGGCGCCGCTGGCCTGGGTTGTGCGACCTCAGGCGGCTGGCTCCTAGGTCGCGCAACCCTCGTTGAGGGTTGCCTGGCCTTGGGCGACGACCGCTGGCGGCAGATCTAGCTCGCTAGGGGTCACCTGACCTCGGGCAACGGTTGCCGGCGCCAGATCTAGCTCGCTGGCAGCCGTAGGCCTTCGCTGGCTCTGGTGAAGGGTAGGATAGGTTTTTTTTTTAAATTAAAAAGATAATTTCCAAAGCCCTTTGGAAAAAAAAAAATTTACCAAACACTACTTGGGTCAAAGTAGCTTTACAAATGATTTTTTACCAAACGCCACTTGCATTTCCCCAAGGGATTTTAACCTAAAGGTATTTGCATTCTCCCAAGTAGCATTTTAAACGTTGAACCAAATGGGCCCAAAGTGTGACCAATTCCCAACTAAAGCCTTTCCAAGACATCAATTAGGTTTTGACTTGAAAGCCTTATCTTGTCTTTCCTGTGTAGTGTGTGGGGCTGTTAATTGTGGATCAGGTTTCTTGCTCCTTGTATGGGTGGCTTCTGGTGCCCACCTTGCCTCTATCTAGTGGAGCTCTAGAGCTCCTTTTGGGCATTGGAGAAGATATAGAAACTATTAAAGAATTCCTTATGTTACCCTATGATGTTGCTTCATTTTGTAGGGTTTATAATTCAAAGATGCATTGGTTATAATACAAAGATGGTAATGCTTATGAAGTTGTCGGAAATAGAACTCAGCAACCTTGACTGTCTTGTTACCATACTTAAATACTGAAGGTGATGCAGTTGTTAAAGCTCACGGAATATAAATATACACAAGTTGACAAAATGCTCATGCCGTGGTGTAGATTCTTTTCTAATTTAATGAGTGTATTGCGATTGGTGAGGACCGATGCCATTAGTAACAGAATGGCTTGGGATATTTAAATATGATCTAACCAAAACTTTGTCCAAGCATGAGGTGCATAGTTTAGGGTTACCATTACTACTTGTCAGGCCTTGGAAGTTTGAGAAACTACTAGTCTTAGATCATAGTACACGTTATCTGTTGCCTGTTTTATTTCTTGCATTTTGAAATTGATGCTGCAATCTATTACCTGATGTTCTTGTAGTTCTATCACGAGTTAGCGAAGCCCACGAAGGCAATGGAGTACCTCGAGCAAATTATGCAAATTGATAAGATGTGGGTAGTCTTGTTCCAATTATTTTTGGTTATGTACTTTGCTCCTTGCTTCGGAGCCCTGATTTTTAAATCAATACATTTATGCCTTTTTTATAACAAACTTGTTTAACCAAAATGCACTTCACAGGTACGCCAAAGCCTATCACCTGCGAGGTCTACTTTTGCATGGTATGGGGGAGCACAGGTATGCTTCCACATAAATGAGTCATTTATTTCCAGTATCCATTGCCAATCATGTTCATCTTGTAGTTGGCTTTGAGTTTGAGGAGTAACCTGAGTTTTAGGATTGATAAACAATCAAATGGAGAATATTATTTTTTGATTCCCTCTCTCACACTCTTGGTAGAATTAGGCTTCCATGTTGATAAATGAGACACATGGTGAGAAGTACTACTTGTGATGGCTGGAATGGTTTGCCTTTAACCCAATGTTATTAAAGTTAAATCTTGTTTGATACTGGTTACTTTCTGTGTATTTATTTCTAAAATGTCATGTATTAAATGATAATTAATAATTTGTGCATGATATATTATCTGAAATCAAGATGGACGTTTTGACAATGCATGAGAAATTCTATCTGCTAGAAGTTGCTAAGAAAATAAAAGATCCCGATTATCCATGAAGTGTAAATGCAAAGGACCAATTCTAAATGATATATCATCTGATGATTCTCTAGATTTTATTTGGCCAAAGTCTTTTTTTCTTTATCTTTTACTCTGTCTTCCTCTAGGTTCTTCGATATTCAGATTCTTTAGTCACTGTAAAACCCTAATTACGCACCAAGCAAAAAAAATGTAATGCTCGTATTACAATTGAGAGGAAATGCATGCTTAGACTTACAAAACATTACCAAATTATGTATGTCTCTCTGTTTTTTTTTTTTTTTGGCTAAGCAAATCATCTAAGCTTCTCGGTTTAGCACGAATGTGTGGATGTGAAAGTGTGCACACATTTATTTTTGTTTTTGATGGGCTAGCATCCCCACCAGTTATAGATGGTTCCCTCCATTCTTGCTTTGCTGAAAGCTGGAGTGATATGATTTTTGTACACTTACGTGTCCTGCTTGGAGAATATTTAGTGTTGGCAATGACAGAAGGAAAACCAACTTTGGAGTAAGAGTCCAAAGAGGGATCAAAGTAGCTGGACATGAAGGATTGTTTATAAACAATCTATTTATTCAAAAAAAATTTTGGACATGGCCCTTGACTCTACAAGCAGCCCTTATATGCAGTTATATTCTTTTTTTTGTCCCTGACCAAGAAATTGCTAATGATTTTAAGGACTGTCCAAAGGAAGTTAGAATATAATGAATCACTATCCAGATCATATATATATGAAACACGGTCATTTCTCCTGGTTTCTTGTTAGTTTCTCCTGTTTTATTTGGTCTTTTGATCACAATATATACCTTTTATTACCAACACTTATCTTGTCTGGTTGATTGGCCAATTGTGCTTGCAGGAAGGCCATTAAGGAGTTATCTGCTGGGTTGAGCATTGAGTTCTCAAACATTGAGTGCTTATACTTAAGAGGTTCCTGCTATCATGCAATTGGAGAATATGGAGATGCGGTATTTGGGCATTTTTCAGTTCTATGGTGGTTCTTTGGGGCCATGTTGTTGACATTTATTGCTTTAACTTGGTATGACATTCAATGACATAGGTTAAGGATTATGATGCTGCGCTAGACTTGGAACTGGATTCTATGGAAAAATTTGTGCTTCAGTGTCTGGCCTTCTATCAGGTATCAGATGATGCATATATGTACATCCCTGTTACATTGAATGTTCTGCTAATGTCCCCCTCTGGTAGTACTAGACACAAGCATGATTATTTTGTAAAAGGCATACATTGGTTGCCCATGTGGAAGTACACATTGCAGCAGTAAGAAATGCTCCCCTGCAACTTTGGCCTTTTATTTTTCCAAACAAGTTTACATGAAAGTACATACCCATTCTGATGCTGATAACAAAAACTTCCTACTTCATTTCATTTTTTCTGCATGTCTAGAGAACACGCCTTATTGTACAAGTTTGGTATGGTGAGACTTTGTGGTTCTTATTCATGATCTAGCGGTTTATCAAGGGGATTTCTTTTTGTCTGCAAATCTTACCACTGTTTGGGACTTGAGTTGACAGTTTTGTTTAAAAGAATTACATTCATTCAACTGTTGTTGTAGCTCAAGCTTTCCCATAGTTTGTGCTTCTGTCGTCTGATCATATATTGTTTGAGAGAGTTGTAAGCTGAAATGCTCCTTAATTTTCATTAGCATCATCAAATGAAAAGGTGTAATTAGCTCTCTCTCTCTCTCTCTCTCTCTCTCTCTCTCTATCGTTGATTCATTTTGGAGGTGGATTCTTGTTTATTTTATTCCTTGGTCGTGAACTCCATGTAGTTTTATTTCAATTCGCATGGTGGAGGGCGTGTTAAAGTTGTTTGCATCCAGGGTCTGTCAAGGCCTTTTATAAACTTTAGTCTCCCTCCATCATATAACTTTTGTTTTTGAGGTTAAAATTATGTGCTGCTATTTTTCTGTGATTAGTGTTGTACATGTTTTTGGTTTATGTTAGTACAAACAGATTGTCTTACCTGTCAATGGGGCTTATATGTTCATGTTGTTCTCATTATGGTAACAAGGAATTTGTCCTGAATAGTGCGCTTGTCTATCTTTTTCCAACAAGAAAACAAAATCATTAAGTTGCACATAGTGGAATAGAACATTTTTAACTTTCGTGTATATGTAAAATTTGTTTGCTTTTATGTTTTGCAGAAGGAAATTGCTTTGTACACAGCTTCTAAAGCAAACAGTGAGTTTTGCTGGTTTGACATCGATGGCGATATTGATCCACTCTTCAAGGTAATATTTGATTGGATAACTTCGTCTGGTTGACTTATTGTAACTGTAAAATCTGTTATTTAACTTTGTATATGTTCCTTTTCCTGTGTTCTTGGTTTCTATCTGTTTTAATATTATAAACTAGCTTACAAGGCAATAAATTGTGCAAATAAGATTTAAAAGAATAAATGGGTAATAAGTGTTATCTAGAAGATATTACATTCTTGAATTATTCGATGGTGTATCGGAAACTTCTATGCTGGGTTCTATTTTTTATTTTGAGAGGAGTGAGGAAATGTTGATTAGTGCTTGAGTGAGCATTTTGGATAATCTGTAGGCAAAAGGATATTGCAATCTAGTGTCTGTTACATTAAACTACTCATCACAGGCCTTTCACTTAGACAAAGCGGATTGTTTAAGTGAAGCTGAACTTGTGTATATGTATAAATGTATTCTCTTTATGATTGACTTCTGCGGATCTCAGGAGTACTGGTGCAAGAGAATGCACCCGAAGAATGTATGCGAAAAGGTTTATAGGCAACCTAGACTTCGCGATTCTCTGAAAAAGGGAAAGCTCAGGAGGCAGGATTTCACAGTTACAAAGCAGAAGACTGTTCTTCTACTGGCAGCTGATTCAATTGGAAAGAAAATTCAATATGATTGCCCTGGCTTTTTACCCAACAGGCGGCAGGTGATTATATAATTATGTAATTCTATGTAATTCGGACACAAGATTTTCTTCAGTTTTGATTTTTAGTGGCTATTTTCTTGGGCCGGGAACTTTTTAGCTACACCCATTTGAACTTATTACTGAATGCAGCACTATAATATGCGTTGGAATTTGCCCCTTGGACACTAGAATAATCTGTTGTTTGTTAATTTTCTTTGGGCATGTAGTTGTGTTCTTATAGCGTGATAGTCGCAAGAAAGAATGATCCCTGTGTGATAGCCACAATCATTTAAATGTGTTCCATTTAGGTGATAAATTAGGTGTATGATATGTGTCTCTGGGATATTAATATATTAGCTGAAGAAGTTCAATTTCGCTTGGTTGATTTATACATAGTTGAGGCTTGATTATTATCTGGCTGTTAACATAAGTATGCAAAATCTCTAATTCGCAATTTCACTGGTGTGCTAGCATCGTATGGCAGGATTAGCTGCAATAGAGATTGCACAGAAAGTTTCAAAGGCTTGGCGAGCTTTACGCGCTGAATTGAAAGGTGCAACAGTTAAATCTACTAAGAGAGCTGGAAGAAGAGAGAGGATTAGTCTGCCCAGTCAAAATAGAGGTGGTGATTGTTGCAGCACAAGCAGTTCTTTAGAAACATCAACTTCATATGGTGGTACCAGTGAAGAAAGATTATCTGGTCGTTCTAAGTTATTGTGGCAAGATGTTTACTCGTTGGCTGTCAAATGGCGTCAGATATCTGAACCTTGTGACCCTGTTGTGTGGATTAACAAGTTGAGGTATTACATTTTTGCTTTGATAACTCTTCCATTTTAAGGCTTTGGTTCCATTTTCTTTGCAAATTGTCTTGATGCTTGTTTCTTCACATTAGTTTTGCCTTTCTGCAATGCAGTGAAGAGTTCAATGCTGGCTTTGGGTCACATACACCAATGATTCTTGGACAAGCCAAAGTTGTACGCTATTTCCCCAATTACGAGAGGTAGAAGCCCACTTAGTTCATTTAACTTCATATTTCAGAGGTAGGCTTACACGTAGTGGTGCTGCAGAACACTTAACGTTGCAAAGGCAGTTATAAAGGAAAGGTCTTATGTGCGCAGCAAATCGGATAGCCTTATTGACCTATCCAAGGATGGGAAATTGGAAGATGTGAGTTTTTTACTGTCCTGATGTTTTTTCTGTATGTATTTTGTGCATGCAAAAAATGCCTTGCATAATTTTCTTTCTTGGTAAGGTGTGTAACCCTATTGGTCTGGGGTTGCATTGCTTGGGATTTGATCCGGGTCTAGTCCAACCCCCAACCCTCCTGACCCACTGTTTGCCCCGTGGCTAAGTGCCTGGCATACTTTTTGGTGCCTTTGATGCAGAAATTTACATGCTGAGAGTCTAGAATGCATAGCAAAAGCCTACTATCTTGAACTGACTACTATTTTCCTCGCTTCTCCAACAAGATAAGGAAATCTTTACCCATTTCTCAATACGTAAAATTTATATCGTAGGGATGACAACTTCACCACAATCTCATATAGGATGCACATTATAGAAATTCAACTAAGTATAAACATTGACTATCAACTACTTAATTAAAAAATCCCATCCTTTATGGGAACTTGGGATCAATTTTGCTCTTTAATGTTATATGAGCAATGGATGGAAATTTTCCTCCTTCATATAAACCATAAAAATAGATGGAGAAGTGAAACGAAGAAAAACTTTCCTACCTTTATGGATCGTACCTATCAAGTATCAGTGATCTAGTTGATCAAACAGTTTATTGTTAAGATCACTTGTATCTTGTACCTTGTTTGCAATTTCCAAAGGCTGATGTGATCATAATTGTCATCCTGAGAGTGCTTTTTATTTTTGATATTTTATTAAATATTTCTTCAAGAGTTTTTAGTAGAGGGCTCTTGTCAGTTATATCAGGATAAGAACGACTGTAGCAAGTCACTGATGCAGAAACATGCAAAAAGTGATAAATGCTTTTCTATGTTGTCATGAATCTGTTTTTAGCCTGCAAATGCAAGAATGATATAGATGGTTCTCTATCTTGTCCCCAATATAGCAGTCCATTAATATTTTCGTAGTATCTCTATTTTTATTTTCTGAGATCAGTATAGAAGCTTTGGAGATCAGAGTTCTCATTAGGTATACCAGTTGAGAATTATATACTGGCAAACCGACAGGGGGTTGGTGATTACATCACACATCTCCTAACTGGGTAAGGAATAGTTTCGAGAGTTTCTGTGGACTTCCTCAGGGTCTTATTCTTGAGAAAAACTGCTCCTTGTTGTAAACAGAAATTGCTAATATGATAGTTGTTAACAACATTTATAAACCTTCCTAACTATTTGCTAACATCCGATGATACAATGTGCAGATTATGCGTGCAAAGTCCTGTTCTGATCTTCATGGAGTTGTGGGGGAGGACTTCTGGCTGGCTACTTGGTGTAATAGCGCAGCGTTTGAAGGGTAGAATCTAAGTCTTTACCTAATTGAATAACCTTCCATGTTCTCTAGACATCTAAAATATTCATCACATAGATATCTCACATGTATTTCAGGAAACAGCTTGAAGGAACAAGGATCACCCTGATGAAAATGTATGCTGTTTTACCTGGGAAACAATTGAGATGGAAACTTTAACTTCTCTTTTCTCGTCTTTTTTATAGCAAATATGTTTTTTTGATTTTGCCCTCTTATTTGTTTTCAGTGCTGAACGGGGGTATGACTTCGCAATTAGAACACCTTGCACACCTGCAAGATGGGATGAATTTGACACAGAGATGAAAATGGCTTGGGAAGTATGTCTTTCTTTTTGGTGGTTTTTTTTTTGTTGTTGATGTGGGGGAGGTGGTGTTTTGGAGGGTGGGAGTGCATTTGTCAGGTTATATCATAAGATTTTGTCTCATCGCTGGTTGGCATACCTTTGTTGAGCTTTTTCACATGCATCTCAAATTTCTATCGGAGCAAAGTTGGCCCTGTAGGGCAAGTATGCATGTGATGCATGTTACAATAATGATAACGATGCCCCCTTAATTTATGCAGTCTCTGCAACTTCTAACTTTTGTTGGGTCACCTGTACATGAGTTCCTGTAATCATTCATTGTCAATGGAACTTTAGATGCTCATATTGTGCTTCCTAACTAGATTCTATCTGGCGGCCAATAAACTAAATTGCTAGAACATCATTCCTGTGCCTTCTATCTTAGGTGCTGAGTTCGTCTTTGGATGACCTACAGTGGTTGTACTGGAGGTGATATACATCTACGATACCTCCACTGTTTCCATTTGTCAGTATTGTGCATGTGATAGAATGATGACTTGTAGGCTGCTGAAACTTGATTCTTCAATCTACTTTTCCATTTAATTGATTCCCCCAAGTCATCTACATTCGTGCCATAGTCTCTCCTTGTAAATCTTCTCTTGATTTATGAAACTTCCTCTTTTATAATTTTCCAACTTCAACCGGCTTTCGGTCTTCCATTTGCAGAACGTATGCAATCTGTACTGCAGTGAAACATATGGCTCTACTGATTTTGATGCACTCGAGAAAGTCAGGGATGCCATTTTAAGAATGACCTATTACTGGTACAGCAATCTGACTTAACGACTCCTTGCTTGATATGGTACAATTCACTTCTCCACGTGTAATCGCAAGTGGTTTCACAGGTATAATTTCATGCCGCTGTCGAGAGGGACAGCTGCTGTTGGGTTCGTGGTCATGTTGGGGATTCTTCTCGCGGCCAATATGGAGTTCACTGGGAGCATACCAAAGGGTGTACAGGTGGACTGGGATGCCATTCTGAATTTCGATCCGAATTCTTTCGTGGATTCTGTCAAAACTTGGTTATACCCATCTCTGAAGGTGACTGCATCTCGGAAAGATAATCCAGATGTCGCTTTGACCTTTGCAACTACCGGATCGGTCGTTGCTGCTCTGAGCTCTTATGAGAATTGAGCGCCCTAAGCTTATTCGGCAGGTAAGTAATTTCATAACAGTCTCGTTCCTTTCTCCAATACTTGCCTTCTTTTGCCCTCCGGTTTTTTGTTACTTCGCAAGGCTAAATCTACATTCCCTATATGTGCAGAACAGAGCGCACGTGCTTTCTCTCTCTCGTGGTCTGCCAATGCAGTGCTGTAATGCTATTTCATGTTATTGACACTCAAATTTTTATAGCAAGATCATTGAAACTGTATGTTTATTCTCTTAGATTGAACCATGTGACTAATGTACTTTTCTCAGCTTGTCAGGCATGCTCATAGATTCATCTCAACTCCCGCTGTTACTCCCAGCGTACAGGAGTTTTCATAAGTCATCGGTTTATAGGATGAAAATTGTAATTGCTAATTGGTTTCTCCGTGCTATTGTAGATCGTGTGCAGTTGGGTTTCTAATTTGATTCCTATTAAGGACTCCTCTTTCCATTTGTTGATCTTATTTTAGTTCCAAAACTCTTTATTTTCCTATCGGAACCTTTTTAACTTCACTAAATTTGTGTTGTGAATAAGTCCATCGATTTTGCTGACGTGGATTGCCACGGGAGTGCACTGCCACATCAGCAGAAAGTATAAGGAAATTTCTTAGGTAGAGAGTTCAAAAGGGGAAAATTATCAAAAAAGTCTTAAACCTTTTGCAATTGTGTCAATTCAGTTCTAATTTTTTTTGGGCCAATTTAGTCCTAAATTTTTTGCAAATCAGCCAATTTAGTCTTTTTGACCGGTCAGCGTTGACGTGGCTGCTGGTCGACTAATGTGGCGTCGTTCGACGTCCACATGGTAATATTTTAATATATATTTTTAAATATTTTTGAATTTCTTTTTTCTTTTTCTTCACCTCTTTGGCCTGTTTGGCCAGGGGGGAGGCTTGCTGGCAAGGGCCTAGCTCCGGAGTTGGGCAAGGGCGGAACTCGCCCAGCTAAGGCGAGCTCTGCCTTGCCGGAGTTGGGCGAGGCTCGCCTGGGGGTGGCGAGGGCGAAGCTCGACCAACTCTAGCGAGGCGGAGCTCGCCTTGGCTGGGGGGGCTCCACCCTCGCCCAGTGGCAGCGAGGGCCCAGCTTGCCTTGCCGGCGAGCCTCCCCCGGCCGGACAGGCCAGGGGTAGAAGGAAAAGAAAAAAAGAAAAAAGGAAAAAAATTCGAAAATATTAAAATATTGCCACGTGGGCACTGGTCGGCGCCACGTCAGTCGGCCAGTGGTCACGTCAGTGCCGGCTAGCCAAAAGGATTGAATTGATTGGTTTGTAAAAAGTTTTGGACTGAATTGACCAAAAAAAAGATTTAGGGTTGAATTGGCATAATTGCAAAAGGTTTACAACTTTTTGGGTAATTTTTTAGTTCAAAAGAGCAGGAAGAGACAAAGCAGCTGTGCACCGGCAAGGTCTGGCGACCCTCGCCGAGAACACAAGCGACGGCAACTGCCATCGCCTCCTAAGTCCGGGTGAGTCAGAGAGAGCTTCTGAGCCTCCGTAGGTCTTGTTATTCGAACCAGACGTCCTTATTCAACTTGTTGGCTAATGTCTGGCATGAAAACAAAGGAACTAACGTGGTGTAAAAATCTTAATTATTTCGTCAACGCGCTAGCGATGAGTTATAGATCAACTCATGGTTGGACGTTTTTGTCTTCCGGAGAACGGGCCGTTGTTCAATAATTTTCTACTTTGCTTAAAAAGGATGAAAAATAATTAAGATTTACTGGAAAATTAAATGCTTCAACATGATATAAGGTGACTAAAGTTGAGGAATTGAAAGAACATGCTACAGTCTTCGAGGACCACGTCCAACAAAGTTCTGGCATTTGTTAAAGTGATTCTTTTGGAGGTGGCATGATGGATTATTTAAGGCTCTGTTTACTTTACGAAAAATGAATGATTTGAATTTTTTTAAAATAATAAAAGCTTTTATTACTCGCAATAATTAGTCAATGAAAAAATGATTTTATTATTGATAAAAATTTATGTCAAAATATTTTCATTGACAATAAAAATATTTTTCGTTAATTCAGTTTTGTAAGAGATACAAACGACCATTTTTAGAAAAAAATTATTTTTTAAATAATTCATTTTTGGCGAAATAAATGCACCCTTACCCTTCAATCTCGTAATTCAGCAGATTTTTTACCATCTATTGGATTTGTCCAATATCGTGTTCACACTGGGACTGGCTTTTAATATTACGAATTATTAGCGAACCAGAATTAGTGATTCTACTAATAGCAAACAAAGAGCACCAATTCTCCCATTTCCTCGGAAAATATTTTCAAAATTTCCACCCATTAACATGGAAATTACGTTATTGCTATGAGTGAAACCGCTCGCGAGTAACTTGAACTAGGATTGATGATTGCTCAAGGTCGGCTCGCCTAATTTCAAGCCGAGCTCGAGCTCGAGGTACTCGGATATCTTTTCAAGTTTGAGCTCAAACTCATAAATACTTAGCTCGAGCTCAACCTCAATTATAAGTTAATCGGAGTCGAGTTGAGTTCAATTATCTCGACTTTTCAGTCAAGTGAAGTTAGAGCAGGAAAGTTGAAGCTCGATCAAGCTCGAGTTGATTTTGGAGCATCGAGTCTGCTTTTAGTGTCGAACACGAGCTTGACAATATATCCATTCGATTTAGTCAGATCATCCAAAGGAAAACTTTGTTAGGTAAGATTTTATTTGGCAGTGTTGGTCACGTCACCATTGAATTAGTGTGTGTTGGGTTAGGTATGACAGCCAATTCATCACAGTCTAAATTGCAATTAAAAAAACATTATCGGTTGATCTGCGGTGACATTTTATCCAACTTTTTAGATTTGATTGTCGTGATTTGAGAAAAGAGGGACTAATGAGGAGTCGGTTTCGTCTTTGATACCAAGTTGCCCACAACCCCACTTTGATTAATTAAACCTTGAAATTGTGGAAGTCTTTAGCCTCAGCATGAAGACAAGATAAAGTTTGGGTTCAGAAGTCAATTAATCTCCTCTTCAAACGTCGGTTTACTTCACGAAAAAAAAATATTAGAAAAATATTTTCTTAAAATTGTTGGCTTGTATCGTTTTAAGTAATTAGTCAATGGAAATTTATTATCGATAACTTTTTGTGTCTAAATATTTTCGTAGACGATGCAAATTATTTTTCTTTTATTTATTTTTATAAGCGATACACATGACTATTTTTAGAGAAATATTTTCAAAATCATTTATTTCCACGAAATAAATAGAGCTTAAGAGTGATAAACATTTCGTCCTTATGGCTCTCTGTTTCTCTTGACTCTCTTCCATTAACTCAATTCTACTATTGAAAAGATCTACTAGTAAAAATTGACTTCTGAACCCAAACTTGATTTTATCTAAGAGTGATAAACATTTCGTCCTTATGGCTCTCTGTTTCTCTTGACTCTCTTCCATTAACTCAATTCTACTATTGAAAAGATCTACTAGTAAAAATTGGCTTCTGAACCCAAACTTGATTTTATCTAAGAGTGATAAACATTTCGTCCTCAGGCGAGGCCGTGCGCGACTCATTTAAGAGTCTTCTCATGCCAAAGATTGATTAAATTGGTGGTCTCGAGCTGCTTCTCAATTGCACAACGTTTCGTAATCGATAAATAGCGACCCCCAAAACATCGAAAGGTTTACATGTGCAATCCATTATTAAACTATATGATCAACGACATGTTCCCTCAATGTGGAATCCAATGAGAGAAGGCATGTCACTTGCTCAAAGCCAAAGAATGGCAACAACGACCGATGTGGCTGCAATCTTTTTATTTTATTAGATCCGTTGACCCTCCCTCTATTTTTCTGTTTGCATGTTCCTATCATGCGATTTTTCAAGGGTAAAGTTATCATTTTTCTCGATTTTTTTTTGGTCATATCACTCTTTGGCCAATGAATATGCCAAAAAAAAAATTAAAATTAATAAAATTAACACATAAAATAAGAAAATAGGTGATAGTCATTTGAAAAGTGCGAGGACTTGTTAATCGAAATAACAACATTGATGCGATTCAATTTACTCCGGATATTTCATCATATTGCATAATGTCTTGGTTTGGAATTTTATTTTCCATGTATCCTTCATAAAGTTAGCGTTTAAAAGGATCATGGCCGTTGGCATGGCATAATTTCGCATTCTTCTATTTCTCGGAACAATACAAGACAATCTAGTCAAGCGAAAAATAACTATGAAAACAAAAGGGTAATTAAAGAGATGCTTAAAGTATAAATAGTGTTAAAATTACAAAAAAATTAATTATAATCAAAGAAAAAATAAAGATTACGAAAAACTATTATCGTTATTATTAGTAATAATTTTTGCGATAAACCTTTTTAAAGTTCATTACATTTTTCAGTTTTATGTACTTATTGTATATTTTTTGATTTATTTTAACACATTATGAGGCCAAAGAGTGATTCGACTAAAAAAATAATAGAAATAACAATTTGCATTATTGAAAAATCACACGTTAGGCACGTACAAATGAAAGATAGACGGAGAGGCAAACATGTACTATATTGAAAGTAGCAAGGGGTAATTTGGGTACTAACCCATCGTTTTCAATACATTTATCGTGTTTAGATGTCGAAAGCATTTCTCTATGATACAGAAGTTCACCAAGACAAATTGAAAAGAGACTCGTGCTACAATTCAAGTCAATCTTTGATACACAAGCCGGTGTTTGTAAGGGTAGTGATGGATATTCCGATCCCATAGATCGAAACAAGATGCCGACCACTCCCGATGGCAAGGATGTAATCTCTTGACACGAGGCCTCGAGGTTAGCCATCTGGATCATCACGTCGGCGAAGGACTGTGAATCGAATAGCCATCTTCACGCGGTTGCACCAGAGGAAACTCGGTGTACATTCGGGTTCGCGCCTCGTGACACGGTGTATTCCCATATACCAAAGGGGCAATGAGGGTCGCTCGCTTTAACCTCAAATTGCAAGACCACCTTCTTCATTTCTACGTAAAAGCCTCCAAATCCTTCGCACGAGTCCCTATCCTTTGCTGGTGCCGATGCTTTGTCCTTGCTCCCTCTTCTAGCTTTCTTCTGCTCCACCCTGCCACCAACCAAATGTTTTAGCATCACCATCTTCACATGATCGACACACTGATTGATTTTTTACAGGTCCAAAATAGAGTAAAAAGAAACCTGAATATCCAGAAAATTAGGAGTTTCTTTTTTGCATAGACTCGGTTGCTGTGTGTTGTGATCGATAGAACTGAATCGATAGATTCTTGAAATGTAATTGATTTGACTTGTGCCATACTTGGTCTAAGGAAATAAACTGATAATTTCATAGAGGAGATACGAAGCTTACCGAGTTTATCTTCCCTGGTCGTCAACAATTCATCGACTCGATCCAATTTGGCGCCGAGCTTTCTCGCTTGATGCTCGCTCCTGCATTTCGCCTTCTTCCTCGTCCTCCCCTTCCTCCTCTTCTTGTTCGCCACGCGAGCGAATAGCCACGTGGCGTTCATCTGCTTGTTGAGCATCCGCGTCGCGTAGTAGGGGATCTTGTTCTTGGCCGGAGCGTCGGGATGCTGGCTGCTCATCCGGACGTGGATGAACGTCAAGCAGTCCATCAAGCTCTCCCTCCCTGACCCCGTCATATCGTACGCCTGCGACCGCCTCCACAGGCTCTTCCCGTGCGGCCTTGCTGCGCCCGATAAGCACAGCGCCCTCGTGGCATCGCTGATGGCATTTTCCGGATCTCTCGTCAGCAAGTGGCACTGAGCCCTGTTGCTGTGAATCACAATCCTCTGTTTCCTCATCTTCAACAAGCACAGGTCCAATGCCTTGGTGTAAGCCGCAGCAGCTTTCTTGATCTCCCCACACCAGAAGCTCTCGTTCCCTTCCCATTTCAACGACCCCACCATGGCGTTTCTCTCTCTAACCTCCTCCTCCGACATCAGCTTCTCTTTCCTCCTCCTCTCCACCTTCAGGTCCCATGTCTCCTCCAGGGCCCTCTGTGATCTCCCGCTCTTCAGCTTCAAATTCCCATACTTGAACTTGTGGTAGTCTTGTAGCAGCGCTCGTGTGATTCTCTCCCCGACCCTCTTCCTCTCTCCGCGGCCGCCATCGAGCTCGACCAAATCAGCAAGAACTGCCGCCGCCATGTCCAGGACTTGATGCCTCGTATCTGGGTCTTTAAGAAGCAGCAGGAGACTGTCGATGGCCATGTACTGGCAATCATCTGATGACCTGGAGATATTGCAGAGGCACTCGATGACTCGTCTTGAACTCGCGATGTTTGACCTTCCGAGTTTGGATTGGCATAGAGTCCTGACGAGCCCAATCGCACCAGGTGATGACGAGGGTCGATTGGCCAATCCACCCCACATCCCGCACAATTCTCTCAGAAACTCTCTCTTGCACATCGAGTCAAGGCCTCTGTTTTTGCTCGCAAAACAATTGAGTAAATACAGAGACCAACACTGGAGCTGGCTCGCCCACTCCTCGGCCCTCGCGTCCGCGGTTTCCTTCCCTCCGATCCCCCTCGTCACCAGGTCGACGTGGTATCTCTCTCTCCCCGCTCTTGATGCTGACGAACTCGTCGTAGACCACCTCTAGGCAATTGGAAGCGATCTCCATGGCGAGTCCCACGATTTCTTGCTCGAACTCGAGCACAGCTTCGAATGCCTTGTCGTGGCTGGCTAAGTGCCCGAGCGCCCGGACGGCCACTCTCTGCTCAACCCAACTCATCTTCCCTCTCATGAGCTCCATGAGGCCCAGGACAACGCCGGACTTCACGGCCTTCTCCGCGAACCGAGCCTTGTTCATGACGTACGAACCAACGACGTGAGCGGCATAATACGGAATGTACACGTTCTGATCTCTCTGGAGCCACTCCTCATCGTGGACGCCTCGGAGGATCAATCTGGCCAAGCAGTCGAACAGGCCAAGGGACGGGAACTCCTGGTTGTCGGGCTGAGCCATCGCGATGTTCCAGAGGCCGCTCAGGACGAGGACGGTCTGAGGGTCGTCGCCAAGGGGGATTTGTTCGAAGCAAGCGGCGATTCTGGCGCGTCTGAGAGACGGGTCGGGCTCGTTCATGGCGCAGAAGAAGCAGGGCTGGTTCATGCATGGTGGGTCGTCGTCGTCAGCGACACTGGTCCGGTGTTTCGCCTCCATATGTATGGTGCTCAAGGGCGGTGGGCCGAGAAACTATGGCATATATAGGTGAAGTAGAAACCTCGCTGAATCTGAACAGAAGGCGCAATGATATGAAGATCATTCTTAGGGAACACCCACAAAAATTAACAATTACGGACACAAGCTTTGTGACCGTTCAATAACTACTACAGTACTGGCTAGTCCCGAATGATTAGTTCGGCACCTTCCACTAAAGTGGCGCCAAATTAGCCGAAAAGATGACACCAATCTAATTGTCCTGTGTGTAAGCCCATACATGTGGAATGAGGCACCATGGTTTATGTGCTTTTTGACAATGTGCAATCACTTTTTTATTTATTTTATTTTTACCGGCGGGGCACTCGAAATATATGCCATTTTTCTTTTCGTATTAGTACTTATGTTAAAAGAAAGTAAACGAAAATGCTGACGTGGCGGCTAAATTGCCGACAAGGGCGAATGCATTGTACTGTGTGGCTTATGAAAACTTCTAAGAAAAATATGAAACTATATTTGTATTCTTGAAAAATTCGAAAAAAGTAAACTTGAAAAATGAAACAATAGAAGAGGAGAATAAAGAACGGGGCGTGGCGATGCTTAGTGGAAGGGGGAGCGAAGTGGTCGCTAGGACCGGAATGGTGGTACTGACCTTACCAACGCTTCTCTCTCTCTCTCTCTCTCTCTCTCTCTCTCTCTCAAGTTTGAGGTAATTTAATTTTTTTAAAAGTAATCAGCAAAAGAAATCAATGTCATCACTAGTTTGTTCGGTTAAAGTTGAGGTGACGCCAATGTGATATTATCTCCATTTGCATATTCAATAAAACGAATAACATTAATAAACCTAGAAAAGTGATACATTGGCGTTCCTTTTTGAACCTTTACGTTTTAGCCCATAATATGTTATCTTGGTGTAAGAGATAAATTGAAGACTCCAATATGTAGATCAATCATGCCAAATTATCAAACACAATTACATCGATTGACACTATGTTGGGGGTTATGCTGAAGAATGCTATGGAAGAATACAATAGATTCAACTTTGAGCCGGAGCTAATCATGAACTGCTACTTAACCAAGAAAACCATTCAATACCCTCTTGTCACATTAAGCAGTAAATAAATTAGCCTTACACCAAGAGAGTCAGCCCTAGAAAAGCTTCAAAGTACAGCTTTAACTTGAGCAACCAAAAACAGATGGTGGCATAGCCTTCAACCAAAAGGGTAGACTGCTCAATGTCATGATGCCACCACACACTCCCTTTCACTCCTACCTTCTCCCCTTTATCCCTTCAAGGTCAAGGCACACCAGGATATGGTCCCCTAAAAAACAACCCAATATTGACCCTTTCTGTTCAAATTAACCCATTAATTTAATCACTCTCTGGGATTTTGAATATGCCATGGAGTCATCAAAAGTACCACTAGACTAATTGTATAATTAGTGTGATTGTACAGCAGATATGTTAAATCTATTCTTCTTTTAGAGAGGGATCCAATTGATGGGATAGTGTTGATACCTTGCTCTCAGATTTTTTGTGGGACATTTGCCGATTTTTCTAAAATCTTAAACTGTTAGATGAATGTGGATTTCAATATTTAACTATTCTAACACTCTGCTCTCACACTAAGGCTAGATTTTAACCTAAGATGAAAGTGCGAAAATATATATGGAAAGGAAAAGAAGTTTGAAAAGATTTAAACTTGGGACCTCCTATTTCGATAACATGTGAAATTTCCTCGGACCAATGCCAAATGTTCCGAAAACTTAACTCGTTAGATAGACGAAAGTGTTCGCCGAATAAGATGTACTTGAGGCAATTCTTTTTTCTTTGGAGTACCCAATAAAGAACCTCCAAAATTGAAGCCAAGAAAGGGATTCATCTTGAGAGTGAAAAAGTGATTAAAAGTCCGCACATTAGGCCAATAAAATACAAGCTTTTTGGGCTGGTCTCAAGACAATGCGGCCACACGAGAAAAGCTTTGAGTTTTGATAATCTATTCAAGTGAGTGGGGGAACTGGCTTAATAATTGGCGCAGTTGCCTCGAGAGAAAAAGTCGGATCCAATTTGAAAGTCTTGTACGAGAGTTATGATTGAAAGGTAAGTTAAGAGCATAGTTTGCACATAAACATCTGTCAATCACAGGATTCAAGATGTATGTTGTTCTAGCTTTTTTAGCTCGTTCTCGGCGTGCGAAGCTGGTAACTTTCCGAGCACGTGAATCTTGGATTTGTATTGGCTTTCTTCTCTACTTCTTTTGCTTTAAGAGTTTAAATATTGCGTTACAATCACAAGATCCTTCTAGGGGATACAAATGAGAAGCGATTAGGATTTTTTTGACTTGTTTATTCAGTTGCCCGCTTAACGAAATCCTTGGTGGACCCAATGATAATCTCGATGGAACGACATGTAAGACATTGAGTTCGCCAGGTTAAAGCTTTTATCATGTGGTAAACTCAACTGTTATGTGATAAAAGATCTTGAACCGTCACGAAAGCATTCATCAATAGTAACTCATTTCATTTTATGATGGTATTGACCTTCTTTTGATCGATTAAATCACGTATAGGCAAAAACAAAAGCTTAAGAACAAAAGCGAAGAGGAAAATTAAGAAAAGTGGCGACGGAGCCAGCAATGAGCAAAGGTTTCTGGCGATTGTCGGCAACACCCCGGTTGCCCCGGAGGAGAGGGCAACGCGGCATCCTGTATGAAGGCAAGGGTGACCCTTACCAATGTTAGGAGACAAGGATGGGGCAACCCTCACCGTTCACTATTTAAGGTTGCACGAATAATGCTTCATCGACATGAGCTTCGTTGCCAGTAAGTAGGTCTGTCAAAATAGGTCATTGACTTATATCTTAACTCATATTTTATGGGCTAGTTGTTATATTAGTTAGTTATATTTAGTGAGTGAATCATAAATGGGTTTAAAATGATACAACTTAAAATAATACGGGTGTTAAATGGACACACAACTTATTTAGATCAATCCATCTCTACGATTCTTTCTTCACTCTCTTTTGCGCACGCTCGCTCACTCTATACTCTCACCTCAGTTGGGGTATGAATTTTTCTAGATTGGGTTAATAATGAAAGTGTTTTAACAATATGGGTCATTAAATTTGTATTGCATGGAAAAAGATCAATTTAGATGAAACCATTTTTTACCTGATCGGAGTCTCCCATTTGACGGGTTTGTCGGCAAGCAAATGGAGAAACCTACGCTGCCGAGATGTATAGACGAGCATAACAATAGAATGCCGCAGGATTTTCGACGGTCAAAGCCAACCGATTCACTGGCTGTTATAGATGAAAAGTCGTTTTCACGTAGGTTAGTCGCGTTCTGTTAGTATTGTATCATGCCATGATGCCATGTTATAAACATATACCGTCACTCAAGGTCATTTTACTGTCATTCACTGCACTAGGATCCTACCAAGAGAGATCGAAATTTAGATGACAAAGAAACTCGACTTCAACATGTTGCATGGACGTCCTTTCATGGAAGTCAAATAATTCATACTTCAGCAAACTTGAACACGCGAGTGTTTTCTCTTCCATGATTAATGCCATCTAAAACATATAATTACAAACAACCAAGAGTAACATGAGCACCTTTTGTCGATAGAGTATCCCACCAAACAAATTCAAAGTAAAGGTCGAATTTGATTGGAACTTGACATCTGTTGGAAACGAACTAAGAACTATCATCAATGATAGATATTTAGTACGGAATGAGTGTGGTTCAGTACTCAATACTGAGTTTCAAAATTTCAACCAGTGAACTCATGATATGATTTGAAGGAGAACCGTCGCCAATGAAGATTTCGGACACACTTCTATAATGTTAGCAAGCATACCACAGACAAGACATATTAGTCCAATTGACAAATGACAATGTGATTGACTATAATTAGGGCTGGATGAATTGCACTCGATTGGATTTCCACAAATGGTTTGCATTTTCTTCGTTGCTCTAGTCAAGGAGAGCAATGGTTGAGTAGAGCAAGGAATTAGTCCCGGCATGGCGGCAGCTATACCCTTGCCGGCAGATACGGAAGCCTGAGTTGACGGCGGCGACTTGGAGCAACTCCTTATAGTTCATAACCCGATGGGTTCTATTGGGTTTTTGGACTTGGGCCGCCCATAATGGGCTTGATCCAAGCCCAACCCACAAGTCTCGAAAGTTCCAATGGTGGGAATAGCTTCAAAAAGAGACAACTTCTCTTCTTGCTCAACCCATGCGGGTATAACATGTAGACTGGGGAGGTTTAACATGTAGACGTCCCTCCCACTGGCGGGGTTTGCCGATCTAGGGCCATCTGGTTCAAAGGGCAGCATAAGTTCCTAGGATCTTCCTAAATCCTAGGTCCGGATACTATATATATCATTGATTCGCTCTTTAATCAAATGTGAAGTCACCACCAAACTAATTGGGGTAAGTCCTAGACCAATGGGAGATCTACTACCGATATAGCGTGGGACATTTACCACCTAAGCTAAGCTACTGATCTATCGTGAAAACTAGAGTTCTAAGGTCCATGGACTCGGTTACACATGGGGAAGAATTAACACCCCCCGCACGCTCTTTCGGTCCTACAATTCTATCAATTAAGCTATAGTTTCCAATCATTATTGATTTTCTAAGTAAAATGCATGATTTCAGGTTTTAAAACCAAATGCCGCCGAGTTGGTTTTATGGTACCGCTACCGATTAATGCCCACATTCTTCTTGAAAGGGCGTGACCCATAAGTGTGGCCGTCGTTGCCGTCAAGTGTGCTTCGAATCAGCTGATGTGCTTGCTTGACAGTGAATTTTCCAGTGGAATTAAGCCACAGAACCAGCCTATCTTCGGATGGAAACAGAGGCATCTAGATTTGGGTGATGGCATGGACAACACTTGGCCAAAAGAATGAATTTGGTTTTGAACTTGTATCAAAAGTTCAGAGAGTACATTGAATAAATTTAGAGTTTTGGGACATCATTGCACATTGGGCCAAAGTTCAGAGACTGCATTACATATTAAGTCAAAATTTAGGGATCGATTGTGCCATTTTCCCTGTTCTCAACTACTTTCATGGGTGTGGATTGACAGAAACATCACTTCTTAGGAGTGGAGCACCCACGGTTGGAGTCTCCAAGCTCAATGGACCTGATCATCTCTTTCCAGATAGGCTACGCTCGTGTCTGTGTCTCATGGTCCCAAACCCAAGTTCCATAAGAAAAGGCTCTCTTGAAATGGCCGTGCCTTCGAAAATCCCAAACCCCCCCCCCCCCCCCCCCCATCTTTGCTTCAACCTTTTCCCAATGCATCCCGGCTTAAGAGCGAGAAAGCGTTGCTTGTCAGGGCCGGCTCCCGGTATAACAATTAACAGCTGCAATTTCACGGGGGACATTTTAGGCACTTGTCCTCGATCTAGGCGCATCATTTGTGTGTCCAGTTTTACGGGGTCGCAAGTTCATTTCACATCGCGAGCGAACCTTTCAATAGCTCGTGCGCGGGGTTGAACTATAGCATAACTCGGGTGGAGAGACTTTCTAACTTCTAGCTCCAAACATCTTGGTGGAGCTGCGGTGGCGGGCTCGCCAATCTTGAACCTTCAGGTCGCGCGCGATGTAAAATATCTATTACTTAAACTAAACATTCCATAGTGGGTGAGGACCTCTTGTAGCACCGTCTAGAGAGAGTCGTTAGCGATGGTCGCTCCTCACTACCCTATTACTGATGAAAAAGATATTTGAATTATTTTTGTCATATAACTATTCTTTGTTGTTCTTTTGTTCTTATTCTAAACACGTTTGTACGAGAAATGTTAAGGAAGTTTTTCCAATTATGGACGTGCCAAAAAGTACGTAATTTTATCAAAATAATGTGGCGTTACAGCAATTTAGCTTTCATGTTGTCATTCTGATTCAGGTGACTAAGTAACATCCCATCCCGTAACAAGATTAAATTGGTAAAGCTATTGACTAATGTGTCTTCCCTTTTCTTTTTCCTATACACACGAAATTTCCAAGTAAGGAGAATTTGTTACAATTGTTTGCCCTCGGCTGTACGGCGCGGCCCGATTTTGCTATGCTTGCTGGTATAGGCCACCCAACTTCGATTTGCTTTAAGTTCACGCGATCCACAATCTAACTTTGGGGAAAAGCTGGATCAGCTTAGTTCGGTTCTCGCACAATCGACATTTTGCATACTAAATTTATCAAGTTTAATCTCGTAGTTTGGTAATTTTAGTGCCCATCTAAGCAAATGTTTAATGGTTCTATTACGTTATACACATGCACTGTGTAAATCAATTAATGAAGGGTTGGTTTGGTTTAAGCTCATTCACTGGAAAAATGAGACTGAGATTTAACTTAACGGGTTAATACCATGAAAAACCCTAAACTGGTACATCTGTGACAATTTTACCCCGAACTATTTTTTTGACCACAAAAAACCCCAAACTGGTACACCTGTGACAAATTTACCATAAACTATTTTTTTAACTACCAAAAACCCCAAACTGGTTCGCTTGTGATAATTTTACCCCGAACTATTTCTTTGACCATAAAAAACCTCACATTGGTACACATGTGATAATTTTACTCCCGAACTAATTTTTTGACCACTAAAAACCCCAAACTGGTATATTTGTAACAAATTTACCCTCTGTTAGTGTCCGTTAAATTATATTAATATCACAACAAATCATAAATTGGTAAACTTGTGACAAATAGAGGGGTAAAATCCAAAAACGGTACACATGTCAATTACCATATGTCATTAAACTTAGCAATTTGATAGTAAAATTTAACGGAAACTAACGGAGGGTAAATTTGTCACAGGTTTACCAGTTTGGGGTTTTTTGTGGCTAAAAAATTAGTTCGGGGGTAAAATTGTCACAGGTATACTAGTGTAGGGTTTTTGATAGTCAAAAAAATAGTTTGAGGTAAAATTGTCACGGGTGTACCAGTTTAGGATTTTTTATGGTAAAAAAAATAGTTTTGGGTAAATTTGTCACAGGTGTACCAGTTTGGGGTTTTTCGTGGTATTAACCCTAATTTAACTGTCAACCAAACCGACCTCTTTAGTTGGAATAGCTTGGTTAGATAGTATGATTTCTCAATCTTAGGTCTGTTTATTTCGCGAAAAATGAATGATTTGGAAAACGTTTTCTTAAAAATAATCGCTTATAAGGCTTGAAGTAATTAGCCAATAAAAATTATTTTTATATTAACAACAATTTATGTCTAAAAATTTTCGTGGACAGTGATGATCTTTTTTTCGTTTATTTATTTTCGTAAGCGATATTATTCATTTTCCGCGCAATAAACGGAGCCTTATTATTTTCCTAAGTTTGTAATGATTCTTGACCGACCAAGCTAACTAATATTGTCTCATTCCCCCAAAGGGAATCCCGTACGTGCCAACACTTTACTCCATTCCGTTCAACTTTTAGCTAATCAAAGCTCTCCCAGTTCCTTGCTTTACGCATTGGCCTTCCTCTTTAAAGTAGCAGAATTTTCCTAGGTTTTTGCTGCTCAATAGATGCAAGTTAATATAGGAATGATAGGAGAAGTGTACATAGCAAGAAAGTATGGTCACTTTCGAGAGGTTTCGGCTTTAAATGAGGTGGGGAAGGGCAATGGCGGCAGAAATGAATCCATGCTTAACGCCTAGGACAAGGATGGTCTGTCCGATCTATTGAAGAATAGAATTGGCTTCATTGGCTTGGTCCATCTGAAAATTGAAAAGCATCGAGCCTTACATTGGTCAGACAAGGATGGTCTGTCCGATCTATTGAAGAATAGAATTGGCTTCATTGGCTTGGTCCATCTGAAATTGAAAAGCATCGAGCCTTACATTGGTCAGATACCACTGATCTGATGGTTCAGATATATCGAGTTCTCATAAACTAAGCTCCGGCTAGATGGGTTAAATTTTGTCTGTGATTCCTATACATTATTTCAATTTTCATCAGTTGATACACTAAGATTTGTAATTCTTTCAATTCGATGCACTTTCTTTTTTTTCCCGGTACAGTGATTCAGATGCTGTTTGGGCCAACTTTTGTGTATCTTGACTGGTTCTCCTCCCTGGGCAATATTAAGGGCATACTCCTCCACATTGAGCTACATTCAGAATTTTACTCTAGAAGTGCTACCAACAAGGTTTGAAACCCAACGCCACAAAAAGTGGAAACTCCCTTTCTATCGAAACCAACACATTATTGGTTGATTTGGTGCACTGTAATATTCTTCGGAGCAATTTTCCACAGAAATCTTAGATGTCTACCTCTATGTTTTGTTGCGGTTTTTACTGATATTGATAGCATCCTCTCGCAGATATTCATTACTGCTTAATCCATACTATTCGAACGCGAAATGATATTTGTACTAAGAAATCTAACCGCGACTCTTTTACTAAGTGATGCGAAGATATTTTTTTTTGGGTGTAAAAGTATGTGTGACTAGTACATTGAATGATTAGTTTGCTTAGAGCAGTAGAATTTAGTACCTATGTTCATGATCTCCTTTACCACATAAGTAATGCCAAGTATATTGAGAAATCTCCCTAAAACTTTTTTATTAAGTTATGATTCTTAATAAAGTATATCAAGAACATTAGATCTCCCAATTGTATTGAATTTAATTCTACTATTCTCCCCTAGGTCATAGAACATCAATTCTTGAGCAAAAGTTATCTCAAGTTATAGCTATAGCTGACAAGATTCTCCTGAAAGCATAATAATTATATGATGCATGTGTAAAGGAGACTAGATTTCTGTTCTTGTTAGTGTTTCGCCGGAAATTGACCCACGTAGCGAAATACCTTTCGCCGAAGGTTTATCTTTGGTTTTTATCGAATCGGGTTCAGTGGCAGTTAGGACAAGAAGCTAAGTGGATCGTGTAACAAGAACTAATTTAAACTAAAGGAAAATAAATGCATGTACTGGAAAGATATATTGATAAACTGAAGAACTACGTAAGTGTTTTTTTGTTGATTGTCATGAATCCTTTTATAACACTTTAATATAGCTTTATATAGTCTACTATAAAGTGTAACTACATATAAGCGGTCGGTATTCAAATTAACATTTATAAACGCATCTCCGCGACTTTAGACTGCATGACTGCACATTGACTTTATCTACAAGCAGTTATAACTCCTTAATTATTGTCGAATATAACCGTCAATCGGTATCCTCACCATGGTTGTAACCATACTTTCACAACGTATAGGCTCCATGACAACAGGTTACAACTCCCCAATTGACAATGGATATAACTGTCAATAGGCATTTCACCGTGACATCTTCATTGTCTTTAGTTTTTGTGTTCAACATTCACCTAAATTTGTTAAGTGTCGATCATCGACCAATAGCTATTGTATGCCGACTAGTATCACGGTCATTGAGACAAGGTCGTCGACTAGCGTCTCCGCTATTGATAACTCATCAATTATATACCCACAACACTGACTCATATTGACATCCTGTTGATTTTAAAAGTTTCGATCATTTTTTGGTGCCAACACTAAGTAACCAATGTCATTGATATCACAAGAATATGCTAGTCCCACTATTGACAACATATAATGTCAAACTGTTAACAATCCCAATATAGAGCATTTATTCCTATCATTCAAACTTAGGATAACATTATAAGCTAAATCTAGTCTTTTTGACCAGTACTAAGAGTAGACGTTTTTAATTGGGGAGGCAAATGAGGTCTAAAAAGATTCGAACTTGGGACCTTCTGCTCTGATATCAAGTAAGATTTTACGGGACCAGTGCCAACTATTCTAAAAGCTTAATCTATTAATTGAAGGCTTGGCTTAATTATTATATAACTCCCCCTCACCATTCGTCTATACGTGGACATATTTAATTAGCCGAGAAAGCCCGAGGTCACTCAGTAGCTATTCATGGGCTCAAGCCCAAACTATCAATAAAATATGAATCCAAACTATAAAAATCTCTTTGGTGGCCCAGTAGCACTGCCTCCTACAACCCCTCAACCCCCTGCCTTTCTGTTGATGGAAAGTATGAACTACACCGCAACATATATAAATCGATCATTTAGGTGCATTTCAACGTAACTTCTATACAATATATGGAGATACACAACACAGAAGTTTACTCTTTCTTTGATCCAATACTATCGATTGGAGGGGATTAGATCCCCGAGGATTTGAAAGAATTCCAAACAAAACCGCCACCACCACCCAAGGAGCATGCGACTCCAACACACGGTGAAGCAATTAAAATAAAGTTAATCTCATATGTACGAATAAAAGGTTGGTGAGCAATAAGAAAAATTGGTAAATAAAGAAAATAAGATTGATAAATAACTGAAATAAGAGTTGTTATCCGAAACTTAATGAATTATTCAATTGCAAAAACTTGGTAAGTCAAGCAAATAAAATTTGGTAAGAAAGTTAAAGAAAAAATTGCATAAGATAAGATAGGTACTTTAAGAAATAAGAGTAGTTGGTAATTAAAAATAAATAAATGTTGATAACTAACTCAAAACAGAGTTGTTAGCCCAAAACTAGTTTATGGTTTGATTAGGGGAAAATTGGTTACCACTCTAAGCTTGGTATTTTTAAAAAGAGTTGTTTATTTAATGAGTTTTGGTAGAAAAAAAAAATAGAAGCTGGTAATTCAATATAAAAAAGTTGATAAATTACACAATCTTGAGCAACTCAAATGAAAGTTGGTAAAATGAAACTTGTTAGCAGTCTAATAAGAGAAATGCCGGTAAGTCACACAAATAAAGATTGGTAAATTCGTATTAAGAGTTGGTAAATTAGAAAGTTGATAAATGATAAAAAAAAACGTTGATGAATCTAGAAAAAAATCAAATGAGTGGTGGTAAGTAACTCAATGATTAGGATGTCACATATATAAAGATGAGTAAAATAATGTAAGAGTTGATAAATATAAGGGTTAGATAAGAAAAACAAATTAAAGCTGGTAAGAGTTAACAAGCTTGTAAATTATCAAAAAAAAGTTTGCAATTCAATAAAAATGTAGTAAGTTATCAAGAAATTACAAAGAAATTAGGCGATCGGTATTACCAACGGTATTTTTACACTTATGAACATTTTCAAATATCTACCAGCACGTAAAAAAAAATCCTATTCTTTTTAAATGGATCAGTAGAACTGTCCTTGCTCATATAATGGGACTCTTGTTTGTCATATATTTGCCGTTTTTCGTTGGTCAATATTGTAATTTTGGGACACAAGATGTAAAGATAGTAGCTTCAGTATTAAGATTGCAGATCAGAAAAGTTTTAATTGAACGAGAAAATGCGTTTGATCAGCATCCCATACTTATCTGGTCTTGAGCCTAAAGAAAGTCGGGGTTTCTTTAGTTCAATTGTGAATGATTCTTTTTCTTTCTCTATGCTAACCAAATAATGAAGAGACGCCGCATGAGAAGCTGATTGCGAAAACCATTCGATTTAGCTTTCAATTATTTCTACTTATACATAGAGAAAGAAAGGTTGAAAGCAACCAACATGTTCGACATTTGTTGAACTCCAACCCAAAAGGGCTCATCTTCTCATGCCTGATGCTATTGAGGTGATTCACTAGAGAAGGTTAACCCAATCACCCACCTCGCCTTTCCTAATAAACTTCTCTTCTCAACCTTGAGTTCTCTATACTACACCAATTTGGAGGAATGAAAATCCATCCATTATTAATTTCGTTTATTTCTAATGACACACATACAGAAAGAGAAAGTAATTAACACTCAACGTGTTTTGAACTCCAACCCAAAGGGGCTCATCTTCTCTAGCATGATGCTATTGAGGCGATCTACCATGGAAGGAGTGAGATGGTTAACCCAATCACCCACCTCGCCTTTCCTGAAAAAGCTTTTGTTATCAACGGTTGATATGATCTTGCCGTTCTTGTTGACCTCCAGGCCCTTCAAGTTCTTCAAGCTACACATTTTGGCTATCTCTACAATCACACCTCCCTCTTCTTCCTCCTTAGTGAAGCGAAGCCCCACAAACTCTGCCACCTTCTTCAACTGTTCTATAATATCTTCCTTCAAGTCCTCGTACTTGAGGAACAACACCTTGAGTGGCCTCTCCAAGCTCTCCTTCCAATACCCAATCATGTGATCCCAAAAGGGCCCAAACGATATTTTCCCTTGGCAATAGGTCTCGAAATGTTCTTCCAAGGACCACTCCGGCTGCTCCTGTGACCGTGCCATCTCAAGGAAGAAGAGCCAAGAGGAAACCATGGTGTCCAACGGGTTCCGACAGATGTAAATGATCCGGCAGTCCGATTGCTTGACGCACTCCGGCAAGGAAGGGTAAGGGATGTGCGTCGCGAAGAGCCTCGGCTCTGCCAAGCCGTCAAGGTCGGGCCTCGGATTGCTTCCATATAGCTGGAACTCGAGGAAAGGGATGAGGTCATGGGGGTTCGAAGTGAGCATAGGCGTGTTGGAGATGCCGAAGCGGGAGCGGTTAACGATGGAGAACACTAGGGCCTTTAGCCAGGTGGTCCCTGATTTGGGCTGAGAGGCCAGGAGAATGTCCTGGTGTTTGGCTTGGAAGTGCCTCTGGAACGCGATCACGTTGGCAATGCTGAAGGTCGGGCACCAAAAGTTTTGGTAGAGGGACTGGAAAGGACGAACCACGCCTTTCCTTTGGGGAAGTGAAGCAATTAGCTCGTCAATGGCCTCCTGGTCATGTTCTTCACTACCTACGGTGGCGGACTGCGAAGAAAGTTGCTGGAGCGCCATTGATGTTTGAGTAAGAATGGAAACAAGCAGATGAATGTAAAGCACTAGTCTTTTTGTAGCTAGTGGGTGTTAACTTTTCATTTTTTATTCGATGCTAGGCTATTAGTTGAGTACGTGCTCGTTGCGACCTACCTCACGTGAGGGCCACCTTGGGAGGTGGGTTTATCGTGGCTCCAAGCAGATTTTGAATCTGACAAACGTTGGCACGTTCCGCGGTCGGTCCATATCAACGCTGTCCCTCTCATTTTCTGACTTGCAGATGTGCTTGCATTTTGACCAATTGGCCAGAGAGATTCGTGTAATAGCATGGACTATCTGTTCGGATTTGGCGGGCCTGGATCAGGCCCATCCGGGGTTGACCGGGCTTTTTGGAGTAAATTTCCTATTTTTAATTACCAAACTACCATTAACACTTACAAATACATATCATACAACCGGATTGAGCTACCATTAACACTTTGTTGTTATTTCTTCTCGAACTCTAACCATCAACACCTGCAAGGGTGGAGAGAAAAGCTATCGGAGATTGTTGCTTCCACCGTTTCTACACAAAATCACAGGCCTCTTAGGTTGCAATATATAGGCACGGTCCGGTTCTTGGATTGTACTCCGATCGAGAGTGCGAGACGGAGTCAGAAAAGACGGTAATTCGTCCATGTCGCGAATCCGCAGGGTTCGTGCCATCTCGATCCGTGAAATTTACTGGGCTAACACGAGGAGCGCTAGGTACCTTCATAGGAGCCAGACCCTAGCGCCCCCACCCAAACCAATCATCGTTTCCTAAAAGAACTAGGGTTCTCTCTTTCCTGTTTTATTTTTGCACTCGAACAGGTCAGGATGTGGCGGTGCCGAGAGGGAGAGCATGATGTTCAATAAAGTCTAGCCGCGCGACCCACGATTAAGCTAAATTCCAAAATCATCATCATCATCACCACCGTGATCTCGTAGCTTTTATGGCCAAGAGGCCCCGCCAAAAAGGGCACCAGCTGTATCAAATGTCCCTATTACGCCAAAAAGCACCAAATCAAAACTGCCAGCACATACGAAAAAGCTAGCGCTAACACGCAAATCAAGTCTCCCCCACAGCTAAAGTAGGAGATTGATTGCTCTCGCGGACGCCGTTCACCAAATCATTCCTTTTCCTTCTCGTTGAAGATGGAAAACCAAAGTAAGAAACGCAAGGTCACTCTGTTGAACAAGCACCATCTAGTCAGATACTTGCCCTGGCGTCCCTTATAAGCTCATCATACAGGGTTAGTACAAGCGATTGACGGCATTGCGTTGGTTCTTTAACGTCACCTCTCTAACTCGGTCTTTTGATGCAGGGAAAACTACACAAACAGTCCATGAACATTGGCCAAATATGCAATTTAGTTTATGAATTTTTAATTTATTCAATATAATCCATGAACTTTAACCTAATGTTCAATGTGGTCCATGAACTTTTGATTTGTTCAATATGATCTCTGGACCTGTGGTACATGTTGAATTTAGTCCCTGAACTATATGAAAATATTCAATGAGTAAAGTTCAAGAATCAACACATTTGGTCAAAGTTCAAGGACTATTTATGTCATTATTCCTTTGAGGTATGAGCAAACTGAATGGTATCTTTTGATTTCGGTAGCTGTCCCTTGAGTTCCGGAAACCGATTACTTATGAATGGTGACTGTGCCAGGCCGAGATCCATCATACTGTGTTGTGAGATTGAAGCTTAACTTTCCGTTAGGGAAAATTTAAAGTAAGACAATGGAAGCATCGGCCGTGGAAAAGAAAAAGTCGCGCGTGTGAATGATAATGAAAATGCACAGCGAGCAAAGCAAGAAATAACTATCTATTGCTATCAAGTAAATCAAAAGAAGGAAACACCTTTTAGAAAAGAGACAAAATCATAAAAAAAAAATTCCAAATTATGTTTATTATGACATATTTGTCATAAATTTTTTTATTGTGACATCAAAAATTCTAAACTTGTACTTGTGCTACACATTTACTCTCTTTTATGGATCTATCAATTGACACCATTAAAAAATCTGCCTATATAGACGAGAGAGGACAAACGGTGTTAACATAGCACCCACATGATTTAAGCAAAATAAAAAAGACATCGTTTTAACTGAAAAATTATCTAACGGAATCTTGACAAAAGGTATGTGTGTCACACGAGTATAACTTTAGAGTTTTTTATTTCACAATCAAAGGTTAAGGCTAAATATGTAACAACCATAATTTAGGGCCTTTTATGGCTTGTTCTCTTTAGAACACCTTATAGAGGCATGTTCTTTTATCATGTCAAAAAGTATCACCATCCCCATTTTCTTATACATCAAGTGAGATTGCAAAAATGCTCGTTGCCGAGAAGGCAAACTCGTTTGGCAAAAACGATCGGGCGACATCTTTATTCTCCATCGAGCAATGTATCATCTTGGTCAACGATAATTCTTCGTCGAATAAATTACAGAAAAAATCAAGCAGTCCTATGATCCACATTGCGAAATATCATAAGAACCTTGAACCATTGCATTAATAGGGCTAGAAAATTTTCGCCAATCGATATTTTATGACAAGATTTATTAGCCATCTAATAAGAAAAATGGTTAATATAACAAAAAACCTCAAACTAGTACACTTATGATAAATTTATTCAAAATTAACTTTTTGACCATCAAAACCCCTAAACTGGTACGACAAATTTACCCTTTATTAGTTTTCATTAAATTTTATAGTCAATTACTGAATTTTATGACACATGGCTGTTGATGGGTATACTAATTTAGGATTTTACCCCTTCATTTGTCAAGGGTTTATCAGTTTGTGGTTTTCATGGCATTGATCCAATTTAACGGAGGGTGTAATTATCACAAGTGTACAAGATTATGATTTTTAGTGGCCAAAAAATTAATTTGGAAGCAAATTTGTCGTACCGGTACGAGATTTTTCATTGTGTTAATCCAGAAAAAATAAATTTATTAGTCATTGAAGATTTTCGTGGTGTTAATTTTAAGGAAAATAGATTTGTTAGTCAATTTTTTAAATTGCGCGACGTACGTACATACATATTTGTGTCAATTAGCCACCCGACATCACATGCACCTCCTACGCCGAGTGGGCCCCCGGCCAGACTGTGCCGCCCGCCCCATTTTTTGCCCTCGCCAAATTTTGTCCCCTTCGCGGGGCCCCCTCTAATTTATTGGAACCTTCTTGCCCCTCTTCGATCCAACGGCCCCGAACGGCCCCCACACGCATTTGGGCCCCACACGCCCCCACCAACGGCCCAGATTTCACTGGCCCATCAAATCACCGCTTTCGGCCTATTTATGCTCTGTAACCAACACACTCTCTCTCGCTCCCGTCTCATCTCTCTCTCTCTCTCTCTCTCTCTCTCTGAAGCAATGGATCAGAAAAGCGTTATCACACTCGCCTTGCTCTGCGTCGTCCTCGCCGGCGTCGGTGGCCAGTCTCCGGCGTCCGCACCGACGAAGCCCCCGGCAACCCCCGCCCCCGCGGCCGCACCGGTCTCCGCCCCGCCGGCTAAGTCGCCTGCGAGGGTCACGTCGCCCGCGCCCGCGGCGGCGCCGGTCTCGGCCCCGGCGGCTAAGTCGCCCGCGCCCGCGGCGGCGCCGGTCTCGGCCCCGGCGGCTAAGTCGCCCGCGAAGGCCACGTCGCCCGCCCCCGTGGCTTCGCCGCCCGCTTCAACTCCGACGGCGGCTGCTCCCTCCCAGAAGAAGGCGGCCGCGGCGCCGGCTCCCGTCGCCACCCCGGCTTCCCCGCCGACGGTCGAAGCTCCGGCTGGCTCTCCTCCGGCTGCGGCGCCGGTCAGCTCCCCGCCATTGCCTTCCCCGGCCAAATCGCCGGCCGCGTCCTCGCCGACGGCTGCTCCGGAAAGCTCTCCCCCGGCTCCGAAGAGCTCGCCTCCGGCCCCTGTGGAGGTTCCCGCACCGGCTCCGAGCAAGAAGAAGCCTAAGAAGCACGTCTCGCCCGCTCCGGCGCCGGCATTGCTCAGTCCGCCCGCGCCGCCGGTGGAAGCCCCCGGGCTGAGCCCCGACGCGTCCGGCCCGGCACCGTCATTGCCCGATAAGGTAACGATCTTGCCGTTCTCGTGTAGCGCTCGTACTGTTCACTTCTCTGTTTCTATTTTGAGGTCTTTTTTTCCTGCTAAATTTTCCTATTCCTTTATTTTTTTTAATGATTTTATGCATATTATAAGTTTTGTTGCCACTAATTAGATCTTTGTCATTAATTAATTATTTTATGGAATATATAGCGTCGACAGCTTCTTGTTAGGGCCTATTTATGTAAGAAATATTCGAGTTGCCATATTGTGCAAGCAATTTCGTAATTAAAATCGTTCCATTTATCGATATTAGAAATCGTTTACAAATTAATGTTTGGAAATTCTTAGGCCGACATATCTAGGCATTACATTAGCGTGCATATTCGCAAGGTGCATTTTGTAAAAATTATTTTACGGATGGTAGAGTTAAATAGCGATTATCGAGGTAGAAATAGAAATTTTTCTTGGAATACTGTAGGTCTTTTTCGAAGTGTCATTTGTTAGGCTTGGTCTACGCAGTCTAGATAGTGTGCACGATTGCCTTCAATTATTAGACATGTTTAATGTAAATTAGTTAAATTTTCGAAACATTTATCACAATGTAACATAAAAAAATGATAAAATACGAAGAATTACCAAATTTTCTTTAACAATCAATACATACTTCCATATCACATTATCATGAAATTCGAAATAAAAAAAAATCTCGTCCCCCGATATTTTCAGAAAACTGATCAAGCATGTCTTATTATTATATATTCCATTTTTCAAATATTAATAACACGCATCACAAACAACCATAATTATGTCAAAATAGTTTTTACCCTGATGTGTCGGTTTCCAATTATGGTTGGAATCTAAAAGGACGGAGGTGAACTGTCTTCTTGTGCTTCGTGCCGACGCTGAGGCTTTCGTCTTTTTCATCAGAAGCATGATGCCAGCAGTCGGCACTTGTCCGAACTATATTTTCAACCCCTTTTTTTAAAAAAATTTGCGATAAAATCCCTGAAAAATATATTTTTTCTCCCATATTTCTGTATTTCGATGTACACATTTTCTTTTTTTTTTTGGTCGAAATATATCCATTTTCACACGACACTAATTTTTTGGAATTTGGACCGTATGGTCTGGTATGGCATGGCATGGCATGGCAGAGTGGAGCAGAAACAGCGAGGAGCGTGAAGGCGTTGGCGTCGGGGTTGGCGCTGGGATGGGCTGCGCTTGGATTGGTTCTCTAGAGACGTTGGCCATTTTCACATTTGATTTATTATTATGTTGCTGATCTGATGTTGCTGTGTATGATATGAAGATTGGCCCTCACATTCTACAATTATTTGATTATTATAATGTCATATGAGTGCCTCCTCCTTGTTCTACACTTTGCTCATATCTTGCTGTTCTGCATCTCTGGGCCTGTACAGTGATCGAGTAGTTTCTTTCGGTCGAGATGGATTTGTGAATCGATCCGGAAACGGATGTGGTTTGGCATTGTTTGTCGTGTGTCGGGCGTCAGGATGTGGCTTCCGATGTCCCCGTTTAGAGCTTATCGCATCGTCTGGAGTGGTGAGCTCATGTTTTTGTAGATCGGGCTTTACCTAAGGTCTTAAGGTGACCACGAGACTGTAAAATTAGAGAAAGCGACCCGACTCCAAATACGGATGATTCGGGACCGAGGGGAGTGGATGGGGGAGTTTAAGAGGGTCGTAATTGCTCGTTCAGAAAACAATGATGGAATTGGTGGGACGTGTTGAATTGGATTGATAAGGCTTGAGTGGTTGGGACAGCGACTACAGCGTACATGGAAATCCGTGATTGACAAAGCAAATTTTCCTATGATGCCAATTCCTTTTGCAAAACCAACGGAGTTTACTTCTCTCCTTATGATTCTTTGTTCAAGTTTGTTCAAGTTTTGTTAGAAGCATCCCGAGAGTAAAATCATGAATGCATTAGATCCATGTACGTAGAGGAATGTACTCTTAAGATCGCGCGGGGTGGACCAGTCGATGCACACGAATATTGACATGTACTTCATATAACCCGGTTTACCCCCCCTCCTCCCCCGCCAAAAAAAAAATCCCCTTACAGCTACTTCACGTCACGTCAAATTTAGGTGTCTGGTGGCCATCATCTGTACAATACAATAAATGCAATCTGCGGCGTCCTCCTTCCGCTTTCATTATCAACAAATATAATTACAAAAGCACCTATTAATAACATAGAAGGCTCAATGTTTGTTTTTCTCATGGCATGGGACATCCTAACCATTTTACTCGAGAAAGTATTTTAGGTTACCATTGAATGATTGATGTGACGTAATGGACTGATTCTAGCACTCACACGACATGTAACCATCTTTTCTTTTGAATTTGAAAATGGCTGAACTCTTATTGGTTTGTCTCTCCACATCACAAACATGTCACATAACTACTACACGAGGTGTCATTTTTTTTTTTTTCAAATTGACCAATTTGCATGAATACATGCAAGCAGCCTCATTTATGTGTATCAAATAAGGCTCTACTAGTAGGGCAAAGACCATGGCCTCCCAAATGGCCTCCCAAAGTACTTTAAGTGAGAGATGTTATTCGAATACGAGATTTATCGCATCCAAATTAAGTCGTCTAATAAGCCATCTACCCCCTTAGACTTATTCTTTTTTTATAACTAGGGTATCCAAATTTCACAACTCAATTAATCTCTATAAATACATGCACATTATAATATCCAAGTGCATTGGATAAGGTTTCATCCGCAGGGTGGCGGACGTGGCCATTAAGGTCAATATGAATGACCCGTTGATTTGAATATAGAATCTACTAGGTCCGAACCAAGTACTTAACCACTCACTCAACATTTTGGACAAAACCGGCAACTCTAGCATATAAGAAATAAAAGGGATTGGAGCATATTTTTTACTCTTCTGGGCAAAATATATACGGTGTCTTATTTATGGATTTTTATTAGGTCCATTGTCGATGCAATATATAATTTACACATTCCCGTTAAATTGTTGACACGTGAAGTGATTTGGTCATAAAATGACGAGAAAATTACAAAAAAATTCCAAGTCTATTGCAATTGTGCCAATCTAGTCTTAAACATTTTTTTGCCAATTAAGTCCTAAATATTTTTCATTTATGCCGATTGAATTAATTTAACCAATTTTAACTGAAAATCGCTGATATGGACGATAGCTGTCTTACGTGGCGCGGCCGGCGTTGACTTGAACAATTTGTAAAATATTTTTCAAGATTTTGATTTTTTTTGCCTTTTTTCTCTTTTCTTTCTCTTTTTTTTCTTTTCTTTTCTTCTTCCTCTGGCCAACAAGGTCATCCTCGCTGTCATCTCACCCAGCGTCGGTCATGCCATGTAGGACGGCCGGCGTCCACGTTAGCGATTTTCAGCTAAAATTGCCCGAATAGACTGAATTGACACAAATGCAAAAGGATTAATACTCAATTGGAAAAAAAAAGGCGTTTAAGACTGAATTGGAACAGTTGCAATAGGTTTAAGACTTTTATGATAATTCTCCCATAAAATAACTCCAAACACACGTGTTACTCATCCGTCGGTGAACTAGTAAGTTTTTTATATGACGTCAGCGATTGATCTAACAATACTCCATTTTTTATTGGTAATTCTTCGTGGGGTTTGTACAATATATATTTCTAGATATTTTGGTTATGATATGGACCATCTTGGTATAGCAAAAATAGGGCCTCGGGTAAGATTTCGCGCCCATTAAATGTCCAAAAGCCATGACCTTAGATAGATCCATGTACCTGTGCGTCCAGGCCACTAATGGAATAGACTGAGGTCCATCAACAGGGACTTTGGCCCGTGTCTGAGAAGAAATGCCCGGCAGCAGGAGATTTGAGGTGTTTGGAACTGGAGGCACCTCCATTAGAGATGATCATTGGACGGGCTCGAAGATCGGGCCTAACGTTTAACAGATCTTACAAAATCGCGTTGTTACGCAACATTCGAATCATTAATTGTAGATATAGACTGTTGATGCGATATATGGAAATTGTACATGTACTCGTGGAAAGAGAAAAATAAATTAAGATTTGAACTTTCTTCTTCGGCCCAAAAAAACAAAAGAACTTTCTTCTACAAGATTACTCATGAGTTAAAAAAGATTAAAATTTGAAGAATTGAAATACATGAGAACTGAAAGGAAATTCTTCATGAACGCATTTGTTTATTAATAGAATATTTACAAAATAACTGATCAAGGTGTAATACCCTAAAAATAGGAGACTCTATTTATTTTATAAAACAGAATATACATATCTGTGTGTGTGTGTGTGTGTGTGTGTTTCGTTAAAAAAAGGGGGGAAATCATTTAAAATATGATAAACCGAATTGAATTGTTATGAAATGGTTTTTGGTGGTTTTGGACGGAAAAGTTAATGGTTGGAAATTAAAGGAATGTAAAGTGCATGTACAGTATACGAAAGGTTTTTTTTTTTTTTGAACAAGAAGTAAATGAAAGGTTGCAAGAATGTTAATGGTACTTGAAACTTTTACTGGAAATGTAAATTTAAGAAGACATTAAAGATAAAAATGCATAAATTGTGCTGGCATTGATTGTGTGTGTGTGTGTTTTTTCCCAAAGATTGTAGCGAGGGCTTTTCATATCTTACTAATAGCATGCATGACAAACATTTCCAGATTGTGAATTCATAAATAACCTCTGAATCCCATTTGCAATTGTCAATGAGCAGTCACAAGCTCTTGACAAGATCTCCTATTATTTAGTAATGACTATCTACAAGAAAATGCAGCTCCCAAGAATACCAGCGTAATCACTCAATAGTTACGTGCTCGTATCATTCCACCATCTCTATCTTCGACTATTGGTAGTTAATCATTATGTTCATTAATTGTGCTGCCTCAACACTTAATCAAAATCCAGGATCGCTTCGATCAATTTTTCTCAAGTTCTAATTAAGGCTCTTATCGTCAACTTCCCACACTATAGTTTGTCGATTTCCTCTACGGGCGACAAGTTTGTGATTTGCCGATTGTTCTCGTTCACTGATAAATTCTAATTTAACCAAACTTTACTTTTGTCGACCGAGCTCACTACCAGTTAATAATAAAGAGATGGTCATTTTTTCGGTGTTAACAATGTGCGTAAGTATCACGAGAAAGAAAGATTCACGTTTGCTTCCGGACAAGTGGAGTTGTTTTAAATTTGGGTGGAAATCCATCACGGATCTTCGCAGGAATCCACCTCGACTCTTAATAATGACTTTGGACAACTGGCAAACATGTCTTCGCGTCGAGGGCAAACTTAGGTAGAACCGAGGAAGCCGTGTGGGACTATCTTGCGAGCAAGTACGACCAGCTAATTGTCCCATAACTTTTTTTTATAAGAAAATGAAAGAAATAATTTGTACTAAACGATAAAATATTCACTCTAATTATGAATTACTGTCGAAGCTCAATTAGCGAACGTACTAAAACATCTGTCTTTTCTCATCTTCACTTTATGCTATCCAAAGAACAAAAGAAAATTTGAACTCAATTCTTTCGAAGTTTGAGTAGCTCAAGAGCATAAACGGGCAATTTTATGTTTATAAATGAAAGAATTCGTTAATAGTTGTTCAAAGTTGAAAATTTTTATTTATATTTAATTAGATTTATATAAAATAACAAAATGATTGTAATGCCTATCATGCTTTCGAAACTCGAGCTCGATCGTTGCTGCCTTAGTTTTTTTTATCGATCAAGTTGAGTCTAGTAGAGTTCAAATCCGAATGTCCAAGTACAATATTGAGCAATGAACAATTTGCATATATATATATATATATATATATATATATAAAGCAGAGAAATTCATGCATGCTAATTGCATGTGGCAGAACTCCATGGGGAAGCTGCATGGGGAGCTTCCTTTTTATTTTTTATTTTTTTGGATCAAAAACATAGGGAGCTTCCTTGACTCGCGGAAACATGGTCAAGAAAAATAAACAATGAGAGTCAAGAAGACCATAATATACCAATAAACCAATGCATGCATGCATGTCGGTGAACCGCTGGAGGAATGGCTAATGAATTCCTTATCCCAAAAACTTAGCGCGAACTCTCCCAAGTCCTAACAATCTCAACTTGGTATTCGATTTAATCAATTTAAAAATTCAAATTATTTCGTTTGGGAGTCATCACTAATAAGTTGTTGGTAAGTCGATTAAACACCTAAGTAAAGTGGGAAACTATTCTTTTATTTCTTTATGATTTGAATCTGACACTATATTCTTTAATTACTCACCAAGTTTGCTCTCAATAAACCAATTTTCCGACTTGGCATTTTATAATGCAAATTTCAGTCATAAAGATTTTAAATGGGTTTCGCCAAAATTACTTGCTCCCATAGGCTTAGTCTAGTTTATCAATTAGGAAGCCATTTATTTAAGCACACCTACCACCGGTCCGATAAATAAGCAAATGTATGGCCTTAATTAACTATTAATACAAATGCTCCTAATATTTGTACCACTTTCAACTAATATTTTTTTGTTTAGGGGTTATGATCGACTTCTAATTTTCTATGCAATTAAAGATCAAATGGGTTGGTAAAATTTAAGTATCAACAATGCATGCATTGCATTTGCATTTGCATTTGCAAGTTCCTTCCACTCAACTTACAACCTGCTTCCGGTCTGTTTAAAGCTGTACCATTAATTAAAGATTTAATCCTTTTTTTTTCTTGACATTTCTTCTTTCACTTGGATTCTTCTTCCTTGGTTCCTGCCCCCATTTTGAAAAGCATTTTACACAGGCCTTGTGGGTCAGCCCCCTTTTAAAAAGTCTTGTAAGAACTACTATAAGAACCCTAGTAGAGCTCTTCACAATAGCAACATCACCAACTAAGAAAGCCTTTGCTCTCCATCATCTCTTCATTAGCCTTCTCTCTCTCTTTTCCCTTTTTCCTGTTTAGCTCTCGCAGTTGTTGTCGTAAGTAAGAAATATGAAGCTTGCTCTTGCAACCCTCGTCCTTGTTTCTCTTGTTCTTAGCTCCTCTTTGCACGCCATGGCCGGCGGTCTAAGCCCACAACCTGCTCCGAGTAAGCATAAACACACATATTTACATGTTCGTAACATTCTTATTCATGAAATTGACATGATTGTGTTTTTTTTTTATTCACTTACGACTCCGAGTGCCACTCTCAATGTCTGGCTCTTGGATAAGCCGAATTCATGTAAAAGGAAGAAAAAAGAAATGAACTACTTAGTGCTAGTAATGTACAATGGGAGGAGGCGTTGAGTGCTGGATACAATGATTGATTCAATGCACACGTTCGACCGGATTCCAAATCTTGCGTTTTCTTTTGTTTTTGTCCGACAGGTTCGTGCGACACCAAGTGCGGCGCGAGGTGCAAGGACGCAGGGGTGAAGGACCGGTGCCTTAAGTACTGCGGAATCTGTTGCCGGAAGTGCCAGTGCGTGCCGTCGGGGACGTACGGGAACAAATTGGAGTGCCCTTGTTACAATGACATGAAGAACTCCAAGGGCACTGCCAAATGCCCTTGAATTCCATTCCTTTGTATCTGATGAAAATTCATTTCCTATTTATTCCTTTTATTCTGTAACATTGCCTTGTAAAAGCTTCTTGGATCATTTCCTCCCTCAATAATAAGAAATATTTGGTTGGTTTTCATTTCTTAAGTTGGATTTATACGTCCCTTGTCAATGACCACGTTTTAAAATATATAGAGGGAGTCGAATTTCATATGATCAGGGATCACCAAAAGTTGAAACAGGGTTTGATGATATAGTCAAGGACGGTCGAATTACATGTCAAAGAGGGGGACGAAGAGTAGAAATGTCGATAGCTGTCAAAGATCCAGCACGAAGAGACGATTTTTTTTTTTGTTTTGGTCGTTGACTTAAGTCAAAGGAAAATGGGAAAGTTTAAAAAAAAAGGGTTCGGAAAGTTCTGCACAGCAGCTATTGATCACTTTAATTAAAGCTAAAGAACAGACCATATGTGAAGAGACTAAAAAGATTAAGCAAAAATGGAGAATCTATATCATGCCTCCTAAATTTTTCAATCTTACCAATTTAATCCTAACCTTTGTGTGAAATTTCAATTTAATCATTCCGGTCAATATTCGCCATAAATTACTAACGTGACAGTCCAATCACTGCAGATGTGGCACACCACCACATGATCTGCATCGGTAATTTCCCGTCAAAATTAGCTGGAAAGATTATATTGAAATTTTGCACAAAGGTCTAGGATTAAATTAGAAAAATTGAAAAGTTTAAAATTGAACAAACATGAACTGATTGAACAATTTCTCCTTAAATGCTTACATATTTATTAATGAAATCAGGTCAACTAACACAAGAACCTAAAGGTGAGCGATTCCAAGAGTTCCTGAGCAAGTTCATTTTGAACTTGGAACATATCTTGTCTGGATCGGTTCGCAAGTTTTGAAACTTGGATCTTACCATTTATAACTTAGAATTGAATCTAGGGTCTACTCGAAAATAGTCAAATTCTTTTCTTTTTTCTTTTCATTACCACATACAACGAATATTTAGTTAGAAACTTCATGTTCTTATAGTTCAAACTTCAGACAATCACATAACTTGTACTTATTTCTACGAGCTTGTTTTTATGATTTTCCATACCTAGCAAACTTCACCCATGAAAAAAATGGACGATCACAGGACATAAATACATCTTCTGTGATTATCTCAGCTTTTGCAGTACTTTAGTCCACTCACTATATTTTTTTATTTAAATTTTGTTATCGTCAAATTACTCAGGCACGTTTTCCGACGATCTCCTTTTTTTTCATGAAGGCAACTCCCATGCCTCCCCAAACTTGCAGATGTTATGTACATACACATGATTTCACTTTTGCGCAGTCAATGTAATGCAGAACAAGAATTTGCATGACCTACGTATGCTTTTACTATTATTTTTGTCGACCGAGCTTACTACCCGTTGATAATAAAGAGTTGACCATTTTTTTTATGTGTTAACAATGTGCGTAAGTAACACCAGAAGAAAGATTCATTTTTGCTTCTGGACAAGTGGAGTTTGTTTCAAAATTTGAGTGGAAATGCAGCATGGATCTTCGCAGGAATCCACCTCGATTCTTAATAATGACTTCGACAACTGGCAACAACATGTCTTCACGTCGAGGGCAAACTTACGTAGAACAGAGGAAGCCGTGTGGGACTATCTTGTGAGCAAGTACGACCAGCTAATTGTCCCATAACTTTTTTCATAAGAAAAGTAAAGGAATAATTTGTACTAAACGATAAAAGATTCGGGCTAATTGTGAATTGCTGTTTAAGCTCAACTAGTGAACGTACTAAAATATGTCTTCTCTCATCCTAACTTTATGCTATCCAAGGAAAAAAAGAAAAATTTGAGCTCAATTCTTTCGAAGTTTGAGTAGCTCAAGAGCCTAAATGTTAGATTTTATGTTTATAAATAAAAGAATTCGTTAATATGTGCTCGAAGTCGAAAAATTTTTATTTATGTGTAATTAGATTTATACAAAATATCAAAAAGATTGTAATGTTTATCGTGCTTTCGAAACTCGAGCTCGACCTTTGCTCCCTTAATATTTTTTTATCGATCCAGTTGAGTCCAGCGGAGTTCAAATCCGAGTGTCCAAATAGAATATTGAGCCATGAACAGTTTGCATTAATATATGTTTGACCAGAAAATAAAGAAAGAAATCCGTGCATGGGAATTGCTTGTGGCAGACCTCCGCGGGGAAGCTACATGGGGAGCTTCCTTGACTCGCGAAAACATGGTGAAGAAAAATTAAGACCGAGTGTCAAGAAGACCATTATATACCAATAAACCCATGCATGCAGGCATGCATGCATTGCATTTGCATTTGCATGTTCCCTCCACTCTACTTATTACAACTTGCTTCCAGTCTGTTTAAAGCTGTACCCTTAATTAAAGATTTAATCATTGTTTTGTTTTCTATTGCATTTATTCTTTCACTAGGATCCTTCCTCCTTGGTTTCTCACTCCATTTTGAAATGCATTTTCCACAGGTCTTTCTGGGTCAGCCCCTTTTTGCAGTCCACTCTCTCTCTAAGATAAAAAATTATTAAAAAAATCTAGCAAGAAGTACTATAAGAACCCTCGTAGAGCTCTTCACAATAGCATCACTACTAAGAAAGCCTTTGCTCTCTCCATCATCTCTTCATTAGCCCTCTCTTTCCCTCTAATCTTTTTCCCTTTTCCTGTGTAGCTCTCGCAGCTGTCGTCGTGACTAAGAAATATGAAGCTTGCCCTTGCAACCCTCCTCCTTGTTTCTCTTGTTCTTAGCTCCTCTTTGCACGCCATGGCCGACGATCTCATTCCGCAATCTGCTCCAAGTAAGACATAAACACGCATATTTACTTGTTCATAACATTCTTATTCATGAAATTGACATGACTGTTTTTTTTTAATTCACTTTCGACGCAGAATGCCTCTCTCAATTACTGGCTCTTGAATAAGTCGAATTCATGTAAGAGGAAGAAAACAAAATGAACTTCCTAGTGCTAGTAATGTACAATAGGAGTATGCGATGAGTCTTAGATACAGTGATTGATTCGATGCACATGTTGGAGTGGATTCCAAATCATGCATTTTCTTTTGTTTCATCCAACAGATTGGTGCGACACCAAGTGTGATGCGAGGTGCAAGGACGCAAAGGAGAAGGATCGGTGCCTCAAGTACTGTGGAATCTGCTGCAATAAGTGCCAATGCGTGCCGTCAGGGACGTATGGGAACAAATCGGAGTGCCCTTGTTACAATGACATGAAGGACTCCAAGGGAACTTCCAAATGCCCTTGATTCATTTTATTCCTTTGTATCTGATGAAAGTTCATTTCATATTATTCTTTTGATTATGTAATATTGCGTTGTAAGAGATTCTTGGATCATTTTCTCACTCAATAATAAGAAATATTTGGTTGGTTCTCATTTCCTAAGTTGGATTTATACGTCACTTGTCAATGACCACATTTTAAAATATAGGGAAAATACCACCAAAAATCCCAAACTATGCTACTTGTGACACATTTATCCTAAACTTTTTTTTGTGACACGAAAAATCTCAAACTATGTTACTTATGACAAATTTACCCTAAACTTTTTTATGACACGAAAAACCCCAAACTATGTTACTTGTGACATATTTACTTCATAATACTTTGACCAATGGGCATTTTTGTCTTTTTCCTTTTTCTTTTTTTTTTCCTTTCTTCTCCAGCAGAGGGAAGCTGGCGAGGGCGATCCTCACTGGTGGTGGGTTGGGCAAGGGCTACCCTCGCCAGCGTTTAGCTGCCCTTGCCGGATTCGGCGAGGGCAGCCCTTCCCTGAGTCTAGCGAGGGTAGCCCTTGTGCCGGCAAGGGCAGAGTCTGGCGAGGGCAGCCCTCGCGCCGGCGAGAGCAAAGTCTGGCGAGGGTAGCCCTCGCCGGTGCGAGGGCTGCCCTCGCCCGACATCGGAGACTAAAGAAAAAAAAAAAGAAAAAGGAAAAAAAAACGAAAATACCCATGGGTCAAAATACTATGGGGAAAATGTGTCATAAGTGGTATAGTTTGGGGTTTTTCATGTCATAAAAAAAGTTCAGGGTAAATTTATCACAAGTGGCACAGTTTGGATTTTTTGTGTCACAAAAAAAAGTTCAGGGTAAATGGTCATAAGTGGCATAGTTTGGAATTTTTGGTGGCATTTTCCCTAAAATATATAGAAAGGGAGTGAAATTACATATGATAATTTATTAATAAAATCAAGTCAACTAACATATGACCCTAGGGATAAGTGGTTCCAAGGCAAGTTCATTTGAAACTTGGAACCTATCCTATCCTGTATACCTTGAAATCGAATACAAGGTTGGTTTCAGGGTTTACTCGGAAAATGACCAATTCCTTCCTTTTTGTTTCATTTTTAGAAAGCTCACACACAACAAATATGTAGTTAAAAAGTTTACATTCTTACTGTTCGGACAATCACATTATTTACACTTAGTTCTACGAGCTTGTTTTTACGTTTTTCTATACTTAGCAAATTTCACCCATGAAAAATGTCACTACAAAAAAACTGCATTTTAGCGACGACAATTAGCGACGACCAACCGCAAATTTTCGTCGCTATAATTTTTTAGCGACGACTTTTGCGACGAACCAAATTTCGTTGCGAAAAACCATGTCGCTAAATTAGCGACGAGACATATGGCAATTCGTCGCTAATTAGCGACGAACTGACTCGTCGCTAACACATCTGTCGCAAAACTCAGATATCGCAACTTAGCGACTAGACACACCATTAGTCGCCATGTAGCGACGAACTACACCTGGCGTCGCTAATATTTTAGCGACTACAAGAGTATGATCGTCGCAAATTTTCGCGACGATATTTTTCTTGTAGTCGCAAAAATGTCCAGAATGCATGGAACTCAGTCTCGCATATTTAGCGACAACAATGTCTACTGCCGTCACCAATTAGCGATAACTCTATCCCCCGTCGCTAATGACGTCCCGAATGCATATATTATAGCTCTGGGCCACTTTTAGCGACGACACTGTCATCTACCTTCACTAACGATGTCCCGCATTTATATAGATAGATCACGGCCACTTTTGGCGACGGGTATTTTTCTTCCGTTGCTAAAAGTGTCCCCGAATGTAAATTTAATAGGTCTCGGCCACTTTTGGCGACGACAATGTCTTCTTCCGTTACTAATTAGTGACGATTAGATTGTCCGTCGCTAACGTTGTCCCGAATGCAAAATGGGTATCACTCGGCCACTTTTAACGACAAGGTAGTCGCCGATTCGTCGCCATTTAGCGACAAACACAACTGTTCGTCGCTAAATCGTCCAGAATAGCGACGATAGTATATCGTCGCGTCGCTAAAGCTGTTTGAACGATTAATATGTATTTTTTGTTTTTTGTTCAGTTCTACCTGGTAAGTCATAACATTCAACGCAAAACGAAATATAGAAGCAAAAAGTAAATATCTAAGAAAAGTACCCATATCAAAAAATTTAAAATGTATATATTGCAATTATGTTCAGCAAATGTATCTAAACAATTATCATTCGCACATATAAAAAATGTTCAGCAAATGTATCTACTCTTCATGGTCTTCATCGGGTGGGGGTGCCGGTGGAAGTCCAGTCTGCTCGGCTGCTTCATCCTCATCGTCTTGCTGCGAATGCTGACCATGTTGTTGTCTCATTAGCATACTCAATTGTTGTTGCATGATGCGCATTGCCTCATCTCTGGCATCTATGGCATCTAGTCTCTCCTCCATCTTCTTCATTTTTTCGTCTTTCTCTGCAAGTAGATTCTCGAGGTTTTCCACTTTTTTTTCCAGCTCACTCTCTCTTGCGCTGCGCCTTGAACTCGTTCCAGCAGAAGATGTGCCTACCGACTTCATGCTGTCCCGGGCTAACGACCCCAACCCGTACACCTTCCCTTTCTTTACTGCTGCAGATGCCTGCCACCACAGCTTCTCCTGCTCGGCCTGCGACATTTCAATCGCGGGCGACATCCCTTCTGTACCCTCGCCGCTGCCACTACCCCCGACACCCGCTGTAGATGCAAGCATTTCATCAAATTTTTCCTACGTACACACTTTAAAAGTTACTAGGCATGCATTACAATCAACTAATCTGCTATAAAATCATCAAGTTCGAACATACCTTAACGGCCTTCGCCGTGCCACTGACGAATGATTTGTCCTTTCTCATGAAGGTCCGCTCATATGTTTGTGAGAAGCTGAGCGGCGTTCCCAACACCTTCGCCTAACATACACAACGGACTTCCAATTAGTCATACAATCTATTAACGGAATAAATTGACAATCTGACAATATACTTACCATCTTCCTTTTGTGCTCCGCAACTGTGATGGAGCCGCCGGCATACGTCCCAATCCCAGATTCTCTGGAACTGGAAGTTCGATTAATTTTATTCCTCTCGCTGGCGCGCTTATGCTCCTCACTAGCCCACTTTCTATGGATTTCCCTCCATGACTGATCGTCCATCCAAGCCGGCTGCCTCTGAGTGGTTTTCGCCTTGTTCATCACATTTCGCATGTGATCGCCGGCCTTCTTGTTTAAAATTCTTCTAACCTCGCTATCCATAGATCTGTCCCAATAGTACTTGCGCTGCAAAAAAAAAAACGCTAACTCAATTTACCAATACATTTTCGAAATGTCACTAACAAACCGATCTTACACTTACCTCAAACTCTCGCCACCATACTCTCCTATGTTCCTCCGGCGCTTGCGTAATGCATGTATATGGCCCACGCCAAAAATTGTTGATCATACGATACCAGTCCCGCAGGACTACCGTCGCTCTGTAGAAGCTGCATTTGTTAAACATAAAAATACATAAAACATCTCAAATTCCAAAGAAAATCTAGCCTATACAGTTAATAACAAAAAATTATGCACTTTCATTAAATTGTACTTACGAGTCTCCTAACGGTTCTATCCACCTCCTCCCTTCATCATCGATGACCCAATTATCATCCACATCTTCGGCGCTTGGCGGTGTCGACGCTTGGCCTACCGATGATCATGCCGTGATCAAAGGCTCGCCCTCAGATTGAGTCTCCTCCGTTCCTTCGTCTTCCAACTGTTGAGGCTGCGGTTCTGTGGGGGGCGTTTCGACCCAAGTGGGCGTGGGCACGAAGGTCCGTCGAGGGGGACTAGCCTCGTCGACCGGCCTGATCACGAGTGCCATTGAACGCCCTCCTCTGGCCCGTCCACGTGTATAGACCGCCTGTTGATCAGCAGCCTTACCCTTACCCTTGTTATTATTTTTCTGATTTGGATGCTGGTGCACATTGGAAAAACAAACTAGTTAGAACAATTTATTTACCAACTAGAAATGATTTATAACCCAATTAAAAACTTACCATTTTTCTTGCAGTGTGTACGTAAATATTGTTCTTCTTCCTGCATAAGGAAAACAACATTACAAAATAAACCAGATTGGGATAGGAGTAGGAAAATTGGGGACATTTAGGATCAAAATCCACGGCAACAGCAGCTAAGAGGCGCAGTTATGATAACAACATCTTGCAAACCAACCCAACTGTAGCATATGATAAACAGTAAAACATTCCCTGCTTCCAGACCGTTCAGGGACAACAATCAACCAATTACCGACGATAAACAATATCCAGTGATGGGATTTGAATTTTGATCAACCGAAAAACAGCCACAATATACAGCTTGCAAAACGAGAAAGCGGGAAAGAGCAGCAACTGCTCTTTGAAACTCAAAAGTCGAAGCACGCATCATAGAACCAGTCCACTGCGATTAAAAAAGATTCAACTCATACCGAACAGACAGCCGCTCCCTCCTATGCCGTGAAGATATAGATAACTATTGACACAATCTGCTGATCCTAATCCATGTTCGTCAGCCAATCAAGCACAAAATCTACTGGCCCTCTCATCATCAGCAGCAGCAAAATCAGTTCAAACCAACTGCAAGAATAACTACGGACTGATTCGGATGGTCCGTCCTCGGGACACGACCCTAATTTTTACTTGATACTGTGCTATCGACACAAAACTAATTCACTCGGATAATTTTGTCCGCCACAATCCGTTCGAACATTTTTTTTCTTCCGGTGACGCGCTGGCTTCTCGCGTTCTCGGAGCTGAGCAAGTCAGAGAAGCGAACGGACCTGCAGAGAGAAGCTGAGCTTCAGCCGCTTGTCGGAGTGGGCGGAGGAGCGGGCGGCGGGCAGCGGGCGGACGAGCGGCGGCGAGAGGCCAGACGAGCGGCGGCGGGCGATCGACCGGCGTCGGAGGTCACAGGGAGAGCGAGAGTAGAGGAGAGATAGAGACAGACAGACTGGGCAAAATCGATTTCGAACTTAGGTTTTATCGTGATTCAGCGACGGCATAGCCACGCATCGTCGCTAATTGGCTACCAATTAAAAACCTCCGTCGCTAATTGCGACGGTATAGCGACCAAGTAGTCGCTAAAACGCCTGAATCCGAGTTATAACTCGGCCACATTTGGCGACCAATCAGCGACAGCATCGTCGCTACAATTTCAAATACTCATGGCCACTTTTAGCGACGACATGCGCTCCCCGTCACCAATTAGCGACGCAAATATGTGATCCGTCGCTAACGATGTCCCCGAATGCAAATTGTGTAGCTCTCGGTCACTTTTGGCGACGACCGAGCACGTCTCCGTCACTAATTAGCGACAAGAACAGGGTCCGTCGCTAACGTCGGACCGAATACCAAATATAAAGCTCTCGGCCACTTTTGGCGACAACAAGGGTATGGCCGTCGCCAATTAGCGACTATTGTTTATGCTTTGTCGCTAACGATGTACCCCATTGCAAATTGTATAGCTCTCGGTCACTTTTGGCGACGACCGAGCACGTCTCCGTCACTAATTAGCGACAAGAACAGGGTCCGTCGCTAACGTCGGACCGAATACCAAATATAAAGCTCTCGGCCACTTTTGGCAACGACAAGGGTATGGCCGTCGCTAATTAGTGACTATTGTTTATGCTTTGTCGCTAACAATGTACCCCATTGCAAATTTTAGAGCTCTCGGCCTTTTTTGGCGCCGACATTGTGCGTCGCCGTCACTAATTAGTGACTTTTTTAGCGACAAAATTGTCGCTAATTTTTACAGAATACACCTAATTACCTTATTATATATTTATATGAAAATACACCTGATTCATAAAAAATCTACCCTCATATATACCGTATATACTGAATATTAATTATAACACAATAAACCATAAAATACGTTATACATGTCATAAAGAAGAATAGTAAAAGTTTCAAAATCCAAAGTCGTTGTCATTGTCATCTTCGTCGTTGTCATGATCATCGTCGTCTTCTGCATCTTCACTATGATCATAAAACTCGTCTTCGTCTTCGGTGTCCTCGTTTTCCTCATCAGTGTCCTCGTCATCATCAGTGATAAATTCATCTTCTTCAACACTATGATGCAAGTTCAATTGACGAACTTCACTTGCATCAACATCGATCAATGCTCCATGTGGGTCTTGTAAAGATGGAATATTATATTCATAAGGTTCAGCTGTGTGCAGAACGACCTCTTGCTGATATGCTGTATCTTTCTAGTGTTGTTCGATCTTTTTTCGCGCTTTGATTTTACATGCTGCCCACCACTCAACTTTGTCCTGTTTCAAGCTCGGATATGATGCGTAATAGACTTGAATTGCTTGTTGTGCCAGTACAAATGGTTCGTATTTCATATATTTTCTCTTGTGATTAACTTCAACCAAATTAAACTTCGGATGCACCCTCATTCCTTTGATAGGGTCGAACCACGTGCATTTAAATAACGTAACGGCCAATGGTGGACCAGGGTACTCTACCTGTATGATAGCATCCAACAAGCCGTAAAAGGCCTCCATCAAACTGCTCCCAGATTGAACACAGACGCCACTATTCATCGTGGCCTTTCCCTTGCCATATTCTTGCGTGTGAAAATTATAACCGTTGATAAAATATGCTGGCCAAGTTCTTGCCATTGCTTTTGGACCCAATGACAGATGATATAACAACCCTTCATTCTCGATCATGCCATGATTATTGTGAACCTAATGACACATATGAATAAGTTATTCATATATGTACGTATACATAGAGTATGCAATAATATCAAAATTTGATGAAAACTACAAGTTAACACTTCACGTCGAACTTACATAATTTTTAAACCATGCTGCAAAATGGTCATTGCACAAACGATCAAGCTCATCAGGCGATACTCCTGACATGGATGCCCGAAACATTCTGTTCGATTTGAGACAAGAAAGAATAATTTATTAGCGAATGGTTAGACACAATATATGTGTATATACATTCACATTGTGAGGTCTAATATGAAATGCTTACTGAAAGTATGGCTCCACTTCTGGACAATTCAATAAAATGTATGTGTGGACTGCATGCATTTCTTCCCCCGTTATATAACGTAACTTACATACGCCGCTTGGTCGACCAAGATAATTTAAAATGGAGAATGAGTTACAATCCGAATCAAGCGGTCCCTCGTCGTTTCGTCCTGGTCTCCGCCTCTTGCATTGCACGTGCGACTCAAAGTAGTATGATGCAAATGTAGTCACTTCTTCAACAATGTATGCATTACAAATTGAAGCCTCCACACATGCCTTATTCTTAATTTTTTTCTTCAAATGATACAAAAACCTATATGGAAAACGATATTTTAGTTCAACATCGTTGATAGGTAGTTTCATATCTATACAAAATGAAAAACATTGTTACCTCTCAAATGGGTACATCCATCGAAATTGGACGGGACCTGCAAGTTTTGCTTCGTATGGCAAATGAACTAGTAGATGCTCCATTGAATCAAAGAACGATGGGGGGAATATCCGCTCCAAGTTATACATGATGATTGGAATATCTTTCTCCACCTTCTCCATGTGTGATGTACGTAACATTGTCGAGCAAATATCATGAAAGAAAGTCGTCAATTCAGTAAGAGCGCCCCACACGAAGTTTGGCAGAAATTCCTTCAACGCTATTGGAAGTAGTCGCTCCATAAAGACGTGACAGTCATGACTTTTCATACCTGACAACTTACATGCATTCAAATCAACACATCTCCCGATGTTTGAAGCATACCCATCAGGAAATCGGACAGATTTCAACCATGTTAAGACTGCACGTCGCTGCTCCTTGGTCAATGTGTACACTGCTTTTGGCTTTGGACCAATACTGCTTGGCTCCACGTCTAGAGTCGGCCGATCACAAATGTCTCGCATGTCTTTTCTTGCATTTAGGTTGTCCTTTGTTTTGCCAGGGACGTCCATCACCGTGTTGATGATATTCTCAAAAACATTCTTCTCTATGTGCATGACGTCAAGGTTATGATGAACAAAGTGGGTCTTCCAATATGGTAAATGCCAAAATATACTGCGCTTTGTCCATTTATGCGTAGAACCATACGAATGAGGTATGCATTGCGGGGCTTCAACAACGGTCGGGAAGGTTTGGACTCGTTCCCAAAGTTCATAACCGGTCAACCTCATTGGTGGAGGTGTCCTTTCAATCCTTTTTTTGACGAACTCTTTCTTATTCCTTCTAAATGGATGATTCATCGGTAAGAATTGTCTGTGGCAATCAAAGTAACACGCCTTCTTACCATGTTTTAATCGGAACGACTTTGATTTCTCCATACAAATCAGACATCCTAACAGGCCGGCTGTGCTCCACCCAGACAACATTCCATAAGCTGGGAAGTCATTTATCGTCCAAAGAAGCGCAGCCCTCAATAGAAATGTTTTATCGGTGCAAACATCATAGGTTGGAACACCAACATTCCATAGTTGTTGCAACTCTTCAATCAATGGTTGCATGTAAACGTCTATCATCTTCTTCGGGTTATGCGGACCGGGCACAATCAATGTCAGAAACATATAAGGTGTCTTCATGCACATGCCAGGAGGGAGATTGTACGGCGTTAATATGACTGGCCAGCATGAATAGTTTTTTCCGGTTTTACCAAAGGGGGCAAACCCATCACTACATAGACCTAGCCTGATGTTGCGTCGCTCCATAGCGAAATCTGGGTATGTTCTATCGAAATGTTTCCAGGCGTATGCATCGGAAGGATGACACATCATATCCTCTTCAGTTTCATGGTTTGCGTGCCAACTCATGTGTTCAGCAGTAGTTCGAGACGCAAACAACCTTTGCAATCTAGGAATTAACGGCAGATGAAACAATTGCTTCACTGGTCTACGTGTATGGTTACCACCATGCCTCCTTTGAACCTTGTATCTAGGCTCACCGCAAAACTTGCAAGATTTAGCAGATTGATATTCTTTCCAATACAACATACACCCTGCGATGCAGACGTCAATCCGCTCAACCGGAAGACCCAGGTCATGCACTAACTTCTTCATATCGTAAAAGGAACTCGGCATGTTGTTATCACGGGGTAATGCTTCACGCATTATTTCCACAAAAGAATTGAAGCAGTTCTCTGACACGTTATGCTCGGCTTTAATACTTAGCATTCTTGCCGTGACTGATAGCGTTGAGTGGTTGTCACAACCTCCCCATAAAGGTTCATCCGCTGAACTCAACACGTCACGAAATTTATGGCACACACTTTCATCAAATGTTGTGTCACCAGAATTGTCAAACTGTGATGTATGACTGGAGCTTCCATGCTCATGGGTGCTTGTTTGGTTCGTTTCCCATCCAAAATTATGAGCAGCTGCATCAAGCACCATTCTCTGATATGGATTTAATTCATCTCTAGCACTACTACATTCTTCCCGTACACAAGGCAATTGGTGAGTATTGCGATATTCCTCGGCAGACATAAATGGTTCACCATGGCAAGTCCAATTGTAGTAATTCGGAGTGAAACCGTTTCTATAAAGATGTTCTTGAACGATATCATATTCTTGGAATTTACTGTTTTTGCATTTTTTGCACGGACACCTTAACTTACTTCCGTTCATGTATTCAACTTGTGAACTAGCAAACGCCATGAATTTTTCCAACCCAGCACGAAACTCATCGGTTAATCCTCCACGCCTAGGTAAGTTCTTATTATACATCCAAGACCTATCTCCTTCCATGATGCCTACGATGAAAACCCGACTCAACAAATGTCAAGATTCATTACGGTATTTTAACAAACATATGGGGGGTGTCACATGTATCCGAGTCGTTTAACCCCATATTAGGCTTGAAATCAATCTCGTGTAAACAACAACGTATAACGGCAAAACAACAACGCGTAATAGACAGAAATATCACTCAAATTGAAAGAAGAAATTAATAACTTACCTTGAAATTAAACAAGTTGGGACAAAGGTGTATTTTTTGCGGTTTCTTCAATCGCGAATTTCTCACTCCCTTTAGCTTTTCCGATTTCTTCGCTAAAGCATACGCATCTCCACCTCCAGGTAACTTGTACTTACTCCAAGTAGGCGTCGGGCTCTCGTTCAGACAGAGAGGAAGAAGAGATCGAGTGCTGCGAAATGAATGAATCGTCTGTTTTTTTTTTTTTTTTTTTTGATAACCCAGGGAACCCCCGCATGGCCGACAGCCGGGAAGTAAACCCTGGGGGCGACACGTGCTAGCCACCACACACGTGCCACCGGTTAAGTCACCCTGCGGCGCCCGGGATTCGAACACTCAACCTTTTGCGAGAGGAAGAGTGCGCGCTCCAGCAGCGCCACCCAGGCGGGTGGTATGAATCGTCTGTTTTGTTGCTGATATAAGCTATATTTAGCGAGGAAATATATTTATTTCGTCGCTAAATAGCGACTAAAAATTAAATCGTCGCTAAAGATAGTCGCTATTCAGCGACTAAACACAAGTCATAGGTAAATATAGTAGCTATTTAGTGACGGTACTAATATCGTCGCTAATTTGAGACGAGATTGCGACAACTTAGTCGCTAAACTGTCCAGAGATCAAGAAACGTAAAATGTAACATTAGATCACATTAGCGACGAAGTAATTACGATGCGTCGCTAAACTGTGTTTTTGCAACTACCTAGTATTTTCGTAGCTACTTAGCTATGATAAAAATACCGTCGCTGAATGTAGTCGCTATGTAGCGACAGAAAAGCGTGATCGTCACAAATTGGCGACGACATCTTTATCTCGTGGCTATTTAGCGACGAATTAGCGACTAATTGTCTGTTGCCGTCGCTATTTTCGATAATTGGCGACGAAATTAACTTGGTTGCTAATGTCGTCGCCACTTAGCGACTATTTGCCTTTTGTTGTCGCTAATTAGCGACGATACTGTTGTCGTCGCAAATATGTTGTAGCTAAATTACAGTTTTTTTGTAGTGTGTGGACAATCATCTCAACTTCTGCAATACTTTAGTCCACTCAGTAAATATTTTTTATTTTAAATGTTGTTATCATTAAATTACTTAGACACATTTTCCGACAATCTCCTTTTCTTATGAAGGACAACTCCCATGCCTCTCCAATACACATGATTTCACTGATGCACAATCGATCTAATGCGGAACCAGAATTTCTAAGACCTATGCATGCTTCTACTATTACAGTTTTAGAAAAATATCTCTAAAAATATAAAGATGTACCCCCCTTAAGTATCGGAGCGTTTAGATTTGGTTCTCCGATTCCCATTCCAATTTGGTTTGGTTTGGTTCCCGCACAGGAACCAAGAACCGAACCACACAATTAAGGTTCCAAAAATGTTGAACAAGCAATCAGATCCATTCCCATTGAAACTTGGAACCGGACTGGTTCTCATGGCTGGTTCATTCCAGTTTCCAGTTCTACCCGAAATCCATGGTCACCCCTACAAGAACCATTGACCATTTTTGCCTACTATAGTCCACATCCCTAAATTTACTGTTGATTTATAAGAAAATGGCTTGAATTAGCTACAGGCCGAGCGGCCATTAGATACTGTCAGCTAGGCGGTAACCATTGATACGAGCAGAGGTGAATCCAGCCACATCTTGTAATATTCCCACCATTCAAATAGAAAGACCCTTATTTCAATTTAACGCTCTCTCTTTTTTTGTTAATTTGAGCAGTTCAAAGGCCTCCACCAAGCTCGCCGCCTTCGTCGCATGTGATAATCGTCAGTCGTCACTATCTAGTGGTTGCTCATTGTCACTTACCTCAAGATGATTATACAAAAGGTCATAAACTTATTGTAAAGCCGCCAATTTAGTCATAAACAATATCGATTTAGTCTAAACATTTTGACGATTTACCAATTTAGTCCTAAATCTTTCTTTGTGTCAATTTAGAAGTAAACTTTTTAAATATTTGCCAATTTAATGCTAAACATATTATTTAGATATTTGGTTGGAAGGACTACATTAACAAATAGTCAAAACATTTATGACTAAATTGATAATTCACCAAAAGGTTTAGGATCAAATTGACATAATTAAAAGATTTACGACTGAATTGGCTTCAATAAAATAGATTTATGATGTTTTGGACAATTTTCCCCGGTTACCAATGCATCTCGATCTCTCTCTTTCCTTCCGTCGTTGTAGAGAGCGAGGTCCATGACCTGAGGAGTTTGGGGCGTTAACCTTGACTATGCTCGAAGGCAACCAGCAACCTCAAATCCGTGGGCCTCTAATTTATTGGAACCTTACGAACATTTTTACACCATTTTGGATAGCGTAAAGTGCAGAGAAGAAAAGATAGATATTTAAGTATGCTTACCCTTCGAGCTTATTGGTAATTCATAATTAGCATAATCGAAAGGATTACGATTGAATTGGTAATGAATACTTTGCATTAATATATATTTGACCAGAAAAAAAGGAAAAAAAAAACAGAGCAAATGCACGCTAATTGCTTGTGGCAGACCTCCATGGGGAAGCTGCACGGGGAGCTTCCTTGACTCGCAATAACATGGTCAAGAAAAATAAAGAATGAGACTCAAGAAGACCATGATATACCAGTAAACCCATGCATGCATTGCATTTGCACGTTCCCTCCACTCTACTTATTACAACTTGCTTCCAGTCTGTTTATAGCTGTACCCTTAATTAAAGATTTAATTCTTGTTTTGTTTTCTATTGCATTTCTTCTTTCACTAGGATCCTTCTTCCTTGGTTTCTCACTCCATTTTGAAAAGCATTTTCCACAGGTCTTTCTGGGTCAGACCCTTTTTGCAGTCCACTCTCTATCTAAGATAAAAAATTATTAAAAATTATTAAAAAAATCTAGCAAGAAGTACTATAAGAACCCTCGTAGAGCTCTTCACAATGGCATCGCCTGCTGAGAAAGCCTTAGCTCTGTCCATCATCTCTTCATTAGCCTTATCTCTCTCTCTCTCCCTTTTTCCTCTTTAGCTCTCCCAGTTGTCATAACTAAGAAATATGAAGCTTTCTCTTGCAACCCTTCTCCTTGTTTCTCTTGTTCTCAGCTCCTCTTTGCACGCCATGGCCGACGATCTGAGTCCGCAACCCGCTCCAAGTAAGACATAAACACACATATTTACGTATTTTTTTTTTGGGTAAGCACATATTTACGTGTTCGTAACATTCTTATTCATGAAATTGGCATGATTGTGTTTTTTTAGTCACTTTCGACTCCAAGTGCCACTTTTAATGACTGGCTCTTGGATAAGTCGAATTCATGTAAAAGAAAGAAAAAAGAAATGAACTACTTAGTGCTAGTAATGTACAATGGGAGCATGCGATGAGTCTTAGATACAATGATTGATTCGATGCACACGTTGTAGTGGATTCCAAATCATGCGTTTTCTTTTGTTTCGTCCAACAGGTTCGTGCGACATCAAGTGTGACGCGAGATGCAAGGACGCGAAGGAGAAGGACCGGTGCCTCAAGTACTGCGGAATCTGCTGTGGGAAGTGTCAGTGCGTGCCGTCGGGGACGTACGGGAACAAATCGGAGTGTCCTTGTTACGATGACATGAAGAACTCCAAGGGCACTGCCAAATGCCCTTGATTCATTCCATTCCTTTGTACATGATGGAAGTTTATTTCATATGATTCCTTGATTTTGTAATATTGGATGCTTCTTGGATCATTTTCTCCCCCAATAATAAGAAATATTTGGCTGGTTTTCATTTCCTATGTTGGATATCTACGTCCCTCGCCAACGATCATGTTTTTAAATATATATATAGAGAGAGAGAGAGTCGAATTATATATGATAAATTTATTAAGAAAATCAGGTCAACTAACATAAGAACCTAGGGATAAGTGGTTGCAAGACAAGTTTATTTGGAACTTGGAACCTATCCTGTATATCTTGAAATCGAATCCATAGTCGGTTTTAGGTTCTACTAGGAAAACAACCATTTCTTCTTCTTTTTTTGTTTCATTTTTAGGAATTTTATAAATGATGAATATGTAAATATCTTTTGGTCAAGAACCAATATGTAATTAGAAAGTTCACATTCTTACTGTTCAGATAATCACATAACTTATACTTAGTTAAGCTTGTTTTTACGATTTTCCATACTTAGCAAATTTCACCCATGAAAAATGTGGACAATCACAGAACCTAAAAGCATCTTCTGTGATTATCTCAGCTTCTGCAGTACTTAAGTCCACTTACTAAATCTTTTGATCTAAATTTCGTTATCATCAAATTACTCAGACACATTTTCCGACAGTCTCTTTTTTTGTCTGAAGACAACTCTCATGCCTCTCAAAACTTGCAGGTGTTATGTACATACACATGATTTCACTTTTACACAATCAATGTAATGCAGAACCAGAATGTGCATGACCTATGCATGCTTCTACTATTACAGTTTTAGAAAAACATCTCTAAATGTATAAAGATGTACTCCCCCCCAAGAACTGGATCGTTGAGGTTCAATTCTTCGATTCCCGATCTGAATTGGTTCGGTTCCTGCGCAGGAACTGGGAACTAAACCGCATATTTAAGGTTCCAAAAGTTTGGAACAGGAAATCAAAACCATTGCTATTGAAACCTGAAACCATACTGGTTCCCATGGTTGGTTGGATTCGGTTCCCATTTCTACTTGAAACTTATGGTCACCACTACAGGAACCCATGACCATTTTTACTTACTATAGTCCACATCCCTGAATTTACTGTTGATTAATAAGAAAATGGCTTGAATTAGCTACAGGCCGAGCAGCCATTGGATACTGTTCACTAGGTGATAATTATTGGGAAAATTACCAAAACAGTCTTAAACATATCGTGATTGTGTCAATTCAGTCCTAAACATTTTTTTTTGCCAATTCAGTACTAAACCTTTTGCATTTGTGTCGAATTAGTCCATTCAGCTAATTTTGGCTGGCCGGCGCTGACGTAGACGCCAGCCGTCTGGCCGACGATGATGTGGACGCCAACCATTCAGCCGATGGTGACGTGGTAATTTTTAATATTTTTAAGGATTTTTTCGATTTTTTTTGTTTATTCCCTTTTTTTCTTTTTTTATTTTTTTGCTTTCCTTCTTCCCCTTGGCGACCGGCTAGGAACTAGGGCCGACGAGGTTGGCCATGGCAAGGGTGATGACCGTGCCAGCGAGGTCGAGCCTCACCATGGCGAGGCTTGACCTCGTCGTCAACCTCGCCAGATCTAGGCGAGGTCGAGCTTGCCCTCGCTATGGCCAACCTCGCTTGCGATGGCAAGGTTGTCACCCTCACCATGGCTGGGCGAGCTTGCCCTCACCAGTGCTGGCGAGGTCGAGCCTTGCCATGGCCGACCTTGCCCACGGCCACGGCGAGGCTCAACCTCGCCGTTGCGGGTGACAAGCCTTGCCATTGCTGGCGAGGTTGTCGCCCTCACCATGACTGGGCAAGCTTGTTGCCCTCACCAGACCTTGTCGGCCCTATCTCCTGACCGGTCGTCGGAAAAAAAAAGGGAAAAAATTTAAAAAAATTTAAAAAAATTAATAAAAATGAAAAATTGCCACGTCAGTATCGGCCGGATGGCTGGCATTCACGTCAATGCTAGCAGGTCAAAATTAGTCGAATGGACTGAATTGGCACAAATGCAAAAGGTTTAAGATTGAATTTGCCAAAAGAAAAATATTTCAGACTGAATTAACAAAATTGCAATAAGTTTATGACTGTTTTGGTAATTTTTCTGGTAATTATTGATAAGTTTTGCGTATTGAGTAGAGGTGAATCCAGCCACATCGTGTAATATTCATACCATTCATATGGACAGATCCTTATTCAATTTAACGCTCTCCCTATTTTTGTTAATTTGAGCAGCTCAAAAGGCCGCCACCAAGCTTGCCACCTCCGTCGCATGTGATCGTCGGTCGTCCCTATCTAGTGGTCAATCGCTGTCGCTTACCACTGCCTCTCAATCTCTCTCTTTCCTTCAGTCGCAGTAGAGAGCAAGGTCCATGACACGAGGAGTCGGGTTTGTGAACCTTGACTGTGCTCGAAGGCAACCAGCGACCTCAAATCTGAGGCCTCTGGTGATCGCCGATGACCTTCATGGCCTCAAATCGATGGAAGATGGTGGTTAAGGAGGTGGTGGCCATCATGGCCATGACTCGGTGGACAACGATAGCTAGTGAGCAATAGAACGGAGCTCGAGTTAGCCATGGCTAGCTGAACGATGGTAGATGACGGGCCGTGACTCAGTAGACAACGACAGTTGAAATGGCCGTCTCGGTGGCCGTGGCTCGGTGGCATCTGCTTTTACCAAAGGCTGTTTTAAAGAGAGAGGAGAGGTAGGGGTGATCGATTCTGAGAATAGAACCAAGAAACTACCCTATAGATACTTGAAACCAGCTTGGAATAGGCCGATTCCCGCTTTTATCCAGAACTCGGCTTCTTTTGTAAAAAGTACATAGTTGGTTTTACATAGTATCATTTTGGTCTATGACTCGCAAAGTTTTGTTAGTTGGATGGTCTCGTGGGCTTACTTCAAGTTGGAGATCGTGGATTACATTCTCCCTAGTTTTTTTTTTTTGGTAAGGTCTCCCTAGTTGCATCTCACTATTTTTAAGTTAGGTATAAAACCAGTTCGACCTTGGAACCGGCTTGCTTGGTTATTTCTCAAGTCAAACCGGCAATTTTTGACATAAGAATCAAAAACCGAGCCAGTTAGAGGTCGATTCCGGGGTTTAGGACCTGGAAAACAGACCAGTTCTTCCCAAAATCGGCCTGGAATTGGTCAGGTAAGGCCTGTTCGCTCGAATTTCTGGCCCTAAGGAAGATACTAGCTTTGTGGGGTGATTTAACTAATCTGTCATAGGTTATCTTCAAAAGCACAAATTAGAAACTTTGATAAAAAAATTCTCCCTGTATGCTTATTATACATTAGACCTATACAGACAAACACGTGAGCCTTATAGTATGAATGACACATGCGTGTGAAATATGTCAAATACTACAAGTGATCATTTTCAGGTAAGTATTTTCCAAATCATTTATATTTCGCAAAACAAACGGAGCCTTATAGTATGAATGACATGCACGTGCGGACTCTAGGACTCTCCGTTCAATTGCAAATTGGTTGAAGTCTTGAAGAGATCTGTTATTCATATGCGCTGAGTATCACTTCCACTTCACTCCTAAATTCATGCAGTTTAACACTGATAGATTATTAATTGGCTTCCCCTACAAAATGTCATCTAGCACTCCTGGGGTTTTGACCACGGCCTTACAAATTCACGAAAATACTTAGCCAAGCCCCAAGTTCAACCTCTCTCTATCTCTTCGCTTTTTAAGCCGATGTAATTTCTCCCTATGCAACCCAACGAGTGGTCGACCACGCATCTACAACAACTTTAAATCGCTTGTATCATCTACCACCACCACCGCCACCTTTTACATTTAAAATAAATCACTGTTGATTCAAAAATGGCGCAGAAGATGATGGTTATATAGATAAGACCGATATACGTAACTTAGTCATCTGAGAAGAATGTTCACAACATCATAAGCATGTGAGAAAATGCTTAGAAAGCACAAGGAACTTGACAACGCCAAGAACCAGGGTGATATCAGATCAGGGAATCGGTGGTATATAAAGTAAGGATACATAAGTTGACATAAGATTTTGGGCACTGACTTACGTATAATCTGTACATCGACATCAAATTATAATCAGATAACAAGGGCAGAACAGGTCTTGTGATTCCGAAGTTAATGCAGCGCAATGCATCTTTTGAGAGAAATTTGATGCTTTAAGGACTTCATAGGCTCCACACAAGGGTACCTGGATTGGAGTATCAATAGGACGGTCCACTTTCAGGATTTGTCTGCGGTGTCCATGGTCTGGTGTGATGTCAGCCACTTTCTGAGATCACCCAGCTTATCAAATACTACTCAAATAGTTCTGGCATCAAGCACTCACGAGCAACAAACCTCTGTTACACCCTAACTAATCAGATGTATACTAACTATTACACTGAAATGCATTTGCTGTAATATCATCAAACTGAGAAGCAGAATATAGGGTCAAAGGATCCCTTTCACGATGTCATCAGTGAACCCACCGAATACCATTACCAGTCCACTAAAACAACCACTATACAAAAAAGCTCAGAGGCTCAGAGGGAACCGATGTCACAATAGTATCCTAATTATTAGTATAATGATCATAATTTCACATCGGACACCACTGAAAGCATAAGGCAGATCATGAATGAAGAAGCAAAGTTACAAGAGACTAAAACCCTGCAAAATGTGAACTTGGAAAGACAATACTGTTCTATCATCTTCCTAGTTCAAAAAGATGCAAGGCACCTTGAGAGGACAAGAAATCACAAGACGCATACTTCCATCAACAAGAAAATTGGTCACTTATAAGTCATTGAGTAGCCCAAGTCACTGCCAAGATGAGGATCACATTACAAATTTTCAATGCACATTCACAAAGGACTATTAGAGGACAAACTAATATCCTCCACGGACAATCTCTTTACAGATCATGCTTTAATCCAAACACCAATTCTCACATGCATTATTTGCATAATCAAATATACATTCTACACTCGTGAACTTGCCTCAAAATCTAGGGCAAAGGTACAATCAGGATCAGCCCCTCCCAGTATTGACATGTCGTTGATTTCTGAAATAGGTGAGAAGTGCCTGCGCCTGCAATGGACCAAAATGCCTTCAGAGGTGGTAAAACTAAAGTTGGAGCCAAGTTTAGGGAATCAGTATACAAGCACTCTCATTAATAAGATGAGCAACGGGAAGTAAGAGATGTCATACAGACTTACCTTTTCTTTAGCCCTTGGGGTGCCGGACTGAGACAATGCCACCAATGGTGGGACAGCTCCCTCTTGGAGCACCCTACTACAGTATCTGTTGCTATTGGTACAAAGCTGCAGAAGAGCAGCAGCAGCATTTTCCTTTCCTCTTGCAGAACCTAACTCAACAACTTCAACTAGAACTGGAATTCCACCTTCCTGTCCAATAGCAGTCCTTCCCTCTTGAATTGTGGCAAGATTTGCCAACACAGCTACTGCCTTATCAACCATCCCAGCAGCCGGGTCCATCAACTCCACGAGGTACTTTACAGCACCCGCTTGCACAATACGTGCCTTGTTCTCATGAAAGATGGATAAGTTGAACAAAGCTGTCGCTGCATCTTTTTTGCCTCTTGGAGTACCATTGCCAAGCAAATCAACCAGTGGTTCAATCGCCCCAGACCTTCCAATTTTGACTTTATTGTCTTCAATCACGGAGAGACTAAAAAGAGTGGCAGCTGAGTTCTCCTTGGCCTCAGGACTGCCAGTCTGGAGAACATGGATCAAAGGATCAATTGCATCAGCATTAGCAATTGCAATCTTGTTGTTATCATTGATTGACAGATTAAGAAGTGCTGTGACAGCATCTTCCTGAATCTTGGTGTCTGGAGATCTAAGCAAACTCACCAACAAGTTAATGGCACCACAGTTTGCTATTACAATGCGGTTGTCCATGTTGTGCTTAGCCAAAAGTCGAATTTCAGCTGTTGCTTCTCCTTGAGTTTCAGCTGAATCACTTTTCAAGGCATCAACAAGCTTTCGGACTTTAGTTTCAATTTCAGAGAGATCAGCTCTTGCTTCAACAGCAGGAGAAGAAATGATCCTTGGACCAAACCTATCTGGCTGCCGACGCCATATCGTCTGGCTTCTTGACCTTGTCTCTACCATTCGAGGAGGGAACTCCGGTTCTCGCTGTGTAGTACTCACGTTGTTAGGAGACTGTAGTTCAGGTTTCATCTCCCCAGAAGCGTCACTACTGTAGCCTGTCATATTAGTAGATCCATTTGCATCTCCAGATGATCCTAGAGGCCTACTTGCACCAGAATGTGTGCCGGATGCTGAAACAGTTCTCTTGTGGTTCAACATCCGCTCATCAGCACCAATGCCATTGGAGAATTCACTCCTGTTTGGGGACGTAGACACTTGGAGAGATGAATCAATAGCACCTTCTTCAAAGTTAACCGAACTTTCTTCAGAGGCTGCTACAGATAATCTTCCATTATCCAAGCCCCGTCCATCTCCAGCAACGGTTGACAACAAAGCATCTGACCTAGAACGAGGATGTGATGGAGAATTCGCATCCTGGGGAACTCCACTAGATGCAAGAAAGTTCTTAACTGGTGAACCCATGTGTCGGACAGACTCAGGTGACATTGGGGGGTTCCCCCTGATATGTGGCTCCCTGATTGTACCAGACTCTGCATGGCTAAGCAGTGGCGAAGGTTGGTTTGAGCTCACAGATTTCATAGGATCAGGCAACTTCACATGGTTGGATTCACACCAATTAGCAATTAGTGCCTTTACAGTATAATTAGGTATTAGATTTGTGTGACCCAATGTTTGCCGTGTCTTTGGACAAACCGTGAGCCCAAGGTCCAGCCATTTCCTGATGAATGCCCTTTCATACGTTTGCCCTGATGCCACAATAACTGGATCTGTCATCAGCTCAAGAGATAGAGGACAGCAAAAATCTGCAGGTATTGGGACGGGGCTGGAGATCTCAGACTGCTTTATCAACACAAGACGATCATGCATCCGTGTGATAATAGTGATCAATTGGTCAAAATAATCCACGTCACTGGTGTTCTCAGATTGCTCTGCATTCTCCTTCAATTTTTCAAGGGCAACAGCCTCAATCAAGATCTCCTGGTTTGACTTTAAACTAAAACTTTCTGCAATTTTCACAAGGTCCGCAGAGCTGGGACCAACACCCTCTGCTTGATCCTTTATGGCTTCTCTAATGACCAAACATGCTTGATCATATTCTATATGCTTGATCTTCTGCACGCAGTGCTACAACCATCCAAAAAGGAAAAGAACTGATTAGCCAAGACCGATAAACATTAGCTATTAACTAACAGGTCTGACAACTCTGGTATATACAGTGCTACATCCGGAAGATTGGCACTCGAGTCCAACTCATGGGTAATTAACTATGTAGATACAATTTCTATCTTGAAAGTCGCATAGAAAACATGAAAACTTAACCACAGCAACTCTACAGAGTATTACCTCCAGTGACCCTGAACTCAACTCATCAGGGAGGTTTTGATCAGCAGATTTCAGCAGCTGGAAAGTATCAAGGCCAGCACTTCGAATTTTTGATATCAAGACCTCTACTCGAAGAATCTACAAACATAAAAAGAAGAAGAATGAGAAAGGAGAGAACCCACCTCCTATATCAGTACTTTACAGGTCTCAGTACTTTACAGGTCAGGAATTTCAGAATTTCCAGTAAAGAAAAGAAACCCCAACAGCTTTCCATCTCCATTCCATAAAAAGCAGGCAATATCCAGTCACCAGGAGGTATGATTGATCATTACAACAGGAAAGCTAATTTTTTTACATAACTAGTTCAAACTGGAGGACTTCACCGGGGAAGAGAAAGCACAAAAGCCTTCATAAGCTAACACTGCTTGACAGTTCAGAGATATCAATAGAGAAACCAAGGTGTTGGCATTATAAAGGACCAAAAGCACTTCCAGCTGAATCAGGAAATCAACACAATCCACAAGTAAAAATAATCTCTGCCCTGAAGCCTAAACCTTACAGACACTAGTGTCCAAACATGTGAATTAGAGAGAATTTGAGCTATTTTGAACAGGCAACAGAACAAAGGTTCAGTTTGCCCCACCACCAAGCTTCTTATGCCCCAATTAATCAAACAGATGGCATCTTAAACTGAGATGACTAAACTCAAGTAAAATAACGATGATGGAGTGGAGCCAGCACAACAAGCTAGGTGCAGCTCCAATGAGCTTTGGAAGAATAAAAAGGATTAGCAGGCAACAAGTGTGCCGGTCATGCTAAGTCCCTTTAGATCAATTCACATGAGTCAGGTAAGATCCTGTCATTCTCTAAATGTTAAACAAGATCTTGCAGTGACACATACCAAAGTATTGAACTCTCTCAATCTCTCTCATGGAAATACACAACGCACTAGCAATAGCATGCTTCACATCACACCTCGCATGACAAACCCTTTTTCTTCCCAATAACAGATCCTGCATATTTCTTCAAAAATCAAACAATTTCTATTTACATAAACGTTACTCTGTTCTGTCCCTTTACGGTTATAGCCATAATGAGTCTTCTTATCAGTACTAATTTTACCATCATTTCCATCACATGCTTTTACTGAAGTGAACCACATTTGATGGTTGATCGCAAACATTGGGCTCAAAAGAAGCAAGAAAATGCATGAAATTATCATCAGGAAACCAAAAATAAAACTCATGATACCAACCCAAAAAAACTGTAGCTTGGTTCACCCAAAATGCTGAGCCTATAAAGAAAATAGAAACAAAATGCTTGGGGAAGCAACAAGAGGCACAGAATAATGGAGAATAAACATTAGCCAAATGAAATCATAATTACAGCATCATCAAAATAGAAGCAAGAAAATTGGCGCTTACAAAATCAACTTTACTCAACAATGGCTGCCAGCTTTCAAAGAGCTCCCTTAAATCCTCCACAGATTGATGAATCTCTCCAAAAGCCTTATTAAGTGACTCGTTAGAAGCTACTTCAGAGCCAACAATGACATCAAGAATTGGCTTCACCAACTTCAATATTTCCTCTGCCTTTTTATAATATTTCTGAGCTGGTTCCAATTTTATGCTATCAGAAGATGATAGATGAAAATATAAGGAGATATTACTTAGTAGTGCCTTCAACAGGGATATCTCCATAACACCTGAGACAGAAAACAGTCACACAAGGACCAATTACATTAGAAAAAAAGAAGAAGAAGAAGAGCAATTTAGCAGCAAACAGTATATATAAAGAACTTTATCAATCATAAAATCTTTCAACCAGTTAAACTCAGAAGCTAACCCTCTCTTTATCTCTGGTATCCAAACAGATTCTGAATTAATCTCATGTCAATAAGTGAAGGACATTGAATGGTCACAACTCTTAACTCCTTTTGGTCACAAGCTAAGCAAATCTGCTGCAAATATGCTATTTTATAAACCATGCCTGACCAATTTCTAGGCACAATCAAGTCCATTCACCATGATGACACTGAGATGTGCCCACAATGAAAGAAGTAGAACAATTAAATTGACTCATGCCTGGAAATGGCACAAAGAATGAAAATAAGAAAGAAATTACAAATACCACCATGAAAATTCTCTGCAGATTAAAGGAGACAATCTAGTCGGCAGGGTTACTAAAACTCATTGTTGGCGGCCCACAGTTTGCTATCTCAATTGCACGTTGCACATCAAGGATCTCCAGATGTCTATTGTTGAAAGAAAGAGAAGAAGAGGTGCGAAGGAAGAGATGAAAGAAACCGATTTGAAACCCTAGAGATGAAGCTGAAGGAAGAAGACGGGTACATCACATATTTGAGGTCTTCTGTTTCAGGATTTTTAAAGCAAATTGCTTGTTCTTTTTCCAAAAAAAGACATGAGCATTTTCTTTGTTAGAAATTGTGGAAGACCCATAAGTCGTAAGGATTGAATTTGATATAATAACATATATATGTTATGGTAAGCAATAACATGGATAAAAGTATTGTATAATTGTACACATACGAGTTTATCAATCAATCAACAAAGTAACAAAAACATGAGTATTGATTGTTACATTGCTTATTTGAATGTTCTTGTTGTATGAATATTTATTGTGTAAATAGCCAAAAACTATTGGAATTTACTTTTTACTATGTATCGCAAGTGATCTCTTACCAACCTCCTTCTCAAAATGCTATCAACAATTTATTTTTCAAAATATATTGATCTAAGATCAGATGCTTAAATCGACAACTTTCATATAAGAATAGTTTCATGTTACTTAATCATGAATCTCAAAAGACAGTCTAGAAATAAAAATTACCAAAGCAATCTCCTAATAAAGGCTTCTAGTAAAATAGAAAGGAAAGCACGATGTGAGATATAACATTTAACGAAGCCTTTGACTGGAATACTTTAAGTTCATATAGTATCATGAAAAAGACCATGCAGTTATTAGTATTTCAGACCTTAAAAAACAACCTAAGTTGAGCTATGAATAGCTTTTATATAGTTAAGCTTGATTTGAGCTTCAGCATCAGCTAATTCCCAACTAACAAGTGCTGCCACACATGATGACTTCTTTCTGATTATTGACAATAGACGTAATTGCAAGTATGTTAAGCAATTAGAGAGAAATTGATTCTAGTACACAAAAAATGATATGTACCTTTCTCCAGACTCCAATGGATTCAAATAATGAAGTAAACTTAGTCACATAGCACTTTAAAGATCAGAGGCGTGATTAGAAGAGAACTCTGGTATCAACCGCCCACAAAATCATTTCTATATTCACTCTGACTCCAAGTTCTCCAGCTGCTACCTGGGCAAAAGCATATCCTTTAGCCTCAAGTTTCCAATTGGTAAACTTATAATGTAAATCTAAAATTAAATCCCACAGTCAACTACGTTATAAAATAGTAAGTTTTTGTCTTACAATTGAGTACCAAAAAACTCATCCATATCCCTAACTACGCCCACGAGCCTTCAACCTCCAATGCAAATCAGCTTTTAATTAAACTAGAGATTATCTGTTAGGTTGGCAGGGGCAGCTAACATGTATTTATACCGAGGATCAAATTAACCATTTATCACTCAGTTAAGAGCTAGGAAGCTAATAATTTTACCCAGTCAAGGACTCGTATGACCGATAATTTTCTAATCAACTGTGTGTTTCTAAAAGGATTCCATTAATTTACAAGCCAGAATAAGAATTTGACACTCTATCAAGTTGGTAGAAGAAGAAACATCTAGACTTCTCCTTCACAAGAATAAATTCACCCAAAGTTCTTAACATTCCAACTACTAGCAATTTCTTGCTATTTTGCACCACCAATGCACTTAACCATATTCTGAGACCTGATTTCTTTATGCTATTCATTATAGTTCATCAACTTGCATTATCTTATTGAAGTTATTGAATGTTGCTGTTTAACATTCTGAAAACACCTCAGATGGATCAGTCTAGTCATATTCTTGCATGGTGCAAAAACCACTTTATCTCGAGTATGCTCATTGGTAACCATACCTATTGTTGTTTTCCATTAATCCACTACCGCATTTTCATCTTAATAGAACTCATTTTGACACAAAGAGCAAGTGGTCTGCTCCTTTAGATGAATAAACCCCTGTTTTGCATTCAAGTCATGATATAATCATGTACTGACAATTTTGGTATTTTTGAGACTCTAATCCACTCGTCAATTTGATAAAATCCAATCCGAACCATATATGATCACAAGAGCCCGCTCCTAAACCATTCATTTAGGTCTAATTTCAAGGAAAATTTCGTCATGGCTACACTTTGAAATATCAAATCCACACAGAAGTGTCCAAGATCACTTTCTCATCCCCATGTCAGCGCCGACCAAAGTATAGCAGTACTTGCATATTGTGTATACCTTCTTCAAACTAAATACAGTTTTACCAGAAGAGAAAATTGAAGCAACCCGAAGTACTAGGACAAAACATACATATTTTGAGCAAGACGAATCTCGCAGTGGACTTGCGCACCATACATCATGCGAGCAACAAATGATGCAACCTACATAGCCAGCTCTCTCTAAACATTCAATCTAGGGAGAATTATTCTTCAATTTACTTCTCTCAAGGAGCAACAATTTCAAAAGAAAGATTACCAAGACAAACAAAAAAAAATCACGAGAAATATTATCCAAGACAATCTATGAGAGCTGAAGGTAGACATTTCACAGCTCTCCAGCATGGACAACATTCAAAGCATCCGAACCCATTTCGCAACCTGTGCCCCAAAATATCTACATCATACAACCTCTGATCTCATCCACCACCCGGCATACCAAGCCTTCTCAAACGTCTCTAAGAGATCATACGGCGAAACCACCACTACCCATCACCAGCAAAGGCCAGCCCACACGCCAAGATCGACACCGGAACATGGCAGCGCGAATAAACTCTCCAATGCCACATCATCACTACCCCAGCCTAGGGTCTCAAGATTTCCTTCCAGCAGAAGCAAGAAAAGGACGGACGAAGGCCGTCCGCTGCGCGAATCCAAACCCGCCTCGAAAGGCAGCAATCATTTCTCAACGTTCCATCCCCCCCCTCCCCTCACAACACGACTCCGCGCGCGGGGGGAGGAAGACCCAATCCATTCCCCCCCTCCCCCTCCCCCCCCAACCCACCGCAGCACGTAAGCCTGCCCGCCTACCCACCAAAGAGTCCAATCCCTCCACATAAACAGAACACAAAATTCGCGCCCCCAAAAGCAAAACCACAACCAAGACCAGCTCAAAGCAACGAGGAACGAGGCACCATCTTCGCCGCCCGCCCGGGCGCAACCCAATCGAATTCCGCCCAAAAAAAAGAAAAAAGAAAGAGATCAAAACAAGAAACTCAAACGGAAAGAGGACAAGCAAGGAAGGAAGGAAGCAAGCAAGCAAGCTCCCTCGCAGATCAAAACCAATGGAAGAAGGAGCGCGTACCCTTTGAAACCCGATTGCCGGGACGAGACGAACTCGAAGGGGGGGGGAACCCGAGCTCGGAAATGGCGGATTCGAGCTCTCCTCCTTTGACCTCCCCCTTCTCCCCCTCTTCTCTCTCCCCCTCTTTTCTCTCTCCCCCGGTTTCGCTTTTTCCCAGCCCGAAGTTCTCCTCGCGTATTCCCTTTTTTTTAATTTATTTATATCACCTCGACCCAAAAAAAAAAATATAAAATAAATTTTTCTTTGCCATTCATGTTTATTGTTAAGATTGATGAGGTCGTGTCCGGAAAATGAATACTTAAATTATGCGAATCGTGTTTCACGTTTTCAGGGAAGTTCGCCGTTTTTTCTTCATTTTTATGGCTCTTCTGTCGAATTATTTCGAATTTAATTTGTTCGATATGCAATTTTTGTGATCATGTGTACGTATGGCTCGTTTTAAATTATATTGTCCTTGTATCATTTTTTTTTCGTGAATTTGCTTTTAATTTGAAATTATATTTCGTGGGCTAGCATAGGAAGGGGTTGCATCCTTTTTTTAGTTTTGTTTTTTTTTTGTGGACGTTTTCTTTTATTTGTCTTGAAGATATGATATTACCGTCCGCACATGTTTGAACGTTCTCCGCTTCTATTTCTCCCGGTAAAGATATATGCTAATATTTTGATGCGATATAAAGTATCGAAAATTTAAATATTGAGGTTGTTAATTAAGGCTACGAATGAGAACGATTCTGTTTCAGAAATCAATTTATCGATATTTATGTTCTTGGACGAGTTTCTGAGCAAAAAAGCACGTTTAATAGCATGGCACAAAATTTATGTTCCCGAAACAAAAATTTGTTTGATAACAACATGAAATTTCTCCCTCTTAGGTGACCGGCAAGGGGATGGCGACGGTAGAAAATGTTTACTTCTCATTTCTGTTTCAAACCTATTTCTGAAATCAAAATTTATTCCAAAAAAATGAAAAATGAAATTGCGTTACCAAATGGATTTCTGTTTCAAACTTATTTCTGGAACAGAAAAATAGAAAGAAAAAAATTATCATCTGCATCCTAAGTAGCCGCCAAAATAGCGGGTTCACCAAATAAAGTGATTGGTGCGATTTTGAAGAGAAATAGCGTTGAAGACTTTTTATTTTTTATTTGGATCGACCCGTTCACATTTCTCACGCAGCTGCCGCAATAGTCGACTCCATGCTTTAATATAATTTATTTAGATATTTATTGTACTTTTTATTTTATTTTATTTTATTTTATTCTTGTTAAAAAGAAAAAGAAAGGGAGTTTTTAAAGTTGCACCGTGTTGACAATTGTCCACGCCATGAAATGTTTGTTGGGCCAAAAGTCCAAAATCGGGGATTAGGTTTTGAATTTTCTTAGTTTCCTTTTTCTTTATTTGTTTTATGCCATTTTCCTTCCCCTTTTCGTTAACATAACTTTTATTTTTCTCTAAAATTATCTTTTTACGTATTTCTTTAATCTTTTTTTTTCACTTTGATCCGCAGGACAAACTTAAATTGTTAATTAGTAATAATTCCTTCGCTTGATTTAACATCACATTCTTCTATTGCAATGATAAACATATGAAAGAATACGATCAACTGGGCTATTATACTTAAATTAGTAAATATCCGTTGAAATTTCTGATAAAACGATACTTACCGCAAAGCTCAAGTTTCCACTAATTAGACATATGCTAGAGTTCTTAAAGTAGCCCGATCTTATAATTCAGTATGTACGAAAATTTAAGATTTAAAGTTTCGAACTAGGTATCTAATTGATAATTTTCAATTTAATGAGAGTCTTATAACACCAAAATTGAAATAGTGACCTTACTTTTCACCTTCTTCTTTTCACGTGGAGGGATCTCTATATAAATAAAAATGAAAAAAAAAACAAGTTCTTTACCCAAAAAAAAAACAAGTTCTTACAAAAAAAAATGAAAATAAAAAAAAAGTGCGAGGACATGTGCGTTTTACCTTTTAGGGCAAAAGTAAAACAATGCTATCGTCGATACAGCTTCAATTTTTTGTTTGTTCCATGATTTCTAATGATATTATGCTGCCTTTTTTTTTTGTAATTTAACGTTTTACAGTATATAACTCTTTTTGATTGATCTGCGCGAAAAATTAGAGTTAGCTATTATCATAAAATAAGCATTGACTTTCCATGTACTAATTATTTAATTTTCATATTTTTACTAATTTCTATACAAGAAAACACCCCCGAGTCATCCCTTTAAAAACAAAAAATCTGTTCATAATTGTCATGCTGTTCTGCGAATCAAAGTTGACAGATAGAAAGGGTCAAAGAATTCCACATCAACATATGATTCTTGATTATTTAAGAAGGATTATGAGTAATTAGAAACTTCTAAAGTCATCAAGGAAGTTCACCTTGTAATTTAACTGATAAGGACCTTTCGCACATCAAACTAATTAGAAGCTCCTAATGCCATGAAGGACTTTCTCCATGTAATTTAATAGATAAGAACCTTCTTTTTTCTTTTGCATATCAAACTAGTATAATCTACATACTTTATTAGGAATTAGGGCATGAAGAATATCACCACGATGCTTAGAAACCCCTCAAAGCTCCTAGAAGAGAGGATCAAAAATAGTATCTCGCAAGACATGCTAAGGGTACATTTATACAAAGAAAAACTGTTTTCAGAAAATTATTTTTCGACTTTTCGGTATTTGGAAGATGAAAATCTAACTCATTTACGGAAAAAGTTTTCCATGGATTGAAAACAATAAGCTTAGATTGGGGGAAAAGGACATCCATTCTAGTAAATTACCAAACAAATGAAAACTGACAATTTTCCTTGAAAATAACTTTCACGAAACATAACATATTTCCCTTTATCATGAAATTTTTAGAGAAACAAACGCACCTTAAGTAATTAAAAACCTAATGATTACACATGGCAAAATATTCCGCACCCTTTTGGAAGAATTCGTTATTATATGTACTAGTCGTGAATGCTCGCAGTGAGGATATAAATATTTATTATTATCAGCATCACGCTCAATATGATATTTTTAGATTTTTTTTTGCGACATAATATCTGGACTCGACTAGAACAGTAACAAATTGTGATTTATTTTGTTATAAAACGAGTCGAATCAATGCTCAGATTTGTGTTAGGATTTCATCTTCATGGGTTAGATGCGAGAAGTTAACATACCAAGAATCAGTAACTACTGACAACTATGTTTAACTCATCAAACGAAAGACATTTTCCTGTTTTTTAACACTGGAGGTACACAAGCTCCACCTTCTTTAAGTCCACCGCCACTTTCCAAGTCAGCAGTACATCAAAAGAAGAAGATAAGCCTCTTCCATTGAATACATGTTTAGGCACAAGCAGAAGGCCATCCCATAGGTTTCTAGTCGACAATGGCATTGCTAAAAAGGATCTGATCATCAGTAAAGAGAGACAAGCAGCCTGTCTAACCCAGAGTTTCTTTCCCATGATTGCCTAGTCTTGCCACTCAATGTGAGTAATATCCAGAAAAAAGAAGATAGATTTCCCTTCTTTTATAGAGGTCCATCACATGTGCATTACAAAAGGAGCTTTCAAAGACACTTTCGTGTCGTCACAAATACAAAGTTATCTCTGACCGTCAAACCATAAGTAACACCAGACCTACCAAACAGGTGCTAAATCCGGTAATCACGAGTATGGCTGGTGTGAAGACGGCAAACCACCACGGATATGAGCACCATATTTTGGCACAGTGGAGTTGTAAGAGGGTCCTGCAAACCTGTCATGATGGGTGTACTGTAGTCCTTGATCACTAGCTTGATAAGCATACTCAGACTGCCCTGGAAGTTGATAATTTGGTGCAAACCTCACCGCTGGCCCCAAGTACGGCGCATTTTGGCTGAAGGCGGGAACTTGCCTACCAATAGCATTGGCTCCTGGAGCACGAGATTTATAAAATCCTCCATTTGGCTTTGGCTTTTTGGATTTTTGATTCCCCCCGTGCTCTCCAGCCCTTTTCTTGTCGGATTTTGCTTTCTCTAATTGATCGACTCTTCTCTCGAGGGGATCTAGTTGGTAACTAGCCTCAAGTCCATAATCTTTGACACACTTGATCACAGCCTTGAGCGCCTCGAGTTCTTGTGCATTTGCTTGACTCTGTATGTATTAAGATAGATAAATTACCAACAGATAAAAATATTGCTTCCAGTATGTACTACTCGGGGACAGAACAAGTACCGATGCAATAGCAGCACCTTCCGACTTTGCACCTGCCCCCTGCGAATTTCTCCTCAAGTCCTTCAAGTATGTCTTCAAGAGGGGCACTGGGTGAAATCTTTCAGTAAGCTGAAAAGCATGTATAAGATGTACGGCATCGATTTGTCGCCCACTATTGATAAGAGACTCGACAACACCTGTACCAGAAGATTGTCTTAGGAGTGCAAAGATGGAACAGCTCTCTGAGCATATAGATGAATCTGGTTGTCTCATATGCGTAATTTCTATCAACTGTTCCCTAAACGGGAAATGAGGGATATCTTACAGACAATCCATTTTCCAGACCCCATAAGGTCTGTCAGTTGTGAGAAAACCAACCTGGAACTTTTTCAGTTAACCCAAGAGAACGGCAAAGCTCAGGAGCTTGCCTGAGGTGAGCAACTGCGGGAACAAGCTTGCAGAGTTCAGCTTCATCAAACTCTGAAGCAATATTAAAAGTCGAGAGGAGCTGCAAAAATGCTTCTGCTTCTAATGCATTCCCATCGACAGCATTAGTGCCATCACTAAACAACTTAGACTTCCACTCATCAGCAATTGCCTTGGCTTGCTGCTTTATTTCAGGGTTCAGAAGGTGATCAGCACCTGGTTCAACCCCCGCCAAAAAGGTGGCCATGGCTTCCATAAAGGTAATACAGGATTTTTGCATGCCCTGAAGGGCAGCATCCCCCCTATTTTCTGGTTGGTCTGTCTCATCTTGAGAGTAAAAACCCCCCAGTGAGTCCAGCACCAAACGGGCCGGATCTGTTGCACATCGTAGAGCAACAGAAAGTTCCCGAAAAATAGCATTTAAGTTATTTTGCTTCTTCAAAGTAAAATTCAGAAGCCCTTTTGCATCCATCTGCTCACAAAATTGTATCAGCTCTATACAAGGCTTGACATCAGTCAAGCCTTCAGCTTCATCAATGTTACTAGGACAAATATCCTCTTTTGTATTTGCATCGCTAAGAGGGCCACTTACCTTGCCATCTTTGATATTGCCATCATCAGCTGCCTCAGCATTAGATACTTGGTGATTCATGCGTGAATTTATGATAGCAGCAACTGCAGCATCTTTTAGCTCCTGCACTCGATCTAACATTTCCTGTTCCTTTGCAGCAATAGCCGCCTCTCTCTCTGCCAAACTTGCCTCAGTCTCGACTGTTTTCGCCGCAATTTCTCTCTCTTTAACCTCAAGCTCATCAAACTTTTTTCTGAACGTAGCATCAAGGTTGCGGAAGTGCTCCTCAATTTCATTCCATGCAACTTTCTCCTCAGAAACGCGCTTACAGGCTTCCAGTTCAAGAAGTGCCTTGCTCAGCTGATCTATCAAGGAAGTTACTGTATCATCTCCAGAAACTGGTTCGGTTTCTGCCATTGAGGGCAACTCTACAAATTCAAAGCAGATAATCAACATACTTGTCACTTCAGAACACAACTAATACATCTTGGTGACAAAACAAATAGGAGCAGTGGGTTCTTAAGCTACGCCACTGCTCAACCTTTGAAATCTTGATCCCATGATGCTTTAGCACTGCCACGACAAAGCCAAGCACTACACAATATCTTCAGAAGGCAAAGTTGGAAAATCTTTTCACCAGTAACTGAGTCAAATCTCCAAACCCCTTCCTTTATCAATTTCTGGAGAACTTTCCACTAATTTACCCTAATGTAAGATTATGAGCAACAAGTTCTGGTTAAAATTAATAACAGGTTCATATTAAAAGTCAGGTAGCCTACTTGAGTCTGATTCTCTCACTCTATACATGCAAACCTCCTTAAATTGTTGAACCAAAGTTCGAAAAGGGTTTCCTTTTCTTACCTAGAATTGTCTTTGACATTTAAAATTAGAACGTAAGGTCATTCCTCAAAGTAGAAGATATTCTGAACCCCGCAAACTAAACAGGCAAACAAACATTTCTACTCATGCTGCAAGTATTTGTAAGTTCTGGTGGTGTCTTGCTAACTTGAGTTAACAACATAACTATATCCTCTCAAATTTCATATTTTACAAGCTCAAAGACCAACAGTTCCAGAGAAATGACAGCAATTATCTCGCAAGCCATGACTTCACATCCACAGTTGGAATACAAAAGCAAAAACTAGTTAATCTTGCACATCAATTAAATCATTTACTTTAACAAGACATAATAAGTAAAATTCTTTAAACTATGCAGTCTCGACAAGTTCACCCCTTACTGTATCAATTATGAATTATGAAGTTCTTAATCTACACAACCTAGAGTGCATGCTATGGTTAGGTCAAGATTTGTTTCTCTGGAGTACCCATTTTCCCCTATTGATTGGGTCAAGATTTTCGTCCAACGGCATTTGTAACTCCATTTAAAGACAATTATCCATCAATTTCTCACTAAAATTCCTTCTCCAAATCATTCCTTTTTGCTACGCTACTTTGCAACTGGAAGTTGATTATTTTCAGCGACACTAGCCAAAAGACATTAAAAACAAGGTCCCATTGAAGTACGACTGGAGCTACACAATCTGGACAGCATGGTAAGGTTCTGTAAACTAAAACTTCTTCCTCTTATATTTGTCATCCAAATGTTCATTGTTTCAACCACACCACTATGATTGACCTAGCCTTCAGCAAAAGCTCCAAGTGCTACTGAAAAAGAAAATCAATTCAACTATATACGGGCTATGTAATTTCATGTAAACTGTAAAGATTAGATAACCACATCGATGGATAACCACCGGATGATAATGGTATAGAGCTTTCTTTTCCTAATAGCTAATAGAACATATCTGAAATCAAAAAATTATACAATGTAGACCATCGATAAGCAGGCTGATGGTTAAAATGAGAGAGAGAGAGAGAGAGAGAGAGAGAGAGAGAGAGAGAGAGAGAGAGACACACACACACACACACACACACACACACACACACACACACACACCCCACACCCCACACACAATGTTGAAACGTGCCAGACTGTTGTTTTCATCATGGAAGATGCAGAATGGCAAACACAAATTGAAGGAGAACATCCATTTCCTCAAAACATGCTAAATATGCTTGTTGATCTGGAATATACACATACACTAGCTTTGTTGATCGGCTGTTGCCAATTAAAAAGAGAAAATATTTCTTACACCACAAAATGTGTGGGTAAGAGATATGAAATCATGGGTAATGGGAAAGTACATAATTACGTGGCAAATCAGGAATCTAAATAAAAACAAAAGGTTTAGCAATGGAGTTGCTGACTTAGCCAGAGAGGAGGGGACTGTCTAGAAAGCCAATAGTTAAAATTAATGATGTACGGTAGGCCTTTACAATCAAAAGATGAGCTGAACAATGTTTTTCAGATTGATAGTTGAAGGGATCTTAATGTATCATACCAAAATAGTTATTTCCAGGTACTGTATTCTGCCAGTTACACCCTGATAACAAACCCCAAGAGGGGGAGAGGAGGGGATTGCAAAGGCGGTTTTCTTGTTGAAAGATGTGTATAAGGTGTGGGCTTTATCCTCAAGCTGAAGGAGAGGAAGCCTGTCCGATGGCCAGACCACCATAACATATAAAGGTCTTGAACCAAACTCATAATCCCTTGGGCAGAAGACAGGATTTTTCCTGGTCTTCAGGAATGGGTTTAAAATCAAAATCCAATGCTCTTCTAAGCTCAAAATTAGCTCCAACTATTCTAGACCAATTAAAATTGTATGTAAGTAAATAAAAGATCACAATGATTGTACATCATGGAGTCGCATTTCAATTATGATATAGACAAAAGGCAGTCTCTGAAGCAAGATTTCAATGGAAGGCCTCTGAACTTAAAGCTTTTCATCATCATATCTAGCATCACAGATGCAGTCACATGCAATCCTTGGATGACTTACATTCCAAAGACATGAAAAGCGAACTTGGAGAATCACACGGGGAAAATAAGCTTGGTAACACATAAGCAAACCAACTTGTCACAAGAATCAGAAGGGCATAACCTAAAGATGCTAGCCATTTCAAATAGGTTTAGTCATCTCTAACTTCAGGCATTTAAAATGTGACGGGCGCTTGGGTGTTTCAACTTCAACCAACAAATGAGCCAGCAGAGATCGCTTTCTAGGGTTTCTTCCTCCCACTCAATCCAAAAGCACGAAAAAAAAGAATTTGTCATTTTCTTTCCGCGCCTCGACAGCGAAAAGATTGGCTAAACATTCATGAAAGGGCCAATTTGTCCCATTCAACATTTCCCGAAATCCCGAAGGATCGCTGCAAATCGATCTTAAAGACCAAGACAGGTCGTAGTTGGGTTTCCTGCATCTTTTGGATACAATAACAATACTTATCACCACAGTTTCACTCGCACAACACAGACGAAACTTCAACGAGCGCAATCATCTGAAAATATAGTACATTGAGTCCGACAGACTGACTCATGGCTGTACCCAATATCTTCAGGGGCATGAACTGCAACAGGAACCATATCTTCTATTCCCAATTCTTGCAAAAACCCAATAACGAACCAAAAGCAGAGCTTTTTTTTCTCGCCGATTTCTTGGGAAGGCAAACATACGGAAAATTCCTTATCGCAGTAGGCCGAGGAAGACGACGGAGCGCAATGGGTGAAACAGAGAAATCACAAATTGAAGGCTGCTTGTTCGAGAGGAGAGAAACTGCGTAACCTGGAAATGCGATTGGGAGCAAGCTGAAACCCTACAAATTGGGTTGCAGAAGATGGTCGGAGAGTCGGATTCCCCCCGAAACCTGTGCTGGAGGTCGACCGGAGACGAGTGCCGCTTCGCTTCCCGCGGCGAGTCACTCCGTCGCTAGCGCGGCGGCGGAGCTCCGTCGGCTCTGCTCCGATGAGGGTGCCGCCGACTGAAGTGAATGGCCCAACGCCTTTACGAGTGTCCAGAGCAGGCAGGTATTGTTAAAGCGAGCTGTCATGACCATGGGAAAATTTCAAATAAGAATACAAAGTTGAATCATTCTTCTCAAAAAATAATTTAAAGTGAATTTTATTTCAAATAAAGATATGAACTGGCCAGATGAGTCTCAAACAAAGAAAAAATGCATAGCTGTAGGCAGAGGGAATTAGTTCTATAATCGCTTGCACACGCAAATTAGAGAAGTGTAGATAACAGAAAGAGAGCACAATAAAAAATTCTCTTGCTGGGCCGCTTTGCCGGACCTCTTCTCTCTCGGCTCGATCACCATTAAAAACTTCACACAAACCTCGATGTCACAACCGATTGACATTGTCTACCACCTCCAGAACGCCGACCGCTCGCTATCGTTTGTCGTCGCCGCTGAGCTCATTTTCAAGAAATACCAATCATGTTTTGTTTTGCCTTTACAATGGAGAGTATTGAGTTGAGGACCCCAACCAAGTTAAATCTCGTATAAACTATGTACAACGCCTTCAAAAGAAGAAGAAGATGATCGCTCTTCGGTGAAGAAAATAAAAAAAAAGGCCCGAGATTCTTACTACCGGAGATACTTAAATAAAGATTCTTCTATAGGACCTCTTGGTGAGGGCTGTGGAAAGTAGCAGTTTAGGGTAGAGCCACGGATTATGTGCCATAGTATCCTTCTAAGATTCATAATTCCATAGGGTTTGAAGCGAAGGTATCTATAACCGTGAGTGAAAACACCTCATCCGAAACACGTTCACATCACTTAGTAGATGTTCCAGTTACCTTAACTCCATCAAATTCTTTTTGTAGCCTTAAGCCTCCGACATCAACTTGCTCTATGAGGTATCTTACCTCAATAAAGATGGGAAGATCTCACCTACTACTCTTCCTTTTGTAAATCCCAATGTTGCTTTTGCTAAACACACATCCTCCTTTTTCTCCTATTCGCTCTATAAGATAGTTAATCCGTCACACTCCAAAAAAGGTGAAGGAATATGTACAATCTACTCGGTTTGATCAACATCATGTTCCCGCTATCCAATAGGAATAATTTGTTACTCTTCAAATTCTCCCTGATTTCCTTCAACAGTGGATCTAGTAACGATACACTCATATGCACTATGGTGCACTTCGTCTTGCTTTATCATTCCATTGTCGACAAGGTCTTCCTGTTGTTTTTCGTATAACTCTTCTGGATAGAAGCTTTCTTGACTACTGATACGCCTATATTGGGATAGCCGAGACTACTTTGAATGCTGGAATGGTGCTTGTCACCTTGTTTCCAAATTTCACCTTGTTGGAGCTCCCCAAGTATCAAATTCTGGTGTTGCTACCTTACACTAGCAAATGGTGTATAGGGTCCAGAACCATGCCATAAATCTATCCCTCCCAGCATCAAAAGAAGCCTTAATAATCTTCGTGGATAATAACCACACAACATCCTATATTCATGTCCCAAGACAAATTTCCAGAGATGAGTAACCTGCGCAACCAACCATGAAAAACTCCACAAGGATGTTTGTTCGGTCTAGTCCACTGTGTCAAATTTTACCAAGAAAAATGATGGCAATGTGGATATTAAATTTGACCATGCAGAGCAGAAGACAGAAGTGTCCAGCTTTATTTTTTACACTCTTCTTATGGTCCAACCTGTTCAGCACCACCAAGAAGATGAAGAAGGTGGACCTAACCTCACAATTTAGAAAGCTCCTCCGGTTCATTCGTTTGATGCAAGTGGCATTCCTATTTATTATTTCAAAGACCCGATTACAAGACACTATTACTGGGAGGTGAACTATCAGTGTAAACTTTGAACAGTCCCTCTCGAAGAAGAAGATGATCGCCCTTTGGTGAAGAAGAAAAAGAAAACGGCCCGAGATCCTTATTACTAGAAATACTTAGATGGAGATTCTTTCATAGGACCTCTTGGTGAAGATTGTGTAAGGTACCAGTTTATGGTATCCTACGTAGTGCCTAATCTCACTCCTATATTACCTTCGGTCTCTTCACCACCTCCTGATAATGAGCCTAATGAATCACCAAAACCAAAGCCTCAAAAAATAGAGCCAAAATAGAAACCCATTTCCCCATTTTTCAAACCCATTTACAAGTGGATTAAAAAAAAATTCCTCTTGAAAACCATACTTACTCAACCTAGGAGCTTATCCTCCTATTGATCCGATACCAAATGGCAAAAAAAAATCCAAAAGCTTGAACAAGATATGGGAACCCAACTTCCTACTCTATGTATGTTCTCTCCCGTTGAGTTTCCCCCTTTGACACCTATACCTCAACTAGAACAAGAGTTCGAGATAACTAGTTCCGGCTAGAGATGTAAGCATGTTGCGAAAGTACCAAATCCTTCACAGGTTAATGCTAGTGGAAATCCTAAGAATATTTTTGCAAGAGAAGCTGGTCTTAATTGGCAAACTAAAAAACGCTCTTCTTCAAAATAAGGTGCTTGTTTATCATACTACTACTCTTTAGCAAATTGGCACCACTCTTGGAACCATGCATGAACGACTTAATCATGCGCACCAAAGAGCTAACCAGTGTGTAGAAACTTCCATCAAAACAGAGGGCATGATTAGAAACCCTGAAAAAAGGCATTCTATTTGGATAACCTGATGGAAGATATTGTAAAAGTAAAACAGCAGATAGCTGAACTCAAAGAGCATGGTCTTCCTCAGAATCCGAGACAACTAGCTGATCTTTTTGCCCCAATTGCTGCTCCAACTCTACAATTTAGTAGTTGTCTTTGAAGCTCTACTAAAAACATATTTGCAAAAATCTCAGCTAGGCAAGACTTGGTAACTCGACGCCCTGATATTAGAACTCTATGAGATCGTGTTCGAGACTCGAAAAGAAAAGGGGAAATCCCAGAATCCTAAGATGGAGATCCTATTTAGCTGAGCTGAATGGTTCTCAAAATATTCCTTTGAGTCCAAGCATATTAAAGGAGACAATAATGTCCTTGCAGATCTCCTTTCCAGACCCAAAGAAGATTCTTCATTGTTTATATTCTTTTCCAGAAGTTTGACCAGTGGATTTTGAACACAAGACATGAAGCCCATATTCCTTAGTAGATTGTATCATCTTGAAGTTCCAGACTTGATCAAATCCAACATTCTTTTTGATAATTTCACAAACCTCATATAGGGATATCAGTATAAGATCTTCAGAAAGTATGGTGCGCTAAATATACAACCAAGTGGCATGCATTCGGATTGTTCATTCATTCATCATTTGTCATTCTCCCTAGATGATGAATTTCCTGAATAACTCAAATGGTTTTACTAGTATACATTTAATTGTTATACTTTTGCCATTCAATTTCCAACTGAAAAGATGCCAAGAATTATCGGCCAAGTAATCTAAGAAATTGGTGGCAGAAAATACCATCATTTTGCGGAAATACTTTGTTGGTTTAAACCCTCAAGGCTGTGTTTGTCTGGATTTTTAGCTAAGATATGATTGGATAAGATAGGATATAAAATTCAAGGGATTTACTATATCATATCTACTAATTGGCGAATCGCAGTAATAAAGCTGGATTTTTTCATATATTATCATGCCCAATATTTGCTATGAACATCGTATCAATGTAAATGAATATGAAAATTGCACAAACGGAGATGATAAAAATTTCTCACAATGCTCTTACCTACTTCATTTTTTTTTTGCTTTTTTTTTAGTATTTTTCCGTCTCTCTTTAAATTATTTTCTTTTTTATTTCTTTTTTACCCTCCCATCATTCTCCAATAAAATTTTATTAAATAGTAAACTATAAAAATATACCTAAAATATGTAATAAATATAAATACTAAAAGTATTTATAAATATATAGATGAAATTTATATCATCAGATAGAAAGAAAAATGAATATATAAATAAAAATAAGAATAAATAAAAACGAATTTATTGTTATTTTTTTATTTTGAATTTTTTATATTAAAACTCAAATATTATATTTATTCAAATATAATTTTAATTTTATTAATTTAACAAGTTTGTTATTCGAGAAAAATAACTTTTATATTATGGATGTTAGAAATCCTCTCCACCTTTATCTTACATCCTCCATGGGATAATTTTATCCGGGTTATATTCCTCTATATCCGACTTTATCCTATCTTAGGCAAATACCAAACACGAGATAGAATAAAATCTATCCTATCCCGAATTTTATTCCAATTACCAAACGTAGCCTAAGAGTATAGAAAGTCTTTTTCACAGAATAACTAAAAGCATGCAAGCCATGGATGTTTATCAAGCTAGACAACAACATTTCCAAGTATCTAGCAGATATAGGAATCATGACCTATAAAGCTCAAGTAGTCCCTGTCAAACTTTGTAAGACGCTCTCATACTATATTAGAGTCAATCCACGAGAATACAGGAAAATTCAGCAAGTCCTCTATGAGACTAATTGCAACATTCTTCTAGGAGTTTGGCCTAATGACAATACTGATGTACCGTGGGATTATCTAAATAGAAAGCCCCTGATTAAGGCTGCCTTGGTGGAATTCAAAAAAATAATCCAGACCAGCCGTCGTCATCAAAGGCCTAGGGGGTAGACCACTCTCTCAAGATCCTTTTGATTGTAGACTGTCATCAAGCTCAAGAAACTCCTCATCATTGATGAATGTGGACAATTGGCCACGGCCAGTAATGCCCGAAACACATCTATCCCTCAATGTGCAAGATTCTATAATGAACTTGGACCCAACAAATACTCCATTATAATCAAATGATGTCCCATCAAGCTCTTATCAGTCTCCCCTCAAAAAGTCGTGAACTGGACCTACTTTTGAGATTCTCCCTTCTGGATTTATGAAGGAAAGCATACAAGCAAGGAGAAGAAGATGGAGATAGGAAGGGGTTGTAAGCCGTTCAGAAAAGGCGATGGAGACATGTTGCTCTTCGTTATCATCAGATAGTAACTAATAATGTGTGTATCAATAATTGGTCGCGTTGTTGTATTATTAGTGTGTGTGCCAATAATTAATCACATGACACCAATAATTAGTTGTGTCGATGTATTATTAGTGTGTGCACCAATAATTGGTCACGTGATAGCAATAATTGGTCGCATTGTTTGTTTTATCTTTCTCCCATGCCATGTCTATATAAAGGCATGGTTGTATCGTGGACAAAGTTCCCTTAATAATAAAACCTATGTAGTGTTTTTGTGAATCATGCAAGGCTAAATGCTCTCTCTCCTTCTCTTTAAATTCCTGTACGGTATTAGGGATCTTAAAATGATAAGATAACACCTTATCCTAGTAACGAGGCTATAAGGCCTTATGTTCAGAATAAGAATTTAGCTAGATACTAAGAGTCGGTTATGACAAGTAAGAATTTAGCTAGATGCTAAAAGTTAGTCCTAATAGACAAGAATTTAGCTGAATGCTAAAAATCAGTCCCGACAAGGTAAGTCCTATGAAGGCACCATAGGGGACTGAATACTTGCATTTGCTAAGTTATGTGTCTTGTAAGAGGCACCAAAGGGATTGAATGCCTGCATTTGAGTTTTGAGAGTCCTACAAGGGGCACCAAGGGGACTAAATAACTGCATTTGCTGAGTTATGTTTTGAGCATAGATCATTGACGCGTCTGTAGTTGATATAATCAACACTCAGAGCCTTGTTTTTGCACATTAAACAGGTGAGATTTGAATTTGAAACTTGTATTCAAAACGCATATCACCTGTTTGATGGATTGCCTGAGTGAAGTGCTGAAAAAAGTTTAGCATAATCGGAGTTTACAGCTTGAATTGATGCACAGTTACTTCGTTGTTTTGAATAATTATGTCCGACCCAGTGATTTCCTTTGATATTATAGCATGTCTTGCGATTTTCAAGTCGGCCATGGATGAACAAACTTGCCAGTGAAGTCCTGGATTCAAACTTGCCCATCTGATTTAAGTGGGGGTGGTGACGGTGGGATGCTGCGCTAGCTCCCCTCGAGGACTAATCGGGTATCACCGCTGGTTTGAGCTCTAACTCGCCGGCCGCGCAAACGCCTCGGTTATTAAAAAAAAAAAAAACAAACTTGCTGGTGAATCCATTCCTTGTCAACGATGCTCGCAGTTAGAGGCCGCCATAGCCGGTCCTTTCTTCTTTGTTTTAATGCGCATTTGTGTTTTTAATATGCTGGAATAGTTGTTGTTTGAGTATTTCATTCGGTGGAAAGTTGGCTGCCAACGATGTTTTTAAGTTGGCTGGAATCTACGGCCGATGTTGTAGTTCGACGAAGCATGTTGGTTGTCGGTGTTGACCGTCGATTGTCGGCGCCAATGTAGGCTTGATTTTAGCTCACCAGCGAAGGTCAGTCGATGTTGGAGACGTCACACTTGGTGCAGGAAGTCTCGGTGAAGAAAAAGCAAGGAAGAAGACGATAGGAAGAAAGGGAAAAGAAGAACCTAGTTGTGAATTGGTTTAAACTTGGGAGAGCCCAAGCTATATTTAGGCTCAGTAATCCATTAGCCAACCCCTAGTGGTGAAGCCAGGGAAGGTCACGACAATGTGGTATATGGATTTGCATTTTGTCAATTTTATGTTTTGTGTTTTTGGGTCTGGCGCATCCTATTTGGGGGCGTTTGGGTATGCTCTGAGATAGCTTTTGCTTAGATTTGTGCTGAGCTAGTTGCTTTTTCTCTTTGATTGATTGAAGGAGGGGGGGTGGTGTTGTTGTTTCTTTCTTTGTATTGATCAAGAAGGACAGGGCTTTTTCCAAAAAGCAGTGAATAGTGAGAAGAGAAAATGGCTGGAGGTGGAGGAGCAACAAAATCAAATGAACAGCGCCACACTCACCAGAAGATCAGGTGTCCAACAGAGGAAGCAAGTTAACAATTGGGAGAGGTGGAATGTTGAAAGTTCAGCACTTGGTTTCAGTTGCAAGATCTTCTGCTATGCACCGACACAACACATCTGGTTATCTGCAATCCGATCGAATTGCTTATGTTGAGCTCTTTGTGAAACCGGAGGTTGATGGTGATGATACATAAGCTTCTGTGACTATCAAAACCAGAGGAAGAACACCAATGGTTCATGCGCCTTTCCAAAGCAAATTTAGTTCAGGTTACATCAGTATCAAAACTAGAGGAAGAATAACAATGGTTTTCAGCAACATGCTTGACTTTACTCTGTTAATTGCGGTTCCCCAAAAAAAAAAACACTTGAAACTTGACCCGGCCTGGCCCAATCCAAGGACTTGGGTTATATGCGGTCTTCCGTTTCGGTTCGGTATCATGTAAACCCGAACAGAACTGAACTGTTGACATCCCTAGCATCAATCCATGTTGTTCACATTACAGTCCCTTTGTCACGCCTGCATTGTTCTTTCACCTTCAATTTCATCCTTTCTTTGTGTTTTCTCGTTTGGGATCGTCAGTTGGAGCTTTTCGGCACCAATTAAAGATTTTGATGATCCCGTGCATTTTAGTCAATTATTATGATTCTCATACAATACTACCCTTTCATCAGGCGCAGATATGGCACATGAAAATCACCTGCTCGCTGTCCGGTATGAAATTTGGCTGCGGATGAGTTGAGGGGTCGATTGTGACACAGGTTACTACTTCGGGGTGTTAATTAAGACCAAATCCATGTTATGTTGCTATTTGCAAATTTGGCACATCTTCAGGGTGTTTTTTGGAATTTTCCTCAAAGAAGTTTAACTTCCAATAAGGTTTGATTTCGACTCGCTACTTTGTGGCAGCATGAGATCATGATACCATTATCAGTCAGATTCGCACATGTAGGAAGCTGATGATACTGATCAACTTCCGGCAAAGCAATGGTAAAGACCGAAACTACGGATACAGATTTCAGCATCTAGAGATGAATGTGGCAAATGGACTTATGATATGCACTAATAATGCACAACTCCAACTCCATTGAACCGCACTTCCGACACCGTCCCAGAACACGATATAAACATAATGAGAACTCATCTGAAAGAAAGACGAATACCAACACGACTAACTTATAACGGACACATAATTATGTTGAAATACTTTGGTAATGACCCTAATATGATGACATCACCCCATTTGTCACCCTACTAACGCTTCATTCGGCAAATCTCAATCCGACCGTTGACACCTGACAACATAAACAAACGGATGGCAAACATTTAAAAGGCTGGAATCCATAGGCGGACTTCAACTTTTTTGTGTTCTTGTTTCTTCGCACTTCTGTTTTCAACATTAGGAGTTTTATGAGCTATATATCATACATGTAAAGCAGTAACATGTCCACAAGTATCCAAGCCAAAGATATTAACATCACACCACTGCAATGTTTTCCATTTCAGTAACCTGTCTCCAGCTGAAATATCGAATAGCCTAATGGTACATTTAGCTGGTTTCTTTGAACCCTTCTCTCGTTTTGGTCCAATGGCTCGAATTCAATTCTGTCTACACAGGTCCCTGTGAGTGCGCCTACGTGTAAAAGGGCATGATTAATCCGAAATGACACTGTAGATATTGTCAATATGATGGGGAGCCCTTGAATGACTTCACAAATAAAAGGCTGCCGGATTGAAGCAGTGTCTGTTAATGTACGCCAGACTCCATAGATTGGCCCGCTTTTAACTCTCTGTGGCAGTGACCGTCTTAGATTGTACGAGGTTGCGCCACGATGAAAACGTCAGGCCCCGAGACACAAGGTACAGTATGAATGCGACGTAGGCAGCCGTGAAACCAGACACGATGGTGCCAAACATAATGCCGGTTACTTCATTGGAGAAGAAATCCAGCAAAAGATAGCCGTTGATCACGATCACCAGAGCAGCCACGAGCCAAGAGACGATCTAGAAACAAGAAAGGACGATAGTTTCAGGGTTATTCCATGAGTACGATGAATGCCGATTCAAACAGTTCATTAAGAGACGTTTACTAATGTTTATCGAGCCAGAGCATGAGAAAACCAAATGCTTTCTTGCAAGCTACAAGTGCTTTTCTGATTTACTAGTGAAATCTCATCATGCCCAACTAGCTACGGCACTCCACAGTTCCTTCATACAACGTCAGAAGCTTGTGAAAGCAGATGGCATAACAATAATTCTCCACAAAGAATGCGGAGAACTGACAATTGTTAAGATGATGAGACTTCATGAAAAGTTTGCAACCAAATCCACTCGATCACCAAAGAGTTATGATTTAAGTATTTCACAGACGAAATCAAGGTATCTAGAATGAGTTGCACCAGTGTCCCTGTAGGTTAAACCCTACTTTACTGCACATACAGGCATATAAACGTACGTGTATACAGCATAAGAATGAAAGTAACTAGAAAGAATCGCACACTAAGGCATAAAAGATTATCCGCCGCCATTAACGCAGAAGAAGACAGAATAGCGTTGGTAAAACTGAACTCACAATCACAATCTGCCATTATAATCACAACAAAATAAGAGGGAGGCTTTTTAGCGGCAAGCAGTTCACACATCAAAAACTCAATTTCTTTGATCCACTATCGATGGGGCTACTATCCATGTAGGCAATCATTTTCTTATCCTTCTTACAACTAACATTCACGCCTTTATGTTCTTTCTGAGGTATACACTTGCATATTTGGCCTTCATTTAGCTGCTACTTGAAAGGCAATAAAAGAAAGCGAACAAAGAATAGCGCATCAATCAACGTCGAAACGATCAGGGTACACAGCAGAAAAATGAAATTGCAGCATACCTTAAGAACAGGGCCGATCTTAAAAGAGCCCATGATCCGCTCCCTGGAGACCAGATAGAGAAGAGGGATAAGTGCGAAAGGGATCTGTATTGACTGGAGCACGTTAAGCCACTCGTTCAGAACATCTAGCGTCTCCTCAGTATCGAAAACAAGAGCCACTATCATAGTCGGCACGATTGCGCAGCTCCGCGTGATCAACGCCCTCAACCATTTCTTCAAACGCAGGTTAAGAAAACCGCCCATTATAAATTGCCCGGCATAAGTGCCTGTGATGGTGCTGCTCTGCCCCGCAGCTAACAACCCTATTCCCCATATGTAAAGTATAGGGAAAAGGCCTCCCCCGTATTTCTCTTGGAGATACTGCCCGGCATTTACAAGACCAATGCTGTTGGCAGCCGGAGTGCCGTAGAAACCCTTCGCAAAAACAGTCGTGACAAAGAGATTGATGATGAAGGAGATCACGAGGGCGGCAGTGGATTCTATTGAGTAATACCTCAGGGCTTCTTGGACCCTGCCCTTTTGGTTATGGTCAATCTCCCTCGATTGCACGAGGGCCGAGTGCAAGAACACATTGTGAGGCATAATAATACAACCCACGACTCCCACGGCTTGCTTTATGGTTCTGGAGCTAAGTTTCGGAATCAACATGCCTGCAAAGAGAATTCGGTTTACCATCTGTCCCCAAGGTTACTATTGTGGATCTCAGTTAAGCACAATCTGAGAAGAACAATTATAAGAAACTATTTATAATTACCCAAAAGCAGCTCGGTTCCACTTGGCTTTGCATCAGCAAACATCCAGGCAAATGCCATTGCCATCGTTGCAATAAGGAAGGCAAAAAATGCTTCAAGTTTCCTCACTCCATAGTTCTCAAGTAACAGAAAGATAAAGCTGCAGCAACAGTAAAGGAGATTTCAGATTCAGGCAGCATTCTACGAATAGATAGCAAAAATCACCCCTATCAGAAGCTTGTCACTTTTCTAGATGGGCTGCATTTGCTTCCAGACAGCAACTTAGGAAACTTCAACTCAACCTACTATGGTCAATATTCAGCGACTCTATTTGCTCTGTGAATTGGCCTGACCAAGCAAAATAGTAAATTCAAAATCTGACAACTCCTAAAAGGCCCGAGAAAATACTCAATATAATGCCTTTCAAAAACTTTGGCATGTCATTAGAAAAACTGCAATTAACCCAACAAAGACGATCCTCAAAACATGAAAAAGAAAAGTAAAAATCAACCCACGGATAACTATCCTCTCCTGCAGAGAAAAGGCAAAGAAAATCCAAAAGGCCTCCGGCACACAACTCAGATCAAAGCCAACAACGAGCCTCAAACCCCACGACAAAGAGAAAGCTGGACGAAACAAAAGCAGAGCAAAATTTTTATCAAGAAAACACCACAAAGACCGAAATTCCGCACCGACACCAAGGCCCCTGCAAATTCATAAGGCAAAGGCAAAAGCTAACATAAATTAATTAAAAAAATTTCCATCTTGCCAAGAAATTCCAGAAAAAAAACAACTATGAAGTCACCACAAAGAAACAGATAGCAAGGATCGAAATCAAGATCCCACTTCAATCGAATCGAGAAGCTCACCAATCAGCGGCAGTGATGACGACGCCGGACCAGAGGGGCAAGACTCCATTGCTGAGAATCTTGATGGCGATGGCGCTGCCGATGACCTCCTGTATGTCCGCGCCGATGAGGGCCAGCTCGGCCATCACCCACAGCACCATCCTCGCCCACGGCGGGTACTCCTCCCGGCACAGCTCGGCCAGGTGCCGCCCCGTCGCGACGCCGAGCCGGGCGGATAGGAGCTGGACCAGGAGCCCCATGGCTGTGGCCCACATGAGGAGCCACAGCAGGGAGTAGCCGGCGATGGCGCCGGCCTGGAGGTCGCCCTCCAGGTTCCCGGGGTCGAGGAAGGCGATGCTCATCAGGAACCCCGGGCCCGTGAAGAGCCACAGCTTCCGCCACGAGAACGGCGGCGCGCCGCCGGAGGGGGACGGGCGGCCGGAGCCGGCGGCGGAGGGGTCGTAGGGGTCGTCGTCGCCGCCGCCATAGCCGCCGCCGGAGGGGACGATCCGGACCTTCTCGGCGGCGTCGTAGGCGGCCTCCTCATCCGTGTCGGAGGAGGAGTGCAGGAGGGGCTGCCGGCGCTCGTCTTGAGGTCCCATGGCCACGGAGAGGGAGGTTGGTGCTGAGGAAGTTAAGGTTTTGCTTCTCCGTCTCTCTCTGTCTATCTCTCTCTCTCTCTTCCTTGGCTTTATCGTTACGAGACGAGGAGGGAAGCTGAGAAAAACTGCCGCTCTACCTCCTCCTCCTGCCGACCCCCACACTCGCTAGCTATTTCGTTTCCGTTGTTTCCTTCTTTTTTAATTTATTTTTAAGTTAACATAACTAAAAGCTCCAAAATAGTACGACGATGATAAATTCACCTCGAATTAATTTTTTTTTATTACCAAAAATCCCGAATCAATACACTCGTTACAAATTCACTCTTCGTTAAATCGATACGTGTGCGACGAACGCGGTCCAATGCCGCACATTCGGTACCCCGTCAACCGTCACGTGTCGTCCAACCCGGCAATTCGATGGTGAAATTTAGCGGAAACAAACGGAGGGTTTTTGGTAGTCAAAAAATTAGTTTTGGGTAAATTCGCTTCTTTGTGACATGAACCCCTTTTTTTGTGTGGGCTAAGCATACTAGGAGTCCTAAAATTTATCACGAAAGTGCAATCGAATTCATAAACTTTTAAAAAGTACAATCAAGTCCTAAAACTTGTCACAAAAATGCAATCGAGTCCTAAAATTTTCAAAAAGTGTAACTAGCAAAAGGATTTGATTAGACAGATTTGATAAGTTTTAAGATTTGATTGCACTTTTTAAAAGTTTTATAATCTAATTTTACTTTCGCAATAATGTTTAGGACCTCCAATTTGCTTATCTCTTCATTTATCAAGGGATGTACAATAAGGTTTGCTTTTTTGTATTTCGTACGCAAACGCAGGTCCCTGAAATTTTTTCAAATTATTCAATCGTGTCCTTGACCTCTCTGTTTTTTTTTGGCAACTAAATCCTCAAAGTATACGGTAATGGTTGTTAATGTTTGTCTACTCATCCACCACCATACAGTATTGTTTCGTATCCTGTTACAGATATTGATGCGCACGTATCGAAAGCATACGATAAGACAAGGACGACGAATATGCTGAATCAGTATGATGTGAGATTACTTCAGAGGGAAGTCGCCTAGTGATCAGAACTAGAGTAACATGGGATTAGGTCCGCCAAGTGCTTGTAAATTTCTCTTTTGGCTACGGTGACTTTATGACGATGACATCGGCATACAGTTACAGCCCATGTCGAAAAACTGGCCCGGCTTTGCGAAATTCCGCGCGCCTTCTCGAGAAGTGAGGGGTTTCATTTGGATGGAGATATCTGTAAAGTGCTTCCGTAAGTATCTTTTCTCCTTCATTCGAAGTACACGAATGCATAATACAAGGAAAAAGAAAAACTATCTGAAAAGCCCCGGATTTATCGTCCGGCGGCCAGTTCAGTTTTAAATTTTTCAATTTGATCAGTTTGGTCCTGCATCTTCTAAAAATCGCCAATTATAGCCCTTCCGGCCAATCTTGACAAAAAAAATTGCTACCATGGTGATACAATAAAATAGTCTCGAGAGGTAGAACAAGCCGTAATTTGGCAGGAAAAAACTGTAAAATTCTTACTGAAAAAATAAAACATGCCGAGAAAAAAGAATGATCGTGCTGAAAATCAAATTAGAAATTCAGAAGTGACTGTTGAGCTGTCCACATCGGCACCGCAAAAAAAGCTCAAAATCAACCAAGCCCTCAGCCATTGAGGATTTACCGCAGTGATCACCCTTCTCACTTGAGAAAAGGGGAGGTGGAGAGTTCGAATTCCCACCTTTGCAGGGGGTAGGGGTGAGGCCGCGTAGTTTAAGATATAAATTTCGACGTTCATGTCCCGTAAGAGGTGGGGCGCAAATTTAAATGTGTATTGTTTATGTCCTGTAAAAAGTGAGGCATAAATTTAAATATGTATCGTGAATGAGAGATAGAGTAAGATCAAAAAAAAAAAAAACCAAGCCCCCAATAATTGCTTCACAGTTTCAAAACCGACAAGCTCCCCCCTCCCCTCCGGCCCACCTCCACTAACCAAAAAAAAAGACAAAAAAAGCAAAGTCAAAACTCATCTGCATTTCCGAAATTAACCCCACTTTGCCGCCCTTTTTCGGGGTTCGATTAGTCATTGTCCATCGCATGACATCACGCACGTCTTAGTCAGTGGGGCCCCCACGGGCCACGATGGCTCTTACTTTCTTGACTTTTTTTTTTCTTCTTTCGGGGGTCGAATATTTTCTTGGATTTGAGTATGAACTGCACAGCGACGTCGAATCGACCCGCTTCCGCAGAACCGAAGCCGTATAAAGTCGTAGAAAAATATCCGGCACGGCAAAAGGAGGTGGGGTGCGAGCTGGCAAAAACGACGTGGCGGGTGGTGTCGTTTTTCCATTTTTCGACGAATTTGACGGCGACGGACGGTGAGTTGCGGGGCTAATTCCAAAAAACATGCACAAGCTTTAGATTGAGTGATAATTTTGATCTAAATGTTTTTTTTTATTTTGGCCCAAACCTTTTTATCTCATAAAAAATTATCAACTTTCACCCTTATCTTAAATCTGATCTCCTCATTAGTTTTATGTCAGAAGTCACCCTTGTTTGAAAAAAAAGGGTCATAGTCGTGAGTTTGGCGAATCTCGTCCATGGCGTCTGTTGATGGGTGGTGGTCTACAGCTTTAAATTATAGTCTGACCAAAGGGATTCAATAAGGAGATCTTTTTGACTTGTCGGTAAAGTGAGAGAGATCAACAGTTGCACCGTTATTTTTCAAGTTGTTGCTCAGAGAATGAGACAATGAACAGTTCTTTAAATCTAGTCAGCAAGTCATATGAGTTTATTGCTGAGGTGAAATAGTCAAATTGAATAATCAATGATTCTAAATCAAGGCAATCGGGTTTGGGATTTAAGTGAAAATTAGTAATTTTTTATGAGACAAAAAAAATTAGGGCAAAAATTATTACTCATTCTAAAGTTTGTGTTTTTTTAAGAGACAAAAAAAAGTTAGGACCGAAATTGCCACTCCATCTGAAATTGATGTTTTTTTTTTTTAAATTAGGCCTAAGTTGCGTGGGGTCCTTTGGATGACCATGACCCGAAGGAGGTAGGGAGCGCGAGCGAGGACGAGTAGGAGCGGGACACGTGAGCCGGCGCAACGTGCGCGCGTGCGCCTCGACCGTGCCTGGCCCGTGGTTGCACGGGCTCCTCCGTGCCTCTAGTGACGACAGATGTTTTTCCCCCATTTGAAAATTCCACGCGAGGGGGTACCCGATTTTTGCGGTTCCCACGCGCACTCGCTGGAGCGTAAGTCACACGCGCCTGCTCTCTTCGATTTTGCCACTCTCTCCCATGTGGGGCCGCGCGCATTGAAGTGAATGGTTCCGAAACCCATTAATTTAGGACCAAACAACATCAAATTTAAAGATAAGGGCATCAGAGAGGGAGCACACCTTTAAAAAGCTTTATTTCGATCTTCGTCCGAACCTAAACATCATCTGCTTGTAAAACTTTCGTGGGTTATCCCATCTCCTAAGGAAAGTCAAAGATACAGAGAAATTAGGAATGCAAGGCGTGTGTACATCAGCATGTTAAAATAAGAAACGTATTCATGGTGCCCGCCCCATAAAATGAGGACACGCTATGGAAGATTTCATAGGAGCTAAGTTTCATTTTCTTGGTGAAATTATCTTTTAACTGAACACCGGTGTGTAACTATAGGATTGATAATTAACAATTTGTGGTAGCCCTTAATATAAGAAGCGTATTCATGTCAATCATAGGACTCTCCTGCGTGTAGTCATGGTTCACATATCATAAAACAATAAGGTGAACTTATTTCAATTAATGAAATTATATAACAATGTAGTTGTTTTGGCTAGTGTATTTTTTATCTTGAAAAGGCAAAACAAAAAATATTAAGGAAAAACAGAAAATATATTCCCAGGCTCAACCTCTGTGAACCTAGGCCCAGTCTCGATAGACTTAGGTTCAAGTATCAGGGATCCGAGCATGGTCGCCGAGGCTTCGAGCTTGGCCTTTATGGACTCGAGCTGAGCAGGGTGCCAAGGACCTAGGCATAGGCACCAGGTTCTTGCCCCCTAACTTATGTGCATTAGGGATCCATTGCCGTGCCTGGGTCCTTGCCGCTTGGGTCAAGGTTCATCAAGGCTAAACCCGAGACCTTGGTGCCCATACCCAATTCCCCAGTTGTTCATGCATAAGTCGCTAATGCCCGAATAATATATGTCTCGATTTTTCTTAACAAACAATAGAAAATATTTTCCTATTTATTTTCAGATTTTAGTCAAACACCCGATGAATACTGTTACTCTCAGTGGAAATAACTTTTTGAAAAATATTTTCCAAAAAAATGTCATATTTTTCGATGAAATAGACGTAACCTACATCCGAAAAAGAAAATCCTCGAATATCTAATACAAACTCAACCTGTCCAAATAGAGTTTGGTGAACTCAAATTCCAAAGCGGGCAGTGGATGGTGCATCTTTCTCCCCAACTCCTGCAAAGATTCCTTAACAATTATAAGAAAAAACAACTTGCGATCCAAAGTTCTGTGAACATTCAACTTTATTGCCCTAAAAACAAATGTTATCCGAGCAGAAGCAATGGCGCTTTGCAGTACGGACATAGTTGGCTTCTGATCTAAAATGATTTTGTTGATGGGTCAAAAGCAACAGCTCTGATTGCTACTTTCTATGGTCATCATGTGAGCTCTTGTTATTTCTTTTTTCCTTTCCCTATTAAATTTTGGCACATTGGCGCATTGTTGTTCGAATCCCATGTAGTCACGAGGAGACATCTTGTGCTTTAGTGCTTTTGTCGAAGTGTGGCAACTTCGCAGTTGGTGTGGACGGAATCTTTCTTACTGGTTTCTGTCTTCCTCTTGTAGTGAGCGAGGAAAAAAATAGCGGAAAATTATCCAAAAAGTTATAAACCTATTGTATTATTGTCAATTCAGTTGTAAACTTTTCAATTTTGTCAATTAAATTATGAACCTTTTCACTTTTTGTCAATTGAGTTCAAATTGCTAATGCGGATACCCGCTAACCTACGTGGTGTAACCGGTGTTGATGTAGATAAATTTTAATAATATTTTAATCTTTTGGGGTCATGGCGACACCTGACCTCACCCAGCCATGGCAAGTCTGAGTCTCAAGCCCGAGGCCAGCGGATCGACCTCATCGACCCTCACCTTTAGCCAGTCGTCAACCACTGCCAAACGCCCTAAATATAAAGAATCCCAAAGCACACAACGCGCTGTATTTTTACATTCTCCTTTTAACTTCATTTAAGTGCCTCGAGCTTCTTGAACAAGCTTTGGTTTGCATTCCCTCCTTGACCGCATCTGGTGCTCCCTGTCGTTCTCCATTGTCCACCACCGTTCGATTTTGCGGCCTGTACACATCATGACCCATTTGAAAGAATCATCAAAGAAAAGGGGAAACAAAAAAGGCCAAAAAGAGAAAAAGAAGAAAAAATCCAAGGCCCAAGTCATTCAATTTGAAACGTCTCTAGTGTTGCGTTCCTTGACATGAAGAGAAGGCATCCCCACTTCGTCGTGGGGTCACATTGATGAGAGAACAGATGACCAAACAGATCTTGTTCTGGAGCGCTTCAATGCGTGCGGGTCTCCTTTCTGTTTCGCTTTCCTTCCCCTTCAAGCACCAGTTCATTTGATAGGTATGCACCAGATATTTCTCGGGAGATTGAGTGTGATTCAGATTCAAGAGTGACATCGATCGTTTCAAGTCCTCAACTTGCCTTTCATTCGATAGTTGGCTCCACATACTTCTTGTCTACTCCTAATTATTGCTTATGAATATTCTTCTAAAGCTTTAAAGTAAAAGTACTAGTTTAGATTTACAAATATTATGACACATTATATATATATATAGGACGAGAGCCATGGCCCAGTCTTGCAACAAGTCAAAAATGACCTTGCTGAGGCACAAGTTAGAATACTTTCTTGGCATATATTAGTGTGCTTTTTTAAAGGTGCCAGTAAAAGATCAAAAGTAGAAGCCATCCGAATAGACCACTTATTTGGATTATGAGTCATCCTCTGATCCGAATTATTAATGAATTCTTAATTAAATAGTTTGAGTAAATTTAGAGTTTAAAAATCAGACTGCATCAAAGATATTTGACTTATATAATTCAGCACTTACATCGTTCCACACTTAACATTCGGTACTTAAAGTTTTCAGTTTCGACATGTAATGCAGCTCATAAGAGGCGTCCGGTGATCAAAAGTTCGACAAGAAAACGCATGCTACCCCCTAAAAATTCGCGAGGACTTTGTGTAGCTTCCCCTCTTCAGCACCAAAAATTTGAAGAGAAGGCATTCTTATTAACCCCAGAAAAGTCACATGCAATGTACATATCTATGGACAGCCGAAAGAAGTGAAGAGTGTGTCTCAATTGAGCTGAGGCTTACACTTCGTTTGGTCATATTTTCCTGTCAACTGCTGACTTGTGGGCTGCTTTACAACATTTGCTTTGGGCCTTAGGGACCGTCTGTACACTTGAAGTTCCCGCAATCAGTTTGACCTCTCACGGTGACAGACAACTCTCATGTGACCATGAACATGAAGTCGTGTGCGCAATCATCAATTTTAATCCTAATAACTCAAGCCAAGGACCAAAAATTTCCACTGAAATCATCGCTATAAAGCCCGAGAAAATCTTTAAACCATAACAAAACAGTGTGTTTATCTCAAGAGGTGAACCACTTCCTCACTTTCCTGACGGGTCTCCTGCAAACAGGGCATGCCCGGGTTTCTCCATCAAAGATCCTGCAGAAACCCAAAGTAGTCATGAGAAACAGAAGTAGCAACCACACCAGCAAAGTGGAATTGAGTCGGTCCTTAGAACCTAATGTTAGCCAGGAGATTTTTTCCAAAATTTCAAATTAAAATGTTGATTTTCTCACCTGACATGCAAGAATTTTGTGGGGACAGATTAATCATAAGGAAAGGTGACTTTCACTCGCTTTTTTGATCATGCATTGTCCAATCCGGTTGGAAGTTTTGTACTTGGACAAGCATTAAAACGCAGAGCTGGAGTGATATGCACTTTCAAGTTCTAAATTACAGATAGTGATGCTAAATCAATGTCCTTTTTTTTATGTCATTTTTCTAAATGACGAGGATATCCATGTCGCCTAATAGTAAGAAACCCAATAATCTGGCGAACTAAGCAGCGATCTTGTGGGGATTGGGGAATCGAATCTGTTCTGTGCGCCTAATCTTTGCACATATGTCCATTCATACTTTTGCTGGGTAAGTACATGTTCATTCTTTAACCATTAAGCGAATCCATAAACGTGAGAAGGAAAGTTAAAGAAAAAGAAATCATCCATGGCAGATCAATGTTTTATTACCTCTGAGCACAGTCATAGCAGGTAGCACAATGGCCACAAGGAACGAAGTAGCAATTCCTTTCCTCGTCGTAGCAAATCACACAAATCTTCCCATCATACAACTCCTCCGAGGAGCTGCTGCCACAGCTGCCGGTTTCTATGTCCTCCTCACATGTCCCGTACATCGACTGTGGTGGCTTGAATAATTGTATCGGCGTTGTCTCTGTCACTACTGGCTCTCGTTCTGCTGGACTTTCATCCTCTGAGTTGTCCAGGTATCTCAAGATCGCGAAAACGATGAACACGAGCAATGCTGTGAGATTTCGAGATGTTGAGTTACCGCACAAAAATTATGAAAAGAAAGAAGGAAGAATTTGAGTAAGGGGTATTATGAACTCTCCAGTTACACTCTTTTGATGTTTCTCTTTCCTTTAATGAGATTCGAATCAAACACATCTAGATAGTAACAATTTTGTGAGAAAACTCACCCAATACCGCAATGTAGGCGACTAACCGAGCCAAGAACGTAAATGCAAAGCACAATTCAGCCAGCTTATCATCCTGACATCGGCAAGGAACAAATCAGAAATCAAGATGTCGCCCCTGCTAAACTAGACATAATTGACATAAGCACTGTAAAGAATTGTTGAATATCGGCTGTCAGAACTCCCGAACGAGCAGAGAGAGAGAGAGAGACACACACACACAGAGACAGAGAGGCAGTTGCTCCTCCTTGGGCTTTATATTTGAAGGCTTTTTGAAGTTAAACTGAACTCTAAGTTTAGATTAGCTCGATCTACCTACCGTGGAACACATTCTATCTCTCCTCTCGCCTTCGCGGCTGTCCCTTCTCTATTTTACTCGAAATTCAACTCCGGACCTGAAAAACGAACTTCCAAAATGGAAGCAAACAAATCATATCATTATATAATGGTGCTAGACAGAATTCCGTGTATTGAACAGAGAAGTTAGTAAAGTGAAATGTAGCAAACCTCCTGATCAATTAGCATTTTATATCAATGTGGTTGCAAGAGCATGAGTCAAACAATATAGTTTCCTTCATCTAGAGCCCTAGTTCGTGCCATTTTTTTTGTGTTTGGTAGTTTTCAAAGCAGATCCAGAAATGAAACAGAGAGAGCTAAAGCAGAAAAGCTACCTGCATTGCTTCAGAGCGCCTCACATATAGCCATCAAGCTCACTCAATCTTTCTCGGAGAGCCCACTCAGAATGACAATGTGCACCATCTCAAGCGTGTCTCATTTGAAGATTGCTGATTCAGAAAATTCGCCACTGCAGACCCGGCGTTGCTTCTGATAAGTTAGAATTGATTCAAGAAACGGAGAAAAGTAACTGAAAGCTTGCTTCTTGCGTGCCCAAATGAGCCCAAGATTTGACCTATGTCCGTGACTCTGGGAATGAATAGAGTGCGAGAGAACTTGGAAACGAAAAGCGTGCCTTTGAGAATGATAATAAGAAGTCGAAGAAGAAGAGGAAGATGAAGAAAAGCTTTCTGATTGGCGAGTGCGCGATTCTGGAAGACCCAGAAGAAGGAAAGGAAAAGGGTTGACTTCTTTCATGGAGAATGGAAAGGTCGTTGATGGCTTCTCTACTTGAGTTCTGGTGCTCAACTACCAGACAGCCTTTGAGGGTTTGGCGTGTAACGGAATCGAAGGTTGTCCCTAAGTTTCTGGTTCTTGAATGGTAGGTTTAGTACAAGCATGGGAGCCAAAGTTATTGAAAAATATTATTATATCCATGTGGGACAATATATTATAATCGAATGCATCCTAACCATTTCATCTGGTAAGATCTATCGGACTTACAATTGCGATGTGCTTGATTTAACTGTTCGAATGAATTTGAGTAGTGCGTAAATCATGTTAACGCAAAGATATTTCGAGGAAGAAAACAACATTCCTCTATTTTCTATATATCTTCTTCATTGGTTTATAATGATCAAGAGGCGTATATATATACAAAGAAAAAGAAAGAATTTTAAAAAATATATACTCTAAACTAGCTAACTATAATTCTTGATTTTAGCTAATTACAATCATAAATATATTTTATAGCTCATTCTCACAAATCGATTTGTGTAGTAATATTTCAAACGTCATATAATGAAATGGGTATGCGCATCATCGTGCCCCGTGCAATAATTGGGATGTTACAGCTATTTTTGAATCACCCTACACGTGTTTTTTTTTTGTTTGGTCAGAAAAGGAAGCCATTTCATTCAAGTTAAATAATTGATAAGTACACCAAAAGAGCTTCTAAGCATAACAAATCTCAAAGGGCTTGTGGTGGATTGAAAACCCAGTTGAGTGGGAGGATATTATGGACTTGAGCTTTAACGATCCAGTCCGCAATCTTGTTCTGGGTCCGTGCATAGTGGGCCAATCGGAGGCATTTTACTCTGATAAGCAAGTCTTTACTCTCTTTGATCAGCGTGTGGACTTCCCAAGAGACCTGATTTGTGCCTTGAAGCATTTTAACTAAAAGAGATTGTTTGACTCCAACTCTATCTCTTTACAATCTTTCTCTTCAAAGCCACGTGAGTTTAGCCACTTCAATGCTTCCAACAAAGCTAAGGTTTTGGCATGGAGGGGAGATTGAACCTACATAGAGCTCTCGAATCCGTCAATTAGCATTCCGGAGGAGTCTCGGCACACCCACAACACCGCACCAGCCCCTTCTCTCTCCATAAACACTCCATCTATGTTTATTTTCAGAGATCCCGAGCGTGGTGGAATCCAAGAAATCTGTGAGTTCTCCTTTCTTTTCCCTTTTCCTATGGGTTTAGAGCTCCAATGAGTAATTTTGTCGTTCATTGCACATGCATCCGTGACAACACTCCTCGGATCTAGTTTGGTGCCCCTGAATATGAAATTGTTACGAGATTTCCATATGTGCCAAAGAATAGCTGTGACAAGCTCTAGGTTTGGCTCATCCCTTTTGGTGCTTCGGTAATTTAGTAACCATTGATCAATTCGATTGAGTCCATGACTCGAAATCTTGACTTGTACCTCGAATCTGACCAGATTTTTTGAGTCCATGAACAGAGGAGGAACAAGTGCTCAAGAGTTTCTCGATTTTGCTGGCAAAGAGAGCAAATTGGGTCGAGAATTGGGATGTTACAGCTATTTTTGAATCACCCTCCTCTTCCTTTGTAGGCAAGGCGCTTTGGCAAATACTCCAAAAAAACATCTTGAGTTTTGGCGGGACATCTAGTTTCCATAATTTATTCCAAAGTTCTGATGAGGGCTGGTAGGAAGAGGAGGGTTGTTGTATGCATGATAACGGATAGTATTGTCTGAGTTGATTATACCCATTTTTTAGTGAATACAACCCCAATTTACTCCCTGACCACTCTATCTGCCTCATTTTCCTTCGGTAAAGGAATAGATGTTATCTCCTTTACTACTCTGTTATCAAACAATCGCCTAAGTGTCTGCTCATCCCAATTGAGCGCATTCTTGTCTATAAGTTCAGCAACAAACGCTGGGTCATTGCGATTCGCTGGGCCTCCAATAACCCCTGATGGTAACCACTTATCCTCCCTCACGCTAATGGATTCACCATTCCCTACAGATCACATAGTCGACTTTGTAATGCCCATGATCAAGCTCTGCCTACCCCACGATGGTCTAGTTCCCTTCCCCATGTGCTAGAAATCGGTATTAGGAAAATAAATTCCTTTTAAAAGTTTGCTCCATAATGCAGATGGAGACTGAATGATCCTCCGGGCTTGCTTCCCCAACATGGCGCCTTATTGAAGGTGATCAAATCCCTGAAACCCAAGCCTCCTTTGTCCTTTTTTGTTTTAAGTAACTCCCATTTTTTCCAATGTATACCAGCTTTTGATTCCCCATTCCTCCACCAAAAGGCAGCAATTTTGCGCTCTATTGCACGACAAATACCCTACACGTGTTTGGCGTCACCAAAATAAAGTTCTTCAACTGTTCTTGCAAATGCTGGTCCTCTGTCTTGTGGGCCATAAAAGAAATGCTGCTGCATATGGTGGGTTCATTCCCACAAGTTCCCAGCTCTTTTAGTTAAGAAACAAATTCATATTTGCTAGCTAGTCCTTTAGACATGTTCTCCACAAAATTGATTGTGTCGGCATCACAAGTATTTGTCTCCGCCTGCCCAAACCGACCACTTGGGTATTCTTACCTTAGGCTGACGCCAAGACAAGACCTACCAGTTCGTGTAAACTCCCGGCCCGCGATCGTGCTAGAGCGAGATGGGTCATCATATCGGTGCAGAATCATGATTAGCCACAGCAAAATGTGCATGTGCAGGATAAAGCACTGGAGTTTCTGATCCGGACCTAGATTTGATTGATCGAGATGGTCCTAACCATTGATTTTATGGATCCCATGAGATCGACGCTTATCATGCACTTAGTCCTGTGATTTTGGGTCTATCAGGGGAAAACACGAGCTCTCACATTTGTCAAGAGATATCGGTGAATGTTATTGTCTTTGGCTCCATTTCAGACTACTTTTTATCCAAAGTAGCTGGTCAATATAATATCTCTTACGACCTAATCTTTACAGCCAGAATGACAAGTGATGATGATTGATAGTGTCAAAGTGCGAGTTAGGTGTACTTAAAATAACAGATGATGCCTGCTTTCCTATTCACATTCAAACCAGGACTTCTGTTCTCTACTCTTTGCCTTGCAAAGGCGTGCGATTCCATGTTCTGCGGTAATAGTTTTTTCCTTGTCTCTGTGGATGAAATGTTAGATAGTGGTTTCCAAGGAAAGTTGTCAATTTCGTTGTCAACCGACCACGAAAGCCATCAAATGAGATGAATTTGATAATTTTCTCGTGCAAACAGATTCAAATTGGAGCTCCTAATAGGTTAATTTCTTACGGAAGATCGAAAATTTCTCTTTGATCCTGGAATTTGTCTGTGTTCCGTTATGAGGTATTGTCCACTTTGACCGTGGGCCTCACAGTTTTGTCCTGAAAAGGGTTATTGATGGGAATGGGGATGAGACTTAACTTATAAGCCACAACCATCCTTGATTCTCAATCATTGTGGGAAAAGTTTATAAACACACCAATATAAGTTCGAAATTAACTTACATAAGAGTTGATAGATTAAAAATAGCTGCTAACTAAGTAGGGAAAACTTGTTTTGCCGCTAGAAAGGTTTTTGATTTGCCAGTTGGTCAATTATATGTACTAGCTAATTTCAGAAGAGAAAAATTGGTAAGTCATTCGAATTTTAGGTGGTCATTTTCCATGATAGCCCGGAAATTCGGACAATTCATAATCAAGGAAAACAAAAGTTGGTTGGTTATTAAAAAAGCGAGAAAATTTCAATGCATAGTCCTAAAACATCTATACTTCATGCACTTGTATCCTGAAGTTAATATTAGGCCTTAACTTTAGTTAACTCATATAAATTCATTACTAAGACAGTGTCATGCTTAAACTCACCTCAATCATCAAAATTAAACTAATTGCCTCTAGTTCCAAATTTCCAGAATTTCGTAATTGCTCCAATGAAGTTATTCAGTTCACATTTTTTTTTCACTCTTAACTTCCAATCTTTTCTGAATCAGGCCAAACTAATTAAAATAAATACCTTAGGCCACTCATTTTCTATATAAGACATAATAATATTTTATTTACCTATAGAAATGTCACAAGTTTTATAAAATTATCAAAGCGACCCACTTTTAAATTAATTATGCGATAAAGTCCAAATTTTGGGTAGTTAGATTAATTGCCTAGATTAATCAATTAATTAAAAAATAAATTAGTTACCTGTCATCACAAGGTTCCTGATTCTATAATCAGGCCCTAGGTTCCAGTTTTAGCAAATTAGTCCCCTAGCTGTGCGAAATTACAAATTTGCCCCTAAAGTTTCTAAACTTGTTATTTTTAAGCAGTTTTATTTACTTTAATTATCTAACTTAATAACCTACTAATTATTACTTAAAACCATAAAATAACATTATTGCAATAGCCATCTCATTTCAGCAAATTTTACAAAATTACACTAAGACAGGTCAAAGTTACTCAAATGCCACTTTTGGGCCTAATTTTATCATTTTCACATATTCCCATGCAAGTTGCAACAAAAATTTTTTGCTAACACATAAATACATTTTTAGGCATGTGGGAAACTTTTCAAACTAAGCCACGAGATCACACTAGTTCAATATAACGAGATGTACATCATGCCATTTTTAAAGGCCAAATAAACTTAATCTCCAAACTCGAACAAACATTAAACAACCAAGTTTAAGAATGCCAACTAGATAAATGAGATAAGTGCAGTAGAAGTCCTAAATTTTGTCATGAAAGTGCAATTAAATACTAAAATTTTCAAAAAATACAATCAAGTTCTAAAACTTGTAGAATTGGTAGAATCAAGTCATTTCGTTAACACTATCAATTTGTCTACCATAAAATGTTGATGTGGCCTTTTAAAATTAATTTCTCTTTCCTACTTGGCGTTTTTTTTTATTATTTTCTTCTTCAAGTCTTATTTAAATTAGATTAAAAAACTAAAAAATGATAAAATTTAATTTTAAGAAATACAACACTAAACAAAAAAAAAAGAATAGCAGGGCCCTGCCGATGGGGGCATCGCCGCCTATCTCTGGAGGGTTCAGCGGCAAGGGTGGCCAGTCTTGGCTAGCCCTAAGCAAGGCCTCCTAGGCCTAGGCAAGAGCCGGTTAGCTTGCCCCGATATGGGTGACGCTGACTCTCACTTGGGGTCGATGACAATCGCCCGCCGTGGGCGAGGCCTCACTAGCGACCCTCATTAGGCCTGGTCGAGTCCTCACGGGGCCTCACCTGGGGTGGCAAGGCTCGCCTAGATCTAGGCAATGCTGGCCCTCGCCCAAGGCTGGCGAGGGTCGCCGGTCCTTGCCTGCGATCGTCGAGGCCTCGCCTAGGTTGTCAAGGGCCGGCCACCCTTGTTGGCCACTTCGATGTTGGGGTGCGGTAGCAGCGCCCTAGGCGAGGCCTTGCCATTCTTTGTTTTTTCTCTAGTTTTTTTTAAAAAAATAAAATTTTAGCCTTTTTTAGTTTTTTAATCTAAAAATAACATAAATTAATTAAAAAATGTCACATAAGTATTTTCCGTTAGACAAATAGACAGTGTTAATGGAAAGACTCGATTGCACAAATTTGATGAGTTTTAGGATATGATTGCACTTTTTAAAAGTTTTATAATTCAATTGTAATTTCGAGATAAGTTTCGAGACTTCTAGTTTACTTATCGTTAGAAAAATCTAATTTAATTTCTAGAGTTTTCACTTATCTTGAGTGGAAGGCTTGAACTAATTCATAATCATACCTTTTACATCCACGATCAATGATTGTTTCACTAATGCGCGTACCACTAGTGGCCGAAGATGCAATTACTTATCGGAAAATGCCCAATAAACTCCATAGCCAATTATGCCACTTGATCCAAAATATCTTACTCTTGCATGCAGTAGTGCTTTGATGGAGATAAGGTATACTGTTCTTTGAGAAACAAAGAATTTTTTCTTTTCTTAAGATTAATGTGCAAGTAGGAGATTATATTGTTATCTCTTATATCCAACCACCTCCTATGTAAACTCATGATGACTTGTTTCAAGGAGAGTAGTGCTTATCCAAATTTACCCGTTCCTTCCAAAAGGAACCTCAAAGAACATGGATCAGGCTTTGAATCGACTCATCGTAGGCGGACTGGACCTGATATTCAACAGTTATTTTAATAGACCATAACACCATGAACTTTAGTGAAATGTACTCAATATTTAAAAGAAAAAAGAAATCCATAAACACAAGTTTCTCCCTCTCACTCACCTCCCCTGCATCAGACATAGTTGTCTTGCCAGTGCCGCCCTTGCGCCTTCCCGCTGCCATCACACTGCCACCTTTCGCACGGGCGCACACACACAAAGTGAAATAAATATGCGCGCAGCTTGAAAGATCTCAATCCTAGCAATAAATTGATAATTCAAAGACGATAGCATGTTTGATCGTTTAATAGGAACACAGATATCAAGGTTTATCAAGACAAGAAATCCGAATTGACACACTTTTACATGGACAAAGAGAAGTTACATAGACAATCCATAGACCTTAATGCATGGAAGTAAGCTAGTGTAATAGAACTTGATTTTTCTTAGCTTGCCACCGTCAAATCAATGGCGTCTCTCTGGGGTCCAACTCGGTGCCCTCGGGCTAAAATGTGCTGAAACCACCCTAGAATCAAGAAGCTCAACAATCGGCCCGAGACTCACGCACCTTGGAACCTTATATTGATTAATGGATGCACCCCTAGAGATGGCATAGTCCATAAGTTCCTCGAACGAGCCGTTCTTGACTACCCGAATCTCCAGCGGTCCGACTGAGTTGTCCATGACCCGGCACTGTCGATACACTGAGTTGAGTGACTCTTCCATTGCGAGGCAACATTGATCAAGTACTTCATGGCTTGGCCCATTTTCTTTATCTTTCCCCAGCAATTCCCAATAAATCACGTAGTGCCCTGGTATCGTTGCGGTATCCGCATAGCTTGTGTACTCGACCACACTCGTGTTGGACTCACGCAGCAAACTCAATGCCCTCTCAACAGCACCCTGCAGCTCTGCCTCGTCGGTCTTGTCCGAGTCGATGCTGAGCAGCACGTTCCTCCTCCTTACAAAGCGGAACTGCGGGGCTGAGTTGTGGAACCCAGTGACCCTGAGGATATCCCCTACCCTGTAGCGGCAAAGTCCCGCATAGGTCGTGACAATGAGCTCGTACTCTTTCCCGACTTCCACATTAGCTAAGTCGACCATCCTTGCCGGCAAGTCTAGGGACGGGTATGCCGGGACCTGCGAGTCATGGGGTGTGAACTCGAAGTAGCCCATGTTGGGCATGATCGTATAAGAGACCTCAGATGGCTTGCAAATTGGGTTCAGGTTGAGCCCAAAGTAGCACTCAGAAGAAGCATACATTGTGCACGCTAGAGGCAAACCTCGACTATAATAGTCCAACGTGGGAATGTATTGAGCCATAGCGCCAGTAACAATCACATCTAAGTACTTGGTATTTGGCCAAATCCTGGTGATGATTCCCTCCCAAGCTTCTCCCACGCACTGCGTCCGGATAAACTCAGCGAGCCCTTGGTCCGGTCTCAGGCTCTCCTCCATGCACCGGCGGATTGAAGGGTCAGCGATTCTAGGGTTTAGGGTCCCAGTCTCAATGTCGTGAGCCAAGAGCTTCCAATTGACCTGGAGGAATCGTATGGCCCGGATCAGGCCAGTGGCAAACACGGCGCCGACACGGAGGACCTCGTGGTGCATGATCAGGCCACACAGCATTTGGGCGTACATGCTCTGAAAGGTGTCCGGACAGAGAATCGCCTCGTTCGGGCTAGTGTAGACATTGAAGGGGTCGTACGGCCTTGTCTTAAAGTGGTCGCTTTTGTAGTAGCCCGTGAGCACGGGGCGCGCCAAGAGTCCTCCTGTGGTTTTCGTCTCTGCTTTCACGAAGAGGAAGTAGAGTGCCTTTCCTTTGTCCAAGCCTGGGACATAACTGTTCCAAGAGGGAATAGAAGTTTAGATTAAATTTTTGTCGAAGAATTGTTCTCGATTTTAAGGTTAATCAACACAATAGGTTCGATGCCTTTAGATCCTTGAAACATGAGGATTTTGTGATTAAAGGATCGGTTTATTTGATTTAAATCACAGGAAGAGACTAGCTCGTATACGCGAATTAGTATGGGGATTCTGGGTATATAAATATATATAATGTAATATTTCTAACTATTGAATGGTAAAATATGAGCTCATCATAGTCATTATTTGAGAGACCATCTGTCCTACTTGCATAAATATGTCAATCTACAAAGAACCTGTCATATGTCAATATACCCTTTTTGACAACACGTCCATATGAATGTCTAATTAATAATCAACATGGTCATGTTGCATACGACTTGAGAGAGAGAGAGAGAGAGAGAGAGAGAGAGAGAGAGAGAGAGAGAGACTAACAGGTTCATTACGGGCATGAGGAGGCTGTAGAGTAGCTGGCGACGATTCCACTCTTCTTCAATGGTAGGCATGAGCTTTCTTTCTCCGGCCGAAGTTCCAGAACTGAAAAGTTTCATGTATGAATCACGCATTATTTCCAGGATTAATCCTCATACACCAACAATTCTTATTCTTTAAGATTTGTCATTAGAAATGTTGGGAAACCCGCATGCTCTGAATTGAATCCTAGTAATAATAAGAATTGGTACAGTACTCCATTTATCTAAACTAATTGTGGTTGTAGGATCAAGTCGAATAAGATTAGCGGTTAAGCAGAGTTGTTAGTTAATATTTCTGATGAAAAACATTTAAAAATAATAATGAATTGAAAATTTGGGATTCTTGAACTTGACTGGAAGCACGAAAAACTTAATGTGTGTATATGAACTGTGATAGCCTTCAGTAGCACGCACTGCAATCTTTTCCAGCAAGAATATGGCATGAGCAAAAAAATGCTCACTATTAATGATGAAATTAATACAAATTCAATGAAAAATCCAAAATCAAGATCAAGTTTCCTGTCCTGCTTATGTATTGACACTTTGATTCTGCACGGGATGCTGCATGGTTTGCCGAAACCAGTAACGGGGATTAGCAATAAAGTGAGCTGATCATTTTGAGATACTAGACACAAAATTCACGTGTAAAACTTAGATTGCACCATCGGCAAGATTTTCCTTTTGGTGAGCCAACTGCATACATTTAGACAAAAGATCTTAGTCTAAGGCACGTAGTTATTTTGTTGGAATAACATGTCTCATGTCCTGGATTTCGCATTGCATAGCCAAGAATTAATCTTCCAATGAATTTAATCAACCAACGGAACCTAAATTTTGACAGAATAACCAATTAGTAATTCTGAACGTCATCAACAAATATTTATCTTGCCTGGTGAGGAACTCAGAGATGGGGCGAGAGGACAAGATTTTGGAGCGGTCGCCTTTGGCGATACGTTGAATCTCTGGCTTCAAATCCTCGTACGTGACAATTGGCACTTTGGCCTTGAACGTGTCTCGATCGGTTTTGCCACCGAGTTGGAATCGCTGGAGATACTCAGTGTCCGAGTTCCCACTCAGTATCTCGCCCAGAACCCTCTCTTGAACCGAGTCGCAGTTTCGGGTCATCTCTTCGATGAACTTGAGAGCCTCCACGTCCTTCTCGTGTGCAGGACGACGGCGGCCCAGTGGAGATGAAACGACCGGTTCGACGGACATGATTGAATGTTGTATAGTTTCTGAACACAGAGATGGTGAAAAGCTCAAAGTTATGCAGCTCGATAGTGAAGAGACCATGCCACAGGCATGCACTCTATATATACAGCGAAGGCACAGAAGTGCCACGTCACGTGCGTCACGCGTTTCGGTGTACACGTGGAGGCAGGTTTATGGAAGCAACGATGGCTTCGGGGAGGAAGCTGACTGAGCCTTCGCGAGTCTTGTTACGACAGTGATTCCCCTTGCCCTTCTGTTTGCATGTTTTTTATTCGAAGTTGGAGGGAGAAGAGGAGACAGGTGGGGTCCATGGCAAGAACGAGTGGCTGTAAAGAGTGAGACATGTGGGGCCTACCTGTCTGCCACGTCAGCTAAACGTCAGCCGTCGTGGTGGTGGTGGTGGTTATGTGCTCTTGGCTGCCGGCTGAAATGAGTGAAGTTGAAACGGATATTAGCAATCTGGAAATGAAAGTTTCATCTACTGATGGTATTGTTGGCTGAAGAATAGGAGATAGAGCAATGCCATGTTGCTATTTCTATCATTAATCGGAGCAATTTTATGAAGATTGTTACTTGATTGAGGCGGGTCACAAGTACAAATTCCAGAGTCGTGGCCTTCTAACTGGCGACATGTCTAGTTAATTGCAAACATTGGTGCGGTAGGAGTCTTTAGCTATGTATAGGTTAAAATGACATAAACGTCCCGTTTAGAGTTTGAGCAGCCTGCTTGTTTTTCATTTTTTGCTCTTTTAGAACAACAATTTGCTACAACAATTCATGACGTGGTGAGCTATAACATCTCTTTCAATGCCTAAGGTACATTCCTATGTTTGGTTCTATCCAAGTTAGGATAAAGTTCTATATAAGAGGGATATAACCAAGATAAAATTATCCCATGAAAAAGATGGTATAAAGGTGGATATGATTTTTAATATCCATAATAGAAAAGTTATTCTTCTCGAATAACAAACTTATTAAATTAATTAAATTTAAAAAATATTTGAATATAAAAAATATTTGAGTTCCAATATAAAAAATTAAAAATAATAAAAAAACAGAAACTTTGTTTTTATTTATTCCTATTTTATTTTTAATATATGAATTTATTTCTATCTTATAATAAAAATTCAGTATATATAAATATATATTTAGTATTTATATTAATTACATATTTAGGTGTTTTAGGTATAATAGTATATTTTATTGCTTAATAAATTTTACTAGAGAATGAATGAAGGGGTAAAAAGAAATAAAAAAGAAAAGAAATAAAAAAAAGAGAGGAAAAATAATAAAAATAAGTAAATAAATATGAAGTACACAAGGGTGTCACAAGAGATTCTTACCATCTCTGTTTGTGCAATTTTTAGATTCATTTGCAGTGATATGCCGTTCATATAAAATAATAGATACGATAAGATGTGAAAATATCCGGCTTTATTATTGTAATTCACCAAAAAGTGGATTGAATATAGCAAAATCCCTGGATTTTATATCCTATCTTGACTAATAATCTAGACGACTAAACGCAACATTAGATATATACAATGGGTCGGGATTTTCTAAGTTCAATGTGATAGCATTTCCTTTATATTCATTAGGGTGGAATGAAACTTGCTCAAAAAAGTAATTCTTCTCCTTAAACATTTGTAGTTTTCATGTGGGCCAATGTATTCTTGGAACACATAATAACCTTAGAATATGTTTGGTGGCTAGGATAAAAGTTGGAACACATGATAACTTTTGTCACTTTTTCATATATTTGATTGTATACTCTATAATATATATTTTCTGTATATATACACTTAGTTTCTATATTTATTACATATTTAAGGTATATTATTATAGTTTATTCTTTGATAAATTTTTTAAGGAATGATGTAAGCAAATAAAAAAGAAGTAAAACAGGAGAGGAAAATAATTAAAAAATAAGTAAATAGAAATGAAGTGAAAGAACCCTCATTTCAAATGAACAAATTCAAATTTAAAGTGGATCTTTCTAATTCACTCTATCTCCTTATTCGTATCTCTGATTCATGTTAAAGCTTCACGACTCCTTTGTAGTTCTTTGTTCATGTCAAAGCTCCACGAAAACGAAAAGAGAGTCGAAGCCCCTTCTTATTCATAGCTCCCTAGTCCGTCTTCTTCGTAGCTCTCTTATCACTAAAAGTCCACAAAAGCAACAAAAGATTTGAAACTTCTCTTTTCCGTAATTTTGTGGTTCATGTTGAAGTTTCACAAAATTGATGAAAGATTCAAAGCGTTATATTTTTTGGAATCACAAAGGTGAATAATCATATTTTCTCTCTTTTACTAGATTTGATGTTTGCTGACTAATCTACCTCATCGGTGTTGCCGTAACCTATTTACATTTCTTGTCATTGTCAAGCATGAGGCTATGAAACGTTGCAATGAGATCTTTTTCTATTTAAGAAACAAATTGTATAATAATTATGAATTGATTTTTCATATGTGCATTTGTAATTTCTTTTGCAGTGAATTATGATAAATTTTTTCCATCTTGTTTGTGAATTTTCAGATTTATTTATAATGATACGCTGTTTATAGCAAATGATGGAGGCAACGATGGGTTCGGGAAGGAAGCTGGCTGAGCCTTCGCAAGTCTTGTTACGACAGCGGTTCGTTCTCCTTTCCCTTCTCTTTGCATGTTTTTTAATTAGAAGTTAGAGGGAGAAGAGGAGACAGGTGGGGTCCATGACGAGAATGAATGGCTGTAAAGGACAAGACATGTGGGGCCTTTCTGTCTGTCACGTCTGCTAAACATCGGCCGTCGTGACGGTGGTGGTGGTAGTGGTTATGTGCTGTTGGCTGCCGGCTCGAACGAGTGAAGTTGAAACGAATATTATAATTTGGAGATGAAGTTTCATCTACTGATAGTATTGGCGGCTCAAGAATAGGAGATAGAGTAATGCCATGTTGCCGTTTCTATCATTAATCAGAGAAATTTGCTGTTGAGGAGGGTTCACAGCTCACAAGTTCTAATTCTAGTTATGTAGTCTTTGACCGGTGATGTGTTTAGATAGTTGTAGTGCAGTAAGAGTGTTTATATATATATATATATATATATATATATATATATATGAAAATGACATAACGTTCTCATTTAGAGTTTTGAGTACCTTATCTGTCTTTCGTTTTCAGCTTTTATAGAACAACATATCACTATAACAATTCATGATATGGTGAGCTATAACAACCCTTCCAATACATTTTAATATGTACATAGGGTCGGGGCTTTCGAAGTTCATTGTGATAGCATCTCCTTTGTATCGAATCGATCAAAGTTGGAGTGAGACTCGCTGGAATAAGTAGTTAGTTCTCCTTAACTTGTGTAGTTTTCAAGTTGTTCTCCTTAACTTGTGGAGTTTTCAAGTCGGCCAATGTAATCTCGGAACACATGATAACCTAAAGATTTTTGTACTGGATGCACCATTGTACTCTATCATTTCTAACTGAAGCAAATTTAGGATGACGATCCAAATAGACATTGATATGGCATTCAGAGGGATTGCCTTGGGATGGGACGTAGAATGCCACAATGCTATTTCCATCTATAGTGTGATGTTGTAGAGACTTGTGATGAGATTTAGAATGAGTATTCCCCTTCATATTAGTGGGTTCTCCATCTACCCTCGTATGTATCTTCAGGGATAATTATCAAAAAATTCCTAAACCTATTATACGAATGCCAATTCGATTAAAATTTTTTTAATTTGATCAATTTAGTATCAAATTTTTTGACGATTTGCCAATATAGTTCTTTCGGTCAATTTTGGCTAAAAATCGCTGACGTTGTGATCTAGTCAATGCCGGCCATCCTATATGGCACGACGGTCGCCGACGTGAACAATTTTTACATTTTTTTTTAAATTTACCTGAATTTTCTCTTTCTTTCTTCCTTTTTCTTCATTTTCTTTTCTTTCCTACATTAGACACACGACTACCAACTATAGTGTCCTCCAACTTAAATTTGTGGTTTCACATGCGTCATGTGTTACACATGGCAAACTTAATCTTATATCCTTGGTAATCGGGATAATCTACCGCTACTCTTCGTTGTCTATCGACATTTGTCACTTATGAATATCACTTCCAGTCTCTAAGGCCGTGCTAAGGCAAATATGAGCGAGTCTCGGCAACTGCCCGAAATTCAACGTGATACGACATTTGGGATGAACATTTCTTAAAACATTCATGCGATTGATTGATTGTAAATTATGACATTTAAGTAAATAATTTTTTTCATGAAAGACATGACTTTTAAGTGAATGTTTTTAGAAGTCATAATACTCAAATGATTGAAAATAAAGTTGTGGTACTTGTAGTGTCCCCATCCCATAGTAAGCACTATTCTATGAACTAGACCATTAATGTTTGCTTTTGTTAAATGTGTATAATGGATGCTTAATTTACTTAGAAGAGATTTATGTTACTCACTGAGCGGTGGTTTGCTCAGACCATTCATCTCAATACCTTTTGAGGTTGTATGGATACCGATAAATAGGACGAGAGTTGTATCGGCGGGAGATTTTTGGGAGTTGGACCTTGGCATAAGTTGAGATAGTTGCATATATATTTGAAATGATATTCTTTGGGTACAGTTAGTTAGTCATTGGAAATGTATATATTATTTTTGGTGGACTTTAGAACTCCCATTTTCTAACTAACTTCTTGTTTCATCGTATATAGAAAGATACAATGACACATAGTATGATAACATGTTAATGTTGGTTATATGTATATGATGCTATGTCCTTCAGATAGGAGGACGACCATGTTATTTCGTCTATTTATGTAAAATATGAATCTGACAATATATATTTGAAGGGGGATTTTGCCGGGTATTCCAGTGTAAAAGAGTAGAAGAAAGGCGAGGCTCGGAAGGAGAGAGAAGTTCATGTTACCGGAATTTCCTCCCATTTGTTATTCATTTGTCAAGTAAATTGTGTTGACGCTCTCCGAGTAGACTTGTCAAATGGGTGGGTCGAGTCGGATCAGAAATGGTTCGAATCAAATTGACCCGTTTATTCGTAATGCAAAATTCTTGACCTATACGCGACCTGACCCGTATTGCTAAAACACTTCCATATTCAATCCAATCTAGGAAACTTGTTTCTTAAAAAAAAAAATTTAAAAATTCTATTGCTAAAACACTGTGGAAAATTTTTTAAAAAAATTATGAATTTCTTATATTTTTCTTTTCTTTTTTTTTTGTTCTAAGGCTGGTGAGGATCACTAAAGGGTCTGGGTAAGGGCTGCAACTGTCACCAACTATCAATGAGGGTCGGGAGCCTTGCCCACCATGAGCGAGGATTGACTGGCCCTCGCCTACGACCGATGAGGGTTGGTCGGATTTTGTTAAAAGAAAAAGGAGAACAAAGAAACAAAAAGAAAAAGAAATTGTAAAAAATTCAAAAATTTTAGAAGAATAAAAAATCAGAAAATTTTAAAAAATTGAAAATGACCTGTTTATGATTCACTTAAGCTTATTAGCTAACCCAGTTATGACTAATTAAAACCCATTTATGACTGATCAAATTGTTAGGTAACCAATTTATGATCTATTTAAGCTTGCTTTGAAAATTTAAGGCAATTCATTTATGATCCATACAATTAAATATGACTTCAAATATGCATTCTAGATCTACTTCGTCCCCTCTACTTCGTCACCCATTGCGAAGAAGCGCAGTTGGCTCTGACTTATTAGAATATGCTTGTGTTACAACAATCACATTGCAGTAGAACAAAGCTATAGTAATCAGTACAAGTTTTATTTGGAAAAAGTGCATTGAAAGTCTCAAAACTTATCACGAAAGTGTAATTAAATTCTAGAACTTTTAAAAAATGTAATTAAGTACTAAAACTTATCATGAAAGTACTATTGAGTTCTAAAATTTTCAAAAAGTACAATCAAGTCTTAGAATTTATTAAATTGATCCAATCAAGTCATTCCATTGATTTCATTTTTTGAAAGTTTTAACACAATTAAAAATTGTTTACATCAGAGCCGGTGGTGTCCCATAGGACAACTAGCGTCCATGTCAACGCCGGCTGGCCAAAATGCATCGGCCAGACTGAATTAATACAATGTAAAAGGTTTATGACTCAATTGGCATAAAAAAAAGAGAGTTTAGAACTAAATTGGTACAATTGTAATAAGTTTATAATTGTTTTGGTAATTTTCTCCCCATAAAACCTATTCTCTCCACGGTCCACCGTCACTTGTCATCGTTAGAGGTTATCATCCAGCAGGCTTGGGCCAGACCGAGGTTACAGTCAGGCCGGAACATTCATCCTAGCCTGATTATCATAAAATTCTTATATACAAATCTTCAAGCCTCATTTTCTCACTAAATGTTCTTACTTAAGTCTCCCACAAAGATTTCAAGCCCTTGTGACATGGACCGGGTAGGGTGGATCGTCGAGTTACAAGGCTCATGATTAGTTATAGCAGTTGTCTATCGCCTACCAACAGCATCGGAGCACCATGTTCCTATGATGACCTTGATTGGAGTTGTCGTTGTTTATGTGTTCCACGAACTTTATCCGAGGTCATGGGCTCCCAACAACCTCATATCAAGGTTGTCAACGACCTTAGTTTTGAGGTCACCAGTGGGCACTGCGGCTACAGGTGTAATCGATGCAAGTCGAGCCTATATAATTTCAATCTCAATCTCAACTCGATATACTCATTTAGTGCTCAAAAATCAGCTCGAGCTCAATGGTATTAATCTATTTGAACTCGAATAGAAAATCAAGATACATAAGCCTGACTTAACTCCATTATAATCAATTTACAAAGGAACTCGAACTCAAGCCGAGCTCACTTTGAATAGTCGAATGTTTTTCCATACACAAATAGTTTTAAGAATTTCTTATTTTCTTGAATAAATATTGACTAATCTTTTTCCTAAAAATTAAGGCTTTTAAATTAAGAAAGAAAATTATGACCAAAAAAAATTACGAAAGAAAATGGCATTTGAAATTATTATATTATCCATGGAACGGGACGCTTTGAATAACAAGTAGGAGCGTATCTCAGCCATGTCCATGTCCATCGTCTCCGCCAAACCGCCGCCGCTACCCGCCACCGCCAAGAGCCCCTCCGCCGTCCCACCACCCACGACCGCCGCCGCCGACACCGCTCGGCCACGGAGGCTCGCGTCCCTCATCGACAACCCCACGTCCCCCGGCCACCTCCTCCAAATCCACGCCGCTCTCCTCCGCCGCGGCCTCCACGGCGACCGCATCCTCAACTTCAAGCTCCAGCGCTCCTACTCCTCCCACGGCCGCCTCCGCAGCTCCGTCGCCCTCTTCAACTGCGACCCAAACCCCACCGTCTTCAACTGGACCGCCCTCATCCACGACCATGCCCACCTGGGTCTTCACCGGCAAGCGCTTCTCTACTTCGTCCAGATGATTGGCGATGGGATCGAGCCCAATGCCTTCACGTTCTCCTCCGTCCTTAAGTCTTGCCCGCTCGAGAGCGGGAAGGCCCTTCACTGCCACGCGGTCAAGCTCGGGTTTTGCTCCGATGCGTACGTGAGGACGGGCCTTGTCGACGTCTACGCGAGAGGGGGAGAGATCGCGTCCGCGCGCCGGTTGTTCGATTCCATGCCCGAGAGAAGTTTGGTTTCTTCGACCGCGATGATCACGTGCTACGCGAAGCACGGGGAGCTCAAGGAGGCGCGGGCCGTGTTTGATGAAATGTTGGAGAGGGATGTGGTTTGTTGGAATGTGATGATTGATGGGTATGCGCAACATGGGAAGCCCGATGAGGCTTTGGTTGTGTTCAGGCAAATGTTGAGTGCTGGTGCGAGGCCTAACGAAGTGACTGTACTGTCTGTGCTCTCTGCTTGTGGACAACTTGGAGCATTGGAGTTGGGTAGGTGGATCCATTCTCATATCGAGAATAATGGAATTCAGATGAATGCTCATGTGGGCACTGCATTGATTGATATGTATAGCAAGTGTGGCAGTTTGGAAGATGCACTCTCGGTCTTTGAAAGTATGAATCACAAGGACGTGGTCGCTTGGAATTCGATGATATCGGGGTGTGCAATCCATGGGTCTAGCCTGTGTGCTTTGGGGACATTCGATACAATGTGTAGATTGGGTGTGAACCCTAACGATGTCACCTTCATTGCCATCTTGACAGCGTGCAGCCACACGGGATTGATTAAAGAGGGTTGGCATTTCTTCAACTCGATGAAGGATAAATACAGGATTAAGCCGAAGATAGAGCACTATGGGTGTATGGTAAACCTCCTAAGCCGGGCCGGGAATTTAGAAGGGGCATATCAGCTTGTCAAGGAAATGGAGCCAGAACCAGACGCTGTCATCTGGGGAACTTTACTTGGGGCCTGTAGGCTCCACGCTAAGACGGCACTGGCAGAGGAAATTGCGGAATTTCTTGTTGGGAAAGGCCTAGCGAATTGTGGAACCTATACCCTTCTGTCCAACATATATGCTGCTTCCGGTGATTGGGATGCGGTTGCAAAGGTGAGGACGTTGATGAAGTCCAGCGGGGTGATAAAGGAGAAAGGTTGTAGTTCGATTGAAGTTAACAACAGGGTCCACGAATTCCTTGCAGGAGATAAGAGACATCCCAAGAGCAGAGAAATTTATTCAATGTTGGAAGAGATCAACAGTTGGCTTAAGGCTTATAATTACCGAGCACAGACGGATACGGTGCTGCATGATTTAGGGGAAGAGCAAAAGGAGCAATCCCTGGAAGTTCACAGCGAGAGGCTTGCCATCGCTTTCGGGCTCATCAGTACTGAAGCGGGAACCACAATCAGAATCGTAAAGAATCTCCGAGTATGCTCGGATTGCCATGCGGTTACTAAGTTTATTTCACTGATGACGGGGCGGAAAATAGTGATGAGAGATCGTAACAGGTTCCACCACTTTGTAAATGGTTCTTGTTCTTGTGGGGATTACTGGTAGCCTCTTGCTTGTTAACCTTGTACTGTTGGCTTGTCAGATAAAAGCTGTAAAGATCTAGTTGCCTGTCAGATACTAATAAGAATAACGTGTCAGAATTCTTCAAGGTAGAAGTAAGGCTCTCGATACCTGCTATATGTTCTGCTACTTCTGATTTGCTTAATGCATCTTTAGCAAGCCATTAACATTGGTCTTTAAAAACCGAAACACGCTTGATAAAGTGAATTTTGGCCAAAGAACATTGCCTTCTGCGACTCTCTGAGGATAGGAGCTGCATCAATCCGTATTGATATTCAAAAATGGTGTTTCTGTATACCATCGGCCAATAGAAAAAGTAAGTCAAAAATCCAAACCTCGTTTATGAATTACCATCGAGTGTATGGGGGTGTTTGGTTCGGCTTTACGAAGGGGCTTTGGGCCTCCAAAGCCCTTTGGGGGAAATATTTTGTGTTTGGCAAAATATTTTGGATGCTCTTTGGCCAAATGTTGGCCTTCTCAAGGTTGAAAGCTCAAGGCACCCTAGAGATGCCTTGAACTTTCAGCATTCTCGGAATGCTATTGTTCACAATTTTTTTTTTTTAGGGCTGGAATCTGTTCATCTTCTCCGGGCAGGCACCGGCGGCCGGCGAGGAAGAGGGTCGGCGAGGTCGTCTGGGGTCGGGCGACGCCCGGCGAGCCAGATCCACCGCCGCCGGTGGTTGCCTGAGGCCAAGCGACCCTCGGCGGGGTCGCCCGGCCGCCTGGGACGGCCGCCTGGGCCGCCTGGGTCGTGTGATCCCAGGCGGCCGGGCGACCCCCGGTGGCGGCAGATCTGGCTCGCCGGGGGTCACCTGACCTCGGGCGACGGCGGCCGGTTCCGGCAATGAGTAAGTTTTGTTTTTTTTAAATAAATAAAATAATTCTCAAAGTCCATTTGTAAAAAAAAATTTACCAAACACTATATTTTAACCAAAGTAACTTTACAAAACATTTTTAACAAACACCATTTACCTTTCTCCAATGGGCTTTCACCCAAAGGTATTTGCATTTCCCCAAAAGCCGAACCAAACAGGCCCTATGTATGATCACATCTTGAGCAATCAAGTCGATCTGACCATAACATATTCGATTATTCGTATATGGCAGTTTTGTTAAAGGAGGGTACATTTTCTTTTCCTTAAATTGGGACGTGATTGCAAAAGCTGAAACATTTAAGGGTTGAGCGCAGAGGAGAATTTAGTGTACTTTTTTCTCCTTTTATGTTGTATGAATTTCAAAATTGTACAACTTTCTTTTTTCAGCCATAGGGGTATGTTTGTCCTTGCATATCTAATCTAATCTAAGACACTATGGGCGTGTTTTGTAACTTACCAAATAGTGATTGATTTTATTCGTTTGTTCTTGAGAATAAAAAAAGAACAGAAATCCGTTTGATAAAGTTTTTGTTCCCCAACACAAATTTGTTCTCAAAATCAATTTTGAAATAGAATAAAAAAAATTAATTGATTCTAGGAACAAGTATAAGAAATAAAAGAGATTTTTTTTCCTTTTTCTTCTTTCCTAGCCGTTGGCTAGCAACCGACGACCGGCCATAGGCCAAGGTCGACAAGGGCGTCGCGGCCCTTGCGACTTGGGTGAGGGCTGACCTCACCTATGGCCAGTGAGGGCTGGACACCGTGGCCAACAACCCGAACATGGCTAAGGAGAAGGAGAAAAAAAAAAGAAAAGAAAAATAAAGAAATGTTTACATATTTAAAAATATTATTAATAAAAAAGAAATTTCGTACAGTTACCAAACACATTTCTTTTTTTTTTTATTCCATGAATGAAAATTTTGAGCCGTTACTAAATGCCTTCAAATGCTTAAAAAATTATTTCTAGAAACAGAATAAAAAAAATCATTTGAGCAGAAATTATTTCCGAGAATAGGATGATTACCAAAAACACCCTACATGTATTTTGGTGCAAAAGCAAGGAGCTATTAGTGATTGATAGTTGGTCCTCTATGAGTGACACGTCTCACTAACTATATAGATAAAAAAGAAACAGGTCAAATCAAATGACATGGCCAGCTTTGAAGCTGAAATAGTAGCCAAATCTCAGCACGATTTCCTCGGGATAATAGCCTAACGAGAACTTATCCTTCCCACTCAAGCAGACAAGTCAACAAGCAGTCAACATTGGAGGATGCAAGGAACCTGAAAGAAGTAAGAATTATGATTGTTTCAAGATAATTCCATGCAAATGCCTCCAATGAGACTCCTTTTGAGAAAAAGACAAACAAGAACGGAGAATTGAAACACATCAGCACTGTCGATGGAGCTGCACACTGATAGGACGACCAAGTTGGGAACATCCACATCTAAAACGCATTTGCAATTGAATTCGTCCATGTGAAGGTTACAATTAGCAAAGTACATATGTACATGGTTCCTACAAAACAATCTTGCCGGAAGCGAAAACTGACAATTTGCCAAGAAAATATGATGAGAGAGGTCAGAATCAGTGAGAGAAAGCTACCTACACACCTGCAGAGTGCAGAGCACAGCCACATCCACTAAAGAAGGCAAAGCCATGTCTCCTTGGTGATTGCCCGAGCTCTAATGCTTGAAAAGCCCTGAGACTTCACATTCTAAAATCCAAGACACAAACTGTATTGTTTGCAAAACAAGCGGCGATTTTGTCACCTTCCTTATTCCAACAGACTTCAAAGATTCCTCCATTTCCAGTGTAGGTCTTCACAATCTTACCTTCCTTCAGCGACCAGATGTGAACGGATTTATCAAGAGATCCACTGGCCAAATATTCTCCATTGGGGCTAAATGCTACAGAATATACAGGTTCCCTTTCCAAAAAGAAATAAACAAAACAAAAATCAGAGACCACAACAATCAAGTATCAACATGTCCACAAATCAATCAAACCAATTTTTCGTGAAGTCACAAGAATGACAACTAATAACATGCTTCCAATACAAGTTCAACAGCACACAAGTAATTTTCTCAACATTCCACACAAATAGCCTTCTACTGTCACAGATAGCAAACTTCACAATCATTAGTGACTAACTAGCGCTTGCATCTTTCTATTGTTCCAAAGTGCAAATGCAGCAACAGAAAATTTACCTGTGACCATTCAAGCTGTAAATAAGTTTCCCCAATTCAACATCCCACAATTTCACTGTTGAATCAAATGATGCACTGCATGACAAGACAACAATATTATAACGACCAACAAAGAACAGCCAGCGGAAGATTTTTATCAGTTAAAGCAATAGTTAAATAAAAAGAGAGCTCAAGATGAGAATGCTTCACGATCAAGAAAAGATAAGACTATCCAAGAGAGCAGTCCAAAGTCTAAACCAATAATGAGAAGTTAAAAAAGTTAAAATAAATAAGAAGAGCAACTTCAAAATGGATTTTGGACACAACACTGTAACCAAAGAAAATATGTAACTTCACACAGGTAAGATGCAAAGAACTTATGGATAAGAAAACCTTCACAAAAGCACCTGAAGTACTTACATTACCAGAATCATCTCCTACTAGACTGAAAAAGGATGCAACATGTACCCTTGACATAAAAAAATCTACAAATTGTGCACAGAGGTCTTAAACTTTTCCAAATGATGGAACATCCCATTTCTCAAACAATAGTCTTCTCCAGTACATGCAGCAGCTTTAAAGATATCCTCCAAAGCCCAAACATTTCAAAGATGTTGCAAGAACTAGGCCAACTCAATCCAGATGATAATACCAATTTGTCTCTGAAAGTTTTAGTATAGCTAAAACCCCATCTTTTTGAAGAGATGCTATGACAAGTCCCACCACCCATATTAAGAAAATTGGAATCATGCAAGCCTGAATGGAAAAATAAACTTGGTTAAAAGTTGCAGTAATTCACCTTGCGAGCACTAACTGCTGGTTAGGATTGTTTGTGCCAGATCCAGTGGGGCTCCACCTGAGAGTGTATATTTCCTGCAATACAGTAATTAGCACAAAAACATGCAGGACAAACAGAAAGAAAACTTTGCTAAAGTACGAGGTACCTTCAAATGCTCCTTCAAGTCATGAACATACTTGTCCTGCTTCATGCTCCATATCTGTAGCACTTAAAAAGTTATGAGGCCAGAGAGATGGAATTACTGAGAGAACAGACAGATCAAAGACAGAAATGACTCAAGATGGGATAGATGCAAGACATGTATTGATTTGCTTTACATCCAAAACCTAAGAACGAAAAAGGTAATATCAGGAAGGCAATTACTGGCCGAGAAATAGAGTATCAGTGAACAAGATAAACTAGAAGTCATTTTTATAACCTTCGCAGTAATGTCATCAGAGCAAGACGCTAACAATGAACCAGTTGGATCCCATTTGACACAATTCACCTCACCCTGAAATAACATCCAAAAGAATTGAAAAAAAAAGCGAGCACAAATCAATTTCAAGAACCTACAAAATAATAAGCATTTAAATGACATACATCCACCAAAAAATACACCCTTTAGAGCTACAAGCTGTTAAAATAAAAGTTGATAATCACTGCTAGTACACAATAAGATTAAGCAAAGACTAAACCCCCAATAACAAGCAACCAAATCACACATAAATTAACTACAGCAGAAGGGTATAATATACTGCTATAAGCAAGCAATGTAGTTTACTCACCATCTTCTACTTTCTCACACATTGGTAAAAAATGAAACACATTTTGGTTGATGAACTCTCAAATAAATCACAGCACCTAGATTTCAAACTTAGACATTATTTCTCGCAAACTATTATTATCACTGACGCTCATCTTTTCCAGGTCCTTTCACAGTATTATCTTAACGAGGCTACTTAACTTAAAGATAACTTCATGGCATTCTATTGCATTTTTGTGCCGCTAATAAAAAGTCTAAATCAAAAGTGTCCCAACTTCACATCAAGACTAAAAGATTTTCTATTCACAACACGTAAGGGCAATAAGTACCAGTAAGTAAGCATGCGCTCTACGCAAAATCACGTGATTACAAGAGGGTAAGAAATGTGCAACAATTTAAGATTTGCAATGAATGATTTAAAGAATATAACTAACTAGCATCCTCCCCTCACCAACCTAGTTAATTAAGCAAGAGGTAAGACTGGCCACCAAATTAGAAATCACGAGATTCAACATTATTCATAAGTCCGAGTCACATTAGTGTAATTATGTTAGGATGGAACTACTTACAAAAATGCGAAAAAAGATCGATCAACATGCCTTTGCTTATAAACCACTTTATCCCCTTTCTTAATGATCTGATATGCATAAGCTTTCTTCCAATGGGTCCCCTCATTGTAAGTTGCTTCTGATTTTTCACTGTTTTTATATTCTTTGACTGTCAGGTGGCCACACAATAGCCACCTTATCTCCAATGTTTCCCTTTCTGTTTTCTATTTTTGCTCTCATTCTCTCATATTCATTTTTCTGTTCACTAACCAGAGGCTTTTTGAGGATCCCACCATGGGATGGGGACCTTGTGTGTGTTGTAGTTGTACCAAGGCTTTTAAGCTTTTGACCAGCTCCTCGTGCTCCCTAGTGCCTCATCTAAGGCTTTTCTCAACCCATGCTCTATGTATTGTTATTGATCTGGGGGGTGGATGCCATTTTGAAATTTTATTAGGCTCAACCCACGTCTCAAACCTAAAGCTCAACAATACCCGTATGGATCTTGCCTTGGCTTACATGCCGCCCATCATCTTTGGATCTTACTATTAATCCCAACGTAACATCTTTTCACAAAAATTCTGTGTTAACCAATCTAATCCGCCAATGAGGCATCTGCAATCCTATCCCTTACATCATTTTTTCCAGAATGGATGGAAGAAAATAAATATATTACAACACACACACACACAAAGAGAGAGATTTCAATGCGAGCGGCTCTCAAAGCATATAGAAACCAAAACTAAACCTGATGCCCTGCGAAAGTTTTGATTGGGCGGTTTTCTCCAATCTTGCAGACATATATCATGTTGTCTGTGGAGCTTGTTGCAAATGAAAGATTGTTGCGCCAGTCAACATCAAGTGTTGGACCTAGAAAACCACAAAAAAGTAAAAAAAATCAGTCGCCTGACCTATAATTTTATCCTAAAACCAAACTTATGTCCCAAACCTGTATGAAATTCAAATTGCTGTTTCCCTTCCTCTGCCTTGACATCCCACACAATAGCAGTTTTGTCACAGCTTCCTGTGAGCAGATAGTCTCCTTTCTTATTCCATTTTAGAGAGAATATGGGCCCTTTATGTCTACTCAAAGTGGTCTTCAGTTCACCTAATCACGATAGAGCACTAGTGTAAGCAGCAAAAATTCCAAAATGTAGTATATGGCCAAATATTGACAGAGAAAACTCTCATAATACAGGATTGTCCAAAAGCAACAATAAAAGCATGCCAAACAGGCACAAACAAAAGTTGAAAGATGCTATTACTAAAGTATGCAAAAGTCGGGAACTTATTTCGTTCTGTTTAGGTTCCACTCTCATCTGCTTTTCCAGGCTTTTCTTTCACATTACAGTATTTTCAGTATACTCCGCAAATACAAAATACTGTACCTTCCTCTCTATGATATATTTTCTCTACATATTCAACAGGAAATAGAGCTAAAAAAACACTACAGCCTCCGGTGTGTAAATACACAGGTTGGGGACCCAAAATGGCACACATGTTGACTTCTCAATGGTGGGAGCTTAACTATCGTTTCTGGAGAATGGGAACAACAGACTCCACTCAAAATTTAGTACCAGTTTTATCCTGAAAGTGCACATACAAGTTCTCCCGGTTCATTCACATCGTTTATGCATACACATGATGCCTAAAACCAGAATGTTTTTAAAGGCATCAACCGATAAACCCTAAAAAAAGAAAATGAAGTGCCACATCTTCTTATGTTGTTGTTTATGCCATAGAAGATAGGAGGTTTTGGATCTCATTAATAGTAGGAAACTAGAAGTGCATAACCCACACTCTCAGAAGTTCAAGTATTTGGGTTCTGAAAACACGAGAATCTACAAAAGATGAACAATTCAATTAAGGATGTGAATCAGGATTGTGCTAAGGAACCATTTTAGTGTCAAAAGATTGGTTTGCATAGTTCAAACAAGGACTGTGATATACCAGTAATGATGATACAGATGTTTGTTTGGAGCTAGACATTTGTAGTTAATATATGGTTAAATTACAAAGCAGTATGATCTCAAAACATACCATTTGTGGTCCAAATTCTTGCTTGCCCGTCGTATGAACCTGTTGCAAGAAGTGTTCCATCCCCCTGCAGAGAGACATGGAGGTAATTGTGGTTTAAAAGGAGGAGCAAATGGAACCTGCTTACTCACGAAAGTTTTAAGGCACCTAAAATATAATTGAGAGAAGCAATTTCTAGCTTCAAGAAATTAAGAAACAAGCCATTCCAGAAAAAACAAAAACAAAAAACAGGAAGAAGGCAAAATGACTAAGGAAAAGATTTGAACCGAACCAATTATAATTTCTCTCACAAGTCATCACTTGACTTACATTCCAATCAAGAGTCGTGACATCTTTGCTCTTTTCATTTGTTCTACCCTTTACATGCTTCAATATCAGCACGTCTGGGGTACCATTTTGCAGACTAGATTTAGTGGTCCCATCTGGTATGGTCCATATACGAGCAGTAGAATCTCCAGATCTAAGAAACAGGTCATTGCAGTAAATTGGAAAACATAAAATCTTGACATAAGTCTTTCAACTGTAACATAGGTGAGAAGAATGTCATTATCTAGAACAATCTATGAATTCCAGAAGGAAGGAAAAAGAAACAGTATACCAATTTATAACATACAAGTCAATTTTAATAATGAAAAAGCTGATGCAAGTTATTAGGGAAAATTGCATGGAGAATGATATCAACGAATTCTGCAATTCGTCAAGCTAACCAGTCTAGTCATATATTCTCTATAGAATCACTTTCCTTACCCCAAGTGTGCACTTTGGTTTTACATCCTATCAACAAAACGAAACCCAAACACAAAATAATCTCTGAACAGAATTATCGTTTGAAAAAGTGGTACTGGGCAAAAGAAAGTAAATTGATCATTTTGCAAATGAAAATCACATCCAAATGGACTTGCTTAAGAAGTGCTGTAAACAAAATATATTGGACATCTTTCATTTGAGAAATCTTTGTTTTCAAAAATTATTCTTCCAAGCAAGTCCTTTTGGGTGGGTGGGTGTGCAAGAAAGTTTGCTCTAAACCAACACAAATAGAAGCCCCTGCTAGTGAATATGTATCAATAACTAGTTAACCAAACAATGATGTTGTTCAGCCAAAATATGAAAGAATCTTGAATACAGAATCTTTCATGTACAATTCTATTCCTCATGAAGTTCCACAGACAACCACCTTGCATCACTGTGATTTACTGGGAAAAGCAAACAACAAAATCCAATTCAATTTCCAGGGTAGCTTTCTTCAGAAAATTAACTCATTTGAGAATTTAAAAAAAGGAATCCAAAAGTAAAGTAAAGAAATTGTCATCATCTCAGCTCACATAATCATCTTTATAAGTCCAGATTTCATGGACTAAAATCCACTTCCTATAGGGCTACGCTTCAAAGGGTGAACAGTAAATGTGTAGAAACTTACTGCAAAGAATCTAGTTAATGTAAGAACTCAATGTGAATAGCAGAAAATAGACCAGTCATAATTATCCACCAGATAAAGTACCAACCCTGAAGCAAGAAGTGAACCTGCAGGACTCCATGCACAGGCGCAAACCTGCAGTGAAGAATTGAAAAGAGGTCCATTGTCAAAACATGAATGACAGATTTCGAGTACTAGAAGAGTATCAATAATAGTTTAAAATGAATAAGGGTAAGTATTCCGAAGATATGATATATAAAAAGATTCGAACCTCAGAAGTATGTCCTTCTAATATTGTCACATCTGTACTAGGAATCTCACATGGCTGAGAAGTTGATGTAGTAGAAATTTCCATTGGTTCAGGTCCTAAAAGAACATGCAATAAAAGGTTACAAACCTTATTTGAAAAAGACATGTAGAGCGAGATAGAATCTTCAACAAGATGGAAAGACATAACTCACTGTCAGTCGCAGCCTAAGATGAGTCCAAGCTCGCTCTCTCTCTCTCTCTCTCTCTCTCTCTCTCTCTCTCTCTCTCTCTCTCTCTCTCAGAGGCCGGAGAAATGCCCCAATATAAATGGCAAGGACTATTAAGTCCCATAACAACATTGTTCTCCCAACCTAGTATGAGTCCAAGCTCGCTCTCTCTCTCTCTCTCTCTCTCTCTCTCTCTCTCTCTCAAAGGCCGGAGAAATGCCCCAATATAAATGGCAAGGACTATTAAGTCCCATAACAACATTGTTCTCCCAACCTAGTATGAGTCCAAGCTCTCTCTCTCTCTCTCTCTCTCTCTCTCTCTCTCTCTGAGGCTGGAGAATTGCCCCAATATGAATGGCAAGGACTATAAGTCCCATAACAACATTGTTCTCCCATCCTAGGATGAGTCCAAAATCCCTCCCTCCCTTCCTCTGAGGCTGGAGAATTGCCCCAATATAAATGGCAAGGACTATAAGTCCCATAACAACATTGTTCTCCTGACCTAAGTCATCGGATAAAGAATAGCACATAACAAGAGACTACACGACCACACAAATTCCCAGGAGAGAAAATCGACAAAATACTAGTAGGTTACCTTTTCTGTGAGTTTATGTACCCCATTAACTATTGATTATTTTAATCCCCTCCCAATCGCTCTCCTTATCTCCTTCAATTGATCCTTTCTCAGTTTTTCATTTAGCAATATCCATTCTTTTGTTATGACAATTAGAAGAGTCAGTTGTTGCTATTGAGCATAAAATGGCTAAAAAAGAGAATTAGTTCTTGTCAGCGATTATAATAGATCGGCGTTTGCAGATCCAACTGTCATCACTTCAAGAAGAGTCAGCTGTTGCTATTGAGCATAAAATGGCTAAAAAAGAGAATTAGTTCTTGTCAGCAATTATAAGAGATTGGCGTTTGCAGATCCAACTGTCATTACTTCAACTAGTTATGCTGAATAACTATGTTTCCTTTTCCCTTACCTACTTCAAAAATTCAAACTGACAAAATGCCAAAGAAAAATTGCCAAATAAAGCAAGTAAGAAAAGCCAATTTGTTGATGCCAACTGGATGCAATAAAAGGTTGAGTAGCAAGGTAAATGGTGGCAAGGCTGTTGACTCAAAACTGGTATGAAGAATGTCATCAAGCTATTAACAATCCACAATCCCAAGTATCATTTTAGCACCACTACGCTAGAACACTCAAAACAAAGAATCTCCTAGTGAGTATCTTTGCATGAGCAATTGCATGATCTTTCAATCAAGGGATTCGGAGTATCACTTTTGAATACTAATTTTTTTTCATCAACTCTTCAGCAAACAATAATGCAATACTTTTGCTCTTTTAACGCTTATAAGAGTCTCTCTCTCTCTCTCTCTCTCTCTCTCTCTCTCTCTCTCTCTCTCTCTCTTCCCTGGGCAAATGAGCATCATGTGTGACAACAATGCATGTCTTCATGGACTTTAAAGGAAATTTTATTTACATACCCAGTGACCAGATATGCTATTGTCAACATTAACCACTGTCCGATGTCTAAAATGTCTAGAATTGGACAGTTGATGCACTAGTTAACATTTTTGAACATCAAGAACCCACCGAACCCCCAAAATTCTCAACATTAACCACTTGCAATCATATTTTTATTTATCTACAAAAAAACAGAGACAAATTCTCAATTTATTTACATCATCATAGGAATGAGCAACTCCCAATTTGTTGGGATGCAATGAAGCCCTGTTAAACCAGAAACAACCATCTGACCTAAAAAATACCCAGAAACAACTACACTAGATCTATGCTTCCCAATATACCTGTTGCAGGATGATTTAAGAGCATGTTCTCTCAACTTTAAAAACCCTCTTTCTTGCTTGATACCCTCAATTGTTCATTTCCTGTCGCTTCATACTCATATTTCCATGTCCTTCATAACAAGTCACACAGAAAAAAAGGGTGTATAATTCAATTCAGTTGCAAACAGCCACATGACAGATCACGACTTCATGTCAGTTTGCGTTGCTTTCATGTATTTACGCAAAGAGTAATAGTGACACTAGAAACTCTAAATTGATACTGCAGTGATACACAAGTTCATGTTTGAAACGGCAAATAAAATTTGGAAGAAAGAATATTCACCAGAAGGTCCATTTTCTTCATGCTTTGTATGGTTCCTGTCCACCTCTTGATTCGCAATTATTTCCTTTTCAGAGTGATCTTCCCGATGTTTTGGTTGCTCTTTCTCTTTCTCTTTCCGTTCCCTATCTTTTTCAAGTTCCTTCTCCTTTTCATGTCTATCCTTCTCCCTTGCCCGTCCACGCTCAGCTTCATGGTCCTTATCTGATTCTCTGTCTTTATCTCTATCTTTTTGCAAATTTTTCTTTTTCTCTCTTATAATTTTCCTGAGTTCATAGACATCCTTTGTAATAAGATCCAACGGTTCCAAGAAGGAGAAGTCCTCATCCACATCTGGGTCACTCTGACAAGCTTACAGTGAACACTGATCAACATAATTTCCAGAATAGAGTATTTAAATAAAAGCTGACAAATGCAAGTTAATGATAGGTTGGAGCATGCTCACGCTATTCAAGTTTGCTTCCATCTCCAGATACTGAAGTCCTTTCTGCACCAATGTAATAAGAGCACTAGGGGGAACCATATTCCCGTCAATTGTGCATTTGTTAATGCCTGCCTCATATCCCAAGGCAAATGCGGAATGTGTAAAACCTGCATATGTATTTTCAAGCATGTATCAGAAACATCAGTCCAACATCGTATTCAATATTAAAAACTTGCATTTTTGTGAAAAGTAGTCATACAAAGATCAAAACTTTGTAAACGAAACTAATAAAAAGGGACTATACTAATACATGGAGCAAGCAATCGCACTCTTGCTTCTACCACGTCCTTGGCAATACAAAATTTAATATTCCTGCAACAACAAAGAGGGATTGACTACATGGATCAAGCAATCGCACCCTCACTTCGACCACGTCCTTGGTAATATTGAAGTACTCAAGGTCTTTTCTAAAGTTTCTAATCATGTCTGCCCCCACCTTCTGTAACCCCTTTCGCCTTGCATTTCCACCATAATGTCACATCTTCTCATTGTATTTTCTAAAGTTCGCATTTCCACAAGTCCAAACATTTTTAAACGTGTTTCTCCCATTTTATTCTCAATTGAAGTGGCAACAGTGTTTTCCATACCCAGCTTCCCATGCAATATTCCATCATTGTTCTCCTTAGATTACGCTCTAAAATAAAATCAATCTTTTGTGCTCGTACAAGATAGCAAATGCGTTTCTCCACGTTATCCTCTTGACTAATCCTCGATGTTACCATCCCCTCAAGTTTCCTATCCTCCTGCAAATTGTACCCATATAACATTATGAAGTTTGTTGTTCAGCACCTTTTGGCCTCCAATTTATACTAAGGCTTTCTTTGAACTTCTTTCCTAATGAAACTTGGAGAATGAAAAACTCTAGGAAGTTACATCACTGCAAGATATGGGATCCAAGAGTTTTATCAGAATTAGGGAACCAAGATGGACTCCCAAAACTGCACTATATGATGTCTCTATTAACCAGCCAGGATTGCATATAGCAAAGATAATAAAGAATATTCAAAACGTAACCTGCTGTGCCACAGCTAGGAGAAGCTTTTACATACGATCAAGTGAATTAAAACATGACATGCAACCTTCTGATAGAGGTTCTAGGAACTAGACCCTGCAGCTACTGTAGGAAGCTCTGCTGACTCAATGATTGTGAACATTCATGAAAACAGAGAGAGGACAAGGGCTGAAATAAACATGGCACTGTTTGACTGGGTGGTTAACAGACAATAAAGTGACAGCCTCAGCATTAGCCCATGGAGATGGGATGGAAAGATATTAAAGTTCCAAGCATCAGGCTGCACCGGATCTTCATGAACTTTGGAAAACAAATCTCGCAAGATCAACAAGATAAGGGTTACCAAACTATTTTCAGTCAATGAGGTGGAAGCACACTCTAGTCACTGGAAATGCCAAAAAGCAAGATGGTAATTTCTTGATGCATTATTTTTCAGAATGCAGAAGACCGGGAACTGGAAATTTGCAACAACCGATTGACAAGGTTCACAATATCACAACAATGGCTGCCGTGAAATGAATTGTACACAGTAAATATCTAGAAAAGATGGAAATTTCTCTGCCAAATCCATACGTAGGGGAGAGCTGAATACAAGCCTCTTTCCCCGGGAAAGATTGTTCAGAATAGGGAGGCACGACCAGAGCTGTCTTCTAGTTGGAAAATGAGTAAGAAAGAACTCCTGCAGACTCCAGAAAGTCCACAAGACAGCGGAGAACTGGCGCCCTACTTTGCAAACGAGAGGCCAAAGCAGTCCGACACTTCGCTTTGCATTCCTCCAAGGTCACAACAATGGAAACTAAGCATGAGCTAACCCCCCAAACAATAAAGCTTCTTCCTGTATCGCTGAAACCCAAATTTACGCACAAGAAACTCTTCCTCCTTCAACTCAAGCAACAAAATATGTCCACCAGTCTCTTTGGCAGCCAAATACGCAACACTTGCAAAACCCTAGAACAAACCCCCACGCCAAAATCTAAACTTTTTTTTTTTTATGAGGCAAGAGCAACTGGGATTCCAGTTCAAACCAAAGAGATCTCGCCATGGGCCACTAACCAACACCCGTTCAGATTCCCTTTCGCGCCCTAAGCGAAAAATCCATTCCAGCAGTCACAGCAAACTTAGCAAACGAAGCTCCCGGCTGCAAGAAGGTGCCCTAACGACCGCACGTCGAGCCGGAATCGACAGAAACCCTAGAGCCGCCATCAGCGTGAAGCGACGCCAAATCGGGGCGCG